>JBAMAX010001805.1:0-689210 GCA_037043745.1 Chymomyza amoena
GTAACGAAGCGGAGAGTATAACGTAATAAAAAGATTGCACTTTTAAATTGAATAAATATACTGATTATAATATAATAATAGTTACCCAGTTGTGCCGAGAATACTTTTAATTAAAAACATAATGACACATGTATGTATTATTATTTTTCACAGTGGTTTTAAGAGGTAACCAGAGAAGTTACAAATACATAAATTGAAAGAATTTTTATTTAATAAGCACCAACGCAAAATAAAAATTTGTGTTACGTAATTAAACAAAAAAGCCAATAAAATCTAAAAATAAAAATATAACTCAGATTTCAAAATATTAAAAAAATGGCGGGCAAGTCGGGCGCGGACGACTTTAGGATACCCTGTACCACTAGCTTGTAATAAAGTCCGATTTCTTCACAAAAAACCAAAAACAGAAGAATTTTTAAGCAAAAATTTTTTTTTGACCGATCGTTCCTATGGGAGCTATATGATATAGTCAACCGATTTCAATAAAATTTGACACGGTGCTTAAATACCTTAAAAAAAGATATGAACGCCAAAGTTATTTCAAATATCTTTACAAACAAACAAAACACATCGAATTTTGTATAAAAAACGTGTTTTTGGACCGATTGGTCCTATGGGAGCTATATGATCTAGTCAAACGATTTGGATTAAATTTGGTACAGTGCTTAGGAACTATAAAATACTCACGAATGTCAAATTTGGTCCCAATATCTTAACAAACAAACGAAACACAACAAATTTTGTTAAAAAATCGATGTTTTGGAAGATCGGACCTATGGGAGCTATATGATATAGTCCACCGATTTTGTTCAAATTTGGCACATTGCTTAAGTGGTCTAAAAAATTTCCAAACGCCAAATCTGGTTAGGATATCTTTATTAAAAAACGAAATATAGCCAATTTTTCTTTAAAAAAGTTATTTTGGCCGATCGGTCCTATGGGAGCTATATGATATAGTCAACCGATTTTGATCAAATTTGGTACAGTGATTGGGAACTATAAAAAACTTTCGATTGCCAAATTTCGTTACGATATCTTCATAAACAAACGAATTATTCATCTAAAACGCTTTTTTTTTTCGAGGTCGTCTCAAACACCCCCATGGGAGCTATATAATTTATCCCCGATATCAAAAAAATAAAATAAACTTGCCTCCTATGGAATAATATGGGATCTAATGTGAAAGTTTGGTAACTCTAGCTCTTACCATCTCTGAGATCTAGGCGTTCACACGGACGGACGGACGGACGGACGGACAGACGGACGGACGGACAGACGGACAGACGGACAGACGGACATGGGTATATCGACTTCTCTATTCACCCTGATCATATTTTAGGTAACTTTGGGGTGTCTCCGACGTCTCCTTCTATATGTTACATACATTTTCGGCTTGCACAAACTTAATATACCCTTGGACCATACGGTACAGGGTATAAAAATTTTGTTATCAATTCCAAGCCCTGGATTTGAACTCAAAATAATTTCACGCCATCCAGGCACACATACCACTGACCCATCGGCATCAACACAGAAGTTGTGTTTAAATTTTTCCCTTTAACATTTTGGAAGGAAAACAACTTTGCAAACATTTCGCTTCGTTTTCTGTCGCCTGCTCGTTCGGCAAACCGAGTCTGCGTGTTCTAAAAATATAATCAACATTTCGTTTCGTTCGCTGTCGCCCGCCGGCACCAACAAGCGCTAAAATAAACTTGTGCCATGCGCATTCTATGTACGTAGTTCTATTATATTCTTTGCTGCAACTTAATTTATTAAAAGTCTTTATATTAAATAATCAAAACGCTTGTATTGCATGTGGATTTTTGTTTTGTTTTTTAAATAAGCCTTTATTTTTCTTTTTTAGCTGCATACATAAACAGTTTTATTTAGATTATTATATTTATTTTAAAATATTAAGCTTTATTTATTTTGTTATTTAAGCGCAGCTTAAAATATTTTTCTTTTGTGTGCAAAAATTTTGCATGCTCTTTGTATAAATGTTAACATCCAACTTATATTTAATATCTATTTATTTATTTAGTATATAAATATTATGTATCAAAATAAGAACTCATCAATTAAGTGTATATTTCGCTGTATAACAAAATAAGAGATACAAATTTTGTTGAATTTGCATAAACTTGCTTGTGCTTGGCAAAATTTAAAAATAAATAGTTAATTTTTTTGGTATAGACAAGCATAAGGTGACGTACATATGTATGTATAATTATACTATAAGAAATGTAGAATTTTTTAATTTTTTGCATTTTTAATTTTAAATTGTACGAAACATGAAAATTATTTTCTTGCTACATTGTTTAAAGATTCTAGATGGAATTTTTGTTGTTCAAATTATATTAAATTCCATAAGCACACTTATACTTTATATTAACTGTTTAACGCGATAGTGCCACGAATATGGACTTGTCCATAGGTTAAATTAATTTTATTTAATTTTTTTATTTTAACATGAAATAAATATGTATAAATATCCAAGCACAATCGACAAATTAATTAGTCTCTGCAAACTTCATAGTCTTTCCTGTCTCACATCCAAAACTGTCAAAATGAAAGTGTTTATTTGGCAAAATATAGCCGAGTCCATTGACCCATCTCTTTCAGTCTATAATAAACTTTATACCTCCTCAAAAATCTACCATCAACTCTAACTCTCATAATAATAATAATAATAGCTATCCACGAAGACCGAGTTTGAAAACTTCAATGTCAGAGGTAATGGAATACGCAGTAAAGTTATCTGTTTTAGATCCGTCAGTGTAAACAAAATTGAATCTGTTGTTGAGGTTTTTATAGTTGAGAAAGAGTTGATGGTTGATTTCCGAGGAGGTATAAAGTCCTATGACTGACAGCGGCAAGTCCTACTAGTCTAAAGAAAAAAATGCTTAATTCCTTGACGAATTGTAAGCAACAAAGTCGTTAAAACAAAATATTACAATTGACATCAATACCCCATGCTAAGGGTTGAATGCAATTTATTCATTTGCTTGTATATGAAATTTTGCAAACATAATCCACAAAGTGTCGATGGTTCAGTGGAATGCGTGTTCGACTGATAACCTAATGTGTCAAAGTTCTATTCTCAGGCTGGATGTTAAATTCAAAAATATTATTTTTTATTTTAAATATTTTATTTTTTTATTTTTTATTGTCATTTTTGTTTGCTATGCTTGCAGTTGCAGTACGCATTCTATGCATTTAATTTCATAGTAAAATACGCGCTTTTGTTAGGTATAATAAGGAGGCAGCGACAAGACAAAATAAGTGTGTATTTCTTGCCGACAACTGTTTTCCCAATGACAATATACATACTAAGATGTGTAAGATTGCTAATGTAATGTCAATGGAAGTCACTTAAAAGTCGTTTTTTAAAAAGGTTCTGTTGTTAAAAAACTGTTTCTAATCACGTTTTACTAAATTTTTTGGTTCAATTTGTTAAGTACTCGTATTTTGTAGTATAAAAAGTGCTGCCCATCTAAAGCAGTAACGACATGGGCTGTTGCAGCCAATAGATGGCGTTACGGTAAAGTACAAGGCCATCTATCGCTGAAATTATACATTTTGAGTTTCCAAAGTGCTGCCAATCAAAGGAATTAAGGTGAAAGGGCTGTTACTGTTGTCGCAGCCAATAGATGGCGCTACGCTGACCGCATAAATAGAAAGTGGTATCACAGTGAACAGCTTGCACTAAATTCATAAATATATATAAATAAGTCAATTTAGCATGGACAATTTCTCCTATACTTTTCTGATTTTTAGCAGCTTATGTACCTGCAAACACTGCTTTAATTTAAAAATTAAGACTTTAATTTAAATTTTATTGTAACAATACGTCTGATGAGTAATGGAATTTAGTACAGTTCTCTGTAAAAAAAATGTTTTCGAACAAATTGCAAAATATAGTTTCGTGATTACTGGAACATCGGTTTTAGTTAAGCCCTATAAGCGCGTTGTTAAAATCTTCTTTTTCATCCGTCGCTGCAATTTTGTAATCAGCGGGCTTCAAAAAGTTTGAGAAACGGTTCTCTTTGACAAAAGCGAAAAATGATGATGATTTGATGTCCAAAAAAAAGTGGTATATATAAGTTTAAGAAAAATGTTGTTCTCTAACAATTCCCCTATTTTTATAAAGTTCTTTTAAACATACTTATTTCATGAGACTACCGAATGCAACATAGGAATCAAGACATTAAAATATCGAAAAATTCTCATATTCTTTTTGCTTTCACTTAAGGCCAAATAAATGGAACACTTAATTTTAAATCAATTTGGTCTATCTACTTATAGTAGAAGAATACATAGATCTTCTAAAAAATCAATCTATCCATAAAATTTGTGATTTTGTTATTTGAGCAGTTACATTTTGGCGTGACGTTACGTTTGTACAACAAAATTGGTATTGAAAGGAAAAAAATATTGCAAACGTGTATTTTTTTTTGCGTTTTTTCTTATATTATTAGGTAATATTGTGTGAATCCATTGCGCCAAGGCATTGTCAACGGATATTACTTCTAATTTTTTTTAGATTTTTATTAATTTATTTCTTTTATATAGACTAACTTTCATTTTTTTAACAAATGGGAATATAACTTATTAACTAATTAAAAAATAAAAATGGCGTGCGTAAAGTCGGTCGCGGACGACTTTGTACCATTACCTTGCAATAAAATTGCGTTCCTTCGTTAAAAACTAAAAACAGAAGAATTTTTAAACAAAAAAATTTATTTTTACCGATCGCTCCTATGGGAGCTATATGATATAGTCAACCGATTTCCATCAAATTTGACACAGTGCTTTAATACTTTAAAAAAGATCTGAATCTGAAAATACGTTGCCCGCGAAATTGCTTAAGTTACATTACTTTTTGAACCCACCTCGTATATCCATAATTCATTAAAAAAATATCAATATCAGTTATGTTCAACCAGATCTATTTGCTTTTAAGTAAAAACACTTTTTGTAGCTTCGAAAAATGTTTTTATTTTTCGATATATCTCAAAATCTGTTCCATGAAAAACTTTTAGACTTCATTTTCGGTTTTAGGTAAATCATATAACATAACTTTTTTGTAACGGATTTTCTACATAACAATTCAGTTTTCTATAACAACTCATTCTTACCTGCTAATGATAAAAAAGTAAAAAAAATGGTATCCTGTGCGTTAAATTGGCGCAACAGCAGGCCATAAGTTTTTTTTTACCTAAGTCGAAAATGTAAAAATGTGGTATAGAGAAGGATAAGTCAATAAATAGATATAGAAATATGCAGATGTTCGTATGACCGCCTTGATCTTAGGGATGACCATAGCTAGAACAACCAAACTCTTTATTTAGATACAAACTTACTGTTAATGGCACAAAAATATCGACATTTTAATGGCCTCATTTATTATTACACTTAATCTCGTTATACATACAAAGCCACACTGGACCGAAAAAAGGTTTCAAGACCATCAAGCTTCCCCATAAAAGTTAGTTACTAAATGCGACATTCAAAAGTTATTTTTTATCGAAGTTAGTTCTTTTTCTTTGGTGATAGTTATTATGGGTGTTATCAAAGAACATATATTTACAGTTCTATATTCTTTGGTATTATGCAAAACTTACCATAGTCCATAAGCCTGCAATAAAAATTAACCCACAGATGGCGCGTCTTGACGGCGTTGGCTTTAGCTCACTAGATGACGCCATATTGACTGTTTTGCAAATTTTCAATCCTTGAGCAAGGTTAGTCTTTTGTTAATCACCGCAAAAAGGATAACTGACATGCCATTACGCAATAATAAAAACTGTCAATCATAAAATATGGCCAGCTTAATATTTGAACAAAAGCAGCTCATGGTTTTATGAGGACGACCAAGCCGGATTTTGAATGATGGGCATTTCCAAGGGATTCCCAGGAGCGTGCGTCATTCAAAAATGCTTCGAGAATGCACACGTGTTATCAATTACCTGCACTTAGCGTTTTGCATTCATTTAGGCGCCGTCCAGGTAAGCCCAAACAGCAGGTAGACCGTTGGATTTTCCCGGCGCTTTGTGAATGAAAACCCAGAAAACTCTGCTCGGAGCAGGGAGCGGCATTTTGCATAAAAGCAACGATTAGCAGCAACTGCAATTTAGAAGCCAAACAAACGCCAAACGATCAACATCACATAGCCATGTCGTCAACATTCAGATCATCATCATCGTCGTCGTCGTTACTCATCATCAGCTGCAGCACTTTGTGCCTCTTGGCCAGTGCGCTGGGCGCCGCCTTGCAGCACCAGCAGCAACCGCAACCAAAATTCATTCATCCTTTGCAACTGCGCATTGCTCAATGCCGGCAGCGCTGCTACGTCCAGGCCTTGTTGCAACACACTCCGCACACCCTCTGTCGCGCCACACCGGACTGCTATATGTGCCACGATTACTGCCGTGTCCTAGCCATCGCCGACTGGAGTCTGGCCAGCTCCATGTGCGCGGATCGCGTCTTTTGCAGCCATGGTTGTCGCATTGCCTGCCACTATCATAAATATCGCACTGCTTTCAATCCTCTCTGGACCGCCAATTCGCTCTCCAAGCGGGATGTGCCATGAGCCATAACTACTCAACTGGACTATATAGACAATTTGTAAATAGTAACTAATAAAAAACTAAGTTTTAAGTAATTTAAGGCTATGTTTAATCCTAATAAAATAAAATAAGTCAACATTTAATTCGTTCAACAATGCGTTTATTTATTTATTATTTTCTAATTCCAAAAAAATAAATCTATCGCTAAAAGATTTATTTTCGTCTTGTTGATTGGTACAATCTTTAGAACTGAACACGTTCACGACAACCCTTTTGAGCGCCCTCCACCTGTTCTTAACTGTGGAGGCTGCATCGAACCTTTCTTGTCCTAAAACTGAAAACTTTATAAATGTTGGTTTTCGGGTTAATCCCCAAGCAGATGCCATATTGTTGTGCGATATGATGCTGTTGTCAAGCAAGATGATGTCCTTGACTATATGACAGCAGTCAGAGTGCAGCGACTCTCATTCATTCATAGCAGATTTTGCTTTAATATCTACACTCTGGCTAGGGGAACATATCATTATAACGTAGCTAGCTAAAAAATGTTTTCATTAATAACACAGGTCTACAAATACCGGAGTCAAATACCGGTTACATCACTTAGTACCACCTTTACCCTTTAATATAAGAGTTCAATTGATCCATTACGATTTGTTTTTGCAATAAATATACCCTGTACTAAAAAGTACAAAGGGTATGCTAGATTTGTGCAATGTATGTAACGGACAGAAGGAGGCGCGGCAGACCCCAAGTCCTCTATACCAAAATGCTTATCATAACCTCGGGTAGCGATTGAGCCATTTCCGTCTGTCCGTCCGTCCGAATGAACGCCTAGATTTCGGAGACAAGAAGAGCTAAAAACACCAAACTATACTAGCTGGTGCGCATAATTCCTCAGAAGATGAAGTTTGTTGAGTCAAGTCAATATCTTTCCCTTATCCCCCGCAGTAGATTTTCGCCGTTTTTGGCAACACCTATTAATCTCAGTTAATCAATTTTCATCTCAAATTTAACAGAGTGGTGCGTTATGGTTTGGCGCATCTGTGTATCAAAATTGAACAAAATCGGACAAATACAGCAAAAGCTATAGTCGTCACAAATATACAAACTGCGTCAATATTTGACTCTACCTAATTATGGCTACAAGTGGTCTTGAATAACAATTTTTGGTAAGCTGATTCATGTGGCTCTAATGAACAAATCCACATCCAAATTTTATCGATGCGAACCCCCACCCCTCGCAAACGATTTGCCGTGTTTTCTCCCACACCCCTCAACAAATCAACTTGAAACTTACCCCATATAATTTAAATAGCTTCTTTGACGTAACTTGCGAGTTTCATCACAATTGCTAAACATTTTCGGAGCTTTTAGGTACAAATATCGAATTTCACACAAAAAAAAAATCCAATTGGAAAGTTCTTAGTAGGAGTATGCAGAAAAAATTTTTCGAAAGAAAAGGTACAGGGTCGGTACTATCGGGCACCGCGTCGATGTACCACATTTTTTTTAAAAAACGCTGCTTTTTGGTTACATAATCTCAAATATCTCAAAATCCTGATATGATGGACCAATTCTGATCTCGGAATTCAATTCTACCAAGTTGATCTGTGTAATTATGTGCAGTTCCAAAAAGGGTTAAAAATGTTCGAATAAGTATTTTCATACATATGAAGAGGAACTTTCGGGATATATAATAATCAAGGAAACGTTGGTTGTTAATTGGAATTCTTGGGACTACTGAATTCTACCACTACACTAGGGCTATAGGTAAAAGAACGAAAAACGGCAGAGCACCTCAAAGTCAACCCTATGACCACATGCCAGATGCTAGCCTTAGCTTCCAGGCCGACTTCATGAAGATGACGTCTGGCTGGATGACTGCATTTCTGCAGTGTTCATGGAGTTCCTTGCTTCCTTGGAATTCCTGCAAAATTAACGAGAATAGCATGAGCTACTCTCTCAAACACATCTCCTTAATTAAACCAGCAACAGCTTTATCTTTAATTAAAAGTTCTATTCATATAGTTGGACTGGCTTATTGATGTTTGGATTGGAGATACTTTCGTATTAGACTAGTCTTTTCGTAAATAATAGCAGTTATTTATATGATATTTCGGCTTTGTTAACAGATGGCTGCGGCGCATTCTTAAGTTGTTGTGGCCAAATGTTATCAAATGGCCTAAATAAAAAGCGTGGAACCAATGGTCAACTATATTAAACAACGAAAAAGGAGGTGGCTAGAACACAAGAAGTCAAGAAGTTACGTAAGCATGGCGACCAAACCTTATTTGGATCGCACAAGGCAGCGGCAAAATGGACCGTCCTAGGACTATTGGCAGAAGAATTTCACAAAAAGAAATGAACGAATATGGTAAATCATAGAATGAAATAAAGATGATAGCTAACAACTGGAATAGATACAAATGCTTTATTGTGGTGATATGCTCTAGTAGGAGATAGAGAAAATTATAATGCTGATGATATTAAAAGTGGGTTACCTGAAATGATCAAATAGGTTGATTGATAACTAACGGGACACTGCTTCTATGTCTCAGTTCTAATATAAGCTCATCGAGGAAAGTTTCCTTACTCTTGAACTAATTTCTACATGCTGTTTATGCTACATTTAAAATAAAATCGAAGGGAGTAGTTAAGAAAATAATAAAATCCCAATCTTCGCGACTTTAGTTAAATCTAGTATGAACAGAATTTGTTTTTTTCTTATTTTTACTTCTTTTGGTGCGCAGAATTCAATCAGCAAAGGACTGCCATGACAAGGATATCTCCATCTTGTCAGATAGTCAAGAAGCGTTAAAGGCATTAAGCCGAGCCAAGATCACATTGCACTGGACAAATTAGGTGCCTGGAATAAGCTCACGATTAGATAAGAGCCAGGATATACAAATAATAATCAATAGCAAGGACTGATGCAGCAATAGCGTTGATCGTACCTGAACCAAACTGAGGGATTGCTCATTATATGTTACGGGAGCTGGAAAACAAACGGCTGCTTCATTAGGCACTGATATCAGGACTTAAGCACTTAAAATCCCTCATCAAACTCTTGACAAATTACAGGAAAAATGCCGTGAGGATCTTGACACTTTACTGTGTAAAAGAATGGCATTCGCCAAGCTCCTGTACATGTACTCCTTTGGGAGAGCTCTGAGCCGTGAAGGGGTTACAATAGGTACATTTTGGTCGCAGTACACTTTGCAACCATTAGGTTAGCTTAGGTTATGACGGTAGCTGGCTTATAAAGCCAGCACACTTAAGCTTAGAATCACCCGTTGTGATATCACACGGATCTCTATTTAAGCCCCTTCTTCAGGTAAGTATTATATTATTATATTTAAAGAAAACCCAGCCTGTTGTTGCCATAAAGCTTGCAATCATTCTCGGATAGATAAAACTTAACTCCTCTTTATTATTAAGATAATAATTTTCCAGAAGCTTTTTCCTGGGTCTACACAGGAGCAGAAGAATAAAGGCCATATTTGGCACCTGATTCTACAGTGGGACGTATTGTTCTACAACCTTTGTGCCTGGGAATTAAATTTATCCCTTGTGTGTAGCTTATATGTAACCACTGGCATACGAATATCTTCCTTATCCGGGAGGGGGGTAATAATCGTGCTATTGCTGTGCCATCTCTTGAATAGATTTGCTGCAGTTATTGACTGTAAAAGAGTTGGAAGACATGGCCCGTGGTGTCTTAATTGCTGCCTGGCTATCGTAGTATGTATGTATGAATTACATTACTGATAATACTTCTTGGGGCATCTCGAGAGCCATCTTCCATCTGACTCTGTCCCATTTGACGATAAAGTATGACTGAGGCTTCTAGATTGGGCTGCATTAATGTGCTTCAGTATCGAGTTCGTCCCTATTAGCATCTTTGCTTATCAGTTCAATTGCCATACTATTTTCAAGAAACTCTGTGTCCTGAATGTATACCGACAGATCAAGTTCAGATCAAGTTCAAGGTCCTCAAATCAGCTTGTTTACTGCCATTACTACAAACTAGCTTTCTCTAGTAATGACTATATCCTATCACAAATACTTTGCATTCTATCCAGATGTTATCTAGTTCAAGTTTTGCATTTCGTTTTGGAGCCGATTAGACATCAGTCCTATCGTGTCGAGTCAGGAACAGAGAACATTGAACATGCAACTAAATCCCACATTCTGTTTTTTAGTTAATTTCTTACTTTTGCTACTTTTACTATTTTGTATTAAAAAATAAGAATATTAATGAATGGTTATGATAAAAAGAATGAAATGTCAGCTTGATTTTGTTGCCTGGGTACCCTGCCGCAATGAAGACATCAACAAATTGGCCAGGCTGCTGCTGCCCAGCTGTTGTCTTTTCATACCCTTGACTGGGCACAGAAATTTATTAATCATGAACGACACCGAGCAGTGACTGCGATGACGATGACGACGACGATGATGATGATAATAATGATATCGAACCCTGCACGAAATACATAATATAAGCTCGCCAAAATACAAAAAAAAAAATAAATTAAAAATGTTGCGCGCGCACATAGAAAATGGCACAACAGGTGGTCAGGTTTTATTTAAAGTTAAAGGCATCCTCATCGGCATCGACATCGACTCGGTCCGGCACCGGATATTGAATGTTTAAGAGAAGGCGCAGCGCATATGGCGCACACTCTCAGATGCCAGAGCTCTGATAAATCCTTTACGTCTGGCGGACCTAACGGTCGTCGGCTTCTGTCTCGAGGAACCGCAAAAAATTCTCTCCAACAAAAGTTGCAATCAAATAGCAGAAATATTTGACTTAAATTGTTTTCTTTAACACCTAATTACATAATTAAATGCCTGACGTTGACCCCGGGGGGCTCCATGGTTGCTGCTTCCAACTGCCAAGCTGGCAACCGCTGTCACATAAACCAATGGAGGAGTGCCCTATAAAAATCCCAGCATTGATCGTAAAGAAAAACCATTTTGGAGTCTATAAAAATCATATCATACAAATTTTTATATGCCGTGTACATTTTAAAATATGATGGCAGCCAAGTAGACCAAGTTGGGGTAAGCTGCATTTTGGAGTTAACATCTTTTGACACAAAAAAAAAGGGAGGAGGAGTATCTCTGTTTCAGACCAACGTAAACAAAAAGAAACTATAAATGGTCTTTGTGCAGCCCCAAATTTATAACTATACCAACTTGGTACTACTAGTTCATAAATATTTCTAAAACGTTTGCGTTGAAATACATTTTTATTATTGTCAAGCTCATTGATGATTGTTGTTTGCAACAAAAAACAATCTAGATACATTTTTGTGGCACGACAAATGCAGTATTTTTGTTTGGAAATCTTTCAGCATACCTAAAATGCTCCATGATTTGTTTGTTAATTTATTAGACTATGAGTAAAATCGATAATAATTTATTGAAAATCTGTTTTGGAAAATTATTCAAATAGTTTCTTTTATCTCACAGAACAAGCAGGTTGGATTGTGAATAAAATAGTTAAAATCAATCAGATTTATGACATTATTCCTGCTGACGCGATATGACATATAATAATATTATTTTATTAGATCTTTCCGAACTGCCTGTCAACACTCTTTGGCAAGATATAAAAAAACATTTTCTCGACGTATGCAATGATTTTCTGAAACTCACCTACAAGAAGAAGAAGTGCTGGATAAGTGACGACACCATCGCTATTATTGAGAACAGACGTAAACCCAAGACTCTAAGCGACAACGCCCGCACCCGCGCCATGAAAGCTATGTACAATAGTCAGTATACCTCTCTCCATAAAGAGGTCAAACGCTCATGTCGCAGAGACAAGCGCTTGTGGGCGGCCAAAATTGCCTGCGAAGCGGAAACCGCCGCTCGAAGTAACAACTTTCGTGAGCTGTATATGCTGACCCGCGAGCTGGCTGGGAAACACAGACCCCCAATCCACCCAATAAAAGACGACTCAGGGGCCGTTCTAACTTCTGAACGAGATCAACTCGCGAGGTGGTTCAAACATTTCTCCGAGGTCCTCAATCCAGACGCGAACCTATCCTCAGCTCACGACCCTTTAGCCACGCAACACTCTTGCCCCAGTAGCGCTGCATCACTATCGTCCTCACCGCCGAGTCTAGATGAAATCGTTCTTGCCATTAACGATCTAAAGCCTGGGAAAGCCTCAGGGTGTGATACGATCCCTCCTGAAATCCTCAAAGCGGTCCCATTAAAACGGGTCGCTATCTAGACCCTCTCTTTAAGGCGATTTGGCGTGACGAGAAACTACCAGATGAAAGGATGACTGGTATCCTGGTCAAAGTTCCCAAGAAAGGAGACCTCTCGTTATGCAAAAATTACAGAGGCATTACTCTCATCAGCATCCCATCGAAAATAGAATGCAAGCACATCTAGAACGATCTTTACGTAAGCAACAAGCAAGTTCCCGATCAAATAGATCTTGTGTTGACCATATTGTCTCCCTCTGTATCATCATGGAGCAACTAAATGAATGGCAGTCCAATGGTCATGCCTGCGTTGTTGATTTCAGCACCGCGTTTGACAGCATAAGCAGAGTTTGTATCTGGAACTCGCTCTACGCCAGAGGTGTCCCGAGTAAACTTGTAAACATAATTAAAGCTCACTATGATGGGTTTGAATGCAGAGTTTTATACAACAAACAACTATCCGACCCGATTTGCCCCAAAACCGGCGTAAAGCAGAGTTGCCTCATGTCTCCGCTGTTGTTCCTTATTGTTCTCGACGACGTGTTAAACAAAGCGTTAACAGGAAAACATGGTGTACCCTGGAATTTTAACGAACATCTTGAAGAATTAGCATACGCCGACGACATCGCCCTCCTTGCCGTCAAAAGGTCGGACCTGCAGTTGAACCTGAATCAGCTCAGCGCTCGCGCTGGCGAGGTCGGCTTGAAAATAAACGTTAACAAGACCGAATTTATCTCGAACTGCGACGATAATAACGTCCCAAGTTTCATAGTATATGGGAAAGGACTCAATCTCAAACAGTATTTTTGCTACCTTGGCAGCAAAATAACTGCAGCAGGCGGTTCATCCGCTGATATCGGCAACCGTATAAACAAAGCCCGCGGTGCCTTCGCACTACTAAACAACATCTGGGCATCTAACGCGATATCGGTCAAGACGAAACTTCGGATTTTTAACTCCAACGTAAAATCCGTCCTGTTATATGCTTGCGAGTCCTGGTCGCTTACATCGGTTCTGATCCGAAAACTGCAAACCTTTGTCAACTCCTGCTTACGTAAAATCTTAAGGATTTGGTGGCCACGCACCATTGCTAATGCGGAATTATTGAAAGCCACTAATGAGCTTCCTATTGAATTAATAATCAAACGCCGCCGTTTCGGGTGGATCGGGCACACCCTTCGAAACCATTATTCATGTCAAATTTGAACTTATTATCTATCAATTCCAAAGAGTTATGCTTTTGTGTCATTTTTCGATGACTGTTTACTATGGAGAAAATGCGAGGTGCCATCACAAAAATAAGCATAACTTCTGCAGTTCTAAGAGTTACCGCATTTTTATTTTTGCGTTTTTTTTAGCGAATTTCCACGCATAAAATGACATTCAAAAGTGGTAGATCACTTTTCAATTTTAAAATTAAAAACAGGGATCGCAAATAAGAGTTATGTGGTTAAAAAAAATCAAAGTGAAAAAAAGACTTTGGATGAAAGTGCAAGGCACTATATATCATATTTTCGATGGACTATCCGAAAAAAGGATAAACTTTTATTCTTAACTTTTATAATAAAAATGTAAAATAAAAATTATTGACCAATTTTTATTTTATAAATTGTGAATAAGAGTTATTCTGCAATTTTTATTATATAAATTAAAAATAAAAGTTACTGAGCAATTTTTATTTTAAAAATTGAAAATAAAAATTGAATTTAAATATCTTTTGAACCATGGGGTGAATTACAATGATAGACATATTTTTGTGAAGCACACTTCAACACCTTTCCATCGATGCCCAAAATGTCCTTGAAGGATCTGTATAAAGGATCCCATAAGGAAAAATATGAAATTGTGACATCTTTTGATGGGCATATAACCATGATTGACGTATTTTTTTAATGCACACATTTTCATCGACATCAACTCCTTGAAGGATCAATATAAGGGATTTCACAAAAAAAAAAATTTAAGTGTTGAACAAGTTATTTGTAAACCCAAAAAGCCACACTTACCATAATTGGTATATACTCATCTATCGTTTGGTTTCAGACGCTTCAAAATTTGGAGCAATTTTGAAATAAAGGGTAAATTATAGTCGAGATGAGGACTTCCTCCATACCACTTGTTATTACATTAAAACAGTAAAGAAACATATAAAATGTATTTGGACACTTTACCTGTTTTGTGCATTCTTTTTGAGTTGCTTATTTGTTTTTTGTTTTTAACGAGTTATTACCATTGCGCAAGTCAGAGGCGTCTTTAAGGGGGATTTAAGGTCCTAGCCACTGCTCCTCTTGCCCATTCTTTCAAAATGTTATACTTTCATTATACTGTTGTTTGAGTGATGTATTAAGAAATTTAAAAGTAAATGAAATTAAAAATACAAAACCCCCATGGTAAAATTCTGGATCCGCCACAGTACACGGTTTTCTGAATCGATTTATGCATTGTAAAATAACGGTAGTTCTATTATTAGAAGCACCATCTGTTATGTATGGTTGGTTTATCTTGGTAACATCTAAATCTAAACTTCATTAGAGTGTCGAACGCGATGGGTCGAAAACGTGATTATATTGTGCGCAATTTTTTTAAATTCGAAGCAGAGGAAAATATTTCGAAGTGTCAACTTTGTAACCGTTCCTTCAAGGGGACGTATATTACAAATTTGAGGAGGCATGTGGAAGAGTACCACAATGATATTTATAAAAATGAGATGGAACAGGAAATGAACGAGCCCCTGGAAAAAAAACCAGAAAATTTCAATATTAATGAGTAAGACGGATATAAAAGAATCGTGTGTTCAGCTGGTTACCGAAGAAAAAATGCCTTTTAAAACTCTCGATTCGGAGCCATTCAAAAAGTTGACGGAACAAATATTTAGTGGATTAGATATGAACCCGATAACTTCAAGAAACGTTATGCAGCATGTTGGCGACAAATATGATATAATTAAAAATAATTTAACAAAATTATTAAAAAACAAAATTATATCATTGAAAATTGATATTGCTACGAGGCACAGTCGAGGTATATTGGGAGTCAACGTCCAATATTATCGCGACCAAAGCATTCAAGTAAAGACATTGGGAATTATAGAGTTGCACAAAAGACACACCGGAGCAAATCTGAGTATGGAAATTGAGAAAATATTAGAAGAATTTAAAATTTCCAAACAACAAATATATTCTGTGACTTCTGATAACGGGAAAAATATGATAAAAGCTATCGAGTTACTTTATGATGATCCAGAATGTGTACCAATTGACGATGATGATAATGTGGAGTTATTGGGGAATGTATGCATTCATTCTATAGCGTCGATAAAACGTGCCGCTCATTCCTTACAGCTAGCTGTCAAGGACTTTTTAAAGGATGACAGACGTGAAAAAATAATTGACAAGGCTCGAAAAATGGTGAAGGCATTGAGAACTCCAACATACAGGTACCTAAATCAAATTGAATAAATAACTAAATATCTAAGTACGCATAAAATATCTTTTCAGGTAAGCAATTTCCACGCGTGAATTACCGCAGCAGCTCATCGATGTTCCAACAAGGTGGAACTCAACCCACACAATGCTTAAAAATGTTTGTGTATATAAAGAATTCGCAGAAGAACACTTGGGTGCTCAGTTGCAATCAACAACTTCGGAGTGGGATAGTGTTTTGTTGATAGTGACTGCATTGGAGCCTATTTTTGGAGCAACCCAAAAAATGCAGACGGAGCAATTTTTTTTTTTGGCGATTTTTATAAGATTTGGATTGAAGTGAAATTTACTGTTCACTCTTTAAAAAATATTCACAGTGAAGTTCTAGTCAAATGTATAGAAGAAAGAGAAAAAAATCTCACTGAAAATGCAGTTGTTCTGTCAGCAATTTACTTGGATCCAAGGCTTCGTAGGGTCTTGCTTAAAAACCCTATCCAACTGATATGCACAAGAAATCATTTAACGCAACTTATGCGGCAAATCCTGAATATGAATATTGATAAAAAGGTAAGTCTCTATGAAAATCCACAAAAATTAAATTTTTTTAATTATATACTTTTAATTATATCAGAATCGAGCAACACATGAGGGGCCAGTTTCATCACAAAACTCTTCAGCTTCGACGCTTCACCAAGAAAACACATCCCAGAGTACATGCTCCCTATTAAACGAGTACCTCAATTCAATTGAGGTTAGCTCTGGGAATTTTTGCCCAAGAATTATGGATTAAAATGAATTTGAAGTCGTCAACTTTTTCAAAAATCGACTTAGACCTCCCTTTTGGAAGGTCAAAACACGTTTTAGGGGTGTTTTGGAATCCATTTTTGACACCTATTTTTAATTAGGAGCGCCGTCAAAGGCGTTTTTATGTATTTTTACTGTGGATATTATTAAAATTGGTTTTAAAAAAGTATCGTAGGGAACAATCCGATTATCAAATTTTAACTAGCAAATTAATATATATATTTTTAATATGATAGTAACTAAATTATTAAATCTGTTCATATAAAGTTAAAACAAAAGCAAGAACAAATAAACAGCATACATATATAAAATCTATCGGAGCGTTAAGTAAAATCCAGGTGAACCAGTCGTTGTCGTTGTCGGCGTCGCTTTCAGTGGAAGAATCCGGAGCAGTCCGTCCTTTGGCATTGCGTCCCTTAGCATTGCAAGTGCAACGTTTACCACCAGCTCGATGTGCTTTACGAGCATTATCTATAAACTTCTTCATATTAAGCCTTTCAGCCATATCAAGCGAATTGAGAAGTTCAGAGATCGTTTTTGCTGATAGAAAAATCAAGGATTTTATGGGTAAATTGTGAAGACGTCCCTTGTGGCCTTCAGGTTCGAACTCAGCTGTCTGCAAAGCTGGCATCTCTACAGGACTATAAGTAATGCTAAAGAACTGTGGAGTGTCCTTCTTAATCAATTGTTTTTCTTTAAGTGCTTTGCGATTATGCCAATTTATTTTCTCCACGATTTTTTTGTTGAAAAGATTTTTCAATTTTCTTTCTGTGCAATTTGTAAATGAGTCGCCTCGAAAAAGATTCAATTTCTTCCTTTCAAGCGGAACTTTTTTCGGTACGACTATGGCTGGCTTGTTAATTTTTTTTTCAGATTCATTTTTAACAGATTCACTTCGGTAATGATTGGATTTCATCCCTTGAAGTGGAACGTTTTTGGGTAATACTGTAGCTGGCTTGTTGGACTTTTTAACTATGGGCTTCTTCTCGCATGGACCCTGGTCAAATTTAGGATGGTGAAAGTCGTTGATATTAATGCCTAAGATATCTATATATTTATTTTGAACGTGTATGATCTCATGTTCAGTTACTATAGAGGTAGTGGCTTTTGTCTTATGTATTTTATATATAGGCTTTTCTTCCTTCGATTTATCCATTTCGTTCTTTTTGCCCATTGGTGCCTGTTTCTTCTGTAATGGGCCAGGCTTGAGCGCCATTGAGCATCTTCCTGTTATTCAATAAGTGTTATAAGAAATACACAAACCAACGTAGGTTACTCACCTGGATAACGATTGGACATTTTACAATATTTATTTAAATATTTTTTATTTGAGCTCTATAATTGTTTTACTTATGACTTCTCACAATAAGATCTAATATAATAATGAAATAAGAAGCTAGGCAAACTTGGTACTAAAATTGAAAGGCTGATATTTTGGACAAGGCCTACTCACAATGAAAAAAATATGTGCTAGGTAGGTTTCTAGTCTCCTACAAGTCTGTTCTAGCTGATTTGGCAGATTGCTAAAATCGTCGATTAAAAGCAGTCTTATTGCAGTTGTAGGGTCCTTCCTTTCTTCTCCTCTTCTCCGCAGCTACTGCAGAAGTCTTGATTGGGAACAGAGATCCTCAAAGCCATTAGGCCCATAGTGCGGTAACTACTATGACCACTCTGATCCTTTCTTATGAATTCGCAGAAGTTCAGATGTTCATTTTGAGTTTTTTTATCATCTCTATCTTCATTTGTTTAATTTTAAACTGTAAATATCTTCTTTTTTCTTCTCTAGATGTTTTTTCTCTAGATGTTTGCAGATATAAGCCTAAAATTGAAGAAACCATTCAAATAGTGTCCAAAGCTTGTAGTATGCGTGATGTTAAAGTAGCGAAATATTACACAAGAAAACAGTGTATTGTGTATGAGAGTATGGGTAAAATTTAAGGTGTTGATGTTATCCCACTATATTGGTAATATTTTGCTGTAAATGTATCTTGTGCTCCCCTTTGATGGGGAGAGCGGGAGGTTAAAAGTCTGCGGACGACAAAACTCGGACAAACGTGTCTAACACACAATATACACATAGCCTTAAACTTTTTCTACAAGGGATTTCGAGGGGTGCACCTCAAGCTATGCTCTAACTAGAGCATCGGATTGTCGAGGTCCTTTCTGCTCTCCCAAAATGTAGACACATGCGTGCAATGTTTTAGGTGCACTCAGTTTGAACTAAAATAAAATGAATTAATAAATCCATACAAATAAAATATAGCACTCCCGACAGAGGAGAATACTGTGCTCACGTTACCCAATGTTTAACATGGTTGAGGAATTAGTTGGACAACAGAATTGATATTTAAAACATTATCTAAAATATATGTATAATTATAATATTTATTAAAGGAACTATAATAAGGAACTTCATTTATGTTCGCAAGTTATTTAAGAAAGAACAAGAAACTAAATTAGATAATAAAATGGTAAAGAAAGATATATGTGATATGTGTCAACGACCTTTTCTTAAAAAGTATTGAATTATAATTCAAAAATATTAATTAACTATATCCAAAGTTGTGCACGATACATTCGTATCTTTATAATAATTTTACAATAAATGCATCGGCACAAAAAAAAAAAACGAATTTAAGTTCGCAGAACAAAATTAAACTATATATATATATATACTAGTGAGCCGGCAGACGTTGTCCTGCCCAAACTTTTTGAGCACTCTTAAAGTAAATAAACATCGTAAGTTTCTCTTGTTAGCTTATATGAAAAAATATAAGATTTTTAGATTAGTTTGCAGCCCGTTTGAAACTTGCACCATTATTAGTCGAATATCGCCCTTCACGGGTCTGTCTTAACCGAATTCTTTCACGTTCATTGCGATCTTGAGGTTCCTGGGCAGTACGATTATATTGGTAATTAATTTGAATCGTTGAAATACATCATGTATTGAGCGATTAGGAGACGGCATTTCCAATTGTCCAAATCGTTTATTAGCCATCGCCAAGCATAGATCTTCAATATGAATTAAAGCTTCATTGTAAACTTCCGGCGTAAATTCCATCACTGGATTACGTTTTGCTTAACGTACTCGAAACAAAATATCTTTTGATAAATAATCTTAATATTTTTTCCACAATTCAGGTGGATTTGATAGAAAACATGTTGCCAAAATAGTCGCAAATAGAACCCGTATTTGATACTGATGAGCAGTAATAGCAGCATTTGCTAAAGTTTGATCCCAGTGCAAATGATTTTTTAAAAAATTAAATTTTTGACATGCCTATCGATACGTTGATTGAAATGATGCTGGACCTCGAACATTGATAAACTACAATACAAGTTTTTGTATGTATGGCAATATACACACAAAAATCGATATTCACAAAAATGCGTATATCTCACGAACATCACACACAAACACATCGAAATAGGCTTAAAACCTGCGTATTGACAACCTCTAACACACGCAAAAATCAGATTTGAAATTCTTCGACGCGTTCATGAGAACCTTCGTAACACGTAAAACATCAGTTTCTTCTATTTATATATGTACTTCACCTTGGACTTATGCACTTTAAATAAACAGATGACTACGTACAGCTTGCATTGTCTTAGCGCTATACCGAAAGTTAAAAAACAATTAGCTGCTTATCGCTTCGGGTCATCCACCCATCCTTAACGTGGGTGGTCAGATCTAACAGCACAATTGCATGATTATTGCTGGCGCCACAAATAACACGATCGATATCTAAACTGACCTAAGAGTAGGCTAAGACTTAATGCTTAGCGTAAGTATCTGACGTCATACATAGTTAGACCAATTTGAATGATATGACCCTGTTGGAAATTTAGGTCTGATTATTTAGGAAATTTATTAAAATGAATTTTCTTAATCTTATGGTCTCAATGTATGAATGATTGGCCACTACAAGCTCTTACGCTGCAACATAAGGCCCAGCTTAATAAACCAAACAAAAAAAAAACGAAAAGCTATAAAGAAGCTTGATTGGTTTATAAAGAAATGCTTTAGGTCAGTTGAAAAGCGGAAAAACTGAAGATGAGCTCAGAGATGAAGTGGGGGTAGAAAAAAGACTAAGCCTTTTCACGTTTTGAAAGCAAATTAAAAGCCACGACAAATGGTGTAAGAAAATATGACACATAAATTTACCATTGATGAGAGCGCACATAAAAGACAAACAGGTGCTCCGGCATATTCATGGGCTGGCCAGGGGAATTGAAAAGTCTCCCGATGATGCAATAAATTCACAGATAAATTTTTATTTACGATCGGGTGTACTGTAGACTGTGCTTATGCAGAGTTATGCAGACAGGCTGTCTGGTTGAATCCGTTCTGGTGCTTGGTGGTTGGTTCTAGGTTGTTGGTTAGTGTTTTCAGGATTTCTTTAGAGCTAGAACTTGAAACTGTTTATTGAAATGTTTTTGTGCCTGCTCTGGAAGTTCCTCTTCAAGCTGACAAAGTTTCAATAAGCGCGTGATCACGACTAGCCATAAAGCAAGCAAATGACCAAAAGGAACGACCCAACACAAGCGGCGATATATATTAATTAATTATAAAGTAAGTTAAAAAAAAAAACCCTCGTAAAACAAAAACAAGATCCAGAAACCCGAAAAAAAGAAACAAAAAGGAGAGGTAACAATGGGCCGCTTGCCTTCATTCCGTGCACAAAGGTGAGAAATCAATTTTCAGTATCTCGCTTTGTGTTTAATATTTTTCCAGTGAAATGCGCCGCTTTGGAGCAGTCCAGTCCAGAGAGGACGAGCAGCAGGAGTCTGAGAAGAGCTGAGCGGTTGAGCGCTTGAGGCATTTACAGACACGCAAAGGAACCAGGCAACATTGAATATGATGAGCAAGGCATGTTGCCTGCTGAAATTGTTGTCAAGTCAGGAGACGACTCACAAGATCCACAGAGGTCTCTCTCTCTCCTCGTTGCACTGTTGTTGTTTTGCGGCACGTAAATTAGGATAACAACGTGAAATATAATTATTACCTTGGACAGATATGGTAACGTCTGCTGCTGTTGTGTCTGCGCATCAACCTCAAACCTGAAGCTCAAAAATCCCAACAAACAAAATACTCTGGCATTGCTTTTTGTGGCCCAAATAAATGTATTAAAGTTGGTTAACGCCTTCATTTTGGGGCAGTCAGCTGAACTGGCCGGTTGGTCCGTCCCTGGTCTACAGTACTGCTACAGACTGCTGCTTCCTCCAAATAGGTGTAATAAAAAATATGAATTGTTGTTGTTGTAGGCATTAAGCTGCTCGAAAACATCGACGGAGACCCAAATGCAGGCAGAGGGAAAGATCAGTCAACATTTTTTACGACTTTGGCCAAGAGTCTGACTCTGACTCTTCCGAGACTCGAATTCGTGTGAATTGATCTGCTTAGTGATCTTGTAAAGAAACAGATGTTAGAGTATACATATACCATAATTTAAGCGCTCTAAATAAATGAATCGTATTGAATACATTCAATTAATATTCACTTGAGCGCGCGCACATAAAGCGAATACATTCAATTGATAATGATAACTCATATTAGTCGCTTAAAACAATTCAACTTGCATGTCCAAATGAATAATGAATGTCTGAATGAATATATGTGCGTGAATAATTGAATAATTTACTGCAATCAGTTGTATTGCGGTACATTTATGCATAGAAGGGGTTTTGGTCAAAATTGAGGGTTTTTATAAATCAATTTTGTGTTTTCTTTTCTTATTACTTCGATGTGGAATTTTCGTGGAATTCGACTACTCTTAACCGATTATTCGTATTTTCGTTTAATGTCATATACTGAATGCAGAAGATTAATCTATGACTCTCTGGTTGATCACAGGAATATTATTACTAGTAAGCTAACTTAGATCTATGAAACGTAGACGCTTAATTTTTTGTAGGCCACATCTCACGATTGTTACAGTACAAACATCTCCATTTGTTTGCTTAATGGATATCACCAAATTGTTGCTGGTAATTGTTTTACGGCGTCGTCTCAAAGACGTATCGATAGTTTTTGTGTGATTTTTAACATTTTTTGTGTGATGTTAGTGCAGTCTAGGACTTTTACTCTTCAATGATTTCCCAAAATGGTGTTCGTCAAGTGCGACAAAACAAAAAAACAACTATGACTGAATAATTTTAGGTTATCTTTTATAAGATCACACAAGTCAAATTGTTTATTTGTTGCAAAATTAGTAGAATCCAATTCCGGGTTAAAGAGATATAATTCGTTACTTCAAATAGCTATAACTTTGGGGAAAACAATTTTATTTGATGTCTTATTCGTCATATGTATTTGTAGACTTGTGTTTCATGGGTTCGTTTTTATGATAATTTTTTTTTCAATATTTAATTAAATCTTTAAATTAACCAAGGAAAGTACTTTAAATAAAACTTTTCTGATATTCTTTAAAGACGTAAAAAATAAACTATAGTTTTAATAAAATAACTTCATTTTTCGAGGGCTAACATTTAAACAAATTTAAGAACTTGGGCATCAAATTTTATTAAAATTTTGGGTTTAATATTTAATCCCTTATTTCCTTTTATTTATTTATTTTACTGGAATCAAATCGGATAATAATATGTATAGTTATAAACAAAAATGGAATCATAAATAGGGTTACCATGTGTCCGCTTTTAAGCGAATTGTTCGCTTTTTTTGCAGAAATGCTGGTTTTTTCGCTCGATTTGACCAATAAATTTTCATCATACATTTTCATAACTTTTTCGAAGTATTTTTGTATATTATCCACAAAAGTGGATCAGGGTACGAAAATAAAACCGCAGTAGAGCGCATTTTGAATAATTTTGAAGGCTTAGAATCATATTTTCTGTCCAAAAAGAACCCCCTAAAATCCTATAAGTTTTTTTTTGTGAGCTACTTTTCTGAATGTTTCTTATATTTCGTCCACTATTATACTTAATATAAATTTTCCATGACTAACTGTTAGCGTCGCGACGGTTGTGGAATGTCCGCTTTCTTTTACTTGGACCATCTGATAACCCTAATCATAGAGAGCAATATTATAAGGAAGTTGATTCTTTGAAAATTGTTTTTGGAATTAAAAGAAAATTTAAGAAACAGGACTTGAGGGTTAATCAACTTATATTATAAGATTATAAGGATTGAGGAAATCATCTAAATCTCCAAAGAATATTTGGCTTAACTGTTGAGATTTGCAGACTGATGGAAAAGGGTAACTAAAGAAACCGCGGTTAACCATCTAACTTGTTTAGATATTCTTAGGAATAATATCCCGAGCATGATTTTTTTTGTTTTTGAAATATAATAATACTACAATAAACTGTCTTTACACCCAAACCACCTTGCTTAAGATCTAACACGGCTTTGCAACAGGTTTGGTTGGAGTCCCTTTTTAAAACAGTAAACCTCTCGAAGGAACAATTGGTATTTTATATCGACTACTAATTTAATTTTATATAAATGTAAGCCCTGACCTTTAAACCAACGATTTTCGAAAATCCAGAGTTCTACTAAACGACTATTATACATTCACAGCACAAATACTTCTTGTTTCCGTTTTTTATGTAAGGGACTTTAAGATCTGCGGGGCAACCAAGATGGTTTTATAACGGAGTCAAGAAATGGAAGTGCATAAAAATTTTGGCATTTAATTTAGAGTGGAGCTTATCTAACTTGTTTTTTAACTTCGGCACAAAGTGTTTTTCTTTTTTAAGTTTTATGACCATTTTTTTTTGTTGTCGTTTCGATGAAGCGCAGTTTGTTGGCTTGGTTATGAAAACCACATTGATTTTTGAATATGGTTTGAATTAATTTTTTGGACTTTGTGAAATCATCAACTAATTAACACACAAAAAGAAGTAAAAGGGAACATGGACATATGGTTAGTTCAGGAGCGGATCTCTAAATTTATTTTTGGTGCCATTCAAACTTATCACGAAGCGAATTCAAAGATCTGGACGCGGCTGAGTTAGACACCTGCGCTCACTTGACCGACCACCCGCTGCTGGCAATGGAAGTTCAGGCTAAATCCAAATGCAAACCAAATGAAATGAAGAAAGGAAATGCCACAAAATTGAAAATGCAAAACGAAATTGGCAACTGCAACACACAGCTCGTTGATAATGGGGCAGCCAGAAGCAGGCGGCGGAGTTGGGACAGCGGATACGTTAGCCGAGACCGTGCGTAATGAAGACGTTAAGCTGAAGCAGCAGCAGCATGGAGCTGGGAGGCATGCGTCGCAGTCCCGCGACTTCCACCACTTCCACTCCAATCCAAATCGTCCTCAACACGTCAGTCGGCTGCGTAACTCTTTTGCGGCTCGTTTTGGTTCCGCTTGCATGTTAACTGAAAATTCGTATGAAGGCGAGAAATTAATGAATCATTCACACCTGCATGACGGATTGTCTGCATTACTCTCCTCCGAGTGGAGGACGCGCCGACATCGACACCGGTAATGGCAACGGCAACGGCCAACAAATGTGTGGCTCCATTTTGTACGACTGTGGACTGCGTCCACATCCACATCTACAAGAGGGCGCGACGCGCCTGACGCTTCTGCCGAAGGAGTTGCCTTCTAATTTATTTGCCTGATGTGTGTATTACATTTGTGGCCGACAGTCACAGTCGCAGTTTCAGTCGTAGTCGTGGTCTCGGCCAGCTCTCTGCAGAACCATCGAGCTGGCATTGCATTTTGAAAATTGCCTTTTGGCCAAGTTAGTGAGCGTTGTGCTTGATGATGCGTTCAGCGAAAAGTATCCGTAAGATACAACTGTACTTTGACTGCATTGTCGCACCATGGCCAAAAAACTATATCTTGCGATTTAATCTTTCGATTTACAAATTGCCTAAAACAGAGAAGCGAATAGATTTGATAAAAAGCAATCCAAATTTAATTCGTAATCAAAAATTGATCAAGAAAGTTGAATTTATTTGTCTAAAAGGAAAAATTGGGGCTCGAAACTTTACAGCGAGAAAGGATCGATAGAAAACAAAATCAGGCATCTGAATTCTATTTGAAATTGGGGTTGTCAAGCGAAGTGATTAGGAGCCTGCTATGCCTAGTCTTTTATGTGGCGAACCTTACCTGAAAGAAACAAAATTTTAAATGCTTGCAAATCTCAATATTGTAAATTTTGTGCAGGATATCCCCAAAAAATCAAAAACGCAGAACTTAACGAGAAAACAACGTCTCTAGGGTACACTGAAAAAAAAAAAAATTCCAAATGTCATCCCCGTCTTTCTTCCCCTTTGTGGGAAAGACAGAGGACTTTCTCATATAACTGATTGAAAGCCAAAAGAGTCGTCTTTTGATAATTCGAAGAATAATTCTTATTTTAAGAGAGTTTTCTTGAGGTATTAAATTCTTTGTGTGGGAATGATAGCTCCTGAGACAGAAATTATTTATTTGAGATTATTTTAACTGAAGAAGTTCCCTAAAAGAGCATTGAAAGATTAATTTGTTCTAATTATTTTATTTATTTAATTGAATATTACTTACAAAACAATAACTAGGCACCAGAACCTAAGAGTATATTATTCCTAATTTGAAGAATATAAAAAAACATTAAAATTTCCTTAATTCCAGAGTGGGCTGCCTTCTTTTTCTCAGTGTAATATTGTAAGAACAATATTTTCGGTAAAATTTCTTAGCAAATTTTACCACTAAGTGTGTTATATTATGCACTAATTCTTCAAGAAAAACAGTTTGAAACAATTTCTTTATTTATCTTAATATTATACAATTGCTCTAAGTTCGATAAATAAATTACGTTTTAATTCTATATTATCTAAATAAATATTAAAAGTGCTTCAAAGAAGTTTTATAAAAAAATCGAATTACAAGATTTTTATAAACAAACCTTTACCTGGCTTTGGAGAATCAAAAAAGAATAGAAAGGTCACAAATTTTAGCGAAAATTGGCATAATATAATTAAGGCTGTAAGAAGAAAAATTTCCCTAAGAAGTAATAGGTATTTTGGACTCTGCAGCCTTCATAACTGCATCGAAGAAGTTTTTTTTTTTATATTGGTTCTTCACAAGAGGTTGGGCAGTGTGGCCAGAAGATATTTTGGGATTTAAGAATTTAAGTTTCGTAAGCTTACTATATTTACTACTATTTTATCTTCGGTTCATTTTAATCGTTTATTCTCTCAATAGTCGCTTCCGAATCTAATTTGCGATACACATTAATGGACAGTTCTGCATTTCGATTTCGACTTGCCGGTAAACTATATTACTACAACACAAAATTAAAGTCAATTTCTAGAAGAGGAATGATCATACAGCCAAAAATGGAAAATTAAAAATATTAATCAATTTGACTTACTCCAGCTCATCTTGGAGGACTCATATGCTCAACTGTCTTTTAAATTTAAGCTGCATAGATCTAAGATTGTGATTCGAGATGATCTTATAAATATTTTTTTAAGTTTCGCAATTGCTCTTTTTAGCAGAATCCGTAACTCTTATAATATTTAAAATAAAGATAATAAAATACTTTTTTTTTCTTTAAAATTTAAAAATAAATCTTATTTTTAACATAAAAATAAAAATCGTGAAATTCTAATTAAATATAAATTTTTGTTTTGAATCGTTTAATAAATATTTAAAAATTTGTTTAATAAAAATTATTTTTTAATTTTATTTAAAAAAGAGTTATTCTGCACTTTATGGCATAATGTTTATTTAAAAAATTGATAAATAAAATTTAATTGAATTATTTTCTAAAACGAAAAGCGCACAATAATCGTGGGCGTATTTCCGTCGATGCCTTCCATGTCCGTGAATAATGAATATTAAGAATCCCACATAATACGATTTAAATTTTTAAATAGTTTTTAGCACGACTTTTTAACCATATAAATAATTATGAGTGCAGTTGGATTTGATATAGCTGTTGGGATCTTTATTATATTATAAGCCAAAAACTGGTCGATTTCTTGAACAATATATAAGAATTAATTCCTCGAAGCTTAGGCGAACAACAGATTGGAAGTTTTTTATGAGAAATGATTATGTTTTTGTGTTTATCAGGCTTACACGATTCAAATTAACTCATGTATTTAGACATATACGACACCATCAGATTTTCGAAAATTGTTAGAGACAAAAGTTTAAAATTATTGCTTTGTCTTTCAAATTTTGTATCTTATAATGTTTAACTCATTTTTACACCGAACCAGCACTGGATTTATAATTGGTTTTCGACCAAGTTTAGAACATTTCCAGATATAGATTAAAGCTTGCAGACTATTGATGCTAGTAATTTTTGTAAAAGAAACTTATAGTATAAACTGCCCTTCTTTGAAGAAACTTAACAAATCTATAAAGGTTTTACTTCTTGAGTAACTGACAAGAAATATAACCAAAAATGTACAACTTTATATATGCAGATTAGTCATTCGGTGGTTCGTCCTTATGTGTCGTGTCCCGCACCTCTCGTTAGGATAATTCATTAGGGAGGTGACAAAAGATTAAGACACTTCTTAAAGTCTTAAAGACCCACTCAATTCCACAAGAAACTGAAAGCAAACTTTATAATTGAATATAGGATTATTAACCCCACTGCAATCGATCAATAATGGAATTGTTACATCTACCACAGATATGTAACAATAAGATTTCCAGCTGCATAAAAATGTAAAAAAGAAAACTCGATTGTTACCACTGTTCCATGGCATTGCGTGCTGCGTGTGAACTTGATGGATGCACTGCCTCCTCCTTCGGCTCACCCATTCGCATAACTTCACACAAACTTTTAACAGCCTCGAGGCACTTTGCTGGAAATTAAAATACACATGGAAATATGCACCAAACTAAAGCCTCGTCCATGTCCGACCATTGAGAGCTTAGCTCTTGGAATAAAATAAAACAACTTTAGAACTTTATGTCAACTTGTATGCCATAAATGCTAAATATTTATGCCAAACATACATATATATTTCCTGCCAACTGTAACTATGTAGTATTATTTGTAACTGTATCAGTTAGTACATCTGCTTGCAGTGTGTTGTTGTTTCTGGTTTCCATCTCCTAGTAGTGCTTCAATGCTAAAGGACGAATTGTATGCCCTGGGCAGCTGTTTATGCAGCACCTTTGGCGCCGGCACCTTTGGCAAAGGTAAAGGCTCCATTTTTATCACAGCGGAGCTCACATTATTGCCATCACCAATCCTAACATCATCTACGTCAGCATCACCGTCACCTTCACCGTCACCTTCACCGTCATCACCAATACCAGCACCATTTACATTCCCATCCCTGCTATCATCCTGTGCTTGGGTGCAGCAGCTCCTTATGTTTGTTGTTGTCGTTGTTACCGTTGTCCCAGAGCTGTGCGAATTATCCAAACTATCACCACCCACACCAACCACATCAATAGGCAACTCATCGTCTTCTTCGTCATCCTGCTCCTCCTCTGCTTCCTCATCACTCTGCCGCTGTCCAATCCCATGCTGCGCCAGATAGTCCGCTCTCAGCTGTGCCATATTCACCTCTATGCCCTTAAGTCTCAGCTTCCTCGCCTGCCTCTCAATGGCCTTGTCAATGCGTTTGCGCTGCTGCGCCCTGTTTGTATTGAAATTAGGAAAAAGATAATATTGAATTTTATTATCGACTTGAAAATACCGATTTGGTTTAATGAGTTCCGATAAAATTTTAATTGTGTTAACTGGCCCAACGGTTTTCAAAAAATTATGCACATGGCATTCAAGCAGAAATATTCTCGGAAATTTTTTGATTTAAACACAATTATATCGAAACCCGATTGAAGTAAAATAGTTTCGACTCCATTTTCAGTTTAAGCATGTCCTTTTTATAATTAATCAAATTAATTTTAAAGCTTACTAAATTAATTTTGGCCGACTCACAATTTTTGTTTTTTTTTAATTATACATATATTGTGGATAATTCCGATATTTAAGGTGTGATTACACTAGTCGACGATGAAAAATATCCAGAGATGAGACTTATATTTTAGGTTAGGGCAATGTTTCAGCATTCAAAATCCGTATTTTTTATTTTCCTCTTATACCCTGTTTTATTTCTAGGACTATTTTAGTGAAAAAGGACCTTTTTCAAAAAACGGTTTCACATATGATGTCATAAAATCTATACTGATTCGAATTTTTTCAAACTTTTTTTTTTCCTGAAAAGTAAAATAGAGTACCTTTCCATAGTGTCCCAAATCATAAAAATTGGTTGTCTAAAGAAACAACTACAGCCGAAACTGTGTGCCCGAAATGCCAAAAAACACAGCATTTTGGTGACTTTTTCTACAAAAAAAGCCATTTATTTTAAAAAAGTCTTTGTTATTGGTTATATATGTTACTGTATTTATTTGGGAAAATCATCATTTTTCGTGTACTCTTCATGATGGATTCAGCTAGTGATGCTCAATGGGCTGCTCGAATTCTTCGAAAAATTGGTTATTTGAAAGCTACTAACATCTTCTTTCAAAAAAAAATTTAATTATAGAAGAGTGAACCACTTTTCAAAGATTAAATGCAGTTAAAAGAGACGAAAAAAAAAATTGCCGAAAAAAAATTTTTTTTTCTAATTTTACTAAAAATGCAATAAGTCGGTCATCTTTAATCATAAAAAGATAAAATTATATAGAAATCGCATCTACATATCATGACCAATAACTTAAAATAATAAAATTTTCAGGTGTCAAAGACTTTTTTTAAAATAAATGGCTTTTTTTGTAGAAAAAGTCACCAAAATGCTGTGTTTTTTGGCATTTCGGGCACACAGTTTCGGCTGTAGTTGTTTCTTTAGACAACCAATTTTTATGATTTGGGACACTATGGAAAGGTACTCTATTTTACTTTTCAGGAAAAAAAAAAGTTTGAAAAAATTCGAATCAGTATAGATTTTATGACATCATATGTGAAACCGTTTTTTTTCAAAAAGGTCCTTTTTCACTAAAATAGTCCTAGAAATAAAACAGGGTATAAGAGGATAATAAAAAATACGGATTTTGAATGCTGAAACATTGCCCTAACCTAAAATATAAGTCTCATCTCTGGAGAAAAAAAGTGTGAAATTTGTCGACTAGTGTTATCGAATGATTGTTTTGAATTGTTGTTATTAAAATATTTTTTTAAGTTATAGATTAGGGTGTCAAATTAGCGCCATTATATACTTGGAGTCCCCCAGTTTTTATACCCTGTACCGTATGGTACAAAGGGTATATGAAATTTGTACAGGCCGAAAATGTTTGTAACACACAAAAGGAGTCGTCGGAGAACCCTCAAAGTTACCAAAAATATGATCAGGGTGACTAGAGTAGACGATATACCCATGTCTGTCCGTCCATTGGTCCGTATGAACGCCTAGATCACAAAAATGGTAAGAGCTAAAGTAACCAAACTTTCATGTTAGGTCCCTTATTTCTGATTTTTATTTTTATTTTTGAACTTGTTCTGTGAACCATTGATTTCTGCGATTACTGCGTCTTGAGAAAAACTGTCTACCACTAGGCTTTAATTTGGTGGTCGATTAGTCTGCCAAAATCGCAGCTGGTGATGGCTTCTCACAATAAACATTTACGCTCAACAGCAGCGATCGCTTCTGCCAAAGTTCATGAATCCACTAGTGCTTCAATAGCTGACAGAAAGAATCTTTTGGTTTCATCCTGGCAAAATGTGCCAGCAAAAAATAAACTAATTGTCAACAAAAGACCTGCTTCTCGTTCGCCGGGAGCAATACGAAAGTCGTTGAAGTCGGACCCATTAGCTGCCAATACAAATACAACCGCAAACCGTTCCAACCGTTTTGCTGCTTTGGGAGCTGATCCCGAGGATGTGGATTTGCCCGTTGAAATGAGCGAATTATCAGAGACCCGCACTGAAAGGCCTCCGCCTATGTTTATTAATAAATGCACGGATATAAATGCACTTTTTAAAGATTTCAATGAATTTAAATCCCAAAAATGTTATGCAAAACCTGCAGGTGCATCACTACGAATTATGTGTGCAGACGTACCAACATTTAGAGAAATGGTGAGCAAGCTGGACAAAATGAGATCTGAATTCCACATATACCAATTAGCAAGTGAACGCGCTTATAAAGCTGTCATAAAAGGCCTGCATTACTCGACTGACCATGATTTTCTTAAGGAACAGCTAACAAATCTGGGATACTCAGTGCGCAATATTTATAACCCGACAAGTAATCGAGATGGGTCTTCCCTAAACTTATTCTTTGTAGATTTGGAACCGAAATCAAATAACAAAGATATCTTCGGCCTAACAGCTATCTGTCACCACAAGATATCCGTCGAAAAACCCCACAAGGGCAAAGATTTTGTCCAATGCCACCGTTGCCAGAACTATGGACACACAACGTTACTGCAGGAGAGCCTTTCGCTGAGCGAAATGTGGGGATAACCATGCCTCAACCGAATGCAACAAATCATTTGAACAACCCGCCAAATGTGTCCACTGCAATTCACCACATACTGCAAACTATAAAGGCTGCCCTATCTACCAGCGCCTATCAAAACGGTCCAAGGTGCTATCGAACGAAGTTTCCATTCAACCAGTGTCCATTAAGAAAAGACAGCCAGCCACTACTTCTGCAAAAAACATACAACTAAATGAAAGCGGACCACAAAGTTTTCGAAATTTTCCCATGTCATACGCTGAAGCTGTCAGAGGCAATCTCAATCCAGGTAATGAAAACTGGTCAACACCCAACTTCATCTCCAAGGCCTGCAATACACAGCTAGAGAGTAAAATTTACCGTCTTTTGGGACGCTTCGACCAATTCATGGATATACAAAAGCAGATCATCCAATTGCTGACAATGGTTGTCCAAAATGGCTCTAAACATTTAAGTTATTGTCTGGAATGCGAATGGCATTGCAAATAAAGCCCTAGAGCTAAAAAACTTCATAAAAACGAAAAATATCGACTTCGCTCTGTTGTCAGAAACTCATTTCTGCAGCAGAACTTCATTTAAATAATAACCGCCGCGGAGGAGCAGCGATACTTATGAAAAAGGAATACAAACATCACCCAATTCCTGCAATCTGCACGCCGAAAATGCAAGCCGCTATGTTAGGACTTGAAACTGGGCAGGGTAATGTCACCATCTCAGCCGTATAGTCCAGGCTTTCTTTGGGGTTCCGTCCCTTTCAGTCTACTCATTGCAGCAGGAGATTGGAATGCAAAGCACCCTTGGTGGGGTAATTCTCGAGCATGTACTAGAGGCCGCGCTCTCTGCACTGATATGCAAAACTCGTCTCTGTATATTCTGGCTACCGGCGCTCCAACCCATATCCTTGGTGATGTCTCTCGAACGGGGTGTTCATCCGCAACAGCTTTCCATTGAATCTCTTGAAGACCTTGATTCAGATCATTTACCGCTATTATCAAGCTTACTGCTAATGTTGCTATCTACGATAAAAATCGAATGCTCCTACATCGATTTGCGTGTATAAAGACGTTCCAACGTCATATTAATATGAAAACTCATCTTGAAATGGAAATCAATACCAAGGAGGATATTGATGATGCCGTTGAACTGCTACGCAAGAACATAACTGACGCTGCTAATCTAGCTGCTCCTACACACGCTTCCGAGCTTATAACGGCAACGTATGCTGACGACACTGTCATTCTTTCGTCTTCCTCCAGCGTTCAAATGGCTGCTGATACCTTACAGAGCCAACTGTAAGGCGTTTTATTTTTATTAAGGAAAGACCCAAGTCCTGCGCTGAGAGTTAATTCCAATTAAAACATCGCACCCGTATCTCGGAATGAACCAAACTTGGCAAATGGAGTGGCTACTTGGTGGAAATAGTAAGCTATCTTTGGAAAATAAAAGTACTCTATATAAAAGTTTAATAATGCCAGCTTGGTATTATGGCATTCAAATCTGGGGAACAGCTGCCAAGACAAATTTGCAAAATTGCCGATGCCCCGTGGTATATTCGAAATCGAAACCTTCACAAGGATCTAGGCATTCCCTATGTGGGTGATGTGTTCCATCCAATTACGCTGGCATGTGCCCTGGCCGGTCATAGACTAAGAAGACGCTTAAATCGCGCGTCTTATCATAACGACTACTTGATTTTTGAAAATAATGTATATATATAGAGTAATATAAACCATACCACACAAAAAGTTGTTTTAAGTGTATAGTAACATACTTTTTTTTTATAAATGTTGGATTATAACCCATAGAATCCCTTATTATTTCATAGGAGACAAGTTTATTTTATTTTTTTGATATCGGTGTTACATTATATAGGTCGCATAGGGGTGTTTCAGAGGACCTAGAAATAAAAAGTTATAATTGGACAATTCGTTTGTTTTTGGAGAAATTTGGCACTCGGGAGTTGTTTATAGTTCCCAAGCAAAGTTCCACATTTTATCAATATCGGTTGACTATAATACATAGCTCCAATATCAAATGGTCAAATAAACAACGATTTTTATACAAAATTCGTTGTTTCGTTTGTTTGTATTGGCACCAAATTTGGCATTGAGAAGTTTTTGTAGATCTCAGTAGAGAAAAATAGGTTTTGAGCAGAAAAAAATTGCATGCTCTTGCTTAATGTATTAAGTAGTGTTGGGTCGTTCATGAACGAACGAACGAACGAACGAACAAAAAAGAACTATTCAATTAAAGGAACGAACTGAATAAGTTCAACAACATCGTTCTTTTTGAGTCACTCGTTCATTGTTCGTTCTTATTCAGTCGTTCGTTCTTATACAGTTGTTCGTTCTAATACAGTTGTTCGTTCTTATACAGTTGTTCGTTCTTATATTATTCTCCTACTGTTGGTCGTTCTTATATCGGTCTTCTACTGTTGGTCGTTCTTATATTATTTTTATACAGCTGTTTGTTTTTTGACTTTGCATCTATTTGGTCTGTTTTTCTTACTAAAGTATGGCCACATTTTTCATCGATCTCTTTTTTATTAGTAGGGCAACTCCATTCCTGTTTTTATTGCGCGCAACTGCAAAAATTCGCTTTGGTATTGTATTGGTATTTTAAATATATTATACATAAGTATAAAATGTCTCTAAAGCGAAAATATAGCACATTGTGGAACCACTTTGATGCATTGGATGATGCAAACAGGACAAAATACAAGTTTTGCAAATCTACTTTAAGTATTGCTGGTGGGTCGCAAATTAATTTGAGCCGCCACCTAAAAATCCAAAGCACCCATCAGCTCTAGTGGCACCTGTAAGCTAAGTTGAGGAACATTTGCTTGCGGCCCCAAGTTCGCAACACAAAATTACAGAGTTTTTTCGGAAACCTCCTACACCAGGCACAAGTGAAAAATAGATCAGCAGCTGGTTAGAATGATCGCAAAGGGTCATTATGCTCTCCGCGTAGTAGAGGAACCGGATTTTACAAAATTCGTTGATGATGTGTCGAGTTGCCAAGGCTACAAATTGCCGACACGAAAAACACTATCCAATTCAATACTGCCTTACGCATATAGTGCCCTCATGTCCGAAATAAAGGAAAAAATTTTGGGAGCATCAGCAGTGCGCCTCACAACGGACGGATGGACGTCGCTATCTAATGAGCATTATATTGCTGTAACTGCTCATTGGGTAGAGAAAGAGGACACTGTGATGGCTTCATCAGTCGTTTGACGACAAGCACACAAGCGAGAATTTTACAAAAAGCCATTACATCCGACAATGCTGCCAATATTATTGCATCCATTAAGCTTGGCCACACTAAACATCATTGTGCAAAAGGCTCTACACGAAATAAAAGATATACGAAGCAAAGCCAAATCAAATGCTGAATATTTTGATCGTAGCATAACAGGCTTAAAAAAACTAAAAGATGTGCTACGTCAGTTAAAGCTACCGGACCTGAAACTAACACAAGATCTGCCAATACGTTGGAATTCAACTTACAAAATGTTAGAACGATTGTGGATTTTAAAAGAGGGAGTAACGATGGCCATATCAACATTACGTCCCGATTTGATATTAACGCAGTTTGAATGGGACATCATTGAGAGTATACTGCCTGTGCTCAAGCCGTTTAATGAAATAACAATTACAATTTCGGCGGAAAAAAACGTCACATTATCAAAAATATTAATAATGGGAAATTTACTAAAGAACTCTTTAGGCTAAGATGAACCAAACAAATAATTCAGTAAGACCATTTACAAAAAATGGCGTACGTAAAGTCGGGCGCGGACGACTTTGGGATACCCTGTACCACTAGCTTGCAATTAAATCCGGTTCCTTCATACGAAACCAAAAACAGAAGAATTTTTAAACAAACATTTTTTTTTTTGACATATCGTTTTTATGGGAGCTATATGATATAGTCAACCGACTTCAATAAAATTTGACACAGTACTTAAAAAAGATCTGAATGCCGAATTTAGTTCAAATATCTTTACAAACAAACCAAACACATTGAATTTTGTATAAAAAACGTTATTTTGGACCGATTGGTCCTATGGGAGCTATATGATATAGTCAAACGATTTGGATTAAATTTAATACAGTGCTTAGGAACTATAAAAAACTCAAGAATATCAAATTTGGTCCCAATATCTTAACAAACAAAAGAAACACAACAAATTTTGTTAATAAATCGAGCTATATGATATAGTCAACCGATTTTGTTCAAATTTGGCACATTGCTTAAGTGGTCTAAAAAATTTCCAAACGCCAAATCTGGTTACGATATCTTTATTAAAAAACGAAATATAGCGAATTTTGATTTAAAAAGTTATTTTGACCGATCGGTCTTATGGGCGCTATATGATATAGCTTTTTATGGAAGCGATTTTGATGAAATTTGGTACAGTGCTTGGAAACCATAAAAAACTTTTGAATACCAAATTTGGTTACGATATCTTCATAAACAAACGAATTATTCATCTAAAACGCTTGTTTTTGTCGAGGTCGTCTCAAACACCCCATGGGAGCTATATAATTTATCCCCGATATCAAAAAAATAAAATAAACTTGTCTCCTATGGATTAATATGGGATCTAATGTGAAAGTTTGGTAACTCTAGCTCTTACCATCTCTGAGATCTAGGCGTTCAAACGGACAGACGGACGGACAGACGGACATGGGTATATCGACTTCTCTATTCACCCTGATCATATTTTAGGTAACTTTGGGGTGTCTCCGATGTCTCCTTCTATATGTTACATACATTTTCGGCTTGCACAAACTTAATATACATACCCTTTGTACCATACGGTGCTGGGTATAAAAAGCTAAAAGAAGAAATGATTCGTCTACGCGGCTTGGAAAATAATGAACTTTATTCCGTGAGCACAATTTTAGATCCCCGTTTTAAAAACCGCGGGTTTAATTCGAAACAAAGTTTCGATGAAGACGTTTCAGAGCTAAGAAAAACTTACATACTGTACAAATTGTTAAGATTCATAATGATGAGTCTGTAAATGCAGTGGTCCCAAAATCAACACAGGGCAGCATTTGGGACGAGTATGACAATGAATTTAAAAAAGTAACTCAGCCAAGCAACAACACGGCTGCTTCCACAAGGGAGATGGACAAATATCTCGCCGAGGAATTTTTAAGCCGTAAACAAGACCCACCAATTTGGCGGGAGCAGCATAAAAACGTATACCCGCGGTTGTATGAATATGCGCTTAAACGTTTAAGCTTGATGGCCGCTGGTGAAACAGTCCGCAAACGGCGAACACTTTTGAAAAGTACAAAAGTAGAAAGCCTAACGTTTTTGCATAACAATCTGTAATACAACATGCACACTTATCAATGTAAGATATCTTACGCATATACATATTCATGCTAATTTAATTTCACAGTCGGTATAATAACATAGTTTTAATAAAATAAAGATACTTAAAGTGACCACCAAAGAGCCAAAAAAAGACCAGGAATACACAGGATGCATCTTGGAAAATTTTAAAATAAATTAACCAAATTACTTATTTTCTTTTTTCTCGTATAAACAAAGACTTCGTTTACTGAAAAAAAAGAACGATTGTACTTGTTCAGTGAAATGAGCTAGGTTTACCCAACTCTAGTATTAAGGACCATCCAAAAAGCTTAAAACCAAAATGATGACCTCCCCATCCCGTAGGGTTTTCTATTATTTTGATATATGTTTGAGCCTATTTACCTCGAATTATTAATATATATATCGTACAGAATAGTCGTACAGAATAGAAGGTAATAGAAGACATACTCAGAAGTTCGTATTTTATCGCGGAGAGTGCCAAAGTTACTAAAACGCAGTTCTTTCTATTTTAAACCACACTTTTGCTCTTTTTTACTTTTGGGGTTTATCAAAAAATTGAAGATCTCAAAAAAATACATAATATGTTACTTTATTTTAAATCATGTAAGTATCTCTAGTTCCCAAGTTAGAACGCCTAGAACGACTGCAAGAGGCTCTCTTCCCATATGGGAACCATAAAATGAAACGGAAATGAATGGCGCACACGATCTAACACCAGTTTTACACACAATTACACATGTACCGAATACTTCTCAAAAATAATTTTGCTTGAATTATGTCACAATCTTATGAAGAAACGCCAAGTCGTGAATTGAGACGACTCACATTGATGGTGGAGCGGAGGCAGGGCGAAAACTTGACGGCACCTTCGATTGAAGACGATGGGACCATTCGCCACTGCTTGGAGATCAACAATGGCAATAAGCTAAACCGCGATACTGCCTGGACTTTGTCAATGATCGACATATTGTCCAGTTTGCTAGAGCGCCATCACAAGTCGCTGCAAAATTTTAAAGTATGTCCTCAAAGGTACAGTCTGCATGTGGACTCATATCATTTGGACGCAGCACGCTTAGTACGCATGCTAAAGGGGCTGCAACTGACTGCAACATATAATAATAATAGTGAGGACGCAGGCACCCATGGGTTTGGTGCGGTTACCAAACCAAAAATATGCCTTCGAAAGACGGCTTCCACGATAACCAAGAATAAGGCGCTATTGAATTCGTCTTTGAAGACCATGCCACTTCAGTATAGCATCTTTGCCAAGCTGAACTCTAAAATTGACTCATTAAACGCAGCAGATCGCCTTATGCACAAGATATTACTGAAGCAGCGAAGAAGATTTGTTTCTGCCTTTGGATGCCTATGCTAAGCTGCGCAAGATGCATAATCGCAAGAAGTGGAATCCCCGCTGAAGCTGCCCTCAAAGGCAAAAAAAAAAATTGTAGACCAAATTTCAGTTTTTAAACTAAATGCGTTGCGGCTTAATTTAAAAAAACGTGTTTTTCGCATGTATATAATTGCGACTAAACTACTGAATATTTTGTAGCAAATTTTTTTTAATGTAAGCTAGCATTAGGGATGTTTAAAAAAATATTTAATTTTTTTCAACCAACACATTTTCTTAAAAAAAAAATTATATTTTCCTATTTTTTTTTAAGTATGTTCCTTTAATATGTCAATCACCATTTTTTTTTTAACATGTGTTTTCATACGTTTTTTATATGGTGTGAATTTAAATAAAATCGATTTGGTGGAACAATGTTAAAAAAATAAAAAGAAAATTTTGCAATTTTTTTTTTAATTTATGAAAAAAAAAAATGTTTGTCTAATGATAATAATTTTTCCCATTTTGATGATTTTTTGATGATGAAAAAATGGATTCATTTTGTAGATAAATATAAAAATTTCAGCATTGCTCATCAAACGTTTTTTTAAAAATCTTCATTAAATGGCCCAATTTCAATAAAATTGTGTGGGTTTACGTTTAACTCAGAGTCAAGATATACCAAACTAACAACTAAAAAAATTAAAAATAGAACAAATTATACAACACATCAAATACGAAAACCAACTGACTCTTATAGCTGCTGTTGTGTGAACCAGTTGTGAATTGTAAGCAGTTTAATTTATTAACACAACTATACCTCACTATACGGCCGCTCTTTATACGTCACTTCGCTATAACGGCCCCCTACAATTAAGGCATGGTTTCGATTTAGGTTTTTCTGAACAAGTGTTTAACGTAGACGAAACAGGGCTTTACGAATGTCTGATCGCATGTACATATCAAAAACCGAAAATCTTTGCCTGACTATAAGGTGTCTAAGGAACGATTAACTTTGCTACTTGGTGCAAATGCCGCGGATGATTTTAAGCTAAAACCATAAAGACAATTTATTTGTCCGAAAATCCAAGACCTCTAAAAGGACTAAATAAAAATCAATTACCCGTCATATGAAGATCCAACAAGAATGCTTGGATGACTAAAGCTACTTTTGAGGATTGGTTGGTGAAAAAATATTTGGAAGAGAAAATCTTAAGCAACAAGGCTTTGCTAGTTTTGGATAATGCACCAGGGCATCCTACTAAATTATCCAAACTATCTGAAGATGTCATGATTGAGTACCTTCCGAAAAATACAACAGCTCTAGTTCAACCAATGGATCAGGGTGTAATAGCCACTTTTAAGGCATATTACCTACTCCGAACTTTCCGACAACTTGTAAGGGAAACCGATGGTAAATCTTCAAGTAAAACATTTTGAAAAAAACTATAACATCAAGAATGCTATTGACAGCATCAGTGAATCATGGAAAGAATTAAAAAACGGCCAGAATGTGTAAAAAGTTCTGATGCCAAGTTAATTTCCTTCCTGAAATTAGGCAAAACATATTGGATCTATGTTACCACATGATCTCGGCTTTGAAGGTTTGAACGAACGTGATATGATCTACTTGAAGCTGATAAGGAACTCCTTTCATATGAGGAACTCATTCAGTTGCAAGCAGAATCGGTATTTGATGAAGAGACAGAGCTTGTTGTATCCAAAGAACTCACATCAAAAAATTTGTCGAAAGCTCTTTCCTATTTCGAAGAAGGAATAAACATCCTCAATGAAAACGATCCTGACGTGGAACTCAGCGCTAAAGTTTCTCGAGCAATTAACTCAACCATAAGCTGTTATAAATCAATGAAGAACGAAATGGACAAAAACAAACAACGTTAGACAATTTTTTAAGCCAGGACCGTCCTTACCAGCGAAAAATTATGACATTGATCTGCTTGTTACCATTTTATATAACTTGAAGTTGATTCATTTTTGTTTATTATTTTTATTATTATTATGTTATATTTTTTTTATTATTGTTGTAATCTGTTATTATTATATGTACAAATGAATATAATTATGTTTTTGATGAATGATGAATGAAATAAAAAGTTATGTTACATATTTAACAAATTTGGAACCTATCCCATTGAGTTTGTATGAATTTGTATTAGAATAATTGATTCGCTGTACGGCTTTTCAATTTACGGCCAAGTTTCGTGGATCGTATCTAGGGCGTTAAGCGAAGTATGGGCGTACTTTTTTTTACAATGCTAAACATTGTGGATGCTTTCGATACCCTTCCAACTATTTATAAAAGCCCGTATTCTTTGGGTATGGTATGTATGCAGTAGTTGGTTCTGGTTTTTTGTAGTTCTCGGATCTGTTGCTTCAGCAGTTAAGTTTGTAGGGCGTGATTGGGATTTTGCTTGGTTGGGTAGGAAATGAAGTTGCTATCTGAACCAATGAGATCAAAACCGACTTAAGCTGGTAATGGATAAATGCAGTCCCAATGTCAAGACCTGATTTGTGCTATTAGACAAAACCATCAGAAACCATAGTCCAGCACCCTTTGTCAAATCGAAAGTCCATCACAGCCCCACAGCAACCAGCAATTTAAATTTTAACTTCGATGTGCCACTATCTTAATAATTTATATATGAGTCCTATTTTTATATATTTATTCATTTAAAGTTTTAGTGGAATTTCCCTCAGCGCTTCCTAATTAAACTAATATGTGTATTGCAAATACTACCTATTGTATATTTTATTCTGGTACTTTTTATTAGAACTACATGTTTCACGCTCCCGATTTCGCGAAAATTTAAAATCATTGAAATTAAATTAATTTGTCAAAATAGGTTCAAAAGTGTACGCAATTCCAATAGAATTAATTTTTTAAGTGTTCTTTGTTATTCTAAGGTGCATCTTTTGCAAAATCTTACGATTTTTAAAAAGTTTCCTTTTAGCGCCTGTAATGTTTAAAGACGATCCGAAAGTCAAAATTACGACTTTCTTATGAACGTGTAAATAGCGACCAAGCCGTAAGTTTAACAACAGTATGTTCCAAATATAATCGATGGGTTATTATCTACAGTTTGGCAAAAAACTAATCATAATCAGTTTACTATAACTAGAGATATGTAACTCAAAACTCGTTTCATCATAAAATGGATTTTTTTTTCATTTTTATTACGACAACGACTAAAGCATGTGGAGAATAACAAAATGTTTTCAAATTGCAAACTAGTTTAATTAATCAGTTTATTCCATTTTATTTTAAAAAATTGTGTTTAGATAGATATGAGACTTTTTTAACCATAGTTTATTTTATTGGAAATAAGGTTTATGTACAACAATATAGTCACAAACGGAAAAGTGAAAATTATGAATTTTTACCCATTTTCGATACCTTCAAATACTTTCGGATTGTCATTAAATTTTACATTTGCTATATGTAGCTAAAAAGTGAACTTTTTAGATGGTGACGTTATTGATACCACCCAATATAACATAGTTCATGTTTTGCATAAAAATGGTTCATGTCTTGCTTACAAAAATACCTTGTAATAAAAATAGTTAACGCGTGTTTAATTAAAAGGAAGTGAATTTTTCACCCGGTTCACTCACCCGAACACACCTCACAAAACTTCTCCGATTGGGACATTGTCATCTCACACGTAGTTACATTTTTAATAAAACACCAGCCCCACTTTGCAACTTCCGCAACTCAAACATCACCCTATCCCTGCACCACATCCTTACAGACTCACTTCCTCAACACCAAGTCAAAATACTTCCCTAACCCAAACATAATCAACGCTATTTCTATCTTGTCACAAACAAACATCCCAACATTAACAAATTTTTAAAAGAACGCAAAATATATGAATAACGTTATAAGTTTAGCATAAGACTCACGCTAATGGTAATTCTAGCTCGTACTATATTTTTAATTAGGTAAAAGCTGTTTTTACATAAATAAAAATGGCGTACGTAAAGTCGGACGCAGACGACTTTGGGATACCCTGTACCACTAGCTTCCAATAAAATCGCGTTCCTTCATAAAAAACCAAAAACAGAAGAATGTGTTCAAAAAGTAAGGTGACTTTTCAAATTTCGCGGGCAACGTATTTTCGATTATCGATTTTTTTTTTGTTTTATTGTGTTGGTACACTCTTCCCGAACATCTGTACCAAATTTCAAGTGAACGGCATTTTTTGTTTGGTTGTGAGAGGCGTAAAGGTTATAAGTGTTTTGCGAACTCGGCGATTTTTTGCTATCGAAAAATATGGATCAACGGATTTGCATCAAATTTTGTGTAAAAAATAAAATTAAGTGCTCCGTAACACTTGAAATGTTGACAGTAGCATACGGTGAAACTGTTCCGAGTAAAAAAAATGATTACAAGTGGTACAAACTCTTCCAAGATGGCCGGGAAGACGCCAATGACGAGCCTCGCTCTGGGCGCCCAAGCACGTCAACAACTAATGAAAACGTTCAAGCAGTAAAGAAAATGGTTTTGGAAAATCGTCGAATAACTCTCAGAGAAGTTGCTGAGGATGTCGGTATATCGCTTGGCTCGTGCCATGATATTTTTCTAACGTTTTGGGCATGAGACGTGTGTCAGCGAAATTTGTTCCGAAACTGCTAAATTTTGACCAAAAGAACCGTCACATGAGCATCGCTCAAGAGCTGTTGAATGACGTCAACGTCGACCCAGATTTACTCAAAAGGGTCATAACTGGTGACGAATCATGGGTATATGGTTATGATATCGAAACCAAAGCCTAATCGTCCCATTGGAAGCGGCCAGAAGAGCCAAAACCAAAAAAGAAAAATCGCCGAGCACCTAAAACACTTATAACCTTTACGCCTCTCACAACCAAACAAAAAATGCCATTCACTTGAAATTTGGTACAGATGTTCGGGAAGAGTGTACCAACACAACAAAGTAAAAAAATCGATAATTGAAAATACGTTGCCCGCGAAATTTGAAAAGTCGCCTTACTTTTTGAACGCACCTCGTTTTATATAGTCAACAGATTTTGTTCAAATTTGATACATTGCATAAGTGCTCTAAAAAACTTCCAAACGCAAAACTGGTAACGATATCTTTATAAAAAAACTAAATCTCAGAGATCTCAGAGATGGTAAGAGCTAAAGTAACCAAACTTTCACATTAGATCCCATAATATTCATCAAGATATCGTAACCAAAGTTGGTATTCAAAAGTTATTTATAGTTCCTAATTTGATCAATCGGTTGACTATATCAAATAGCTCCCATAGAAACGATCGGTCAAAAAAAAAATTGTTGCTTACAAATTCTTCTGTTTTTGGTTTTTTATGAAGGAACCAGATTTTATTGCAAGCTAGTGGTACAGGGTATCCCAAAGTCGTCCGCGCCCGACTTTACGCATGCCATTTTTGTAAATCAATAGTGCATTGAGAAAGATATTGTATAAATCTACCTAATGCTCTTGATATTTAATTTTATTTTAGAACACCACCAGATGATATTTTAATTGACGAAGTTTTTGCGTAAATCTGTTCATTTTAAATAGCCTCAAATATTAACGAACTATTTAAGTCAATTAAAGGCAACAAATTTCATTTTTAATATTATGAACAAATCGTTTTTATATTGTGGCCCCAATAAATCGAAATTTTTTCTATGCGACCCACCCACTTTCCACAACAGATTTACCATGATTTCTTCCACCCCCAAATATAAAAAGTAGACCATACACTTTTAATAAATTTTTTTTTTCGAGAAAAAGGGAAAAGGATAACACGGTCGGTTACTCCCTCGACTTTGCATTTTTTAAACCCTGTACTAATAAGTACAAAAGGCTTACTAGATTTGTGCAATGAATTTAACGGACAGAAGGAGGCGTGGCAGACCCCAAGTGGTTTATACCAAAATGCTTATCATAACCTCGCGTAGCGTTTAAGCCATGTCCGTCCGTCCATCTGAATGAACGCCTAGATCTCGGATACTATAAGAGAAAAAGATACGAAACCTTACCACCTAACGTGCATATTTTCTGAGAAGATCAAGTTTGTTGAATCATGTCAATATCTTCCCCCGTTCCCTCGCAGTAGATTTTTGCGGTTTTACTATACGTAATTGTGGGAGTAAGCGACGTAGAACACTCAACCTGACATGCTTTTGTTTTTTGGACGACGCATTCGGATTCAGCGACCCCAAAAACATATTGCAAACAAGGTCTGACCTCCAGACCCAAAAAATATTTTTTTAAGTGGCTGTGTAATCAATAATTCAATGTATGTCTGCTATATAAATACAAAGATCACTCAGCAGAGAGATCGTGAAATATAAAGATCGTGAATACCTAAAAGCGGATGGATTGCACACAAATTTATGATATCAAAACGAGGAATTTGACACCAAAAGCTTAATAATGGAGGAATATTGAAGACGAAATATTGAGAAAGACTGAATTAGACTAAACAAACCAATGAAAATTAGTTCAGGGGGTAACAAATCTACTTAAACAAGGGAACGCACGAAAACATGGCATATTCCAGATACAAAAGCCAATCAACTACCTTCATATCCTTTGTTGATTATTATCAAGGCCATTGGCCACAAATAATACCAAGTTTTCGACATTAAATGTATAGATACGCAACACATAGCACTTTTATTAGGGTAACTACAGGATAGAGCTGCGCAGCGACTCGATTTAAAATGGATTTAATCGATAATATTTTAAAATCGTCTTAGATCTTCCATTTAAAAGGCCAATAACAATATTTTTCCTCTAGCCAAATATGTATTTGGGGGTTTTTGGGGTCGAAGCATCAATGCAGATTGATTGAGCGGCAGAAAGCTCTTTTGAGGGTTTTGCAAATTTTAATTTTTTTTTAAATTTACAAAAGACCTCAAAAAAATTAAATAAATGACGACTTAATTTTTATTTTTTTTTGTATGTTGTCATTTTTTGTTTTCTTGTATCACGTTTTAAATTTTTGGTTACGTTATTTTAAATAATGGACATAAATTTAAGCGAATTTTGTACAAAAATATTCTTCTTTTTATATAAATTTCCTTTCCTGTACTTTTTTGCAGTTTTATTACTCGATCAAATCGATTTTTAAGTGAAAATCGGTCGAAAAGATTGATTCTCGAAAATTGAACATCAAGCCCAGCGCTATTACAGAGAATGTGGACTACTCATCTCTTTTCATGTCACGTGCACTAAGACTTGTGCTACGCATTACATAAAAGCTTTTTGTGACTGGGTAATTTCGTAATTTTTGATATGGACCCCTCCCCAAAATTATTCTCTTGATCTGTCCCTGGTCGAAAGTATTCAAATATAGAAAAAATTAATTAGGTTGTGTGAGAAATGGGAAATTAAATAAAAATATAAGGATATAACAGAAGTAAACGGCTTATTGCGTTAGCAAAGTAACTAATTAAAAGAATCTATTAAATAAGGAAGTCAGATATGAACCTAGATGGCTATATTTAGTAAGTCAATATTTATACACTCGTATATGATCCGTAACTTTCCCTTAAATTTATTTATTTATTTTAACAAATACTCACCGTAGTTTAGCTCGAAGCTCGGTTAGAGGAATGGGTGCTCCGCTGCAACTTTGAGGTTGGGCATTGTGCGCCGGTCTTCCAGGTCCTTTTTTGGTATGCTCCTTTTTTCGCCATTTGGCGCGTCGATTTTGAAACCAGACCTGCAATGAAGGAGAGAGGGTGCACTTGAAGTAACTGCAACAACAACAACAACAACAACAACGAACAGCAGTGACAACGACAAACAAAATGGCGTCGCTAATCGCTGAGCAGTTTGTTCGGCAACTGAAGCGCAACCAAAAGCAACTCGTTGTTGCAAGCTGCGCGGGCGCGGGTGTGTTGTGACGTATGTTGCTCTACGTGTGTATGCGTGTGTGTGTTGGTGCATGGCGGTGGCTTGTGGTAACAACAACAACAACAGTGACTATATGTATGTGTGTGTATCAATTTGAAGTCATTTGCATGCTTTGTGCATTTTTTAATGTACAGCAAATTGTTTTTATTTTACTGTAAGGAGCATATCGACTTTTTCAAGTGATTTGCGTCATTTTGCAATTTAAGAGTCGCCGACAAGTGAGCAGAAAATCACATTTTAATTAATATTTAGCGCATTTACTTTAATGCGCTTCGCAACTAACAAACTATTTCCTAAAAATTTAATTTTCAATCACTTTCAATTTTGATTGATTACGGATTTAAATTCTTCGGCAAAAAGCGTAGGCTTAGAAACTGTTGATATTCACCAATGAGCCCTGCTTGTCTCTGGACTTCCCAGTATTTTTGAGTACTATTTTACTTAAATTTTAAGCTTAAAACTTATTTTAAATTAGAAAATATTTAAAAATTACTCAAAAAGAACTTTAATACTTAAGCAAAATAATTCAACTATGTTTTTTTATAACTGACAATATAAAATTTAAAGAATATTGTATTATTACTTCTAAAACAAGAATTTTAGATAGTTAAGCTTATACACAATTGATTCATATGCCAGAAACTAATAAATTGAATTCCACTCTTTCCAAAAGAAATAGTTGTAAGAGCCAAATTTTGTATTGATTGATTGAATGTTAAACCATTCATGGCCAAGGGCTTACTTAGAAAGCATCTGCATTTAGTGGGTAGTTTAAAAAAAAATCCGCATCTAATTTTTTATTAGCCAATTTGAATAAAAGAAAATGGGAAATTATAGCTTAAAAGAGTTGGGATTCTAAATTGGTGTACCTTTTCAATTATAGACAATAAAATTAATATTTCATATATTGTTAAAGATACAATCTGTTAATTTGAGAACGTTTACAATGATTTCAAGCACAATTTCGGCTGGTTAGAGATATTTTTTAAGAATAAAATATTAATTTAAAAAAATGTTTTGATCAAAATGCTCCCATAGGAACTTGGTAAAGATTTGCTAATTTTCTGAGCATTCTTTCTTAGTACATTATTATTATTATTATATATTTTACTATATTTTTATATTATTATTAAATTTAATTTGAATTTTGATTTATGTTATAGTATATTCTTAGAAAATCGAAATCCAGAATGGCAAATTTCTGCAGATGTGTAGAAAATTTAACAAATTAGCAAAATACATCGAATGGCTGGGCAGTAGAATATCTCTCTAGTAGGAAAGGGTGAGAGAAAGTCCACCATTGCGGTATCACAACGGACCTATTTTCTGCCCTAAGTGAGTTGGGGCGTCACGTCCTAAGTGCCGACTTGGCTTACCATGATCACAAATCTAACGCCTATGTTTAAGAATATTTCCTAATCTGTAGAAAAAAACTCAATATATACGAGCTCTGATGACTAATTCATTAAAATAATGAACCATATTGTGGAATTATACTCTATTAACCTGCAGTCATTGGCACAGAAGAACCTCTTTCAAAGTACTATAAGTTCTGTTGTGATGGAAAAAAAGATGTATTTTTTAAAATATTTTTTTTGAGATGAAGAATTCTAAAAACCAAAAAAACTGAGCCTACAATATGCCAAAGTGATTTTAACAGAATATTCTTAGAGGTGTACAGGCTTATAAAAATTTTTTAAAAATCTTGGCGAACGTATACAAATATACAGTATATCAGAAACTATTAAAAGCCAGAGTAAAAAAGTTATGGAGCTATCGGGCATTCTGGTCTTTGTTTCAATCAGAAAATATTTATTATGCTATTAGCTATGCCGAAAAGTTCTGAAAACCACTAAGTTACTGGAGTTTACACAATACTCGTGAAATATTCAAGTTTCTTAAAAATTTTAGTTGAGTCGCCAAGTCCGCTATGAATAAAAAAATTAAATTTTCCTCAACAGATTTTTGCATCCATTTCTTAGCATAAGTATACAAACTTCTTTATGCTTCCGTACTGATTTTCCTTGTAATTTCCAAAGCTTGGCTGCGCTTTAACAAGCTCCCCGCCTGCTGTCTAATGTCTGACTGATTTGTCCATTTGACGTCTGTCTGTCTGTCTGTCTGTTGGCATCAACCCAAGACAGCTGCTCCCGCTGCTCTCTGGCATCGTCTTTGCCCACAAAGACGACTTGGAGTTGTCGTTTTTGTATTGACAAATTGATATGTCATGTCAAGAAACAATTTTAGCCCAATATGCATTACATTGCATTGTATTGGCATGAAGTTGGACACAGAGTCAGAGAGCTGGCCATGATAATCACACGCTTGACATGCAAGCCGAAAGGGTTAAAGCCATGCGATGTCATTACATGCTGCAACTATATACTTGCCTATATACGTACAAACATACATACAAACATACATATATAAGGCAAGCTGTTGGGGGTTCTATGCAATTGAAATCATTACAACAAGAAACGACACGAAACGCAATTGGAAATGAAATAAAATGAGTTATAATGAATAAAAATAGTCAGGTAATTGGTTTTATTGAGTAATTGAGTTGCATTTGCCAACAAATTGTTTTTTTGTGCATGCAACTCCAAAAATGGGGCAAAAAAAAAACAACAACAACAACAAAAATGTCATTGTTGCTGCCGCCCACTTACCGCAATGCGTCCCTCCTTCAGCTGCAAACGCATGGCCAATGCCTCACGCATATAGACATCTGGATAGTGACTGTTCTGGAAGGCGCGTTCCAGCTCCTCCAGCTGCCAGGTGTTGAAATTGGTGCGGCAACGTCGACGCTTGGCTGCGCTGCTGCTGCCATTGCTGACCGTCTCCTCCAAATCCTCCAGCTCCATATTATCATTGTTATGCTCCTTGTTATGGGAATCTGCAAGACGCCAAAAACAGAAAACAAAAACCAGCTCAGTCGATAAGTCGTTGACATTAACAGAGCAAACCCAACCAAAGCAAAAAACCAACAACAACCAACAACAACATCAACAAAGTCAGCATAATTAACTACCAAAGGGTTGCTAGAGGGGGTTCTGGGCAGCCAGCCACAGTAGGCCCAACGATTGGCTGACTCTGCCAACTTGACTCTGGGCCGTCGACTGGGTTGCTTCACTCGCTCGCATTATAATTGCAAACAATTAAAGTCTATTTATGCAAATTTCCAAGATATGCAAACGCCGCTTATACACTCAAACAAACACACACACACACAAGCGTATGAGTGTATGTGTGTGTATCTATGTTGGCTTATAGACAGACATGGCAGCCAGTTGCCTCCATTACTCTCTGACGCTTTTGGCAACGCTGTCGCTGTCGGTGCCGTCGCCGTCTCCGCCGCCATTTGCACATTTGCCATAGACAACAACAGAACTGAAGCCAACGTCGACGTCGATGCCGGCGTCGTTTGTCTTTCTAATTTATAGCAGCGCAAATTGGTTTTCACAATTAGGAAGTGGTGGGTGTTGCCTGGGCCATGTTTTGCGGCGGAACGTCGGATATATTTAAAATGCCGCTGCGGAAGTAAATTACATAGCAGCCGCCAGCCCCAAAAAAAAATAAAACAAAATAAAAATAACAAGTAGAACGCTCAAGTCGGGAACTACGAACTTCGAGTTACTCTCTAGCCATCTATATATGAGCAATGTTTGAAAAGTTACAAGAATTTTTATACACTCTAAGACCTTAGCAACTAGAGACGCCAAGCTAGATACCATTCTAAGCTTACTAACTTAAGTATTGAGAGCTTGGTATTCCCCAGTCGATCGCCACAATTAATAGTTCCAGTTTCGGTTGCAGTATTTCTTAAAATCTCAAATTTGTAGTTCAATAAAATACTTATTTCCTTATCATTTTGATGATATTATAAAAGCTTTTGCCTCAGCTAAAGCACGAAAGGCGAAATTCTAAGCATCTTGACGGCTACTGTGAAACATATGTAAGGCTAACTTAGTTAATAAAAAATTCAAACTTCTTTGAGTTACGTTTTTTTTTAGATCTGCATTGGAGTTTTATGAAATGCATTATTATGATTTTATCAAATTATCAATTCTCTCAGAAATCCTTTCTGTTCTTTTTTTTATGTTGATCTCACACTTTTCAACAATTACACTGTCCTACAAAATTGAAAAAAATCAAAGAACTTTTCAAGTGACCTAGTGTACGTTGTAGGTCTTGACGTGTAGATCACGATAGTGTTTTTCAAAATTGTCTAACACCCCCAAAATCGGAAGTTATTGCTTAAAAACCGTTTTTCGGGTACTGCGATCACTCCCACAATCACAACGTCGCCATTTTTCAACCGATTTTCGATTACTTTACGGTTTTGGAAAGAAAAAGATTCAAGCTTTAAGATGATATACACTTGTTTATACTTTATACAAAGCAACTACGAGATTTTTTAAAAGTTATCTAAGATTTACACTTTTTTTTTTTTCAATTTTCACACTTTGAAGTCATTTTTATATAACATTTTGTTAAAACACCTATACTTTTTTACATTTAATCTTAAAGAAATATTAATTCCGAGTAAGAAAAGTTATGGTTTCTTAAAATCGGTCGATAAATGTTTAAGTTACGACACTTATTGTAAACAAGGAAATTAAAATTCCATCGACAAAAAAAAAGTTTTAGATGGATAATTCGTTTGTTCATGAAGATATCGTAACCAAATTTGGTACGTATTATCTTAAAGCTTGAATCTTCTTCTTTCCAAAACCGTAATGCAATCGAAAATCGGTTGAAAAATGGCGACGTTGTGATTGTGGGAGTGATCGCAGTACCCGAAAAACGGTTTTTAAGCAATAACTTCCGATTTTGGGGGTGTTAGACAATTTTGAAAAACACTATCGTGATCTACACGTCAAGACCTACAACGTACACTAGGTCGCTTGAAAAGTTCTAAATCACTGTTAAACAGTGTTATACGTATTTTCATGAATTAAGAAAAATTGATAGGGGCCCGGATCCGAAATTTCCCCCGGAGCCAGGATATTTTTTCTTCAACCGAGAGGATTGCTATCGTTTGCTCTAATAAGGTGGTTAGTCCATCGTAATTTGTTTGTTTAACCAAATGTTATTATGAATTTTAGGTTGCCAGTATAGACTATAATATATAATTCGTGGTTATGTCGTTGTCGGTGAGAACTGGCACAATTAGTGGGCGGTACAGCAGCGTTTTTATACCTTTATCTAAGAGATTTTGTAGTCCAAAATAACATTTACATATATGCAGGCCTAATTCTTTGGTTTATCTTACGCGTCATACCATTGTCTATATTTATGTTGACACCGAAGAATTAAAAGTTTTGGGCTACTTCAAAATTGTAGTCACCAAAGTTGATGGCCTTATCATATGTGCAGCTATGATAGCTATGTCGTCCGCATAAGCAAGCATCGTTTTAATGAAAATGGCTCTCCCAATGTTAACTTTAGCACTTTATTAGTAGGTATAAGTAGAAAATGCCATGTACTTATGTAAACCAAACCCTTGTTTTTGACTAATGAAAGTGAAAAAGTCCCCATTGCTACTCATTTCCTAGTTTAAATTCAGAATATACACTGTTCTTCCAATCCTATTCCTGACAGATCAGAAAGAAAGTACTATATATCAGGTTGGCGAGGCTTCTGCTCGTAACAAAGACCGTAAGAAACCAAGTTCCTTATTTGTGGCAACGGGCAAGATGTAATAAATTTAGAACATACAGTCTATTTCTTGGCTGTTGAAATTGGTGGGGGACCATCAAAAGTAAAAAAGTAGTCTTAGACCCTTGCTGAAAATGGTCGCTTAAGCAACTATCCAAACTGTTTAATAAATAATGAATTATGGTCCAATCTTTGAGTTTAAATATCCGAAGAAGCATTGCCCTTGTTCTCAGCCTGATATTCTTCTTCTTAATCTTCTCGCAGTGATCCTTAGGGCCTTTAGGTTGATTTCATTTATCAACAGAATATTTTGATTTGAACTTAGCACCTCCAAATCCGTAGTGCTTGCTGCTAGTAAAGCAGAAGGTTGAACCGATGCGGAGGTACCTCTTGGAGACATAATTCAATTTCGGTTTGAATTCATGACTGCATAGTCCGCATAAGTTGCCAATCAGCGACTGATGAGCTCTTAGACTGATGATTGAGGGTCGCCTCTACAATGAGATCAGACCCACCTAGTAGCGCTTCGGCTTCCAAAAAGGTGCTAGGATTTTGTTTGTTCAGCTGTTGTTATACATTTCCGATCCTTTCCTGATGTCAAGTAGGAATTTCGTTTAAGTTATCCGTGATAAAAGCTGGTAACATGTTTGTCCACATAGTCACAATACGCCTTATATAAAAAAAAGAGTACGTAGTATTGAAATTATGACCAGCTGGTTGCTATTTAGTTGTATATAGTATATCCAACTGCAATTTAGAGTTCTTGTTAGTGCTGTTGCTACTCAAAAATGTTTTAAGTGAAATTTAATTGCAAACATTTTCTGCAGAAGAAGTTTGCTGCTAAGTTGCTTGAAAACCAATTAGCACCAAAGCGGTATGGGTTGTTTCTAGCAAGTTGAAAAACTCCCCGAAACACATACCTACTAATATGTATGTATAATACGTTATAACGCCATTTAACAACAACAACCACGAAAGCCGCAAGACTACACCCAAAGCAAAAAAAAAAAACAATAAAATGCGCATCAGTTTGTTGCGCCCCCGCTTGGGCCCTCTAAACATGCCAATAAAATCAAACACGCGCTGTGGTTGCAATCAAGTCAGACTACTTACTACTGCCTACCGCTTCTCGATAATGATGACAATGATGCTGATATGAATGTGCCACAATTTTAACTGCGGCTGCTGCTGCGCTTACGGGCAACCCCCACTGCCGCCCCACGTTGGGCGCTCGTTGGTTACACTTGAAGGATACGTGATTTTCATATGTTAAAATGCACACAGATTTCCACAATTTATGAACACATCTGTTAGCAAATCGAAGGAGTGCCAAGCAACAACCCTCAATTGCCCACTAACAACAACAAACACTTCATAGAGTTTAGCGCGCACACAAAAACAACTGTAAACCAGAGAGAGACCAGGACAACAAAAACAAAAAAAAAAGGGGGCAGTTCCTGAACTAAACAACTAGAGACGCTGAGGACGAGCACGAGCTCGAGCACAGAGGACTCGTCGAGTCAAATCGAGTTGTTGTCCATTTGTGCGCCTTGGCAGCGGCTCAGTGGCCTCATCATTACACTTGAAAGAGTAAATAAAATATAATTCCTCAAGGGTGTTATAAATAAAATTATCTGAATTATGGTTTTTGTTGACTTTCTGACTTTGAATGTTTTTGTTGCCTTTGTATAGTTTTTGTTGCTGTTGTTTTTGTTGAATCTCTTGTTGCTTGGGGTCTATTCTAATTTGTTACCATATACAACATGCCACGTAGTAGTCTGTAGCGGTCTGTGCAAGTATTATGGATGGTAAGCAGCTTCATATGTTACCCGAAATCGATATTAAGTCGTTGGGGGAATTGAGCACTAAAACTGATAATGGGCAAGTGTAATGCTGGGGATTTTTAGACAAATATACAGTATACGAGTTGCGACTCGAAAAATATTCGCAACTATTGCCAAGTTCACGGAAGATTAGCTACATTTTGCGGGGATTAGGCTGGCATATATGTATTTAGCTACGGCAGAGGTGTAAAACTTACAAAAAGTGGGATTGAACCACACACTGAAATAATCCTCATTATTTTCCTATCGCATTGTAACGCCAGAATATTAATATAATGTGTACCTCTTAGATGTCTTAATATATTGTGGTGTAGTAGGTTAAGGTATGCGGCCCTATGCTCCACTAGGAGAGAATGGCGCAAGTAATAGCAGTAGGTTAATCTATTCAGAAAAAGTAAGAACGCTATGTCCCAAAAATAACTACTGAAGCCAGGGATCACAGATTATAAATACAACCACACAAAAATATATATTTTTGGGTTCGGAAGTTAGACAGTGTTTTCTAAATATTTTTAGAATCGCTGAATCCAAATGCAAGATCCATCATTGGTGATTACGAGGAAAAATTATTTTCTATTGAATATTAACACAAATCATGAACACTTGTTAGATCTAAAATGGAGATATTCTGTTGTGCCCAAAATGTTCTAGTAGTAAGGCAGATAGAGCTAGGAATAGGATAACGTAAGATCCTGACAATAATATAAAAAATGTCTCAGAAGCATTCCTACTACTACTAGCCATGAAGAACTGCTAAATTGTTCAAAACCAGGTTGAAAATTCATGATTCAGCATTTGTCCAATGTCGCAATATATTTCGAAAAAGAATCCAGAGAACTTACTACACTATATGTCAAAGAAATCAAAACCATCCTTTTGATTGAAATATTTGACTCAAGCTTTTGTGGTTTTGTTTGACTCTAATGATAAAACTTCTTGAATTCGGAGACCAAATTATAGAGTTTATATTCTTTTTCTTTCTTAACATAACAGTCCTGGTTGGACATTACTCGACTAATTTTTGCCGTCTGAGAACCAAATCGTAGTGAGATGTAGTGGAACAGAAATCAAAAGCTTGTCTTCACTGAATTTTTTCTTAAATGATTCACATCTCACAACTTTTTGATAAATGAAATATTGCATTCTGCGAAGCATCTAAAAGGCGTAGCTGGGTTTGTTATAAGCTCTCCAGGCTAATCAATTTAACTGGACTTCGATAAAATTCCCACCAAAAACTGAAACGACGTTTAGCGCGCCGTGCACAAATTTAACACACTCCAACTAGACTCGGATCGGATAATTCATCATAGTGCCCAAAGATACGGAGTAATAGAAAAGTGTAAGAAAAGGCTAACTTTGACAAGCAATGAAAGGCGACAAGGGGTTTGAAAAAAAAAACAAAAACAAAAAACTGATGTGTCAGGGGCGCGTGTTTTGTTGCATTGACTTTTCAGCTTGTTTTTTTTTTGACTGCCAGCTAAACTGAGGGTCACATAATTAGCAGCCCTAATGCGACCTACGTTGAATTTGTTACTACAAAATATTTTTTTTTATTTTCGACTGACTAAACTGTCGCCTTTTTTTTGTTTTTATTTTTTTTTTTAAGGTGATAGCGACTGGCAGGCACACGCCAAGCAAATCATGTGACAAGTTTCTAATGAACCTCAAAAATTTTCATGATAGGTATTCGGGCACAGGGCCAAAAGAGTCACAAATCTCGAGCCCAACGGGCAACATTTGTGTGGCCTATAAATGCTAATGAGTTGGGCCAGTTTCGGTGTCGTTTTTTTAAGTTAATTTTTTATAGATTTTTACGATATTTTTTTTGGGTAATTTTTTATAGGTCGTTGTTGTTTTTTTCTGGTACTTTCTGCAGTTCAGATTTGTGCCGCTCGTTGGGTAGGCTGGGGGTAGCGGGTAGTTTTCTGGCGTTATATGTCGTCGAGACCGTTATATGCCCCGGAGGGTTTCTCTCTTTATGCCCAAATCAGGCCAGACTCTGTCTGCATTTTGTTCCACTTGAGTTTGTTTGTTTAACGACCTTTGAAATTAGGCAAAACTAAGGGGCAATGGGCCAACGGCCCAAGGGCGACCCAATGCAGCAACCCATACATTAGATAGACAACGTCAGCAGTCATCTTATAATGTTAGAAACAACAACATTTTACAACAAAAGCAGCAAGCACAGCAACAATTTATACAGTTTATATGCAAATTTAGAGCATTTCTGGAAGTCGCGTCATTTGTTGGCCTAATTAAAATTGGGCTACCATTTTTAATCAGATATAAGACGAGGGAAACAAAAAATACAATTATATAAACTATGTGAAATCCGTTCAGTTGATTTAATTTTACTATCCCAGCCCAAACTTGGTCGAAACAATTCAAAGCATTAAACGAAGAAATATCTTTAAAACTTTTTTTGTAGTGCAATAAATGGGCCTTAAGTGTCAATAACACTGCACAACAGCATGTCTGATAATTCGGTAATGTTACATTTCTTAGTCCAATTTTTTATGACGATTTCAAATCTGTAACTAATATTTTAGTATCAGCTCTTGTACCAAAATATGTGTCATGGGTTTTTTTTATAATAAAACCCTATATATTTAAAGAAAATTGTATATTATTTAGTACTTAAGTTGAAAAATTTTCTTTTATTTGATTTCCTTTGTAGTTGAAGGAAGAGAACTGTTCTAAATGCTCCAACAATAGTCAGCCATCATGAGTAGCCTTGATAGCGTTCCTCCGTGATACAAAGGTCCTGATGGAATCGCTCACGCTGTTCTTCACTTAGATCTCATAAGTGGTTGTGAAGAAAGTGTAACTTTATGCTCATGCCACATCCAAGACTTTGAAAGTGACTCATTAGTTTTTTGACGTGTTGAGAATAGTCAGAACTTTTCTTATTTCCCAAAAAATTTTGAACAAGCAAACAAACTCATTCCATGCCTTTTTCTCAATCTCTGTCATATTGCCCGTAAAAGAGTCTTTTATTAAAGATCTTATCTGTGGACCGTCAAAAATTCCCGCTTTTATCTTTTCTGTACTGAGTCTTGGCTGAATGGTTTTGGCGTTTCCAGGTCGCATTTATTCGCTTCCAACTGCATATGCTCCTACTCCGATGCATTACTTTGAGATTCAGGTAGTATCTTAGGGCTAAAAACACGTCTATGTGCCGACCGTATACCAGGATATTCCCATTTGGCTCCGTTCTTTCGGTTAATGCCAGTTATATTGACCAAACAAAAAAAAAAAGCAATCATCGTGGTGGTTCACGGGTTCCTTCCAGACCATGGCGATTTCGTATCTAAATTTATTACTTTTCTTATTTGTCAACAAACGTAGAAACTCAACGCACGTTGTGCATACCTTTTGCGAAATCCAAAGCTTATTTTTCATATCCAGCGGGTGACCGAAGTAATTTCTGTAAGCCGCTTTTACAAACTGTGCCAGATATAATCGGCATTCTCTAAACATTTATATATATATAAATATATGGATCATTCACACAAACTTGTCTTGACGATGCCATATCAAATTATATTAAAAAAAAAAACGTTTTATTTATGATTTAATAGCAAACTAGTAATGAAACACAGCTAATTACTGACGAAAGCTATAACTCGTAAACAAGAGCTGTTACAATTTATGTGAAGGTATATTTAGAATCAACGACGTCAAATTAGTAAACATCACAAACATCACGTGATAAAAGTAAATCATCAAACAATAGTTGCAATTTTGTTGTGCAGTGTAACGATCCAGCTAATTAAGGCGGCCAGAGCAGCTTGAATCAGAGTGCTTAATGGGACTCTTCACCTGAGTTTGTAATATATTTAAATTTTAAAGTAAAGTAAAGCCAAAACCTATGTTTTTTTCTATACATATTAGTGTGGCTTCAATATTATATATTGGCGATAAGGGTTTTAAAGCTCCCAAATCAACATGTAAAGAAACCTAAAACAACCCTAGCTGTGCGGGAAAGCATTTTTTTGAGAACGTATATTCTCCGATTCAAAAGCTACTACTAAACAAGTTAATAAATAGAAGAGTTTTTATACCCTGTACCGTGAGTTGCCAAAAGTAGATTGTGAAAATCGTAAATGTATGTAAGGAGCAAAAGTAATTGTCGGAGACCTCCCTGAAAATAACTAGAGAAGTCGATTTCAGTCTGTCTGTTCATCTACACCTCACCTTTGGGCTTAGAATAATTTCATTTAGTTTTTTCAAAATCTAGGGCCGTCTCCTAATTAGGTTTTAGGTTAAGGTGGCAGTCGGGAACTGATGCCCGTTGTAATACCGCAGTGGGAAACGTTTCACCAACCATCCCTTCACGCATTTTGGATCCTGCGCTGAGTTCTGGGATAAATCATTTTAGACGTATGATTTGAGAAAGGCTTCGGCCTTGTCCTACACGGTATAGGGCAGTGACACAAGAAGAGTTCCACCGTCTCCAGGTCCTCCTCATCGCCACAACTTCTACAGATGTCACAATGAGCTGCGTTGAGCCGTGATGCTTGAGCTCCCAACAGGCAATGTCCGGTAATAGCACGGATGACGGTCGTGCATTGGGCTCTATTTATGCAGAAAAGTTGCTTTGTTTTTTTCCTGCTGATTTTTTTCGATATCTGATTACACGCTTGAATTGCAGCTAGAGCAGAATGAGGGACGTAATAGCCGCCTAGCTATCTGAGTAAATGCAGATATACCTATTGATAAGTTTTCCGGGAGTCTCCGTCCCCTCAGTAGTTGACGTAAAATGCCAACAATTGCTAGTAAATGTTAAAAAAAAGTTAAAGAGTCAGTAGCGTATTTTGTAAGGTTTAGTATAACTGTTATTACATGGAGTTGTTTTTTTTGTTTTTGATCGATAAAGAACGCTCTCTTTTTTTATTTTGATAACCATGATTTCCAGTAGAGTATAGAGCCTCAAGAACGCTCTCAGTGAATTAGAAAATATTTGAAGAACAAAAGTTTACTGTTTTTAAAGATATTTTAACCGAATAAAACTGAATTCAAACAAAACTAAATCTTCCGAACCGTCTGTATTGGAAGCGACTATCGCATAAGAAAGAACCACGACCTGTATGAGCTCAACGGCTACATCAATAAAAATGGAGACCGCTACTCCGATGGAAAGATATAAGGCTGGAGAAGAACCTATCTACACTGAGTGTAACAAATTGGAGAAGACGCGCTAGAAGCGGGTTGTGAAGGCCATCTAAGTATCTAAGTAAGTAACTGTGGGACTACGAAAGTGATTCTAATATTTTTCTTTATTAACCAAATCTTGTTTATAGCTTATGTCTCATGTTCCCGATAGAATATAATTTATTTTTAAAAGCTGTCAATTGTAAAGTTAGAGTTCTTCGCTAAATAAACAAAAAAAAAGAAGCAAAGTGTTAATGTTCGTAGTTCATAATTCCTTAAAAAAAGCTGATGACTGATGCCTTGGGGTTGCATTATGCTAAGCAACTTGTAGCGGAGCATATTTAGGCTAGGTTTTAAAGATCCCCACTCAATGCAAGGCAATATCCCATTATCTCATTATTATTAACGAGAACTATTGCCACTTGCTGTGTGTGTGCCCAGTGCCAGGTCTCCGTGCTGCACAGTGGTCCAAATGTATGGCACTTAATTTAATGAATTTCTTTGCACTTTGCACAATGGTAATTTGGTATAGCCCCTGCCCATAGCAGGGAGAGACCCTAACCGACACCCTGACCAACTGACTTGGGCTGGCATCAACTTGTACATGAATTTATATGAGTTGTTTGCATTAAAATGAATTGATCGACACGACGAGCGGCTGCAATCTGTATATTGCCGGCTGCTGCTGGCAGACGTCCAGAGCAGACCAGACCTCTTGGATGCCGGCCAGGTCCAGGCTCAGGTCATTGCTCATCTGCCACGCCAGACACGTCAACACGGCAAATTACTTGCAGAGGCTGTGGCAAAATTGAAAACTCAAGTTGTTGGCCAACAAGCAACTTAACTTGGCAACATCTTGCACAGAAAAAGGATCAGCTTGAAGCCGGACGGCCGGCCAGCTCGTCTACATCGTCTTTGCCGTCGTCGTGCATGTTATGATTAAATTTTGATAGCCAACAACAATCAAGTCAAAGAAAATCAATAATTTTTACGCATCTTGTTACCAGCAAGTTGTTGGTTAAGAGCTTGTAGTCATGGCAGTAGTTTCCTATGGAGCAGCAGCCATGACGAAAAGCTTTCAAACGCTCCCTTGCCTCGATCGACATACCAAAGCGGCGCATAAATGTTTTGTTGTTTTAATCAAGACGTCGCTTTGGCCACAGCCCTTGTATCAAAAGATGCGAGGGCGGTTTGATAAGTCGGCGACTGACGAGTACTACCGGTTAATAGAGTGTAAAAAGCTTGAGAAATAGTGTAATGACTCTGCAGCACTATTTAAAGGGTAAGAAGGCATTTTCTAAATTCGTCGATAAGATCAATGGAATGGAACTGAAAGTGAGGAGGCTAGAGTTGCAGATCTCCCAATTAAACCAATATATCAAGCTGTACATGAATATTTGGATGCAAAGATCATTAAAGATTGACTATTCCAAAACGCATGGTGGAAGACCCAGCAGAGATCAGGAAACAATTAATGAAGCGCACTTTTGTGTGCCAGAGTCATGATGATAGTTTTTTCAAAAGGGTTATGATATCTCCGACAAACACAATCAGATTTGGCGAAGGTTGAAGTGCCACCTTGTTATCTCATCAAACGAATTCCCTTGTTTTTCTATTCAAAAATAAAGTCGAGCTGTGAACTGTTTACTTCGTTCAGAATTTTACTCAGACTCTCCTCGTTTTGCCTTAAGGATTAAGTAAAATCTTCTTCTTAGCTAGTCATAGCCACCCTCTGTCGGGCAATGCCCTGACTCCATTACTGGTGCCTCTAACAAAAAACTCCCACAACAACCGCATTGGCACTTCTGGAGCTTCTTCATCCATACGCTAGATGCTTATGGGATGGCCTGGATTACCATAGATTGGTGCGATATCTCACTCTGTTCTAATAATGCTGACCTCTACGTAGTGGCTTCCGCGAAATGCAAGTTGGAAGCACCTTCAACCCTCATAGTCACTCAACTAACAAACTGCCCTCGTTTAACTGATAGTCTTAGCCATAGCCAAAGCGTTAGTCAAAGCCTTTGTGGCCAAAAGAAGACATCAAGGCGTTGCATGCCAACAACATGTTTGTTGTAGTTGGTGAAGATGTGGTTTTTCTTTTCTTTTTTTTTTTGCCAAACGAAGAGGATCGAGCGAGGGGCGCGTCAGTGTCTGCGTCTCGGTCTGCACGCCATGACGATCGATGGTCGTTGTTGCCTTTTCTCTCCCTCTCTGTCGCCATCTCGCTTGCCCGGGTATATTATAACGAATAGGGTCTAATTATTGTGGCAAGCCCCTGAGCTATAATTTGCCTGATTGATTTACATAACGATCGAAAATGATCAAGACATTAATTTCTTATTAACGTCGTTCGTCGTCGTTCGCTCTCGCAGTCGTCGTCGCTGTCGACGTTGACGTCAATATCAACTTCAGCGTTGGCGTTAGCGTCGCTGCTGCAAATTCGTTGCGCCTTCACGTCTGGGGCGTAACTCTGGGCAGGAGCAGCTAGCTGCCTAGTTCAATTTTCAGCTGCATTTTGCTTTCAATTTTTTGTACTCTTGGTCAGGGGCGTATGGTGAAAAAGAAGAAGAAATTATTCCTTTATTCACATTTCATTCGGTGTTCTGTAAATAGGTTTAGAACTTCGGGTGCAATATAAAAATCATCAAATTTGAGAATTTGAGAAGCTGCTCTTGAAAGATTTTTAAATTTTTTGTAAAAAATCTCTATTCCTCAAAATCGAACTTTAGACTTATTTGAACCAAGTTATTTTTTATTAAATTTGCGAATATTAAAATTAATGTTTTTTTCATGTTTTAAATTGTTTTAATATTGTATGAAAATCTTCAAGCGTATATATTTAATATTATAGACGAGGTCGGGATTATAACCGACCAACCATCCCCTGAGAAATTTCCTTTCTAACTTGTGGCTTTTGTAAGCTAACTTTTTAAAAATTTCAAGAAATCGTTTTTTGTATAGTTGGTAAAATATAAATAATAAATAATCATTTTTAGAAGAAAGAAATTATAATAATTATAAAAAAAGGAGATTGATATTTTTTTAATTTTTTGGCGTCAGCGGTGATTTTTCATGAAGGAAATAAAGTCAACCAAATTTCTAAAAACATTGTGAGACTCCACCATGTTTCTTGTTCGTATTGCTTTTATATAATTATTCCTTAAGAAAAGGCTTATTCGCTTCAACGAGTAGCATAAGGTGACTACGATGATTCATTTTCTCTAGGAATGCTTTTTTAAGTTCGAGCTACTGCTAACCCTGCTAAGTCGCACTTTGTGATAAACATGTGGACCATAAGGTTGCTATTGTAAGCTCTCCAGCCTTCTTCTTACCGAACAGCACCCTTGCATTCATTTAGCTTTTATAGAGAATCCAAACTTCGTCTTTTCAATTTCGTTCTTATTGACTCCAGACTTAAGTAGCCCCAAATCGTTTGATGAGTTGAGCTGTTTCTTGCTGTTTTTTTTTTTTTTGGTTTGCTGGGCGTTTACTAGTATATCAGCGCCAAGTGATCCGCTCGCTAGAGGGCGCTCTTAGCTGGACAGGAGCTTTCCAGCAGCGAAGCAACATAAGGAATTTTACTCACTTGTTCAACTAATATATCGTGCTCTAAGATGCAACTTACTATGAGTGACTTGCCCCATTTCGCTGTGCTTTCATTTTTTGTTGTAGTTGATTTTTTTTTCGGTGTACTGCATTTTTGACTGCTTTTTTTATTTTACGGCTGGGTTAAAACGATGGCCATATTCCCAAACCAAGGCTGGCGAAGTTGTTGCCTTCGATCGTTTTGTTCGTTTCGGACATAATTAATGTTAGTTTTAACGCTGCTTGAAAATGTTATTTCCCTTGATTATAGGAGCGCATGGGCAACGGCTGCCGTTGTGTCCAGAGCTACCTTTGCCGCCGCTGTCTGTTGCCATTGTGGTGATGTTGGCGTTGTTGTTGCTGTTTACTGCCGCTGATTGTTGGTCTTGGTGTTGGGATGTCTGTCTCTGGTCTTTGGGTCTGTCGTTGCGTCGTTCCGTCGTTCCGTCTGTGTGGCTCTTTGGCTGCTTGTGTTGCCTGTAGGCAGTCATGGGGAAACATTTTATGACGATTACTGTAATTCGTTGCCGCAAACAATAATTACTTTCCATTACGAAAATGGCGGGCATATTATCACCTGAATATCACACACACACAAAGTCAGTCGTCAGTCACACATGAGATACATATAAAGTTAACCAACACACACAGGTGTTAAATATGTATGCGCAGTCGTTGACGTCTCAGTTGCTGTCAGCGTCAACGTCGACGTCGACGTCTTCAACTGATCGCGTTCGTTGCGGCGCTGCCACAATTTGCTACGCCACGCCATGCCCTGCCCCAAGCCCCCACTAGCCTCCCTTGTCATGGTCAAGGCCCAGATCCCAGTTCGAAGTCGCGTCGGCAAATGAAACGTTTCGTTGTGCCTCAATGCGCGAAGCGTTGTCTAAAATTTTCGGTAATAAAATATGACAACTCAATCAAGGCCCATAAAAACCAACCAACCAGCCAACTACAACAACAGCAACAGCAGCAACAACCACCATAAGGAGTTACTCGCAAAACCCCAAATGATGGCTTGGTTTGTGGCAAAAGCTTCAGTAACTTGTAGCAGGCAACATTCCGCCACAGCCTCCGTCTCAGTCTCAGTCAGCCATCCAGGCTACAACAAAGACGATCAAAATTTACGATCATTTTGTTTTCAAAATCAATTTAGAAAGAAAACGCGGCAAAGATCAGCCAGCACACGACTTGTCTTCCTATATACAAGACACAAGTTGGGGACTGACTACAAGTGAGTTAGCATGAGATAGCAACGAATTGAGCGAATCTGCGCACAAATTGAGTTCTTAAGTTGTTTTGGGGCCCAGATGATCATCATCTTGGAGTTTTTCTTTTGTTTCGGCAGTTATTAGGCTGATAAAACACGAGTCTTGCACATTTGAGAGCTTGTAATTTACTTAATTTGATTACGAACGACGTCCTCCTTAAAGGTTTCACCTGGGCGTGGCAGTGCCGTCCAGCTTGGGCTGTGGGCTGCAATGGTTGTGAATAGTTAAAATTGCTACAGGTGCATTGCCTGACTAAATTATAGATATAAACATCTATGGGGCTTAGCTTAGGCAAATATTTAATTTGTTTCGGGTGTTTGGACCACTGGTTAACTGGGGTAAAGACTTTACTGAGCTTGACTTTCTTGCACAAAGAATGGTAATGTAAGGGAAGTGTTTGCTGTGGAATAAAACAGCTTGAAGTTGTAGCATCTTAACACTCGTATTTCAGGGAATTTTTACCGAGTCTATGCGTTTTTAAGAAACTGAAATTTTGTTGGTTTTCTACTTTTAGCAGAAATTATTGAGTATTTTTGGTTTATTAAACAAGACAAGAAAAATTACCAAAAGCATGCAAATATCATAATTCTTCATATCTGGATAAAACATATTTGTTCCCCTCTAAGCCGAAGGCATACGTTGCCAACGCTTCGTTAATGTTATCTTTAGCCATACGATAAAACAACTTTCACGTTCAGAGCACAGGCCACTTTTTTTCTCCTTTGTTGGGATAGCTAACCCGAGGTACAGAAAACCACATCACGTCCGGGTACTGTAATATCTAACTATGTAGGACGCTTTAAAATCAAGAGGAAGATATAAAGAAATGCTAAAAGTCGCAGTCGAGATCTATTGGAGGAGAACAGCATTCAAAAGATAATTATTATTTATTTATTTATTTATATAATTATAAAGTAGAATTTAATTCTAAGTTATAAAAAAGGTTTTGTAGAAAGAGCAACGTAGGCCTTCAAGCAAAAGATAAATGTCTTTTTAAGCATTGTTTGGGTTGTGCCTGAAATCTCCCTAATATGAATTTTTGAAGCTCTCAAAGTTAGTTTAAAAACTTAAATTTTGGTTGAATATAAATTTGAAGAAAGTTTTATCTCTAGATATGTGGAACCGTTTTTTAATTTATTGAGAAGATACCAAGTTAAGAGAAAAAAAAAGGATCTCAGAACTGAAATTTTACCAAAAGATGCAGACTTAAACCCGAGTACTAAAAAATCACGTTCTATAAAGTATAAAGCAAGAAGATATTTTCATCTGAAATTATTTTTATTGGAATTATCGGAGCAAGGCTGTGAGCAATAGTCACAAGATACTTAACAGAGCATAACTAATAAAAAGCTCGCTTGATTCCTGAGGGCACCAAATGTAATTTAATGTGACGTCACATAGTCTTTAAACAGTGGACGATCAACGTGGTTTATATACAAAAAAAGGAACAGATAAACATTAAGGTGGCCATATTTTCAAAATTTCACTAGCTATATTCGCGCCCATTACATACTTTCGGATCGTCTTTAAATTCTACAGGCTATATATGCAGGCAAAAAATAAATTTTTTGGGTGAATTCGTTATTAAAATCGTCGATTTAAAAATTTGCAATGCTTGCGGCGGCCACTCGAATGATTATGCAATCCTCCTTTTAGGTTTCTCGTATTCAGATAAATTTGAGTTGATTCTCAATATTATAGTTAAGTAGGAATATTGCAAAGAAATTACAAAACTTTCCGTACAAGCAGATCCATTGAGGAACTTGTAGTTCATTTTGAAAAAAAAAAAATATATGTACATTCGTCTTTAGATGTCTTCAGACCGGTCAGGTGGTTCTCTGTTATCACGCTACCTAGTCGATAGGGCAAAATAAGTTTATTTCATAAAATGTCCAAAATGTATAGCTTACTATTTTCAGGTACACAGTATTTGCAAATGTTATCGTTAGTATTGTTTTTTTATTTTTGAAGCAACATTATACGGAAAAAAAAATGTACTGAAATTAAATCTACAAAACCAAAAAGCTCTATAGCTTCCATTAGCCTGCCTTTCCTTCAGCCTTCCTGAACCTCGTCAAAATTCTTAATTTTTTTTTGTTGGACTCCCCAAAAACAGATTATTGACTTGCTTGCCCATTACTTTTATATTCAGCCGAACTTCTTTTAAGGAGTGAATGAATAACATTGAACACGCTTATTCTCAAAGTCTCAGTCAACTTGTTAATTAAAAAGATACCAAAGCTAAAGTCCGTAATCTCAATAAATCTACTAAAAAAAATCCAAAAATCCAAGCTCTTTTATTTGCGAATTACCAATTCCAATGCCGTGACTTATATGCCCCCAAAGCACTGTGTTGGAAAAATCAATTGAAACTTTTAATTCAATCATGTACGTTCATAACTTATTTATGTACATATATATATATATATATATATATATATATATATATAATTGTTTAAATTAATGTTCATAATTAATTGAGCAAACAATTTAATTTATGAAAAAACCACAAAAACAAAAGGCCGTTAATATAAACAATAGTTTATTAATTGAAAGTTATGCGAAACGTTTTTGATTTATGCGTAGCTAAAAAAAAAGACTGGTTAAAAAAGATACAAGCAAAAAAGTAAAAAAAAAGATACGGATAAAACGAATAAAAAAAACTGGGTATTAAAATTGATTTCTGCTGCTGCTTTAATGAATTTTGCTGGTTATTATACCCTACCCAAATAGAGTTAAGGGTATTAAAGATTTTTGACATGCTTGAAACAGTCAGAGGAAGGCGTGACAGATCATACTTTATGTATACCTCAATGCTTATCCCCTGCTCCGGAAGTGATACCTTTGTCTCAGAGACCATAAGAGCTTAAGACACCAAGTTTTACCAAAATATCCATAACCTGGAGAAGTTTGTTTATATCGATAATTTTTTCCGGTACTTGAACTTTCGGCTTATAAAAACGACCCGCTAGAAACTTTTAAGCAGATATAGTTACAACAGACACTTCCCACATTCTGATATCCCATTGGTGCTTCTTCTAAAGTGGATCATTAGAACAGCTTTTCTATCCGATTTTTGTGGCTTTATCCCAACTATTGGCACATAAGAGTTAGATTTGAGGCACCATATATTATTTGTGCCTAAAACTCAAAATGACGTACTTAAGACAGGGTTTCGCTACTTAAAAAAATGTTTATGGTGCCATTTTATAGCATCTCAATGTTCCGATTCGCACTGCCCCGGAGTTACTTAATATTAGTTTTAACCATTGGCTTTAATTAAAAGGGATATTTCTTCTTCTTGTTGAAGGCGAAAATGATTTAGCATTCTCTTCGTAATATCATTTATACTAAAAAAGAATGAACAAAATACTTTTTATATACTTCCTAGAGTTCCAAGATGGAACATAGGCCCACATAAAAAAAAATAAAAAAATACTATAAAAATGATTAAAATTTGTGCTTTTATTTGGACTTGAATCTAATTGAAACTACTGACAATAGATGTATGAAGATAAGATAGACGAAGCCTTATGGCTACCAAGAGGATGGAGAGGAAGAATTCTCTTAGGTGCAGGCTTTTTAAAGGGGTCCTATCCATTAAGGCATCAATACAATTTTACCCTGAGCCTAATACACATTTAAATGTCGCCTTTTTTTGTCATTTATACAAAATTTGTTTTTTTAGCTGGTATTTTGACTGCAGAGTATTCCACTATCGATTGATTTTGTAGTTGTTGCTGTTTTAGTTGGCGGCGGACACAAAACAGCAACAACAACCAAAACAAATGCAGCAACAGCAACAACAACACAATCTCAATCAATTTCAAGTCGCACATCACATCAAAACAAATTACCAAGGAATTAATTTGCCATCAGAATCACGCAAGCGCAGAGATACCCAAGAGTCGCAGTCAACGTTGGCGTTAGCGTCGACGATGACGATGACGACGACGACGACGACGTTGCCGTCCTCATCTTCAGAATGACCAAATGCGTCCAACGACCATGGAGGACGGTGCGTCTGTATGTATGACCGTCGTCCAGCCGATTAATAGAGAGGAGCATATATTGGATGGTGGATGAGGATGGTGGATGAGAATGAGGTAGGTGCCGTGATTAATACATGAGGATTTAATTAACTTGCTGCTGCCTCCGTCTCTGCTGCTGCGTGTCTCCTTCTTTCTTTGCTCTTGTCCGGCTCACACTTTATCTCTCTCGCTCTCTTCCTCTCTGTCTCTCTGCATCACTGCGCTGCTGCTTGCTGCTTGGCTGCACAAACTATGGCTGCAGCTCTGCTCTTGGCGCTCTCTTTTGTTCTGTTCGTTCTGCAGTCGTTTGAAATTCGCAATTGCTTTGCAACAACAACAATGCGGGAGAGCGCATGAAAGAGAGCATGCGAGATGCCAGCAGCAACTTGTTGTGAATGATTCGAAGGCTTGATGTGGACGGGAAGGGAAGGGAATGGGTTGGAATGATAGGTGTACTCACATACATTTAAGCAGAGCAGGTGTTAGTGTATGTGTATGTGCGTGTGTGTGTGCGTGTAATTGAAACGTGTTTTTGTTGCCATTGTTGCTGCTTTTTTTGCCGCTGTGGCCATTGAATGCCTGCAGCGCGAAAATCGGTGGCATATATAATTTTTATCACCTTTAATTAACTTTTCAATTAATAAAAAAAAGCAGCAGCTACAGCAACAACAACAACATAGCTCGCGCATGTTAACTGGAAAACTTGCAACATACTCACACACACGAACACACATGTTTGGCTGGTGGTGAACAACAAAATGCCGGCGGCAAGTAGTTAACGAAAAATCGTTGCTTGTAGTTAGGCGCCCAAATAAGAAGAGTTCTCCCTCTAATAACTAACTAAAAATTTTATTTCCAAACATATTTAATTGAGTTTAAGCTTTTCGTTGCTCTCACATTGCAGCTCTGTCGTCACAACACTTCAAAAAAAGAACAATTTTTTTTTTAGTTATGGTCTTAATAAAAAAAAATTAATATTAAAACTTGCAAACGTGTCATTCCGACTATAATTAACATTTAATACTACTCCCGACTACTGCACCTTGTGAAATTTAATTCCCACAGACAGGTGCGTAACTAGGATTTGGTTTGGGGGCGAAAGGCTCTTTACTTCGAAGTATATATAAATAAATCAAAGCTCACAAACGATTTTTTTTTGGGGTAGGAACGGAGGGTCTATCCATTTTAATTGTGCAATATTGGGTATAGAGAATGAAAATCTGTTACTTTGGTATTAAAATGCGATTAAGCATACATATATAAGCATGCCAGCCGATTTTGAGGACATTGGCTTTTAATGAAAGGCGAAAGGAGCTCCAATTTTACATATAGTATAATGTTTAAATAAATAGGTACTAGGGTGGCCGCAAACCAACGAAACCGATAACGTTACCTCCCCTCGGTAACGGGAGGCACGTGGCAAAAAAAAAAAAACGAGTAAAAACATAATCCAACCAGTTGTAAAACGTTTAATCGAATTTTTATTTTGGTAGTGATTTATTTGGAGGTGACTTATTCAATACCATATACCTTCCCGTTTGGATACAGGATTTATTTATATGCTAGAATAAATTGAAAAATTTAAGCTATAATATAATATGTATAATAAAATGCTAAGCGGTTTGAAATATTAAAAAATAAAACATTTATTAACCTAGGTATATCGTCACTTCTCGTCAAAACGACAATTTCCCTGTCACAATCTTAGTTACCGTACTCCTTTGAAACGGCTGGACCGATTCTCATGAAATTTTGTCTGCCTATTCGGTATGTCTGAGAATCGGCTAACATCTATTTTTTATACCCAGGGTTGCCACCCCTAACAGTTTTTTTTAAATTTTTCCCAAATCGGCTGTACTGATTCTCATGAAATTTTGTGTGCTTATTGGGTAGGTCTCAAAATCGGCCATCTATTTTTCATACCCTTAAGTGATAAGGGTTGCCACCCCTAAATTTTTTTTTAATTGTTGGACAAATTTTTTTATATTTTTTTAATAGTGTGGCATTGTGTACATTGTCAGACTAACTAAAAAGCTCACCTTGACTTTGCTAGAACTTTAGACACAGTTTAAAAATGTTATAATTTAATTCTTTCCTAATTCCTAAATTATTTATTTAAGTTACTTGGTCAAGTCATTTAATATAGAGGAAACACAAAATATACTTATAAACATGGAAGTTGAAAAATGCGTACTAAAATCAACCTTAACATTTCTGTGTTATATTTTAATTTTAAACTAATCTATATACATATAAAACTTATGTTATTCGTGTTACGGATGTTTTTAAGAACGTGTCGATGAATTTCAAATCTGATTTTTGCGTGTTCTAGAAGTTGTCAATACGAAGATTTTAAGCCTATTGCAATGTGTTTGTGTGTATTGGTTCGTGAGATATACGCATTTTTGTGAATATCGTGAATATAGCATAGTAGAAAATTGTTTAACACTGGGTATTGGACATTAAGTGCAGACAGAAGCGTAGTCGCAAAGAGGTTGAAATGTAATTTCTGTAGGGCATGAATTTATTAGAGATGCGAGCTCTCTTAAGAATACTTTAGTTCGTCATGAAAGTCAACTAATATAAAAATCTTATGTTTGTCTAAATAAGCTAACTAGAGAATCTTGCGATGCTTATACACTTTAAGAGTATTCAAAAAGTTTGGGCAGGACGATGTCTGCCGGGATCACTAGCTATACTATGTAAGTCTATTTAACAATTATCAGTTTAAAAATACTTTGAAAATATACGAAAGTAAAGTATTTTTTGCGTTGTTGGTTACGAAGATTCTGATTATTGTGCTGTGTCACAGGAGCATTTAATTGAAATTAGGAGAATCAATTAATATATATCCGATTAACTTGTAAGCCATATTTAAAGCATAATTACATTTTTGTTAATGTTAGAAAAGGGAGTGTAGATACTTTCGACCAAATGTACAAAGCTTTAAGTTACAACAGCTGGCAATTATTCGGAATTTGAAATATGCCTTTTGTGAACTCTTATATTAATTACGACCACAATATGTATCAAGCCGAACAGTAGACTGATTTTAATAAAAAATAAATTTAATTTAAAAATTTCATTGTTTTTAATTATATATTCAACAATAGAACCTTTTGATGAGGATTTAAAAAGAATCGTCGTCATTTGGATGATGTTAATGTTCTAAATTCTTCAGATTTTATGATTCAATTTTTAAATTAGACATTTGGTTTGATTTCGTTTAAATATTAAAAAAATCAATTTGCATATATAGGTTTTTAGAAAGTTACTCTTAAATGTCAGGTGTAACAAAACATATTTAAACAATTTTATGTTTTATTTATGTTTATATATATATATACACATACATATCGTTATCGATATAAGTATGTATATGTGTTTATGCAGACTTGAGCAATAACAAGCAAAACAAAAAGAGAGGCAACAAAAAAATTGTGTAAAAATTGATTAAAAACCACACAAAAGCACAAACAAACAACAATAATGGGAAAAAGAACAAGAACAACCAAAGGCGGAAACGGAAATGAACACATAGCACACACACACACACACGTACAAAACATACAAGAAAGCAAAATGGCTTCAAAGTCAGCTAAAAGTGTCATTACAGCTCACACACGACTACATATACATATATATATATATATACATACTCACACACGTAACAAAAAGTAAAGCAAAGCACAAAACGTGCTGCAAGTTTCAGGGACTACTGTTGTTGCTCCTGTGGCATACGGCTCAATTCAATTTTATCGTTTCAATATTAACCCAAAACAACCCCACAATATTGCCTTCATTTAAGGTTTATTAGATACAACGACAATGACGATGACGACGACGACGACAGCGTCGCAGCTGACGTTGACTTCGACGCCAGCGTCGAGGAAATGCTACGGCAGCGGATACAAGAAATATGTAACTACAATAACAGCGAAAAAAAAAGAATCCTCCAACACTAGAAAACAAATTTTCCAATTTACTAGCGCCAACAACGGCAACGAGGAAGGAAAGCGCTACTACACTACACTTACCCAGGGCGGGCATATTGAGTTTGCAATTTGACGAAACGTCGAAATTTCTTCGACTTGAAAAATTTCTTAGTAAGCTTCGGTTAATTCGACTTGACCTAATAATCAAAAAAAAATTCTTTTACTATTAAGTATAATTAAAAGTTCTATAACACAGTTTATTGTCAAACAATGTGGTACAGTCGAGGCGGTGCCCGACAAAATTTTTTCTGCATATTCCTACTAAGAACTTTCCAATTGAAATTATGGTTTATTAGTTGGTTTTTGGTGAAATTCGAATTCATACCTGTAAGTTCCGTAAATTTTTGCCGATTGTGATGAAGCACGAAAGTTACGTCAAAGAAGCCATTTAAAATATGTGGGGTATGTATATTGAAATTCGAGGTCACTTAGAACCATAATTAGGTGGAGTCGTTTATTGGCAAGGGGAGGTGAAATTGTATATGCCGCGCCTCCTTCTGACCGTTACATACATTGCTTAAATCTAGTATACCCTTTACATATGGGTACAAGGTATAATGATATACTGTATAAGAATGCGTGGGAGTATCGAGTAGAATACAAACAATGTTTGTAAATAAGGGTAGCTCAGTGGGCAGCGTATTGGTACTAACATTTATTTTACATTCGGCTCGAATCATAAGTTCAAATCTCCGTTGATACTATTTTATTACTATTTTACTTAGTATACAATGTGTTCCTCATTTATATATTACTATTTTGCGCATGTGTTTTTTTTTTATTTATTATTGTGTAATGATTTAAAATGAGGTCCAAAACCGAGGGGTGGAAATTTTAGCCTCTGCAAAAAGGACTTTCACTTTTGGGAATGCTGTTAGTTAATGCCTTGGCATTTAATCCACCCTACTTTAACCTTAACTTTAATAACTCTTTTTATTTCATATAATTTTTTTTTTCCGCTGATGATTATCACTCACGAAGTTAAAGTATTCTCAACTCAAAAATGTGATTATACCAATTTTTTTTGCAGCTAATTAAAATAGAATTAAAAAATCGTTAATTGATATTTTCTCCCATAACAAAGTGATATTTTATTATTATTATTATTTTCTTACAAAGTAAAAATTCATATTTTCAGCGTACAAAATGAATAAAATTTTTTTTTTTGCAATTCTTCCCGACCTAGATCGACTACGAAAGTAAGGACACTTCTGCTCAAAACTAAGAATGCGTATATATATTTTTTGTTCACTTTTCGACCTCATTAAGTGCTTGCACATAAAAATTCAGTTTCTAAAGCATTCTAGGACTAGTAGATTCTTAGAGTACGACCCTAAACCCTAACGACGCCATAAAAATAATTGTTAAAAAAAAAAATTAAAAAACCTTTTTCAAAGTTATTCTTTTTGTTGGGCTCTTTTTGGTTGAAATGCGTTTATATAGTCTAGATCCAAAAATTATGAAATTTTTTTAGTCCGAAAACAAACAAAAATTTCTATAAAATCCAGTCTGTTGTGACTTGAATGTGAATAATTATAATAATAATCTTTACGTTGTCGACGAGTCTATTGAAAAAAAAACCCATCACGTTATAAATAAATTTCTCACCTTTGCAAAGTGTAAATACAAAACAAATCGATTTGGAGTTTAAACGATTTTGTTTTGTATTTCAAAAATGGCGTACGTAAAGTCGGGCGCGGACGACTTTGGGATACCCTGTACCACTAGCTTGCAATAAAATCACGTTCCTTCATAAAAAAAAAACAGGAATTTTTAAACAAACATTTGTTTTTTTGACCCATCGTTCCCATGGAATGGTATGATATAGTCAACCGATTTCGATCAGATTTGACACAGTGCTTTAATACCTTAAAAAAGATCTGAATGCTGAATTTAGTTCAAATATCTTTACAAACAGACGAAACACAAAGAATTTTGAATAAGAAACGTTTTTTTTTGACCGATTGGTCCTATGGGAGCTATATGAAAAAGTCGACCGATTTTGATCAAATTTAGTACAGTGCTAAGGAATTATAAACTTACGAATACCAAATTTGGTCCCAATATCTTAACAAACAAACGAAACACAACAAATTTTATTCAAAAATCGATTTTTCGGAAGATCGGCCCTATGGGAGCTATATGATATAGTTATCCGATGTTGTTCAAATTTGGCACATTGCCTAAGTGCTCTAAAAAATTTTCAAACACCAAATCTGGTTACGATGTCTTTTTTAAAAAACGAAATATAGCAAATTTTTGTTTAGCCGATCGGTCCTATGGGAGCTATATGATAAAGTCAACCGATTTTGATGAAATTTGGTACAGTGATTGAGAACTATAAAAAACAAACTTATTAATCTAAAACTTTTTTTTTTGTCGATGTCGTCTCAAACACCCATATGGGAACTATATAATTTATCCCCGATATCACAAAAATAAAATAAACTTGTCTCCTATGGAATAATATGGGATCTAATGTGAAAGTTTGGTTACTAAATTTTTTTATTTTTGGCATTCATTTATGTATGGTAAACGTTTTTAAAACAATCTTTTGACTTGCCTTTTACTGACAAAATATAGAACTAATAAAATTAATGAGCAGCTACAATGCTGAAGATGTTCTTAACTTTTACAAGTTTTACATTATTGCGATAAAATTTCAAAAAATCTTAAATTTTTATAGAAAACTCATTTATTTTTTAGAGATTTCGAGTATCTAATTTGTGCCCCGAAATCGATAACAAAAATACTAGTATATCAAGACTGATTACTTTTTAAGCTCGAAAATTATTCCTGAGTATACGGACCCAAAATTTGTTTGATCATCTGTTTTCTTAAATTTCTATGATATTTTTATTAAAAAAAAAATTCTGTTATTTTAAAAATAATTTAAAATTTAGAAAAATTCCTGAAGCTGCAACTTCAGCGTACTACGAATAGTTTTTAATATTTCATGCACACGTCAATATTAAAAGGGTACATACAATTCGGTAGACTTTGCAAATTGTTTTCTACAAAACTTAGACGTTGTGGGGCAGGCAGGGACTTGGCATTTGTGTAACAAGGATAAATGCGCCGTTGTAGACCTCCGAGTACATGTGTGGGTGTGTAAGAGCATAAACATTGATCCAACCGTAAAACTGACTGGAAATCGAGGCAGGCAACTCTCTGGCAGTGGCACTGAGCCGAACCACCGCTGTTGCCGCCATCACCAAACCGAAACGAAGCCAAGCCAAGTGTATAAATTGTATTAGCCCCAAAGTGTCTCGTGCGGCTTTCTGTATACGGTGGAAGAGGAACGGGATGGGGGCATAGTCTGGCACCGGTAACTGTGGGGTGTTATGGGCTTGGAAGCTAAACCCAGTGAGAGGCACTTGAATTTTGTGTACCAGGACAGTGCTATGCGGGGTAGTCAATTGCTGGGGGCGTGTTGCCCATCGACCACCGTTTTTTACGGTAAGGTACGGAATGGTATGGTTCGGGTTTGGTTCGGTTCGGTTCGTTTGGTGGTTGATGCGCGTCGCAGACGACGCACGCACGCACGCACTCACGCATGGGCGCAGTTGCCAATATGGCTGCCTGGCTTTGGCCAGACCAGACAAAACCAGTACCAGTGCCAGCAGAGACAAAGACAAAACCGGAACCAGAACCAGGCCAGGTAAAAAGCAGCCTGAAACAAGTGTCATTTGTAGCAAATTGCAAACCACAACAAATTCACAAAGGACGAGAAAACAACAACAACAGCAACAATGTGGGGCGGCAACAAGCTCAGGCGAGACGAGATGAGACGAAAGAATTCCGGTGTAGAAAAAAACTAAATGGAGCAGTGTTCAGAGGAGCTGAAGGGGGACCAGAGCCCGGGCAATCTGTTTCAATATAAACGCACATGAGGCATTTACGAGCGTAAACAAGTGCCATGGGTCGCTGCATGTGTAAAGTTCCAGAGTAGGGACAGATTGGGGGATAGACCATTCCACATTTGGGGTTGCTTTGAGGGACTAGGCAATTTTGAACTGGCAAAACCATCACATAAATGTTGGCAATACATATATACATAGTTTGCTAAGCTTTTATTATCAAACTAATTTATTTTAGTTTCTGGAATATATAGGTTTTGTATAGGTATATTGATTTTGGCAGGAGCTTAAGTCTGGAAATGTGTTATTAAAAAATGAAAAAGTGGTAAATTGGTGTTTCAATTTTACTTTATAACATTAACGTTTTCCTTATACAAATAAGTATTTTTTAAATTTTTTAAAATTTCCTCTAAAGTTCGGAACGTGGGATCCTACTAATGGATTCAAGGGCCTCAGTTTCAAAAGCTGGAGTAGAGCATTAGCCATAAATATTTGATTATACATATTTCGGCACATACGAAGTGTGTTCAAAAAGTATCGCAGATTTTTTAATTTTCGCGGTATATTCGAACTTCGATTTTTTGTGGCGTTATGTTGGTACTCATGTCTCTCACTTATGCCGACAAGCTCGGCCATTTTGAATGTTGTACCAACATAACGCCACAAAAAAATCGAAGTTCGAATATACCGCGAAAATTAAAAAATCTGCGATACTTTTTGAACACACCTCGAATACATAATTTTCAAACGTATTCGATAATTACTCAAAAAAACTGCACACTATGGTATTTTTAAATAGTTTTTTGTGAGTTATCCATAGATAGAAAATTAAAAAAGGTTTTTTCTACAATACAGTGATTTTTCAAAAAACTTTTTGAAGTATTTTTATAAAATTTAGTCAAATAACGATGGATTATGTTTTGGTAGTGGAAATTATGGTGCTAAGTTCTTGAACCTTATAAGTTTCATTTGATGTTCAAGGATTATTAAAAAAATTTTATACACGAAATATTAATTACAAATTGCACATAAAATTTGTAAATATATATTGTAGCAAAATTATAAATAAAAGGTTTTATTCAGAATTTAATAATATATATATAATATATAGAGGGTATCTCTCATTCGATTTAATTTAACCGACTCAGAGAAGTTCCACAAGGGCTTGATCTTATTTTCTCGAACAATTGAGGGTTGCTGCAGAACAACTACGACAACAAAGGACAACAAGTAGTGGTACGGGAGAAGGAGGGGGTCCTGTGTATGTCTACTGTTTGGTTTTGTTTTTCGTATTTTTTTGTTCACTGTTGCGTTTTGCACACACACTCACGTCCCAGGGGTGTCATAATTCTTGACGAGCTCATCTTTTACTTAAGTTTTACATAATTTTCATGTCGTTGCTTTGGCTGGGTTACTTGTGGGTGGACGGAAGACTTGAGGGTCGGTCTTGACTGGAAGCTCTGCCTAGGCACAGTCAGTCCATGGAGATAACATGAAATCGAGACGTGTGTGCAGGGCAAGCAATTGGTGGGGTGCTTGGCGGCAGATTTGCGGTAAAATGCTCAAGTCTACGTGTTTGTGGGTTCCTGGGTTCATGTTCTCGTTCTTCTGGGTGGGTCGTGTAATTGCCTCGTTTTTTTGACACTTGTCGGCACAGATTGTAAGGCCATGTGGCGCGTGACTAGTGAGCTCGAGAGTCTGCTACATGTCAGAGCCCTTGGCAAAAATTGAGGTATGCCTGGTTGAGCTTTTGCCGGTCCAATAAATCAGTGAGAACACATGTACTTGGACTTCAATTGAGCTTCTCTTTGCTTAAGTTTTATTTAATATATAACCAAGCTATTTTTAGCATTAACTCATATACTTTAAAGTATAATGCAGAATTTTTATAAATTTAAACAGGAAAAGGGAACATAACATGGAGCTGTTAACTCCTTTATTTTTACCATTTTTGACTCTCCAATAATATTAAAACAAAGCCTACTCAACATAAAAATATTCTAAAATATGTAAAAAATATGTGATTTAAAATTTGTGACGTAACAAGTCAAGTCTATATAAGGCAATTGCTGTTTTGTAATGCTATGTAAAGGCATAATTTTGTATGCCCAGAGAACCTATAACAATTCTTGGAACATATAAACAATGAACATTTTTGAGTATTCGCTTTAATTTCTTTAAAGATATTCAGATGGATCTAGTTAGATCAAAACCTCGAAATTAGCTCTACGAGGTGTGTTCAAAAAGTAAGGCGACATTTCAAATTTCGCAGGCAACGTATTTCCGATTATTGATTTTTTTTTGTTTTATTGTGTTGGTAAACTCTTCCCGAACATCTGTACCAAATTTCAAGTGAGTGGCATTTTTTGTTTGGTTGTGAGAGGCGTAAAGGTTATAAGTGTTTTGCGTGCTCGGCGATTTTTATACCCTGTACCGTATGGTACAAAGGGTATATTAAGTTTGTGCAAGCCGAAAATGTATGTAACATTTAGAAGGAGACGTCGGAGACACCCCAAAGTTACCTAAAATATGATCAGGGTGAATAGAGAAGTCGATATACCCATGTCCGTCTGTACGTCTGTCCGTTTGAACGCCTAGATCTCAGAGATGGTAAGAGCTAGAGTAACCAAACTTTCACATTAGATTCCATATTATTCGATAGGAGACAAGTTTATTTTATTTTTTTGATATCGGGGATAAATTATATAGTTCCCATATGGGTGTTTAAGACGACCAAAAGTTTTTTATAGTTCTCAATCACTGTACCAAATTTGATCAAAATCGGTTGACTTTATCATATAGCTCTCATAGGACCAATCGGTCAAAATAACTTTTGAAATCAAAATTCGCTATATTTTGTTTTTTAATAAAGATATCTTAACTAGATTTGGCGTTTGGAAAGGTTTTAGAGCACTTAAGTAATGTGCCAAATTTGAACAAAATCGGTTGACTATATCATATAGCTCCCATAGGGCCGATCTTCCAAAAAATCGATTTATTAACTAAATTTGGTGTGTTTCGTTTGTTTGTTAAGATATTGGGACCAAATTTGATATTCGGTCCAAAATAACGTTTTTAACTCCCATAGAAACGATATGTCAAAAAAAAAATTTTGCTTAAAAATTCTTCTGTTTTTGGTATTTTATGAAGGAATCGGATTTTATTGCAAGATAGTGGTACAGGGTATCCCAAAGTCGTCCGCGCCCGACTTTACGTACGCCATTTTTATACCCTGTACCGTATGGTACCAAGGGTATATTAAGTTTGTGCAAGCCGAAAATGTATGTAACATATAGAAGGAGACGTCGGAGACACCCCAAAGTTACCTAAAATATGATCAGGGTGAATAGAGAAGTCGATATACGCATGTCCGTCTGTCCGTCCGTCCGTCTGTCCGTCTGTCCGTCTGTCCGTCCGCCCGTCCGTGTGAACGCCTAGATCTCAGAGATGGTAAGAGCTAGAGTTACCAAACTTTCACATTAGATCCCATATTATTCCATAGGAGGCAAGTTTATTTTATTTTTTTGATATCGGGGATAAATTATATAGCTCCGATGGGGGTGTTTGAGACGACCTCGACAAAAAAAAAAGCGTTTTAGATGAATAATTCGTTTGTTTATGAAGATATCGTAACGAAATTTGGTATTCGAAAGTTTTTTATAGTTCTCAATCACTGTACCAAATTTGATCGAAATCGGTTGACTATATCATATAGCTCCCATAGGACCGATCGGCCAAAATAACTTTTTTAAAGAAAAATTCGCTATATTTCGTTTTTTAATAAAGATATCCTAACCAGATTTGGCGTTTGGAAATTTTTTAGACCACTTAAGCAATGTGCCAAATTTGAACAAAATCGGTTGACTATATCATATAGCTCCCATAGGTCCGATCTTCCAAAAAATCGATTTTTTAACAAAATTTGTTGTGTTTCGTTTGTTTGATAAGATATTGGGACCAAATTTAACATTCGTGAGTATTTTATAGTTCCTAAGCACTGTACTAAATTTAATCCAAATCGTTTGACTATATAATATAGCTTCCATAGGACCAATCGGTCCAAAAACACGTTTTTTATACAAAATTCGATGTGTTTTGTTTGTTTGTAAAGATATTTGAAATAAATTTGGCATTCATATCTTTTTTAAGGTATTTAAGCACTGTGTCAAATTTTATTGAAATCGGTTGACTATATCATATAGCTCTCATAGGAACGATCGGTCAAAAAAAAAATGTTTGCTTAAAAATTCTTCTGTTTTTGGTTTTTTGTGAAGAAATCGGACTTTATTACAAGCTAGTGGTACAGGGTATCCTAAAGTCGTCCGCGCCCGACTTTACGTCCGCCATTTTTTACTATATGAAATAGTATACTAGAAGTTTATTTTCGCATATTTTTGAGAAAAAGAATTACTTTAAGACATATGTAGTATATTCATTATGTAAAGACAAAGGTGCGGCAAATTATACGTCCTTTATTCAAAAGTACTTTTCATAACCTCGGTTAGAAAGGCCGTTGGTCTAAAATGGGTGCCAACATAGTCCATCGTGAGACCGATTCTGCTTTACGGAGAGTCAATCTGGTTGCCTACACTAAACAATAAAGCAAACCTGAATTTGTAATGTCCGAGAGGGTTTCCCTTCAGAATCCCTTAGTGACCTTAGTCAAGATCGTTCCATTTTTCGCGCCTTACAGAAACAGGGAGTGGCATCACTCAAAATCTAACAGAATTTTTATGTTGCTCTATATTTCTTATCGTCTCAGTGCCTACTCCAAACAATAGTTGGATTTATTTGATCCATTTTAACCTTTTGTTGGTTTTTATCGATTCGCTCCAGGTCTTACATGCACAATTTTATCTACCACATATCATTTGAGAATTCATTTTTTCTTTATTGAAAAAAGTGTTTCCATTGGAAGGCGTATCGACCCATCAGCTTATTTTATGCTCCCATAATTATCTTCGGCTCATTAGCTGAAGGATTTTGTCAAATCCCATTCCACTTATACCTTCAATTTAGTCGGCTCAACATGTCTAGTACTTGAGATTACAGCTACATGGCGGATAAAACTCAAACTCGTTCAAGTTGAGTTCCCATTTTCAAAATGTCTTCCACTTTAAGAACAAAAGTAGCTTTAATCGCTTTTTAGCTTTTTTTTTGTGCTGTCTTAATTAATTCAGCCTAAAAGTGGTCTAATCTAAGCAAAAACAACTCATTGGCCATTTTTGGGAGGGCGCTGCTTGTGGGTGTGGCACTTGTAATGCTATTTAAGAAGAATTACGCCTCAAAACTGTAAATGGCCATAAAAAGGAATTAAAAAATAAAACAACAAAAGCAACGACAAGAACTCGACAAAAATGCAAAACAAGTCAAGTGCGATGGGGTCTGAGTCTGGGGCTCTGATTTGGGATCTGGTCTAAGGCCCAGGCTAACAAATGTTGCAGCCAAAATGTTTTCTCTTGTTTTTTTTTGTTTTTTTTTTGCCAAATTTGTTATCTGCAGCCGCCATCTTTGTACTAAACGGTAACGGTAATACAACAAACACAAACAAAAACAAACACACACGAACCACGACGATGAGACGGAGGAAGGAAGAGACTGAAGCGGCTTGCGGTTCGTTTGGGGTACGCTTAAGCCAAATCCGCCCCTTGAAGTGTTTATCCTTTTTCATTGGACTTGTCGTTTTTGTTGTTGTCGTCATTGTTGTTGTTGTTATTCGGTAAAGTGTTTTCAATTTAAGTTTAGACAACAAAACGCCTTTTGATTTTTTATTAGTGTACTTTTTTGCTCGTCCCTTTTTTTCTTTTGACTTTTATTATACCCTATACCCCATTGGGTCAAGGGTATTACAGATTTTGGCAGGCAGCAGAAGGCGTGGCGCTCTATACTAATTTTTTAGTAAGTAATAAGTTAAGTTATAACGTATTACTAATCTCAACATTCATCACTTGTACTCCACTACAAATTTAATTCTAAATAGGCTTTGGGGCTAGAAAATACAGAGATATCAAAATTGGATCGAAAATAGATTAACTTTTTTTTTATATAAACTTTGTAAGGTCCCTCCTGTCGACAGGACAGAAGTCCTGCATAGAGTCTTTTTTCGCACAGTCATATGCCTTTCCAATAAGGTTATTATTTTATAGCAAAAATAATTATAATCGCATAAAAACTTAAAAGTTGTAGAAAAAAATTTTAAATAATTCTTAGATTTGAGCCTAATTTTTTAAATTACAAAATTTTCAAAAGTATAAAATTCATAAAAATTCATAAAATTAAAAAAACAAAATATTATTAAAAAGCTTATTTTACATTTTTAAAGAAAAACCTTAAAAAGACATTAAAAAAAAATGCAACTGAATGCAAAAACTAAAATCCATATTTGAAAAAAAAAACTAGACCAGATCATTAAGATATTTATTTTTAATTTTATTTGCATATGACCAAAAAACTTAAAGCTAAATAAAAATATGTTCTAGTTTGTTTTATAAAACAAGAATATTAAAAATATATTAGCTAAATATAAAAGCTAAGAACTACTTTTCTAAATAACTAAACTAAATTTTTTATATTTTGTCAGTACACTTTTATAATTTTTTTAATTGTGATATATATTTTTTAAAGTTATTAATATAAAAATCACAATCAATGTTTGTCTTGAGTTAAATATTATCAAAAAAAAAAAAAGGATTAATACTTTTTACAAAAATATGAGAAAAGTAGCGCCAAAACAAGAAAAATGTATGTTTCGCTACTAAAAAACATTGTCTCAAACTATATTAAAAAATGGCGGACGTAAAGTCGGGCGCGGACGACTTTAGGATACCCTGTACCACTAGCTTGTAATAAAGTCCGATTTCTTCACAAAAAACCAAAAACAGAAGAATTTTTAAGCAAACATTTTTTTTTGACCGATCGTTCCTATGGGAGCTATATGATATAGTCAACCGATTTCAATAAAATTTGACACTGTGTTTAATTAAATTTATTTCAAATATCTTTACAAACAAACAAAACACATCGAATTTTGTATAAAAAACGTGTTTTTGGACCAATTGGTCCTATGGGAGCTATATGATCTAGTCAAACGATTTGGATTAAATTTAGTACAGTGCTTAGGAACTATAAAATACTCACGAATGTCAAATTTGGTCCCAATATCTTAACAAACAAACGAAACACAGCAAATTTAGTTAAAAAATCGATTTTTTGGAAGATCGGACCTATGGGAGCTATATGATATAGTCAACCGATTTTGTTCAAATTTGGCACATTGCTTAAGTGGTCTAAAAAATTTCCAAACGCCAAATCTGGTTACGATATCTTTATTAAAAAGCAAAATATAGCGAATTTTGATTTTAAAAGTTATTTTGACCGATTGGTCCTATGAGAGCTATATGATAAAGTCAACCGATTTTGATCAAATTTAGTACAGTGATTGAGAACTATAAAAAACTTTTGAATACCAAATTTGGTTACGATGTCTTCATGAACAAACGAATTATCCATGTAAAACCTTTTTTTTTTTTTGTCGAGGTCGTCTTAAACACCCATATGGGAACTATATAATCTATCCCCGATATCAAAAAAATAAAATAAACTTGTCTCCTATCGAATAATATGGGATGTAATGTGAAAGTTTGGTTACTCTAGCTCTTACCATCTCTGAGATCTAGGCGTTCAAACGGACAGACGTACAGACGGACATGGGTATATCGACTTCTCTATTCACCCTGATCATATTTTAGGTAACTTTGGGTGTCTCCGACGTCTCCTTCTATATGTTACATACATTTTCGGCTTGCACAAACTTAACATACCCTTGGTACCATACGGTACAGGGTATAAAAAGTTTCATAAAAAATGTTTTTTAAAATTTTGTTTTTCAAGAAAAAAGTATTTTTGTTTAAATCTTTTAATGGGTAGGATTGATTGTTGTCATATATAGAACAAATAAATATGGTTAAACTTCATTGCTATGTAAATATTAAAATTTGATTCATTTTGTCATATTTTTTTGTAACGTCACGCCAAAATGTAAGCACTCCAAAACATCAACAAAATAAAAGTCGCTAGTTTAAACTTGCACTGTATGCTAATTTATAGCAAAAAGATAATTATCAGATAATAAAATCCAATCCGTTTAACTTTATTCTATTATTATTTTATTTATTTGCGAACGAATTTTTCGTCCCTTTTCATTTTCGATAAATTCGCAAATTTCCTTTATTTTTCCGAAAAATTATTTTGCTCTGTTGGTTGGAATTTATTTTTGTTTACATCCTGTATATGCTATTTTTTTGGGTTGAGTCAGAAAAAATTTATTAAAAATAATTGTCAATAAAACAATAACTTGAAGTTGGCATAAATATAGGAAATAGTCTAAGAATGTAAACAAAATTTTATGTCAATATAAAATTCGTGAGTTTTTAAACCTATTTTACCGATTTGTTTTAATTCCATTTTTTTTTTTAAGAACTTAAAAATTGCTTCAGATATTTTGAAGCGGTTGAGATAAAATTATATAAATATCATTTTAACTCGAAAAATAAAAAAATTATTCAATTGAAAACTGCTTGTTGTACTGCTTGCAAGCAGTTGCAAAGCGCAAAAAAGGGATTGGAATTAAGTAAGAGCATTCCACAGTCGCGTAGCGCCTCGACACATTTTGTATTTTGTATTTTTTTCCAGATACTGCCACTTGGACTTGCTGCTCCTGGCAATTGCATTTTAGCAGTTTTATATTACGCCCATTTCTGGCGGCCGGCCAACATATCAAATGAATCACAACACAAATTGGCTAAATTTATGGACTTTGGACTGGCCTCATTGCAAGGGTTGCCACTAATGTTTTTTGTTGTTGTTGTTGCTGGTTTTTTTGTTCTTGTCGCCCGCGCGTTTAAGCGCCAAATATTATAAATTATGCAAATGTTTTAGCTTGGGCGTTTGCTTTTGGCCTTAGTTCTTTTCCAATTGCGCGAAGAGCGAGGGGAAGTGTAAGTCTGTGGGTGTAGAAACAAGGGGAAGGGGCTGCTGAAGGCAGCAGGCCAAAAGCACTTAAATAATTATCATTTCCCTTTAATATTTATACATCTAGTAAGTATTTAGAGGCGCTCGTCAAAAGCTCATTTGGTCTGTTAACAAAACTCAACGATCGTCCAATTAGCCATAGTCTGGCTAAGCACAATGAGACGAATGGGACTGTTCGGTTTATTAATTAAGGTAAAATCAGTGAAAAATACTACAGACGGGGTAGAGGAAGGGGTGGGCTGCAACGAGATAGAGAGAAAAGCACATTAATGTTGATGGCCCATGAGCGCTTCCAGTCTTTGAGTCTTTCCAAAATACTCTGCCTGAAATCCATCAGCTGGAGCTGCTGAAGTGGTCCATAATTAATCTCTGGCCTATGTAGTAGGTAGTCTATAAAATTACAGCAATTACAGCCGCAAAAAGAACACGGTGAGCAGCAGCTCGTGGTTATGCTGCTCGATCTCTGGCCAGCCCTTAATGAGCCACGGCTCTTGGTTTTTGGTAGCCAAAAATGGAAAAAGAAAAAAAAAACAAGAAAAAAACACAAAATAAAAGATCAGCTCAATTCATTCATCATTGATGATCAGCAGCGGTGTGCGCTGGACGCGATCTTTGGATCTTTCGGTGGCGGCGGGGCGTGCCAATGGCATTCTTATTAATTTGGTCAATTTCCACAGCGAATTGCTTAAGAAACATAAAAAGGGGCCCAAAGAGAAAAACTTAATTAAAATGTCGTAACCGAAAATTGTATGTTTTGGCCAGGTCGTTGCGGGGGCCAAAATAATTAAGACATTTCACTTGGACTCAAATGGAAAAATTCTTCTTACAGCAATTTGTTTGCTGCCCAATTTTATTTTGGGCCACTTCTGTTCGTTCTTCCTCCAAAAACCAAGTCGTCAGCCGTCGGGGCCGCAACCGAAAACAATAAAAATGACTAATGGCAGCTAATTTCCCGTCGTCGACACGGGCAATGATGACGTTGACGTCGACGACGACGACGCAGACGCGAAAGCAGACGTCAACGCAGACGCCGGCAACAAATAGAACTACGGGTCGCTGGTTTTCTCATTTAAACGTTTGGCCATTTGCCCGAGTTGAAAATTGGAGCGCCTTTAAACTAGTGCAAAGGCGTTGAAGGCGTCGACTCCGTAGGGGTTTGAGTTAGGGTGTCTAATAGGCGTAACGCAGCTGAGAGCCAAGCAGCAGGATACTCACAGCTTGAGGGATCATAGTATATGAGAGTGCAAGGACAATGGTCTTTTCTTTTACTGTTTGGGTTTTCGGGTGTGCTAATAAAAATAATATCAGACCTCAGGAAATATGATCAGTATTAGAAAATAAAACAATAAAGTCATATTTCTACGTGTCTGACATTCTTTACGGAAAGCCCCGAAAGAGTATATAGAAAAACTATCAGCAGGAGAAAAGACATCGTTATTCTTCTGTCCGTCTATTATTCTTTTCGCTAAGTCTGTTTTTCATAGATCAACTGGTCGAGAATGAAAAAATGATAAAAATCTGAGATTTTTATATACCCACCCTCGACTAGTTCAAGCCTATTATAAGGCATGTAACGCCTGCTGTTTGACACATCTCTGAGTCTTGTTGGAACCCATTGTGGAAGGCCATTTAGTTTGAAAGTGGCATACCCAACCATTGATTTCCCCAAAAATAACTTTTTCTGCGTCAAATTTAAAAAGAAAAATCGTTATGCGAAGGTACGATACAATTGGAGACTGTTTATTGGGCTTACATAAGATGATATATTAAAAAAAGAGAGATAAGAAAAATAATCCTTAGAATATGCAATTTTCATGACGCAGTGACGTTCTTCATTAACACACAAAACATGAATGTTTTTGTTTCGGTGAATATTTTGGCCCAGTAACATCTCCTGGCGGAAATTCATTCGTAATAATAAGCTTTTTGAATGCAGGCTCTTGATACTCCCGTGGATCCCTATCCAATAGGAACCTGATTTTTTTATGGGAATTTTTTATTATCAGTGAACATGATTTTTATGGAAGCATTTCCAACTACTCCATTTTCGGAATTTTGAGAATACACAACTTTTTAGAGATATCAATTCTGCAGTATATACGAGTATCTATTGAAGGACTCTTGATATTTTATTCACCATTTAATTCTGTAAGCCTATCTAATAATGGCCTACGCTAAGGAACGGACGACTTAAAGTCTCTGTACTATTACAATGCAATGCAATTCGGGATAAACGAAATAGTAATATCTCATTTCATGGCATTCTGTAATACTCCTATAGAGGCTATATAACATAAGCCCGATATCGCGACCGTTAACCGTTTGCATATTGGAGGTACAGGGTATAAAAAACCAAATCTTAGTCTTAACAATTCCAAGTAATTCTGAATTCGAAATTGCATAATAAATAAAATGTTAGTGGTTTTATACACAAAAAATTGGGAAGTAAATGTTTCTTAAAAAAATTATTTCAATGAACTTACTTTCTTATTATTTTAAATTTTATTATAAAAAATTTTAAATACATTTTTTATGTATTTGTCTATCTTTTATTTTACACATTTACATAGAAAAGTATGAGACATTAATATATTCGATATTCAAATATGGTTCGACATTTTAAATAATGTCTTAGAGATAGTACTTTCCAGTTGAAGACACCTCAAAATAAGTATACAAAAAATGAGTTAAAAATTTAAAAATTTACAATAAATAATTTAATTTAATCATTTTTGATTAAGTTTATTAGAAATAATATTTAGAAAATTTTTGTTCTAGGCTCTCGAAATATGTTCAAAAATTATCTTAAACTAAGTATGAAATTCGTCTTATTTTCAAATTTATTCATTCTAAATAAAAGTATTTCGTAATTAATAAAAACCGTACTGAGTTTGAGAATCAAGTACTTAATTTTAGGAAAACCGTACTTGGCTTGATATCAAGTTCGAATTGTGGCGTTTTAAGTAGGAAATACTTGGATTTTTCCCAACTTAATTAAGGCTCCAGAAATTAAAAGTTAACGCATAGGTACGTTATTTAAGTCTCGTTGAAATAGAGAGGGCAATTTCAGTTTATGTATAGCAGCTATATGAAATATGTGACCAATTTCGATAAAACTATCCAAACATTTACAAATATATAAAAATAACATAAAAAAGCATTAAAATTTGTATGTGGAAATTTTTTTTTAAATAATATATGTGTATCATGTTAATAAGGAGTATATATAAAATTTATTTTGCAGAATGGAAGCGCAGGACAATTTATGTATATCTTTTGTCATAGGCTTAAAAGAGCGTTAACGAATCTCTAAAAGGCTAAGTCCGTTGCAATATTTAATTGTATGGTAAGGTTTGATCAAGCGCTATCTATTTGCCATAAAAAGCTTTGTAAAAAAATATTTGTGAATTATAGCTGGCTCAAAAAAAGTCTCTAGCACTTCCTATTTTTTAATTTATGTTTTAGATTATAAATTAAATTAATTTTTATTATTCTTTTTATAGAAAAAAATATTGATTTCATTGTGAATGAGAAATAATTTAATTAGAAATGTAATGTAAGTATGTACTAGTAAGATCAGTGTAGGTAAAGCTTACAAAATAAAATGATTAACTACAGAAAAGAAACAAAAATTTGGAATTCGTTTGACACAACAAAAAATCTATAACGGAAACGCTAAGGAAAGGTGTCCTTAAAACCAAACCTAACTCGATAACTAGTTTTCAATACAATTCACACGGTTTAATTTTTTGACCAATGCCTATGATTTTCTCAATATTACCCATACGTTTAGTAATACAGACCTAACTTATTCAAAGTTTGCATTTCCAAAAATATTAAAGTTTCTGTTGGCGAAACAATTCTGCCGGTCTCTAACTAACTGCTTTTGGCCAAAACGCAGCCAATGCTTGGCAAATTTAATTACGCGCATAATCAACAAAAACAACAACAACAACAGGATACACTAATAACAACTACAATGTGCAAAAACAAAAACTACAACAAATACAACAGATTTTGCCGACGCGCAAAATTCTGTTTTCTGATTAAAAATTTATCAAAAAACATAAACAAAAATTATGCATGTGTGTGTGTGTATTATATATGTATATTTACTATATATGTATGTGTGTATGTGTAGATGCGTGAGCGAGTCGCAGCGAATTGAATAACAAGAGCATTGAGATTGAAATTTTATTGGTAAATTGAATAAACTGCGCGCCGGGGCACAAAACTTGTTTTTAGGGTCCCATTGGCAATGCCGTCCTCGTCGCAGCTGCAGCCGCGCCGTCGCGACGTCGGCGTCGACGCCAACAGTGCTGCTTGCAGTTTTTATATATTTTTGCTAGCATATATGAGAATAGGTTAGGACTCTGCATATAATTGTTTTGCCACGCCTGAATTTGTTATTATTATTTTTATCTTCTGTTTTTTGGCAGCTTAAGAATTAAAGGCCATAATTAAGTAGTCTTAAAGATTATCTTGAAAGATTTCTTAAACGTAGAAAAAAATTATTTATATATTGTAATTGTTTTTATACGCTGCACCAAATGGGAAGATGAGTATGTCAGATTTATGCCATTTAAGTAACAAAGAGAACAAGGCGTGGTTCATCATAAGTCACAGACATGCCCGTCTGTCCCTACCCTTATCTTGAATAGGAGCTAGAGAGACCATATTATGGTAATAGGCTTAGCTTTTAGGCTTTTAAGACCAAATAACATGAAACCCAAACTAATTTGTATAGCATGTACCAAAGATATATTCAGATTGTGGATCTAGAGTCGAAGTCACCAGAGTTCTTCCAAAGTAACTTTCCATATAATCAACGGGACAAAAGAAATTGATTTAGACACGTCTGTCCATCTTCAAAAACGAGTTGTCCTAATGATTCGAAAAGCACAGTACGAGCTCAAAGAGTAAGGTGACTTAAGCAATTTCGCGGGCAACGTATTTTCGATTATGGATTTTTTTTTATTTGGTTGTGTTGGTACACTCTTCCCGAACATCTGTACCAAATTTCAAGTGAATGGCAAAAAATAGTCCAAAAATGAAAAAACCGATATTCAGTAATCGATAACTCCATAAATAATCGGAATATTGCAATAAAATTGGGCGTGGTTTCTAATGGCTAGCAGCTCTACCAACTGTGTAAAAATCATCAAAATCGGAGAAGGTCGCCAAAAAAGTGGCCCGCTTCACTTATTTTCGCCGATTATATTCTTAATTGCAAACCAATCTTTTTCAAATAAATAAATTATTTATTACAAATAAATAATTTTTATTTGCGTTTATATTTCACGTAAAAACGGATCTGTGTAAAAATTTCACTTCAAAAGAAAAACGAATAATTTAAAATGAAAAAAAAAACAAGTTTAAAGTCTTAGTAAAAATTTACACTAGCTCGTCATTAAATAAAAATTTTATTTTATTTGCTATACAGTCACCACATTAGTTCCGCCGACTAATGTGAGCCCAATGAACAAACCGATGTACACCTTCGCAAACGATTTGCAGTGTATATCAGATATTACAAATTTAGTAGGTTTAATTTTTTGAACTAGAGTATAATCGTTTAAGACTTTGGCAATAAAATCTTCTAGGAAAAGGATATAAGTAAAATCTGCACACCACAATACTTTAAGGGTGTAGAAAAAGTTTGTGTTTACTTAGATGCTTGAAAGGCAATGCACGCATTTTATTGAAAAATTTTTGTATTTTAAAAAAAATTGCGCACTTCTTTATTTTAGTATCAGATTAAAAACTTTTTAAAGTAAATGCAAACATTTTGAAAATTGCGTGCATGACGGCAATACTGAAAGAATTTCATTATAAATGTAGTCCGCTTGACAATTTTTGAAATATTATGCGATAATGTTTTGTTGGTTTTTCTAAATATCTGAAATATCTAACAAATACCAAATGCCTTTGTCGCAGGAAAGAAACACAGTTTTACGTAACTTTTACCAAATCTGTGATTTGTTTTACAATAAAGATTTATAGTTAAAGCAGGCTTTTTTTTACATGTCAAAAACCCTTTGCTTAGCATTTATTAGAAATACTAAAATTTGTTCAAAAACAAAACAAAAACTTCTAAGACCCCGTAAAAAGTAAGTAACTAATATTACATCCGTTTGCCTTTAACAAATATCACATTTTTAGAATTGTCCAACATGGTCTGCCCCAAAATGCATAGCCGCACTGTGCGCCAGATTGTGGAACATACTTTTGACAGCGTTGTGATGGAACCTACAGAAGGAAATGAGGAACCACTTGGCGCACAGGAAGACCCTCAGCCGGAAAATAATGCAACTTGGACCAACCTAAACATTAACGACAACAACAACAATAACATAAGCTTTTACAATTATGAAATCGTTGTAATCACACCAGTTGAGACCAATGCAGATGGTTCATCAATGGAACTCGTGCCGTGGACTGGCAACTAAATGCGAAACTTTAAATTGCAAGCTTAAAATCCAATGGAATTGAAAGCACTACACTACATGGACCATTTTTTACCTATATTACTGACTCAAAAAAAAAAAACGAACCAGCACCAGGAACTACTATTCAAAAGGAAGACAGCCGTATATAAGATAATAATTTTTTAAAAATGATCGTTACTTTATTCCGAACCATCGCGCTGCAGCGGTGCTAGCCAGCGGAAATTAACATATTGTACAATTCTTTTCAAAACACTTTATTCAATCAAAAACGATCGTTTTTAAAAATGTAAAAGAAATGGACTCGTAAAAAAAATGGTTTTAAGATTGTCTAAATAAAACTGCATTAAAAAAAACAATTTTTAAACTTTTTATAAGAAACTATAGGAATTTAAAAATCCGGTCCTTGGCAATATTCTGTACCGGATTGACTTAATGCAAGATTTCAAAATAATTTACTTGTTCAAAATTAAATTTTTTTTATTTTAAAACGCTTTTGTGAAATAAAATCATACTCAAACTCTTACAGTTCATTTGCGTGTAACTTTATATTCTAGAATTTCTTCCTAAAAGATTTTATTGAACTCCATTAATCCGCTTTAGCGCTAGCTTAGTTCTAGAACTTAATTTCTTACAGTGTAGTCACTTACCCTCGTTGGTATGCGGCGACAAGGCGGGCGATGTATGAGCAGGCTCAGCCTTGATATGGGCATGGCGTTGCATGAACGCCATGTGGCGCAACATGTTTACATTGGCTGTTGGCTGATGCTGAGGCGGAGGTTGCAGCGGCAAAGGCAGGGGCGGCATGGGTTGGTGCACTGGCGGTGTGGCGCCCGCGCGTAGTAAACCAAAAAATGGCGCCCAATTGGGCATGCGCATTTTGGCAGCAGCGGCAGCTGCATAGATTTGCAGATGATTATGTGTCATTTGGTTGTTATTGTTGTTGCTGTTGTGAGGATTTTGGTTGTGCTGCGCCTGCGCAGCGGCAGCAGCTGCGCTTAAGTGCTTTAGCAAATGATCCATTTTGCTCTTGTGGTATGAACATTAACACTTGACACACACAGAAAAAAAACAAAAATTTCAATAAAAAAAAAAGTAGATATTGATAATAACTAGATAGACTTGCTCTAGGACAGGCAAGGATTCAAGGCGACAAACACTGTGCAGCGACCCACTGTGCGCTGGCCGCGGCGGCGACAATCAAATTGATTCGAATTAAAATTACACACAGCTGGTGCTGATTTACGCGGCGCGTCACACAAGTGCACAAATACACACACAAATAGATACATAAACATGCAGAGACGCAGGCGCTGACGACGCTTCAAAGTTGGCTGCTAAATGAAAATGGCAAAGCGGTCGCAACGCATCCCAAGCTCTCAGTCTCAGTCCGAGACAAGACATTTATTCCATACAAACATGTGCATGCTATATACGACGTATTTATGTATGTATGTACATAGATATGAGCATATATTTGTTTAATAATTGCAAAGTGTAACAACAATAACAGCGCAAAGAATGCGCAGCAGCAGCAAAGGTGGCGGCAGCGACGTTGCCACTGCTGCTGGCAGCGCAAAAGGAAATGGAGAAAAAGTGTCAAAGCGTAGCCGCTGGTTGGCTGATTGGGTGGGTTTGCGTCCATGCTTAAAAGTGAGATGGCAAGCAACACCTGCAAAACAAATACAGCAACAACAACGAGAACAAGAGCAATCATTTTCAACACTTGTGGCCGACCGACCGACCACCAGAGAGCGCTAAGCGTGCATTATGGCTCTTCTTGTTGTTGGCGTTGTTGTTGTGCGACTGCAAGCAAAAATCATTAACGTTGAAATTTATGTGCGCAAAAGCGAGAAATAACAAAACGAAGTCAGAGCGTCTCGTTGTGAGCAATAAAAAGAAAAATGGTTTCACTTAACTAACACAGCGGCGACGCCAGTGCGCTGCCGCCGCTGCTGCTGCTGCAGCAATAATGGTATTTTTCTGGTTCAGCAAGCAGGCCAAGTGCGAAAGAGAGCAGTGAGCTGCTGCTGCTGATTCTGCTGTTGCTAGTGTTGTAAAGGCGCAACAGTCGCTGAACGCGTTGGCAAAGTGAAAATGAAATGAAAAACGCCAAAAAAATTGATTTAAAGTGAATTTATCTAGACTGTGTGTGTGTGTGCGTCTGCATAAGTATGAGCGTCAGCGTGTGCGTGTGTGTGCTGCTCTTTTGCACACTTGGTCACAGTGGCCTGCATTAAAGCGAGATAGCATGCGCATGCTGCATGCCAGGCGTGGCCAAGCACACAAAATACTGGGAAAATTTGTTACCACTATTCATTGGAGCGCGCGCACATGCTACAAATGTTATGGATATTATGGACAATTTAATATAGGCAGCGACTGAGGCAGCGGCAGCGACAGCGTAGCTGGCAGCATATTTGTTGTACTGACATTTTATTGATTGTTTTATGCGATTATAATGTAATAATGTCTTAAATATGAAGCGCGCGGCAAGCACTATGGGCCGTACTGGAGCCAGCTACCCAAGCAGCGGCACCAATGCGCAGCTGCGACTTTTGCAACGTCCTTAAATGAATTATGCAGCGGCACCCACGCACATACACACACACACACAGCCGCCGCCGCCTGACCATAGCCCAGCCCAGTCTTTTGATTGGCAAAAAATAAAATTTTCATGAAGCTGCAAGTTTTTACGTTGTTTTTTATTACTCCGCAGCTTTTCTTTTTTGGTTTTTTGCTGTGCAACTTATCGCCTGGCGAAAATCTATAAACTTGCTACGCTCGACGCCTCACTCAACTCAATTCAATTAATTTTCACTTGATTTTTCCACACACAAACAAATTTTCATTTAATTTGCTTGCGGCGCGTTTAATTTTTTTCCCTCCCTCTCCCTCTCCCCAACCCACCATTTCGCTGCTTATTTCTGTAGTCGTTTTGACTTTGCAGCGCTGCAGCTACTTTCAGCCTTACCCTCCCCACCACCCACTCCCACAAAAACTCATTTTAATTTTATGACTCGTTGTGACATTTGAGCCGCCAATAATTATTATGATTATTACCATTACGCATATTATAATTAAATTTGCATTTTAATTTAAAAGCTTTGTTGTACATCTTGTTGCTGTTGTTGTTGTTGTTTTTTTGCACTTTCGTTGCAGCGTGTAATTAAAAATATATTTTGTGGACTTTTTTTCTTCTTTTTACTAAATAGTACTTACTTATAGACAATTTAGACAAATTGCGCTTTATAATTACATATATACGTATATTGTATATACTCTATGCAGCATTTATAACTATTTAGACTTTATGCATGACTAGAGTTAATATTCGCAAGGTCAAAGGGGTCACTCTTAAATTCCGAATTATGCACTTGAGCAAAGTGTTTTAAACATTTTTTGTTTATTTAAAGTGTAATTTCAACAAATGGTTATGTGCTACAATCTGTGTAAGCCATTTTGCAGCTTCATATTATATAAGTACATCAAACTTTAGAATACTTTAAAATCGGTTATTTTCGTGTTTTAAATTTTACCCAGCAGCGCTATAAACTTTGAAATATTCTAGAAAGGCTAAAAAATTTAAATTGTAGAGATTTTTATGACATTTCTAAATATCCACAATGCTACAAAATAAAGCTCTCCCTATTTATAACATCTAAGTAGGCAAAAGTGATAATACATACATTGTATGCATAAAAATATTATTTTTTTACATAAAAATAAACTTAAAAATTATAGTTTTTAAATAAAAATACATTTAAAATTATTAGTCTTACATAAAAATAAATTTTTTCGAAAAACGAAGTATTTTGTGTGACCGTCTCTTGCTTGTGTTTCCAAGTCTTGCTTTGTTGTAGGGAATTCAACCTACCAGAAGTTTTAAAAAAATTCCAGGTTTTATCGATAGGGTTCATGTCATGTGAATTTCCTGGTTACTCGACAAAATCCCATTTTTTTTAACTTAAAATGTCCTCTATTATGCATAATAATAGACATTTCTGGTTTCGTGAACAATTTTTTATTTAAGGGATCAGTTAGGTTTTTAAAACTTTATAATAAATTGAAATAATAATAAAGCAAAATTCATATCAAAAAATTAAATTTGCAGCATGGATCCAATAAAATGGCCAGGGACTATAAAGACAGTTTTTTACAAAATGTCATTCGATTTAGCACGATTAAAAAAAGCTTTTTGATTGAAAATTTAAAGAAAAATGTTTTTATTTTAGAAAATTAATGAGAAAATTCCACTTTCTAGTTTATTTTCATAGAAGCCTAAAGATTCGCTACATATCTTATCTATTTATATTTATTTATATGTTGGAGAGAGTTTACCGAAATTCTGCATACCTTACGCTCTATAGACTATTTTGAATTTTGCTCTTTAGTTACTAATTGGCGTTATCCAACCTATGTATTACCCAGTGGCTAAAAAATCCAAAATGTTGTAGTGTTGAAAATGCTGCAAGCAATGTATTTTGCAACACTTATTAAAAAACTCAACCGCTTAAAAGTAGTATGGAGTCTGTTTTGAGAAAAAGTTAGGTTAGGTTAGGAAAGTTAGCCTGTACGGTGCAAAAGTACTCAACTCAACAGTCAGCGTGAATACCCTAAGCGTTTATTGGTAAAACAGCTGCTGGAGAACACAACTAGTTTGCCTATTCTTATAACAATAGTATAGCTTAATACCTGAATATACCTTAGGCATAGATTTAGGATAAAAAATGGGATTTATTCAATTTTCTACCCAGAATTATATGTAAAAATGTATTTGCTGTTTACTAGCAAGAAAATCAAATTAGCCTGAAAGTCTGTATTTATTATACAAGTTAAGACATCACACATTTTAATACCAAATTAGGTCAAATAAAAATTGGAATTAAATGTGTGGGAAATAAATTATAATTTTAAGCAAAATTTTCCGAGGCTTAACTAAAATTTTCTTTGATATTTCTTGTAGGTAACATAGTATAAACATTTTTTTTGAAATATCTTTTATTTAAAAATAAAATCTAAAAAGAAATGTGCAAATTGTTTAGCTATTCTCTAAGCTTTAAATTTTATATACAATTTTTTCGAGGAATTTATTTGCTCTTTTCAACAATATCATTCACAATATCATCGCATTATTTATGTTTATACATATGTAATTATTATAAATACTAACCTATATATATATATATATATATATAAAGATATATTAATAATTTTTAGATTAACATTTAAATGTCGCAAAACATAAACATTAAAACAAAAACAAAAAACATAATTTATATATTATATAATATAATTTTTAAATTTAAAAAACAAAATCCAAAATTGTTATGCCTTTATTAAATGAAGCGCAAAAGAGCAAACTTATTAAATATTGTTATTGCCATTTTTTTTCTACAAAAATATTTATTTGTTTTGTTTTTTTAATGTTTTAATACTAATCGAAAAAGTTATATGTACATCATGTCATACAAGTATACGCATAAAAAAATTTTTTTTGATTCGTTGCACGATTCGTATTTGCGGTTATTTTTAAATTTTATTTGGTTCATTTACTGAAGTTTATCAAATAGTTGCAATCGCAATTCAATTATAATTAAAAATACATTAAAAACAATAAAAATGTCATTACAATAAATGAAATGAAATCGACTTAAATAAAATTGGAATAAAAATCGAAATATAGGAGAGACAAAAACGCAAGCAAATAAACTAAATGAATATTAAGTTTTAATCATTTGGTAGTTCGATTAAAAAAAAAACAAAAAAAAAATACAAATCAAGTTGAGGGCACTCAATGGGCTTATCGAACATACATATATACATACATATATGCATGTACATACATATATACACACATGCGTAGCCCGGAGGCATACGATGTCGTGATTTTTTGTTGTTGTTGTTGCCGCTGTTTATTACAATTTATTATTATTTACCTACGGGCGACTAATTTGTTTTTAATTTGTGCTGATAAAATTTATGAATAAATAAAAAGCAGACAGACACCGAGCACTGAACAAATAACAAAATTAATAAGTGACGTGATATTGAGCAGCAAGGGGAGAAAGGGACTGCGGGCTTATGTCGAGCAAGGGTAACCAAATGACTAACTGATAAACAGTAATAATAAAAATTATAATAATAAAAAAAATACCAAATAACGGCAGCAACAGCAACCAAATTACCAATAAATGACATTATAGTAGACGATTGATTTGTCAAATCATACAAATAGCTCACAATATCTGTTTAATTTTTTTTGGTCAGGTTGTAGCCGATTTTGGGGTAACTGATAGCTGCCAAATCCCACATAATTCCGGGCACTAAACATAGACGTTAAATAAAGCAATTGATAGCTAAGTATGAAAGCTAATGTGGATGTCGTTTTGGTATCGGCTTGAGCGACTTGTGGCTGCCCTTTAACCAGATGATGGAAGGACTAGAGACGATTGGACCACTAAATTGGTTGTTATGGTTCCCAAAAAATAAACAAGAACAAATTTGTTTTTATTATATTTCCATTATAAAAATTAATTGGTGCGCAAAAATATAGTAGCTGAGACAAGAAGAATTAATAGATGGGAAAATCTTAATAAAAAACTTTTCGAAAGAATTGTTGAACATTTTTATGAAATTCTAATTAAAATATTTTTGCAAAAACACAATTTTTTAATTTAAAATTTGAAATAATATGCCAAAATGTGGAATTTTATAGCAATTTCCTTTACTACACACTGGGCGCAGATTCTCATATTTTTGCCAAAAATCTGACATTTGTATAATACATTTTTAAAGTGCTCGTAAGGGATTGAACTATTCTTCTGGGAAGTTTAAGCATTCTCAGATTTTTTCAAAATATATAGAGCCAAAATTTGAAAAAATTAAAAACAAAAAATAATAATAATAATAAATAAACAAAATTATTAACTTAATCAAAAAAAAGATAAACAAAATTTATTGGAGGCTGAAATGAGCATAAAATACATTAGAAAAATAGTCTATACCAAAAATATTGAATAGTTTTGGAGTTATAGCCCCACCACTAATCAATCTGGGTTTTAAAAGTAAAATTTTTTTAGAATAATTTTCAAAATTAAACGTTAATTTAAAAATAGCAGTAGGTCTTTTGTTGGTATTGAACTGAGATGGAAAGGACTAATCCGTTCCTTCCCATGTGACAGACTCTGTCCCATACCAGCGCTGGGCAGTCACAGATGACTTTATAACCAAGCCTTGTCAGCTTAGTTAAAAGTTCATCGATTACGAGAGACCATAGCAGGGCAGATAACATACGTCCTTGTGGACAACCCTTTACAGCGCTTATGCTGACTGTTGTACCGTCTAGAGATAAAGCTATGTCCCTCTCTAGGAGCATGGATTCAATCCATGCGGTAACATTTGGTTCTATGTTCTTACGGGCCAACGCCTTAGAGATAGAACGAAAGTCAGTATTGTCGAAAGCTCCCTCGACATCCAGGAATGCGCACAAAGCTATGTTCTTGGAGTCAAAAGCGTTTTCAATCTTGCTGACTAGGTGGTGTAAAGCAACCTCTGTTGACTTCCCTTTGGAATAGGCAAACTGCATTGGATGCAGCGGGTTCGCGGCTTGCAGTTTTTTTCTAATGTGCAGATCGAGAAGTCTCTCTACTCTTTTCAGAAGGAATGAAGTTAGACTGATTGGTCTGTATTACTTGGGCTTTTCTATTCGCCTGTTGCCAGATTTGGGGAAGAAGGCAACTCGTACTCTCTTCCAAGAGTGAGGTATGTATCCCCATTCAAAGCTTGCTCTAACCAGACAAATTAGTGGGCTTAGGATGAAATCCAGACATTTCTGCTGGAAAAATTCCGTCCCCACCAGGTGCCTTGAAAGGTTCAAAGAAGCCAAAAGCCCATCAGACTTTGTCGGCATCGAATATAGTGCCAGATATTCCGGCAGCCCCTCCGAGGTTTGGCTCGATCCAATCTGAAATTTGGGAATCTCCGCTGAAGATTAAAGAGCCTGGCAAGTGAGTTTGGAGTGAAAGCTCCAATCTTTCCCTACGGTCTGAAATGAAGGAACCATCACTCCTGCTCAACAGACCCACCCCGTTTGAGGGCTCCTTGGCCATGACTCGCTGAAGTCTGGCCGCCTCTGTAAAGTTTCGGACATTATTGCAGAAGTTCTTACAGGTTTCCCTTTCAGAGTTTCTGATGTCCTTGTTGTAGTCAGTCTTCCCATTGTCTGGTTTTCCTAGCTTTGTTGAAAAGTCCCCTAACAGTTTTCCTTTTAGTCGTTAGGTTGGCGTTCTACCAGGGAACCTCGCGTTTCGACTGGTAAGAGCGGGGAAAACTCCTCCTCAGACATTAACCTGATATCTAGAGCCACTTTGCTCTTGATATGGCAGATGAACACCCAGTTCGAGCGAAGGACATATCCTTCGAACTGTGGTGTCGCATCACCAGCGAATTCGACTGTGACATCGATAATCGCCTGTTTGATCCGAGCCATTTTCGGAGGTAAGTGGTGCAGCGTTTGAGATGAAACCAAGGTTAATGTCCTTGACTGCGCTGCTGTGGGACATCTTTTTTGACTCGACATTAGTCTGTTTGGGTTTCTTTGACGCCGTATGTGGCGACGTATCGTCAGATCGGCTTCTCTTGATCATTGTCGCAGGGGGTACCGATTTGACGGAAGCTAGGGCTTTTGCTCTGGAGAGCCCTTTGCGAAGAGCGGCCTTGGGGAGTCTCTTCTCGCGGGAGCTCACACTTACGAAGGAAGGCTCTGTCTCCAGATTGAAGGTCTGGAGGGTGGCTCCGATTTGGTGCCAGACGACTTCTGCGAGTCTACACTCACATTGTCATCTCCGTCAGAAACCAGGAGTTCTTCTTTAAAACTAGAAGCAGATACCTCGAGCAGCCGATGAAGACTTTCGATTGAAGGAGTCGTGGTTATGCCTGAACAGATTCAGGTGGTTGAACCCGAGTCCCTTCTGTATGCCTAACAGAACTACTAGGAGGGGTCACTGGTTGCGGCGCATCAGCCGTAGCGGTACAAATAAAGTCGCCGTGCAGACTTCCTCTTGTGGTGATGCTTTTAGAGTGTTATCAAACTCATCCGACTTATATATCCATAAATATATTGAATACTCGGGGCGGGGATGTCGCCCACGGGATGGCCCGAGATGTCGTGGGAAGTCAAGGATTAAAACTTAAGGTTGACAGGTATCCAGAGTCCGCATACTAGCGACCGAGCACCCCCTCGATCATGCATCTAACAGCATATGATGTACCACCTTAGATTGGCATAATTTTTTGAAAGAGTGTTCTTCTCTTCGCCCGACTAAAATTGGTCAGCATCCAAGGCAGAGACATGGCCATGCCAAGGACCTGCTTCCAGCCGCTCTCACGAGGAGAGTATTACAATTACGGCGCGTACCACACAAAGTAGTTACACGTTAATCCCCTTGTAATATCTATTGGCTGACGGCCTGCAAAACATAAAAACATTTGTAATATTTTTTTCGATCAATTATCGAGTAGAAGTCGGAGGTACTCTTAAAGCAAAGCAGCCAATTTAATAATTTATTAAAAAAAAAAAAAACTGAATCATTCTAACTACTCGAATATATTTAAAACCAACAAATTTTTAATCTCAATTTTTTTTCTGATGTAATACTTATAAATAACCAAATAAATTAATATTCGTAGCTACATGTATCATAGTAAATGCAGGTTTTTTTTCTGTAAATTATCGCGAAAGCTCATAAATTACAAAATGTTAACTTTGTTTGCCAATAACTTTAAAACGTATGATATAATTTAATTATGTTTGAAAAATAAATTTTAAAGGTGCAGAAACACTTCCATTTCGTGGATTTTTTAAGCAGTTCTGACTGTTTCTCTTTTTTTTGAGCACTACAATTTTCATCTTGATTTGAAACAGAAACAGAGTCCTCTTGAATAGAAACCAGCTCGGCATTAATAGGTTGAACTAAGAACTTTCAAGTAAAAGTATTGCAAATAAAAGTATTGAAAAATTCACTGAGAGCGTTTTCTAGTTATAAGTGTAGTCTGTTTGGCTGCACTAAATTTTTTAATATTAAAGTATGCTTACAGGCTACTCCTCTATCGGAACTATTTCGACCAAATGGTTGAAGAGAATACAAAGTCCGTTGCTAGCTTTTTCTGGTTCTGAACACTTCTATAGGCAGCATTAGATTTATTTTCACTGCTTTATTTTGTGCATTTCTATATACAACATAATCCATGTATTAGTTTTTAATATTTAGTTTTACTGCTTTTTTCGTTAATACATCGGCCCAAATAAAGTCTGCAAAAAGTGTTTTTACGTTTATCTTAATATAATATTCGTTATTACTTATATTCACATAAAAAAAACTTTTGTGAACAAAAGCTGTTTAGTTTAGCTTAGTTTTGTGTCAGGAATTTTCCAAAACCCTACAGTAAATGTTTCGGTGAGGCCAAACTAGGATACCTTGGACTTTGAATTTATTTTTGCCGTGACAATTTTTGGCTATAGTAAGACAATTCATAGGTCACATGGTTTTTAAGTCGTCCGATATTAACTCGGTGAAAAAATGGTTAAAGTATATTTCAACTTTGATATGTTACCTAAGGATAAGAAGTGGCCTAATTTAGTGCACCTTAATTCCCCACTGATGCCTAGTACTGGCATCGATAGCTTAAAGACGCTCCAGCTATTTATAGAGATCCCCATGCCCCTCCCGGAGGTGACTGACAAAATAGTCACTCAGGGAATTATATATAATACTCGAACAAGGAATTATTCAATCTTCCATTGAAATTAAATTATTTATTATTTCGGGATAGGTTCAGTTTACCTTTGATCAGTGTTTGCATTTGCACTGCTGTTGCTCCTGCTATAATTTTGTTTAGAGCAGACATTACATTACATGTCAGAAATGACAGAGCAAAATCATACAAGAGTGCTATAGCAATCGATTTATTTCCTACAGCATTTTATTTAATAATTCTCTCACATTTTCTTAAAATTTGCTATGACATTCGTAGTAATAGTTTTGACAAGTGCTATATTATTATTAATCTGTGCATTGTATACACAGCTATTAAGTATTTTCATTTGATTGTGCTAAAATGGCTCCACGAAAAGTGTTTAATATTTTTAATTATTATGAACTTTGTGATGATGATTATGTAAAATGCAACATTAAATCTCTTTCACAAGCCCAATGAATGAGCACTAATTGTTTACATTTTATTTTTATTTTAACTCTTTCTTGTTATATTATTTTCAAAGGGTCGTTGGTTTCTTTATTGTCACTCTCTATCAATGTCTCTCCTCCGATAAATGTTTTTTTAAATTAAATGTACGATATGATATTTATAAAATTTAATAATTTATAATTTTAATATGGGATAGGCAATAAAATAATTTTTAAAAATAAATAAATTAATTTAAAAAAAAAATAATTTTTAGAAGTAGAAATTATTAATAAATATGTTATTTTAAGTTTTTATTAAAATTTTATTTTCAAAATGAAAAATTAATTAATAATGATTATAAATATATAATATTGTAAATATAAATTTTAATGACAAGTTTTAATAAAGAATTCGGAAAAATAATGTTCGCCTGTAGCTGGAATGAATGGTTGAACGAAATATTAACTGTTTCATTTAAAATTTGTATAGAATTTTATTTTTTAATCAAAAAATTAAAATGATTTTAAAAGACGATAAGACCCTATAGATCTATATACTTTTTATAATTTTTATAAGATTATTTTTATAATAATAATAGTAAATATTTTATTGGGGTGATATCAAAATATGTATAAGAAACTTTTAATTTTTAAAATGCATTAATTTATGAATAATTGATCCATTAATAATAATTACAAAATTAAGTTACTTTAGGGATAACAATCCCAACTTAACACATTAGATCCCATATTATTCCATAGGATACAAGTTTATTTTATTTTTTTGATGTCGGGGTTAAATTATATAGCTATCATAGTGGTGTTTCAGACGACCTCGAAAAAAAAAGTTTTAGATGAATAATTCGTTTGTTTATAAAGATTTCATAACCAAATTTGGCATTCGAAGGCTCAAAGTTCCCAAGCACTGTACCAAATTTAATCAAAATCGGTTGACTATATCATAAAACTCCCATAGGAACGCTTGGCCAAAATAACTTTTTTTTATACAAAATTCGCTATATTTAATTTTTTAATAAAGATACCGTAACTACATTTGGCATTCAGAAGTTTTTAGAGAACCCAAGAAATATACCTAATTTGAACAAAATCGGTTGACTATATAATATAGCTTCCATAGGGCGGATCTTGATCAAATTTGGTACAGTGTTTTGGAATTATAAAATACTTTTGAATACCGATATCTTCATGAATAAACGAATTATCCATCTAAGACTTTTTTTTGTCGAGGTCGTTGTAAGCACCCATATAATTTATCTCCGATATCAAAAAAATAAAATAAACTTGCCTCCTATGGAATAATATGGGATCTCATGTGATCTAGGCGTTCAAACGGACAGACGGACATGGGTATATCGACTTCTCTATTCACCCTGATTATATTTTAGGTAACTTTGACGTCTCCTTCTATATGTTACATACATTTTCGGCTTGCACAAACTTAATATACCTTTTGTACCATACGGTACATGGTATAAAAATTATAAAAATCAGTTTAGTACAACCACAGACATTTGCTTTTAGTTAAAGACTTTTTCCATTAAATTTCGAAGTGTTTTTTTCGAAATATTTTAAAATTTAAAAAAAAAATGTGCACTTAATTTTCTATTTTAGCATGCCATTGTACTACAGAAATGAGTAAAACATGTTGAGAATACCAAATTTTTTAAAATAAATATGTAAACAAGTGTAAGTAAAAAAATTTCTCAAAAACTTATTTTCAGAAAAACCTGGAAAACGTTTCTTGTTTCTCTTGTAAACTAGTGTTAGTACAGTCAACGAAGAGTTTCATTTTGGAATAAATACTTTATAGATTCAACTTTCAAGGTTCGTTAGGGAACTTTTTCTAAGTCCAAACCCGAGTTTTCGTATGTGTGGGGAGCGGGTGTGGCACAATATTTTATTTCAATCAAATTTATAGTCATAATTTACAGATCGATCTAGTTGAAAAAAAAATTATCTATCAAACAGGATTAAAAACATGGTTGATTAAATCGTTCAAGCTAAATACCTGCTGAAAATTAAAAATTGGCAATCGTGTTTGGTGTTTTTCGAAAAACTTGCAAATATCTCAAAGCCGGTAGGTTTTATCGGAAATTTGATTCATATATTTGGTTAAAGTAATTGAAATAATCTACAAAATGAGTCCTTCATCGTTTTCTTACGATAAACAGTTTCCGAGCAATTTGTAATGCAAAACATTTAAACTTGCATTATTTGTCTAAAAAAGAACACGAAGTTCGGAGTCTTCTGCTCTTATGTTTTGTGTGATCTTGTCAACCAAGTTGTAGCATAATCAATCCTTCCATTTTTACCTTAAGTTATTACTTGACGATTGTCTTAAAATATATTTAAAATGGTTTCTGTCAAAATTCTGTTCACTTTTTTTGTATCCAGCAGTGAAAAAACTCAGTGGGCTGACCTTGACAACATAGCAATCTTTAAGCGATTTCCCTGTACCAAACACATTAAATGGAGCAAGAAAATTATTGTTGTCCACTAGTTTTTTGGATGCACATATATGGAGTGGAGTGTAGACAGTCGTATATGCCGTACCGCCAATTGGCTGTCATTGCTCCAAAATTGCGTTTAAACTACGCGTGTTTGATACGCCTTGATGGGTGGCTTGTTATGGGGCAGGGGTGCATAGGAGTTTTCCGGAGAGGGGTGGTAAGTACTATGGGGCTTAATAACTTCATTAGCTGAGCGTAACTCATAAATGTCACACAGCCACACACACATACACATACACACATAGTGGAGCGACAATGGAGCATGTAATTTTCGGCGAGATTTTATTTGGCTGTCATGGGGAAATCACGCCGAAAAGGGGTTTTAGGTAGGGGCGGGGAGTAGGGCTCTGCGGTCTGAACAATTTGTAGCTATGAAAATTAGCTGCGCTATACAAATCGAACACAAATTGCGACGCACATGTCAAATTCAATGGGAAAATTGTTGGCACAGGTAGCCAAAACAATGACAGAGTCAGGGCCGTAGCCAAATGACATGACACTCTCCCATTTGGCCCGACTGTGGTCTCAGGCAGGGCCGGCGCAGCTATGTAAGAATGCAATGAAATTTGGAACCCATACGAAATACTTTCTAAATCCGTTCCTGTGCCCGTGCTGCATAGGTAGACCTGGTCTATTGTTGGGACTAGTATTGTGGCTGGCTGTTTGATTTGTTTGCAGCGATAAGCACTTAAATTAAGTCTTAATGCTAATGCCTCTTGTCGCACACGTGTCGCTTTGGCCTGTGAAATGGACATTTAATTATTTGCTGTGATTAAACACACAGTGAAGCAAGGAACGAATGAAGTGAGGAGCAGCAGTTGCATAGACATATATAGACTATATGTCGTTGGGGTGTTGCTGCAACGGCTACGGCTGCTGCAGATTCATATTCCAAATATTTATCTTATCAGTGTATCTGGTAGTTTGATTTTCATGCTACCATAAATAGTCGAAGCTAAATAGCAACCACTTGCCACCCCGTTGCACTGCTCTTGACAGTTGATAGTTGCATCAACGGCGGCAACCCAAAACCGAAGTTCCAGCCCAGTCCAAAAAATCAACCCACCAAGTACATATATTGTTCATTATCTTTGGCCATCTTGCCAGTTCGAGCAGCAGCAGCCATGGGCGGCTGGGGCGTGGGCGCAGCTTTGGCTTTAATTTTATATCTGTATCTTTGTATCTATTATGAATTTATTGTGAAAATATTTATCTTTCTCAGCGTCAGTTAGCGTGGCAAATCAAGTTGCTTAGGTGTTGGAAATATGAGCGCTTCTTTAGCCCTCGGCTGGGTGTGAAGTGTCTGTGTGTGCGTGTGCGTGTGTACATTGTATCTGTGTGTGCATTCAATGCTTGTCAAATTAATGAGATTTTGCGTTTTGATTTTTGATGGATGAGCTGTGATAAGACGTTGCCAGCCGGGCACGTAAGCTGCAGTTCCATAAGATGCCCATATAGAGCATCTAAACTGCTTGCAGTGGATAATAATTTTAGTAGCTTTTAAATACTATACGGAACTCGGGCTATTGTCCAAAATGTCCCAAAGACTTGAAGGCGAGATGATTTCTGATTTTGATATAAAAATTTTGAAATTATCTAGGGTAAGACTGGTTTCGTGTGTAGATATCTTTAATTTTTTGTACCATTAGCGAGGGCAGGCTGAAAAGTTCTCAGCTAACCAAGTAGTGTGAACTGTTGTATGTATACGAGCTCAGGCTTGGAAGTAGGAAGCACATTTTTTTTTAGCATAAACACAGCTACAGTTTACTTTCCAACATAATTTCTTCTAAAAGTTAAGATTCTTAAATGAAGCATATTTAAAAAAAAAAAATGAATATACTTATAGATACCGTAAGGTACAGGATATCCCAAAATCGATCGCATCCGACTTTTAGGTACTCCATTAAATATTGTACTTCCTCGGCGTACTTTATAGAACTATTTCAAAGACATCTCAAATCACTTTCATCACCTCCAAAGAAAACTTACTGCTTCAGTTGTTTCTTAGGTTAGGTTAGGGCGGCAGTTGGGACCAACATCCCAACTCACTTAGGCCAAGGATAGGCCCTTTGTGGTTCAGTTGTTTCTTGGTCTTTGATATGTTTTAAATGATCCACAATATAATAAACAGTTCAACAAATTCATAATTAGTTACTCGATCCAATGTTTTGTCGTCTAAGATTCTTATAATGGAGCTATCCGAACTTGATGGCTTTAATGCGTACAAAGCATAACCCATAATTGGGTATTCAACCTTGGTTTCCCAGACCGTTTTACCTGATTTCGATTTTTAAAAAATCATTATCGATCTACAGTGGCTTATCGATTTTTTTTATTAAAAAGCAAACCGGCTTTTTACATATACCTATGTAATAGACATTTTTTAAAGGATTATTCGTTTTTTTTTTTAATGGGCAAATTATATATGACAAACTATAATAATAATTTTAGCTTGTACATTAATTTTAGTTTTATAAAATATCGGTAGATATACGTATGTACGAGGTGTGTTCAAAAAGTAAGGTCTAGGTTTCAAATTTCGCGGGTAACGTATTTTCGATTATAGATTTTTTTTTTGTTTTGTTGTGTTGGTACACTCTTCCCGAACATCTGTACCAATTTTCAAGTGACTGGCATTTTTTGTTTGGTTGTGAAAGTCGTAAAGGTTATAAGTGTTTTGTGTGCTTGGCGATTTTTTTTCGGTCTTGGCTCTTCTGGCAGCTTCCATTGGGACGATTGGGCTTTGGTTTCGATATCATAACCATATACCCATGATTCGTCACCAGTTATGACCCTTTTGAGTAAATCTGGGTTAACGTTGACGTCATTCAACAGCTCTTGAGCGATGCTCATGGTCGGTTCTTTTGGTCAAAATTTAGCAACTTCGGAACAAACTTCGCTGACACACGTCTCATGCCCAAAACGTTAGAAAAAATTTCATGGCACGAGCCAAGCGATATACCGACATCCTCAGCAACTTTGTTGATAGTGATTCGACGATTATCCAAAACAATTTTCTTCACTGCTTGAACGTTTTCATCGGTTGTTGACGTGCTTGGGCGTCCAGAGCGAGGCTCGTCATTGGCATCTTCCCGGCCATCTTGGAAGAGTTTGTACCACTTGTAAACATTTTTATTACTCAGAACAGTTTCACCGTATGCTACTGTCAACATTTCAATTTGACAAATAGGGACGTGCGGCGCCTTGGGTACCAGATTACGGCCGACAGCTATACTTTCGATGTTGTCAAGGAATTCATCTACCTTGGCACAGCCGTTACCACCGAAAACGATGTCAGCCTGGAGATCAAGCGCAGAATCACTCTTGCCAACAGGTGCTATTTCGGTCTCAATAGGCAATTGAGTAGTACAGACCTCTCTCGCGCGAAAAAATTAACACTCTACAAGGCACTCATCCTTCCAGTGCTTCTTTACGGCGCGGAAGCCTGGACCGTGTCGCTTACTGATGCAGCTGGATTGGGAGTTTTCGAGAGGAAAGTACTGCGCAAGATCTTTGGTCCTATTCGAGTTGGCGATGACTACCGCATCCGTACCAACCAGGAGCTGTATGAGCTCTTCAACGACATGGACGTTGCTCAGCATATCAACATCCAGCGGCTTTGCTGGCTCGGGCATGTCGTTAGGATGGACGAGGATGCTCCATCGTGCTTGCGTTGGAAAGACCAAGTGGAAGGGGCCCTGTCTTCGCTCGGTGTGACCAACTGGAGAAGGCGCGTGCAATGCGGAGGCGCCTGGAGAGATGTTTTAAGGCAGGCCGTAATCCGGTAATCGGGTTATTATGGCCACATAAGAAGAAGAAAATCGCCGAGCACGCAAAACACTTATAACCTTTACGCCTCTTACAACCAAACAAAAAATGCTATTCACTTGAAATTTGGTACAGATGTTCGGGAAGAGTGTACCAACACAACAAAGCAAAAAATCGATAATCGAAAATACGTTGCCCGCGAAATTGCTTAAGTCACCTTACTTTTTGAATACACCTCGTATATTTCATGAATTTATCATTCAACTAAAAAAATTATTTGTTAACTTCTTTTTGTCTCGATGCGGATATTTTGCTCTCTAATCTTGACTCATTTAAAGCTTCGAAAAAATAACCCATTCGTTGTTATCATCATAACAGTTAAAAAAAATGTGGTACAGTCTCGACAACATTTTTTTGGCGTATTCCTACTAAGAACTTTTCAATTGTAATTAATTTTTTTTGGTGAAATTCGATATTAATACCTATAAGTTCCGAAAATGTTTACCGATTGTGATGAAACTCACAAGTTACGTCAAAGAAGCTAGTCAAAGTATATGGGGTAAGTTTGAAGTTGATATGTTGAGGAGTGTGGGAGAAAACGCGGTAAATCGATTGCTGGGGGTGGTGGGTTCACATCGATAAAATTTGGATATGGATTTGTTCATTAGAGCCACATGAATAAGCTTACCAAAAATTGTGATTCGAGGTCACTTGTAACAATAATTATGTAGAGTCAAATGTTGACCCAGTTTTTATACTTTTGCTGCATTTGTCCGATATTGTTCACTTTTGACAACGCATCACTCTGTTAAATTTCAGATGATAATATTAAACGGTGTTGACAAAAACCGCGAAAATCTACAGGGGAATGGGTGAAGATATTGACATGATTCAACAAACTTCATCTTCTAAGGAAATATGCGCACCAGCTGGTAAAGTTTGGTGTTTCTAGCTCTTCTTGTCTCCGAGATTAAGGCGTTCATTCGGACGGACGGACGGACATGGCTCAATCGCTACCCGAGGTTATGATAAGCATTTTGGTATAAAGGACTTGGGGTCTGCCGCGCCCCCTTCTGTCCGTTACATACATTGCACAAATCTAGTGTACCCTTTGTACTTTTTGGTACAGGGTATAAAAACTTAGCTCAGGATTATTATGTACGTATTGATCTACGCGATTTCAAACATTTCAGTGTGAACATTTTTGCATTGTTTAATATAACGACTCACTTGACTAGAAAAATAAAAAACAGGGAATCCTTGTGCAAGGCTCTAAACTAGCTTAAGTATACAAAAAAAAAAAAAACATTTCACATTTAGTTTTGTAAATTCGTAGTGTAAACTAATCAAGTTTTTATATGTCCCAGTTGGGCAACTTGATTTGCCGACGCCCCCCACTGGGCTCCATTAGCACATTAATTCGATTGTCTTTGAAATATTTTGCATAGAAACGTTTTTGTGCTTATAACAAATTCTGTTTGTCATAACACAAAAGGGTATAACAACTTTTAAAAGCAGTTTATAACGTCCAAAGAGCGGGCCTAAACTTTTGCTTGAAGATAAATTTTACGGCAAACGCAGCAGTCTGAAAAAAGTCCAGATTAAAATTTGATTCTCTCAGGACTGTAATTTTGTTTCATAAAGATGTATTTGTAAAATATGATAGTATGTTAGATGAAAATTTTGTAACCAGTCTACCTAAGATTTGAACACGATTTTCAGGACTCAATTCTATTCTATGCTGGTGGACACGAATTTATATTGTTGAAACAGTTTCGAATTAACATTTTTTAAACTTGAAGCAAAATTCCCTTACTTGAATAAAAAAACGACTTTTGTTTCTAGGCTAAAACAATTTTGAAAATTTTTAATTTGAAAAATGCGCCCTATCTTGAGTCTTATATTGTTATTTTTTTTGTGTGGAGGCATCCCTATTTTTTTTAAAAATTTGGACCAAAATATTTAGCATGTTAATGAAAAGGTAATAGTTTATAAAAAAAAAAATTCGAGATCACAAACAAGTCGAATGATCTTTGAATTTATCCACATCTCTTAACCGATGGGCTAATATTTTTGATGATTAGAGACTAGGGCTTAAAATAACAAAAACGAAAAAAATGCAAGTAAAAATAAACCATTTTGGGAGTTCACTTTGACGGGCACATAAGCATAAAAGCAAGAATACCCGAACAACGACGTAAACCACACTAAAAAGGAGGCATAAAGTTAAAAGCGCTAGACTAACAATAATCAGCTGCCTTCAAAAGACATTTTGTTTATTTCCGATTTTCTAACAGAATTTTTGAAAAAGATTTGTATTTATTTATATAATTTCGAGCACAAATTAATTCTAAATTATTAAGGGGTTATAGCCAGTAACTGCTTATAAAGTTATTATACATTAAGTCAATAGTTGAGCTTTATGAAATTCTTTATATTTATGGTGTTGGTCTCTGTAGCATTTCTGTAGGATTTGGAACTTGTTAGTAGGTGCATAGGCTTAGGATAAAGTGCCAGTGATTAAGGAAGTGATCTTTAGTGAGGGTATTTTGTTGAGTAAAAGTGAGTGTGGACTTCTGTATGATCCTTGCGGAATGCTATGTTGATGTTGGGTTGATTGTTTAATAATGATGAGGGTATTAATCCCAAAAAAATATAGGGTTTTAGAGTTTAATCAGTTACAGGCTTAATTATATTTTCAAAAAAATAAACTTTTTACCATTGTACATGCTAGCACTTTTTACAACACTCTTTTATGTAAGAAAGCCCATAGTTGTTGTTGTTTAGTATTAGTTGTGCAATTGTGCTTGGTAATGTGAATACCCTCATTATGTTAACTTTATTATTAGACAGGTTAGGTAAGGTTGGTTTGAATAGGCACCCCAGTCAGTAACTGAGATCACCCAGAGATCATGAGCTCCAGTTTGTTGCCTAATTTCTAAAAAAGGACGTGAGAAAGAGGAGAAGGGGAGAGTGGTAGTTCAAAAACTATCGGGCTTTTTTATTAACCTAAGTCTCTCTTATTTCAGAATCAAAAGAAGATAGATCTGCTAAAGGCACATTTGCCAGATTGCCCAGATCTTGAAAGAATGATTTACTCAAAAATTGAGTTGGTCAAGGTTGCTTTCTGGGTCCTTCTCGTCTTCGCAGCTGCGGTTGAAGTCGTGATGCAGACATTGGAACTTCTACCAGCATCCTGGTCTTGCTTTTGTGAAAGCGCAGGTCTTACCAAGTCCACCGGAGTGCTCCGGTACCTAAGAAAGAGTGACTGAGTGGTAGTGAATATAGGTTAGCTATTAATTATTAGATTCTTCGATAAATTCTTTACTCTGCTATCTTTTTTACTATATTAGGTCTTTAATCAATCCACGTATGACGAGATCAATCTTATTTGATAATTTGAATCTTATTAAACTGCAATAATTTAAAACAATATTATAGAGCATGCAGAGTTCTTAACGTTTTAAGTGCTACTTGTTTGTAATTTTTTTTTTACATTTATGAAACCAACTTTGCCCCACTTGGCTTATAAATAAATATATTGTGTATAAATGAGCTTTTATTGTTACGAAAAGCGACAAAATACAATAATCATATTCTACTATAAATACAAGTGTAAAAATTTGCACAATTTCAAGTAGTCGTATAACCGTCCCTCCCACACCCTCCTAGAGTGTTGGGGAGTCGATTGTTAGGAGTGAGGGGTGGGGGTGGGGGTGGGTTCTGGTGAGGTAACGCAATGAAACAACAAAAACACAAATTGACTTCTAAAAGCAGCAAAATCAGCAAAAAATTTGCATTTCAATAAACGATTATCGTAACTTTTGCGTACGGTTTTTGGTTACGGTTTGCAGTTACGCTTACGGGTTACGGGTTAAGGGTTACGGGTTAGGGTCGCTCGCCATTTTGTTGTACGGTATGCATTGTTTGTGTGTTTTGCTGTTATATGTGTATATATGGAGGGGTCGTACGGAAAGGTGGTCCCGGTCTGGGGACTGGGTGTGCGGGTGGGTGTCACTTTTGTCATTTGCTTGTTGTCAACGTGCTCGTTGTTGTTATTGTTGTTGTTGTCGTCTACGGTTTACGACAGTCAATGTCAAATTGTCGTTGTAAAAGTCAAATGTTCAAAATTTATTTATTTTTTCCTTGGATGTTATTGAGCTTTTGAAATTAAATAAAAGTTTTGTTGCCGTACCCGAAACAAAGCCGGTTAGGGTCCATTGGCGGGGGAAACTTGCGTTTTTATTTTATTGGATTGGCATTTTGTCACCTTTTGGCAGCTGCTCAAAATTTCAGCTCACGTTTGCTTATTTTGTGGTTTTTTATTTTTATACCCTGTATATGTTTAGTTAAGGGGTACATAAGCTGCCTGTATAACAAAAAATGGAAAAGACCGAAAAATTATTGAGCAAACAAAATATCTTTATCTTAAGAATACTATATTAAGTATTAAATATGTAGAATTAGCTAAGGATTATTCACATGTTTTGGCCGAATTACACAATAGGAAAAGTCTTTAAAGAAATCATTCCTTAGAATTAAGTAATTCTGAGGTTCTACAACAGTAAATTGAATCAGATTTTTTAAATACGGCCATTGCCAATTTAGCATGACGCTACATTTACAGAGCATGACAAACCATTAAGAATTTTATTTATGTGGGTATTCAAAATAACTTTATCTCAGAGATGGATCATTTCTCAAGCGATCTTCATATGTTTTTGTGGGCGCGTTAAATGTATTTTCGTTCATTTTTACAATATTATGAGTCCATTTGAACTATTTTTGGACATTTTAGACCATTCATGGCGATTTGCTTTGAATAATAGTATTTAATTTAGGAAAATTATTAAGTTAATTAGTTTCAAAAATATGAAGTGTGTTATTGAGTTAATAAGCGTATTTTTGTAAGATCATGCAGGCTTTTAAATATTGATCTACAAAAGTGAAAAAATATGGCCAAAAATGGAATAATTAGCCGTTCTCCGATTTGTATACCCTGTACCGTATGGTACAAAGGATATATTAAGCTTGTGCAAGCCGAAAATGCATGTAACATATAGAAGGAGTCGTCGGAGACACCCCAAAGTTACATAAAATATAATCAGGGTGACCAGAGATATCGACTTCTCTATGTCCGTCTGTCCGTTTGAACACCTAGATCTCAGAGATGGTAAGAGCTAGAGTAACCAAACTTTCACATCAAATCCCATATTATTACATAGGAGACAAGTTTATTATATTTTTTTTATATCGGCGTTAAATTATATAGCTTTCATAGTGGTGTTTCAGACGTCCTCGAAAAAAATGAAAGTTTCAGATGAATAATTCGATTATAAAGATATCGTAACCAAATTTGGACAGTTTTTTATAGTTCCCAAGCACTGTATCAAATTTGATCAAAATCGGTTGACTATATCATATAACTCCCATAGGACGAATCGGTCAAAAAAAAAATTGTGGCTTAAATTTCTTCTGGTTTTGGCTTTATATGAAGGAACCGGTCCCGACTTTACGTACGACATTTTTTTTTGTTTGATACAAAATAGCTGACATGGTTGCCGTTTTTATTGTAGTTCAATTAAAATATTGCTAATATTATTCTTTATATTGAATAAAATTGCACATAAATATTAATTTAGCAACAATTTTTATTGAAATTAAACACAACTTAGTTATTTTTGGAAAAAGTAAATTTTTTTTTGTGTAACGCAGTAACCCTGTAGCAATTATCGTTTTTACTGTGAATATATTTTTTAGGTTGAGACAGAAAAAATGGCGGACGTAAAGTCGGGCGCGGACGACTTTAGGATACCCTGTACCACTAGCTTGTAATAAAGTCCGATTTCTTCCCAAAAAACCAAAAACAGAAGAATTTTTAAGCAAAAATTTTTTTCTTGACCGATCGTTCCTATGGGAGCTATATGATATAGTTAACCGATTTCAATAAAATTTGACACAGTGCTTAAATACCTTAAAAAAGATATGAATGCCAAATTTATTTCAAATATCTTTACAAACAAACAAAACACATCGAATTTTGTATAAAAAACGTGTTTTTGGACCGATTGGTCCTATGGGAGCTATATGATCTAGTCAAACGATTTGGATTAAATTTCGTACAGTGCTTAGGAACTATAAAATACTCACGAATGTCAAATTTGATCCCAATATCTTAACAAACAAACGAAACACAACAAATTTTGTTAAAAAATCGATTTTTTGGCAGATCGGACCTATGGGAGCTATATGATATAGTCAACCGATTTTGGTCAAATTTGGCACATTGCTTAAGTGGTCTAAAAAATTTCCAAACGCCAAATCTGGTTAGGATATCTTTATTAAAAAACGAAATGTAGCGAATTTTTCTTTAAAAAAGTTATTTTGGCCGATCGGTCCTATGGGAGCTATATGATATAGTCAACCGATTTTTATCAAATTTGGTACAGTGATTGGGAACTATAAAAAACTTTCGAATGCCAAATTTTGTTACGATATCTTCATAAACAAACGAATTATTCATCTGATACGCTTTTTTTTTGTCGAGGTCGTCTCAAACACCCCCATGGGAGCTATATAATTTATCCCCGATATCAAAAAAATAAAATAAACTTGCCTCCTATGGAATAATATGGGATCTAATGTGAAAGTTTGGTAACTCTAGCTCTTACCATCTCTGAGATCTAGGCGTTCACACGGACGGACGGACGGACAGACGGACAGACGGACGGACAGACGGACAGACGGACAGACGGACATGGGTATATCGACTTCTCTATTCACCCTGATCATATTTTAGGTAACTTTGGGGTGTCTCCGACGTCTCCTTCTATATGTTACATACATTTTCGGCTTGCACAAACTTAATATACCCTTAGTACCATACGGTACAGGGTATAAAAAAGTATTGTCACTAAATATCTAACTAAGTTGCATAAATATAATATAAGAATATAAAAATATTTCAGTATAAAATGCGTACTTTTTTAAATCGATTCGTTGTATTTAATTTGCAATAAAACATTAAATTTTGAAACGAATCCGAATAAAATGTTTGAACTCGTTTTCGGGAGCACGGCCGTATAATTTTTCACAAACTTATTAGTTTTTTAACGTTTTTTTTTAGACGCAATTAATTTAAAGTGGAATATTAAATATATTTACCTTTTTAATCTTTAAATATAAGCTTAAGTATTTAGCATGAGATATGTTTTTCCGCCAAATTACTACTCATCTACTTTTAAAAGTAGTACTATTTACATAAATAATAAGGACATATAAATTGAAATATTTTGAAAGCTGTATAAAAGAAAAGCACATAAAAAAATACCATTGAATATGTTAAGAAAAGTGACAAACAAATGTCATATATATATATAGAAAGAGTATCATATAAAGAAATCATGTTCTTAATTCAAGATTTTCGGACTTAAAATAGAAATACTTGTAATAAGATCGGAATTCTACATCTCAGTACCTAAATCAAGTGCGGACTTTCTACTTTCAACTACGAAATAGTCGATTTATTTCTGAGTGAACGATTGTATATATATTCTTAAAGAATATGGTTTAATAAAGTCTTTTTTATCAGCATCTTTTTTTTCGATATATGTGTAAATGCCTTTTAATTGCCAATTTTGTAAAATGTTTATTATAGCATTTTTTTTCTTTTTTGTGTTGTATCCAAGTAATTTTCTTATTATTTTACTGAAATAAATGATATTAAATAAAAAAAATTCTAAAATAATCACAATGCATACATTGAGCAACATAGTCCAAAGAACTCATAAGACTAGCTGAGTTCTGTGTCCTTAAAGCTTAAAGTCGCCTGGACTCAAAGTTTCGACTTTTATTATATTAAGGTTTACTGCTTTTTACTAGTACTAAGTTGCCTTATAAAATAATTGTGCAGGGTAACTTAAAGTCGGCCTATATTTTTCTTTGCTTATTGCTTAGGCATTTTTTTCTTTTGCTATTTTTATATTGCTTGTGTGTGGGCGTGGCGCAGTGTCCAAATCTCCGCACAGTGGCACACGTACCACATATATATATTTATATACCTCTCTTCCTCCATGCAACACAGCACATACTCTACATATGTACTCAGCTTAAACTATGAAAAAAAAAATATATATATACATATGAAAAACAAAATGCTGGAAAAATGAATATATCGTAATAATAACCCGTCCATTTTGCATGGAAGCGCAATTTGATAACGAGCGAACGTATTAATATCATTGAGCGCCATTATATCATTGCACATACACACACACATGTAGTATATAGTATATATGCCTATAGATTGGGTCCAAAGCTGCCCATTTGCCCAGTCCATTCAGCCGGAAAGCCATTGGGGCAAAAAAATGATGTTCCATTTTGTTGGCGCTGATGTTTTGAACTGCCAGCAGAGCAGAGCCCAACAAGCAATCAAATCTCAGACCTTCAACGAACTCCCCCACAAGCCTTCAAAAGGGAACCAAAAACGTGTTTTTTTGTAACGCATTTTTAATACACTTTCCTTGATATTCAGATAGAGGCTAAAAACTTGGATTGATCAGGTCTTTGGGTTTCTTAGGTAATCGAATGATACTAAGCCTACGAAGTAGCTCAAGACCAGGCACCAGAATTTTGATTAAATCAAATCTATGTGAGTGCTGGGCAACGCCTTTGTAGGCCAAAAGCTTGAATTGAATTTGAATTTGAATTTGTGGATTTCAACAGCTTTTGAATATCGCTTAATATATCATTTTACTTTATAGAATGAATTTTGATGCAAATTGTTTTAAACATACATTTATTAGCAACAACAAGTCCCGGCATTCGGGTTAGAGTAGGGTAGCTAAGGAAGTCGCTTTTAATAACTTATCAATTCCCGATCTTGTTTGGAGCATCTCAGCGAGAAATTTACGAATAACTGAATAGTGTCTTAAAACATGTTTTTTGAAAAAATCTAGAAAACAGTGCTTAGGAAAAAAAAAGTTTGTAATTTTCGTGATTCTCGGCCCAAAATTACCCTAAGAAACTCTCAAATTTATACATTAGTCTTGTTTTGGTATTGCTTGTTAATTTTTCTAAATAAATTTTTTGTCAGTAAAAAATTGTTTTGCTCACGAGAAATTCGAGATTTATAGAAAACAGTGCCAAAAAAACATGTTTTCTGAGAAAACCTTTAAAACATACATTAAGTAAACAAAAATGAATGTAATTTTCGTGTTAAACGAGCTATACGAAGCTGATACGAAGCTTCATTTTTTCTGTAATACATTAGTTTAGTTTCTATTGTGACTTCTATTATTTTTTCAAAAATATCAGTTTCCTTTGAACTGAATAAAAGAGTTCATATACAATGTACATATTTATAATAAAACAGTCTTTACAAACGAATTTTTAGTCTAAATCGTAACCAAATGGCCATTAATCTACTGCAAGCCTTTTTTGATATCAGTTTTGGAATAATGTTTCGGAATTAAGATTTTAAGAAAATTCTAAACTAAAATGCTTAAAAAAAAATTGGAAAAAAAACTAAAACTGTGCCCAAAAATTGTACTTTTTTTCAAAAAATTGTTTTAGTTTTTAAAATGAGATTGCATATAGGAACAAGACTAAATCACAAAATTAAAAATCGGATCAAAATTGGTTTGCAAATCGAATCAGTTTTTGGTTCCTGACTATGCTAAGATTCCTAAATTGAGAATTACCTTTTAAAACCCTTTATTCTTTTACAGATTATAATTTGTGATTGGCAGAAGAATGAGACGAAATTTGGGTAAAGCCAAAGAAAATTTTCGCGACCAATTGATTCAGATTTTCTTTTTATTCAATTGCAAATAATCATATCATAATCGAAAAATAAGTACTCCAATAATGCACCATAAATAAAGAAAAGAAAAATGTCGGATTCTAATATAGCATTTTGGTCTTATATATATACACATTGTTAAACTAGTGTTTGAAAACAAAAAGTGCTACTTTATACTATATGTCTCTTAAAGCTGTTATGAATTCGAAGCATATTTTATTAAAAGTACACAACGTTTTTTAAATTAGGGATCATCTGATTTATTTGCGGCAAAATTTCAATTATGTTATAGGACGGCCGTTTTTTAAGGGTTTTAAAATAAAACGGTCTAAAAAAAATTCTACACAATTTCATTCGAATAAAAAAAGTTTATGACTCAAAATATTTTTGTTTGCCGAAGCTTTAAGAAATTAAGTTAGGATGTACTTCATGTCGTGTTTTATACGGCTTTTTCTGGAATGCATCTATCGTGCAAAACTAGAATTAGCAGACAATTGATTTGCCTTTAAAATGGAGTGCTGTAAATTTAGAGTGCCTCATCATTGTAAAATACTTAATATGCAAAAAATCTTAGAACCAAAATAATTCCTTAAAAAATCAAATTTTAATTTATATTTATGCATTTTTAATTGAAGTAAAAATAATAAGAACTATTGAAAAAAGTTAGTTATATATAAAAATTTGGAACCCAATTTCCTCACGAACTTTTTCGAAACAGGTGTTTTCGAAAATATTTAAAAATAGGTTTAAACCTTGCATTTAAAAGGCAAAATCCATTATACTTTTCTTCAGCCAAATTTTTAATCGAGCGATCATTTTTTTAGATTTATTTTTTGCTGAGTGCCGCCAAAGAACGCGTTCTTAATTTTTGTTTTTGTGGATTTTTATCACAAAAATAGTTGAAACATTTGTACACATATAATAAACAAATTCTTTAAGTTCATTACAAACTATCATAGGGGAATTGTTTTCATTGTTAGGTTAAAGGAATTGGTATTAGAATATGTATAAGCCATAATTTAGTTTCGAGAATGAGGTTACCGAAAATCGTAATTTTTAAATTATTTTTCTAAGTTAACCTTCTAATGCTCATTTTAAAAATATTTGTTATACAATTGTCGAATAGTATTTGCAAAGATACTTTGATACTTGATTTATTCAAAAATTACCTTTAAAATTATGTATGATTGTTCGTTTACCTGTAAGGTGAGAAATTCTGAATAAGGTTCTTAAGGATTTAAGACGAAAATAAATCGTTTATGAAATTTTTAGACTTTGCTTTTATTTATTTATGAACAACTTATAAAGTATTAAAAGATTCTGATCTTAAAATTTGTTATGGTATTTTAAAACATTTTTGATAACAAATAACACATTTGCAGTGCTTCTTAAAAAAAACTACTTTTATTAGCTTGAAGAGCTTTTAAATCTTTTATAACTTAGTAAATTTAAAGTTCAAATTATGTAAAAACTTGTACTCGCAACAAACGAATTATCCATATATTGCTTTTGACTTTTGTAGTTTTTCCGAAAATATCCTAATTATAATTTTACTGCGATAATGATAACATTTATTTTTTTCTTTATAATCGATCGAGCTTGCCGTGCATAAATTAATGAATATAAATAACACAGGTCTACAAATACAGGGGTCATGTGAGTTGTTGGAAAGATAAGAGTCATTTCCGAAGTAATTTGGTGCGTAGAACCGAATCCGGCGTCAGAACTGCCCATCACGTCAGGATTTTGAGATATTTGAGGTTATGTACCCAAAAAATGGCGTTTTTTCCTACATTTGAGGTTATGTACAGGGCGCAAAAATTTTTGCGGTCTTTCTTCAATTACATCATTGAGTACAACTCTTACCCTTTAATTTAAGGGTTCAAGAGATCAACTACGATTTTTTTCGCAAAGTTATGGCTTTTCGAAGTTACGAGATATAGCCCTTCGACGTCATTAGCATTTGCAATAAGCCTTTGAGATAACACAGGTCAACATGGTTCAGTTGTTGGAAAGCTAAGAGTCATTTCCGAAGTAATTTGGTGCGTAGAATCCGAATCCGGCGTCAGAACTGGCCCATCACGTCAGGATTTTAAGATATTTGAGGTTATGTTATTTTTGGGTACATAACCTCAAATATCTCAAAATCCTGACGTGATGGGCCAGTTCTGACGCCGGATTCGGATTCTACGCACCAAATTACTTCGGAAATAACCCTTAGCTTTCCAACAACTCACATGACCCCTGTATTTGTAGACCTGTGAAATGCTAATGACGCCGAAGGGCTATATCTCGTAACTTCGAAAAGCCATAACTTTGCGTAAACAAATCGTAGTTGATCTCTTGAACGCTTAAATTAAAGGGTAAGAGTTGTACTAAATGATGTAATTGGAAAGAAAGACAGCAAAAATTTTTGCGCCCTGTACATAACCTCAAATGTAGGAAAAACGCCATTTTTTGGGTACATAACCTCAAATATCTCAAAATCCTGACGTGATGGGCCAGTTCTGACGCCGGATTCGGATTCTACGCACCAAATTACTTCGGAAATGACTCTTAGCTTTCCAACAACTGAACCATGTTGACCTGTGTAATTTTTACATTTTTAAATTTACGTCGAAATATAATTTTTCTCAAAGATGTCCTAAAAATATCAAAAATTGTATACGACTAAGCCGTAAACTTGTCAAAAATATGTTTCAAAAGTAATCGATCGGTGGACTTAATTATTTACATAATAATGAAATAAATTTAGTACAACCAGAGATATTCGGTTTTATTTGTTTTTCCCAAAAGGGTACCTCACAGAGAGGTGGGGCACTGCGACCAAAAGGTCTTTTGTACCATACCCTTAGATTAAAACAAAAGACTTTCCGCTTTCCTCATGAATAGCAGTAGGTCATTTGTAGATATTGACCTGAGATGGAAGGGACTAATCCGTTCCTTTCCCATGTGACAGACTCTGTCCCATACCAGTACCTGGGCAGTCACAGGGAATATGTCTGGTGGTTTCATCGTCTTCTAGACAGAGCCTGCACTCTGAAGAGTCCGATGGGCCAATTTTCTGTAGATGATATCTAACAGTGTAGTGGCCAGATAGGTAGACTACCAGGAGCTTTAGGTCCGCTCTGCCAAGACCTTTTGTCTTGATCACATCCTGAGGTTTGAAAGCACTTTAGCTTGTCGAAGCCCCGGAAGGGAGAACCAGTATTTCCTATATTCTCCTGCGGCCCATTTGTTTATCATGGTTTTGATCGTGGACCAACCAATACCACAAAACGGCGCAGATCGTCAGCAATCTTGTTACCATCCACTCCCGAGTGTCCAGGCACCCAACATAGCACGACTTTGTTCCGGGCGGACAGCGTTTGGTGGTAGTAATGGCATTCTTTAACCATCCTGGAGTAGATGCCTCAAGATGACAATGCCATAATAGCAGCTCTGAAGAAATGCATATGTTTGCGCCCCTAGTTCTCTTGAGAAGGATATTTAGGACGCAGATCTCTATGGCATGAATCTCCGTTTGAAAGACAGATCACAACAGCTGACATGCCCCGATAATTTAAAGACCGGTGCAATATTTGTTCTTCTTTTAAGTTGGAAATTTGATTATGCTAAAAATCTTTATTTAGGCATTTTCGGCTCTTAATTAAAGACTGTAAATATTTTTATATTTTTTCTTTTGGTACAATTTGGAGAATTGTCGGTCATGGCATTATATTTTTTGGTCTAGTTCAAGGTTTAAGTATTTTCTTCAATTTATGCAAAAATTAACTTAATTAGCAATTATTTCAAATTAACGCTTAACAAGTAATTAAGACCAAGAAGTTGGCCTATTCTTAATTTCTAATTTGTTAGTCAGTGTATTATTGGTTTCCTATGGAGTACGCTAAAATAATACAAAAAGGCTTTTTAATTTCATTTATTTAAAGGAAAATTTAGGCACTTAAAGATTACAAACTCATTCAAGAATTTATGTTTAGAAGAAAATGCATTAGCTGTGGGTGATAATTTTTTGGAATTGTAATTGGGTTTACCTTAAAACTACATTTGCTCCAAGTAAATTTGATAAAAAGAATTTAATTACATAATGGCGTAATTGGGACTGTCTTTTAAAATATTTCGTTAACCAAAATCTTTCATAGAGCATTTACACCTCCTAAGAATACATTAAAAGTTGTTGAATTGTTGTATTGTGTACATTTGGTTTTTAAAATCCTGTATTACGAAAGAAGAAATGCTACCCATTAAATTTAAATCGAAAAGAGTTTTCCAGCACACCACAGTGCCTAAAAATCTGAGAATACACATACAAAATTCTCCCGAAATTCTCAGGAGTTGGGGCAAAGTGAAGCTTATCTACGCGCGTGTGCAACATATTGCCACAATTCGTTGCCCAGGAGCAGCAGCTAAAGTGGAAATAGATGTGGAAGTCGATGTGGTTGAGGTGGATGTGGAAGTGGTGGCAGCAACATTTGCAATTGTGACTGATGGCCAATAAATTTTTACAGTCATGCACGCTGCACTGGACATGGCCGATTGGTGATTGTTGATGTTGGTGCTGTTTCTTGTGTTGTCTTTTGGGGTTTACTGTGGGGCGGTTGCTTGGAATTCTTTATGTGACCGCGCGCGCCTTTGCTTATTAAATAAATCACACACAAACATGTACATTCCGCTGTTTGTATACAATAAAAGATATTGGGTAGAGGGGAAGGGGAGGGGCAAACAATCGGTGTGGATTTTAAGCTGGGCATCTGGTTCGGGCCACTTGTCATTGCCAGTGCGTGGAGCACATAAATTCATGTTCCAATTATCCCATTTGTCTACACAGTCTTTGACATAACGGAAATGTGAGCTGAGCAGCGATGAAATGAGTTCAGATGAGTCGGGTCGAGAGTCCAGGAGTCGAGAGAGATAGAGCTGGGAACCAGTTGCATATGAGATAGCCCAACATGAGAGTCACAGACATCCCATTCATTCATTTCATTTCAATTTTGTGAGTTTCGAGTTCAAAGTTGGTATTCAAAAAAATGTATACATATATATATGTATAAAATATAAAAATATGAAAAAGAAATAAATATATGGGTACATATACCCCAGGGACTTGTTACAGCGATGAGCACAAAAAACTGCGCTTGTTTCTGAACCAACAGCCCTATCAATTGCCCGCCCCAAACTGCGCTCTTTTCAACTTTCTTATCAAGAAAAATGCCAACAAAGCATAAAATACAACAAGCAACTATCATACGAGTATATATATACATACTCCATATACATATACACAATCATATTTTTGAATGTGAGTGGGAGCTACTTGACTGGCCGGGGGTGTAGTGGCAATCAAAATCCGAGACTGGAACCGAATCCGAGCAACAGAAACAGAAAGAGAATCGTCTGACAAGCATCGCTCGCCGGGGCACTTCACAGCCAATGCCTTCAATAATAATTTGTCCATGACTAATTGGATTTATTGGAATCGAATTTATTATGTTATGCTTATTTAATATTAAATTTATGCGCTGTTTATTTTGTCTTTAGTCAATGCCTTCAATTTACTCGAATGCCAATTGTAATCTTCGTCGGGTGCTGTTTGAATAGTTTAAGATCTCTGGCAACTGAAAAATATCCGCCCGCTTTGCCAATCAAACGTTACGTATGGGTGATTCTTTTACAAATCGAATAACATTTGTTTTAAATTTTTCCCCAAATTGATGTTGTTCATTATAAAAAGTATGAAGCATATGAACAACCAGTTTTTTATAAATTTTTTCATTTATCCTCATTGTAGTGTTTGGGGCATCAAAATTCGAAGATGGAATTTAAATGATTATCCATTTCGTAAAAACAGTTAGCAACTCGTTAAAATGGCGAAAATGTGAGAAGTCTTCGAAAAATAATAAAATTAGAACATTCGGAAAAATATCAAGCCACTTTGACCTTAGAATAGAATTTGAGATGCCAAAGCTTTTCTTTTATCACACTGGCCCACGTAAACAAAAATTGGTATGGACTTGAACCGCACATGGGATACCAGATAAATTCCAAAAGTTTCATAACATTAATTAACGATTTATGGTTTTCAAAGATGTTTTTTTAATATTCCGCGATCCAAACCGGTCCCTGGAGTTTTAAAATTCCAAACTCGTTCAAACTCGGAATCAGATTCAGCGATCCCAAAAACATATAGTGCCCATGGTTTGAACTCCGATCTTGAAAATCGATGTTTTGCTTAAATAAAATAAAAATAAATGGTTTTATTGGATTTTTGAAATTATTTTAAAACCATTGTGTGTATAAGCTTTTTGGATCTCGGACTTAGATTCTGCGCTTCAAAACCCACTCAGGTAGCCCTTGTCTCATGCTAAGTTCATTCCAGGGCCTGTTTTATCGAAAGCTATACTAATATGTTATGAGATGTTTTTTAGACAGAAATTCAAAGACCCTTTCGACTATAACTAGTTTAATCTTAACGCTGAGATTGAGAGTAAGTGGTTTGAAGATAGCCCTACAAAGCACGTACGGGAGAGTTTTATATATTTTTTCTATAAAAGAGGGGCTCTCCGAACAAGATAACGCCAATTAGCTATTATTTCGGTACGGTAAATCTGAGAATACGAATGTAATTCAGATTTTTTTATTCTATGGATAAATAAATAAATACTTTTTACATGTTTGGGCATCCAATATTACACATTTTTCTGTAAGTTGCATTTGTTGACAATTTTTACATAAAGTGCAACTCCAATATTACAATAAATATATATTGATCTTAAAATATTGTCACCCAAAAAATATCCCCAGAATGTATATTGCACTAAAAAAATAACAAAACTTTTACTTTTAAATAGCATCTTCTTAAAGTAAGAACATCTGAATGTTGTTAAGCTGGAACTTCTGCATTTCTGCCTTGTCTTTATGGTTGCTCACATATTAGTTAGGCCATAGTCAGCATTTTACAAATTTCCAAATAAATATATTTATAAGCTCATAAAAATATTTCACATTGAAACCGAGTTCCTATACAGTATTAAAATATGATATATCATATTAAAATATGATATATCATATTTTAACGCATCAAATTTCTGATGTTCAATTTTGAAAAAGTAATGCCCATATGCTGGAAAACAAGGTTCAGCTAAAAGGTTGATAGGGTGAAGGAGGGAAGAAAATACGCTAATGAGCCTAATAAACAGTTTCCGTAAGTGCCACGCATACTAATGAATGTGATTTGTATATACTAAGATACAGTTACAAGTGTATATATATATACAGTACCGGACAAAAATATCCGGACACTTACTTTTGGCTGCATGCGTGAACTTTGAATCGGCGTTAGCGTTGTAAATTAGCTTATATCGGTTTAAATTTTTTTTATTGTATATGTTATTTATTTTACTTTTAATGGCCGAGAGGTCTCTAAAAGCTTTCTGTAAAAAAAGATAAACCAAATAGTGAACTGAGTTTAAAAGTGAGTTAAAATTATAAGTAAATTATTTTTATTTAGTACGATATTTAATACATTTAAATTATAACATGCAATATTTTGTTGGTCCTCCATTATTTTTAATGAACGATTTTATGCGTGTTGGCATTGAATCAATCAAATTTTGGATTGTTTCAATGGTAATGTCCATGTGCCATACATTTTCCACAATGATATCCAGCTCTTTTAATGTTTTGGGTTTCCACTTCGCTATATTAATCTTTAAAATATGCCAGAGATTCTCAATCGGATTTAAATCTGGACTATTGCCTGATGATGTTGGCGGACTTTGGGCGCAAATATCCTACTCCATGCGCTCTGCCGATGAAGACACCATTGGGTTCAAGCGTCCACCCCCACGGAACCAATGGTATGACGAGGAGTGTCGCGAGGCAACTGCCGCGAAAAGCGCCGCCTATAAAAGAACGCTGCAGTCTGCCGCAACGCGTGCTATATTGGAAAACTACAGGGAAAAGAGGAAGGAAGAGAGACGCCTTTTCAGACGGAAAAATCGGGAGCAGGAAATGCGCGATCGTGAGGATTTCGAGGTGTTATGGGGCAGAAATGACGCTCGAAAATTCTACCAAAAAGTCAACCGTCTGACGCAAGGTTTCAAGTCCGGAACATCAAACTGCCGAGACGCAGATGGGAATCTGGTTACAGATACGCAGTGTACGTTGGAGGGAACATTTCTCCAAGCTGCTAGCAGGCGACGACGCTACAAATGTCGCCATTGGGGAAAACAACCCGATACCATGGACCAACGACAATATGTGTGACCCACCACCTAGCCATGAGTAAGCCCGAGTTGCAATAATGCGGCTCAAAAACAACAAAGCAGCCGGTGCTGACGGACTGCCTGCTGAGTTGTTTAAAGCTGGTGTCGACGAGCTGATAGGGTGCATGCATCAGTTCCTATGCAAAATATGGCTAGCGGAAAGCATGCCCGACGATTGGAAGCTCAGTGTCCTTTGTCCTATATTGAAAAAGAGTGACCCGACGATATGCGCCAACTACCGGGGAATCAGTCTTATTCCCATCCCATACAAGATCCTGTCGAGCGTACTATGTCAAAGACTGAAGCCATATGCCAACACACTGATCGGTACCTATAAGTGCGGCTTTAGGTCTGGTAAGTCCACCACAGACCAGATCTTCACTCTACGCCAAATCCTGGAAAAAAAAACACGAAAAACAGATCGATACTCATCACCTCTTCATCGATCACAAAACTGAGTTCGATAGCACGATAAGGGATCGCCTATACACGACCATATCTGAGTTCGGTATTCGTGCAAAGCTGATTCGTTTTAGCAGAATCACATTGAGCGGCACCATCAGCTCTGTCAAGGTAGGAACGGATCTCTCCGAACCTTTCAATACTGTTCGAGGTTTCAGACAAGGCGACCCTCTATCATGTAACCTCTTTATTTTGGTGATGGAAGGGGTACTGCGAAAGGCCGGTGTACATCGCAATGGCACTATTTTTTACAAGAGTGTCCAGCTTCTTGCATACGCTGATGATATTGATATCATCGGGCGTTCTAAGCGAGATGTTACTGCTGCATTTTCCGCAATCGAAAAGGAGTCAGCGAAAGTGGGTCTAGCGGTAAACGAGGGCAAGACGAAATATATGCTGTCTACGAACAGGAACGCTCGACGTCTGGGCTCCCATGTTGTAGCGGACCGCTATACTTTTGAAGTGGTCAAGGAATTCACGTAACTTGGCACCGCCGTTAACACCGAAAATGACATCAGCCTGGAGATAAAGCGGAGAATTACATTTGCCAATAGGTGTTACTATGGTCTCAGTAAGCAGATGTGCAGCAGACACCTCTCTCGAACGACAAAAGAAACACTCTACAAGACCCATTACCTTACAGTTCGTCTAAGGCACTCGTTTTTAAACCGCACTCCGACTTTACGGCGTACGTAGGTCATTCCATCTGAACCAAAAATGCTAATGCTCACTGGACTTATTTGGTCCTTATGTCTTTAGCGGTTTTGAACCGATTTTCCATACTTAAACGCTTTAATATCCGATTTTCCTTGTCGGTCGTATTCTTCTTCCTCTCTGAGACAAGATTTCTCTTAAGGCTGCTGGATTCGTCATAATTGTAAAGAAATTGGCCTATCGAAGATTTGCGGAATCCAACTTTAGTACTTATAGCTAGGAGGCTCAAGTGTTCTGACCGCAGAGCCAATATGGCTCCTTTATGCAAATCAGTCATTTGAGACATTTTTCACTATTAATTTTTTTTCACTTCCCATAAAGCTTTGAGATTATAAAACTTATCGTTTATTAAAAGCTAAATAACACACGATTGCAACTAAAAGATTTCAAGTTGATCGAAACTTTTATGCGGCACCCACGGCGCTTCAAAGTTTGCATTTACAAGCGCAAATCAGGTGTCCGGGTATTTTTGTCCGCTACTGTATATAAATATAAAACTCTGCTCCAAAATGTCAACACCTTGCGCAATTGTTGAGCTCCGGTCAGAGGACGATTTCCGGATGTGGAACATAATGAGCAATCCATCTAATACAGCTCACGTAGTTTAGTGAAATTTTAACTTGATTTACGTAGTTAAAAAGACCAAAAATTTCTAAAAGTATGCTCTGCTCTCCAGGTCCTTAATAAATTGTTTGCCATTAATAACAATAAAAATAGATAATCTCCGTATAACAAATTAATGATGTGCACAGCAAACAACCCAGCACCAGCCTCAGGAAGGGTGAGGGATGGAGAGACTGAGCTAGGTACACCATACTTAACTCCAAGTGGGAGGGTTGGGAAATATGAAAACTTGTTATACTTAATATGCAGCAAAGTTGGGTGGTGATGTGTATACCCTTACAAAGGGTACTCTGAATATGCTGTGCAAATTGATAAGCATAAGGAAAAATTTCTTTTGGTATATTTATAACTTGATGTAATAACTTAAAATAGATGTACTTTTTTTATATGGGAGTTGAATGCTCTCTCCAAAATGGAACAACTTTACTTTTAGCTTTTTTGGAGATCTACAGCGTGTATTTTTTAAAAGGTTCACAACTTTGAGTTGGCAACCCTACTTTATCTATTTATGTATTGAACAGCAGATAGTTGCTTTTTGTTGAATTTAGTTTGACATTTCATTATGGACTTACACCAAAACAACGCATGTTGTTGAAATTTGTTATCAAAATTATGGCTGCGTTCGTCAAAATTATTCAAAAAACAAAATTTTGTTTTCCGAAAAAGCCATTTTTGGATGAATGGATACGTAAATAAACAGTGGATGGAGGATAATCCACAAGCTTTGGTCCATAGGTATACAAAAACGATAATAGTCAGAATGTTACTGTTCATAAAAATTGGTGTTCCAGATTGCTATATAAACATTAATGCCCGTTTCATTGATATCAAAAAATTACTTATTTTAATTATGATTAAACTCTTAATTATTACAAGTGTTCGTTATCATCTGGTCTTGTTGTTTTTGCACTAGAATGCTTGGTGCAGTTTTAAAGTTTTTTTGAGAAACTATTTTTCATAAAAAGCCTGTCACATTATTATTGAATTTTTCGATCTTGCTCGGAATTTTTATTAAGTTTGTGCAAGCCGAAAATGTATGTAACATATAGAAGGAGACATCGGAGACACCCCAAAGTTACCAAAAATATAATCAGGGTGAATAGAGAAGTCGATATCCCATGTCCGTCTGTCTGTTTGAACGCCTAGATCTCAGAGATGGTAAGAGCTAGAGTAACCAAACTTTCACATTAGATCCCATATTATTCCATAGGAGACAAGTTTATTTTATTTTTTTGATATCGGGGATAAATTATATAGTTTGAGACGACCTCGACAAAAAAAAAAGTTTTAGATGAATAATTCGTTTGTTCATGACGATATCGTAACCAAATTTGGCGAAAGTTTTTTATAGTTCCCAAGCATTGTACCAAATTTGATCAAAATCGGTTGACTATATCATATAGCTCCCATAGGACCGAAGAAACCCGATTTTTATACAAAATTTTATGTGTTTCGTTTGTTTTGTAAAGATATTTGAACTAAATTCGGCATTCAGATCTTTTTAAGGTATTTAAGCACTGTGTCCAATTTTATTGAAATCGGTTGACTATATTATATAGCTCCCATAGAAACGATCGGTCAAAAGCAAAATGTTTGCTTAAAAATTCTTCTGTTTTTGGTTTTTGTGAAGGAACCGAATTTTATTGCAAGCTAGTGGTACAGGGTATCCCAAAGTCGTCCGCGCCCGACTTTACGTACGCCATTTTTAATGTTGCAAATCAGGGAAGCACCTAATGATTCAGCACCATCAGGGTATCGCAATATTCTTGCCTATATTTCCAAAATATTTTTTTTTTAATTTTGTATATTCGCAGTATTAAAGATGCCATTAATATTTTTTTCTTCTGGTTGAAAGGAATATATATGTTATGATTTCCTTTATCTGCTGTTGGAATATCGGACATTAAAGAAAACATATCTTTAAAGATCAATACTTTGGGTCTTCGAAGAAGAAAGCAGCCTATCTTTTCGGTTTAGTTAGTTTGGGACAACGAATCCAGTTTTCATTTCATATAACTAACCTGTAAACTTCTTGTGGGTGACGCTAATGCCATCATAGCGTTGCCAGATTAAATGAAATATCTGCATTGTGAAGTTTGACATCGTTTAGTCTAGAAAGACTTGGTAAATTTATTGTTCCACACGAATGTATTTTGATTTGAGTATCGTTTAATATGATCAGCTTATCGTGTGATTATATCCAAAAATTCAACAAATATCGTTTAGCAACCTTTTGGAAATACAGTCAACTAAAAAGACTGCTGCTTTGACTTGATTGAGATAACAAAAGTTGAAGCCCAGAAGGATCTCAAAGCCATTCTCAAGAAAGACTTTGCCAAGTACTATAATAACTGGATAATTCGTTGACAAAAGTTGCAGTGAAGGGGATTGCTTTGAAGAGTATGAAATATAGTCAGATATATAAACATTGGATATTCAAAATTGCTCTCGAAACTTGTCATAGAAAGCAAGTAAGCAACAATGAGGGGTATGTCTTCAAAAAAGAGCCAAAAATCCAAAGAATTATGTCGCGGATGCTTGGCTGCACTACAAAGCAAATGGTCATATATCGGTTATTCAGAAAATCCGACCATATGACAACATAGCATCATTATAGAGGCAGTTTAATTCTTCTTTTAGAAATAAGAAGATATACGCAAGTAAGAGGTTGAAACTTCGTGTAAATCAAAATGTATAATGATGTCCACAGTAAAGCTAACAGTAATATTAATATGAGAAAAAATACTTGCTTTCAATAAATTGTTTAGGAGTCAGAAATTAAGGGATAATATTGGGGTATAGGAATATTATTCGTTTTTCAATCAACCGATCCTGCTACTCGAACAGAGAATACAATCTTTCCGAACGGTATAGATAGATAGTTTTAATTTCTTCCGAAAAAGCAACTTTTGACTGGGTTGTAAATCACGGCTTTAGTAACGAAGAAAAATACTTTCAGATAATTTTCTTTTGCATGAGTTCAGACGTTTCTATCAATGAGACACCATGTACAAGCAAGTAATAATACATATTATTTACGATATAGCATCATGTTTGGTGTACACTATAGTATTAGTTAGGATGACAGCTAAATATGTTTCAGCCAAGCACCCAGAACAAGTCCTTGCAAGTATATCCAGAATTCAACTAAATACATTTCTGAGACACCGTCTCTGCCCCAAGTCAAAAGTTGCGACAAGGTGTGCCTGATTCTGTTGCTGTCTCTGGTGCTGCCTCCGACACTCTGTGCACTTGCCACAAAAACAACTCCCCCAGGAGCCATGTAGTTGAGCACGAATTTGAAGTAAATTAAAAGTCACTCACACCAGTCAAACCCTCCTCCTGTTTGCAGCCTGTGGTGCCCCTGACGTTGTTGCTGTTCCTGCTGTATGCCGCACTTGAGTTCATTATTATGATATTGGGTGTCAGCGCCGTTGCAGCAACCCCCGCCCTCGTTTAGAACTCGCTCGCTCTCTCGCTTACTCGCTGTGTCTGGGGCGTGGCACATGTGGGCAACAAAGTCAATTATAACAATATGGTCAGATTTTCAGAAAACCAAAATTTTCAATTATATGCGCTAAGGGCCGCAGCTACCTGCCTGCTGCAGCAACAACAACAACAGAAACAACAACACTCAGTTAATACTGGAGTAACCTGGTGAGTAGAAAGTAGCAGACAATACGGCGGAAGGGCTAATCATAAAACGCAGACCATAACATAAACTATGCCATAACTATAACGATGAACTAATAAGCTGATCAGTTGCTCATTTGAACCTTTGAGCCACTGATCACCGATCACTTGATGACCATGAGTTAGCGTCTGAGTTAGTGCCTGCTGGAGCTGCTGAAACTATAACAAAATCAAAACAAAGCGGCAGCAGCAACAACCACAGCTCAAAAGTGGAGCACACAGTGGAAAGATAGTCTAGAAATCCAAAAAAAAAAAAATAGAAGAAATCCATAAAATAATCAAAAAAAAATTATGAAAATGAAGAAAGCCCAGAACTCTGCCCTGGGCAGGGGAAAATCCTCAAATAAAGCCAAAGAAATGCTGCTAATCATCGCACAATGAAATAAATTTCAAACATTGTTGGCCCGATGTCTGCCCGCTGTGAAAATTGAAAAGCGTTTGAAAGCAAATAGAAAATGCGCACAATGAAGCTGCAGCCAGAGCTGAGTTGGACCAGTTGGAGCTACAGGTCATACCAAAGGCGCAAAGATTAACACCAACCGGGGGCCAACAGTTCACCTTTGGTTTCCACTCTCAGCTGAACTCCAATTTTAAGTTCGTGGAGTGTGAATAAATTAAGGCATCAAAATGGTAATACAAACGATCCACAACGATAAACATTTTGATTAGCGTTCAACAGCATCGGCTGCGCGGTCGACGCTGGCAGCGCAGTCAACGCAGCGCTCCCGCTGCGAAATTGAAATGGAAGCACGGCAGCAAAGCGAGCAGCTAACTTGGGCTTCCAAGTCAAGCAGTAAAGCAGCCGAGCCAAGCTCGGTTGGTTTGTTGGGACGCCTGGAGGGGGCGAGGAGGTCGACAGCAAGCGGCAACACCAAAATTCCCATAATTATGACAATCATCTTGTTGTTGCTGTTTATGATGAAGCGTTAATCCCCATTGTTATGCTCATGTTGTTGTTGGGCTAAGAATCTGTTACAGAAAACTTAAAAGCGTCGCTTTAATAACTTTATTGATTTCGATTAAGCGCTATAAGGTAGGGTGCACCAATCAGCCAGAGCGGGCATATGCACAAGGCCTAGCCAGTTGACCTTTAACCTATAAGTGGCTAATATTATACAACACTGGTAGCGGATTGCAAGTGAGCAGTACATTGCTCATCTTGAAAGGAAATCTAATAAACTTTGATTAACTTAAATTGCAATTAATTAAGATTCTTGGAGATTGGCAGAGAATATAGGAGTTGGTCAATTGGTCATCTTTTAAGGAAATCTAATCATTTTTGAAAAACCTTATACTGGGAAAACGCTTTGTTAATTTCAGTTCGCAAGTAATTAAGTTTCTTGGGGAAGAGCGAAAGAATGGAAGTTGAGAAAAAAAAATTGGTCATCTTTGAGGGAAATCGAATAAACTTAGACAAACTTTACACTAGGAAAGAATTTCTTATAAACTTAAGTCGCGAGATCGTTCCTTAAAAATTTGCGGAAGAAAGGAGAATTGGAAACTCAATAATCTTTGACTAAATTTGCACTATGAAAAAACGTATTGTTAAGATCAGTAAGCAATCAAGTTTCTTATCTTTTATGGAAAATGCATAATCATTGACTAAGTTCACACTAGGAAAAAATATGCTAAAAAAATTCTTATCTCCAGTTAGTCAGGCTGGATTGGCTATTAATAGTTTGAAAACTGCGATTCATATAAATACATGTATTTATGATTATATGCCTTGCCTTATATAATTTAAAAAAAAAAAGTTCATTCTGCGAGTTAGTTCCTTGGCGATGAGCGGACTCAGTTTAAACAAACGGCTTAACTCATTTTCTTTGAGGCAGCGTTAAGAAAATACATTTTGAAGAATATATTTTCTCTTAAGTCATCAACTCCATCATTGTTTTTTTTTTTAAACTTCGAAGCTAATTGTTTGGTGTCTATTCACAATGACCGGATGTTTGTTTGAAATTCTCAAGCTTATTGCTTAAACTTGAAAGATTTGCAAATTTGGTGTCAAATGCAACAAACCCACAAAACAAGTGGCGTAAAGTGTATAAGTGACAGGTTTAACCTAGTAGGAATTTGAAGTCCAAAAAACCCCTTTTTTTTTTGTAGTGGTAAAAATTGTTTTACGAACAAAATGGGTGTGCCCAAACAATCAAGCAAAATTAATCTCTTTGGGGAAATCTCAAAAACGTGAACTACTTTACAATTGTTTAAAGACAAAGTTACAACAAAAGTATTAAAAGTAATTCAATTTTTGAACATAATCTAGTTTAACGATTTTAAAAGGTTTTCGCACCATACATTTAAATTCAATTCTTCTTCAGCTGGTTTCTTATAAAATGAAATAAAAGGTTTCTTTTCAAAAAATATGAGTTTTCTTTGACAACATTCCAAAAAGTACATTAAGATGTCAAAAAATTCTCATATTTAAACTTTAAACAGGCAATACGAGTAACACCAACTAGTCTGAAATTTAAAAAAAAAAAAAAAAAAATCAAAATTTTCTGATTTTTCTAAACCTTAGAGTTACAAAAAATATATAAACTTGAGTTTTCATTACAAATGCTTCGAAAGCTTTTTAAAGAGTCTTTGTATATAGGCTTCACGTGTTTCAGGATTTTTTGACAACTTCTTAAGTTTTTAAACCAAATTTATTTCCTACAGCAAACAAACTGCATTTTTACCAACAAAGTCTTCCTTTAGTTAATGCACTAATGCCATTTTTTTATATCTTTTAAGTTATTGTAGATGGCTTTAAAAACAGAAAAATAAAAATTGCTTAAATTGGGAAAGGTTGCAAAGTTTTATAGAAATGTTCTCAAAGAGTATTTCGTACTGACAGTAAGGAAGATTAGTCTTAAAATTAGATCTTCTTTTTAATTTTTATTATATTTATACCCCAAAGAATGTAAGATACAGATACTGTTATAGATTGCAGGAGTCTTAAATATGGATCGCCAATTCATCTTAACAATATATGGTATGATTGGTCGACTTTATAGAATGTTGATACTGATATTTCCTAATTTTAAGACAAGTGAATGACAAAAAATTCCTATAAATTCAAAGTAAATCAAATGAGTTTTAAGTTAAATCGAACAAAATATATTCATAAAAAGGTTGTTTTTTTAGAGTTACACAAGCTTAAATCTTAATAAAATAAAGAACTATAGTTTAATATCAACAAAATAAACTTCATCAGAGAACAAAATGTTGAATTTTAAATAAGTTTGACCAACGGAACTATTATTTTGATCAACAATTTGCAAGCATTGTGAACCTCTAAAAACACGCTTTGGTTGCCACTACTTTCTATAGAGCATGCCAATGCTACAAAGCTGTAGCGCCATAACAGTTCGACTTGACTGACTCTCAGACCTTAAAAGTAGGTACTTCGTAAATAAGCAACACTCACTCAACACACTCACATAAATTTTAACAATAAGTTAAACAAAAATATTTTTCCAACTCAATAAAAACTCATTTACGATACTCAAACACAAAAAGAATCCGTTAAATTATGAACTAGAAATTTTCTTATAGCCAAGCCAGCCTGCAACCGGACAGCAGTTCATAATATATTTAATAAAAAAAAAAACAAACAACACCAAAGAAATACACAAAAAAAAAAACGTGTGAAGAATAGTTAAAACCAATTTGATTTGCATCGAAAAGTAATTGAGCCACAAAAGTTATGATCGCGCAACGGGGGCACATGATCACTGATCAGGCCAGAGAGAGAGAGAGACAGAAAGAGAGAAGGTGCATGAGTGTGGGAGGGGTGTGGATCGGAGGAGAGGACATATGATGGCCAGAGAAAATCAAAATCTCTCAAATCATGCACAATTATTAAAATACATAAACGTAATAATCATATCAACAGGGCAACATCAGCAGCGGCAGCAACATGCGGAATCATTTAACAGCATGCACAAGCGGCAGCAACAATAACAAAAGCAACAACAACTACAACAAAATGTGGCCAGTTCAGGTGACTACCGACGTTGGGATACCCTTTTTCCTTTTTCCCGAAAAAAAGTGATGCTGCATATGTCCTTTTTTTACAAATAATAATGATTTTTTTTAAATTAAATTTTTAAGCAGAAATATATATCCATAATAAATGAAATATACATACGTATATATACAGTGGATTTCATAGCTATAGGACAGTCTGAAAATTTTGTGTTCAAATGTAAATATTTCGGTTCATAAGCACGATCCAGCAAAACTTCCTTTTACAAAAAGAACTGCCTAATATAGGAGCTTTTAATTCACCGTAAGGTTATTGCACTGTTGCTTCACACGGTGCTTCGCAATAGCTTATGCATCGATAAGTCATTTTTGATGCAATTTTGGTGTTTCATTACTATAGGACAGTGATCTATTATAAGGAAATTAACTGTAAGGATGGCATAAATACATTTTATTTTAATTTGAAATCACTTTTTGGTAATTTTATGATAAATCGACGCAATATGTGAATATTAGTTTATGGTAGAGAGACCATATAATTGCGAAAAACGACGTGGGCAGAGGATGATGTATATTTTATGGAAAAACATATGAACCGATACATAATTATTTGGAATTTGGAATTTGTAATTTCTTTGGAAACATCGAGAAGTAAAAAAATATATTTAAAAGATTATTGGTAAGATTTCGGAGTGGTAAAAACGAATAATCTTAAAAAATTCATAATTTTCTTCAGTTCATTGCTCAGAGTTGATGCCAATAGTGGACCATAAAGTGTCCAAAACTACAATTTAGCAAATCGTCCAGAAGTGCCTACGAAAGACGCATGTCAGGATGTCCAAATCTTGAACCACTAAAGATATGCCCGCTTTGAATTCACTGTTGTAACTAATTTTTAAAAGGCGCGCTTTTGCGTAATTTTTTGTGCATGTTTTTTAAAGATTCTCCTTATAAGGTTGATTGTTTTTATATTTTCCAATTAGAAATCATTGAGTTCGAGTAGTCCGGGTGAATATAATTACAATTGGAGGGATTTGCAAAGAATAAAATGAAATTTTTCTTGGCGAAATTTTAGAAGCGGCTTGGTTTTTGTGCGGGGCGCGTTTAAAGCCAGTTAAACCTCGACCCCCTATTAAACTCATCTGAAATGAGCAGTGACAGTTACTGACATGTCTGTCTAAATGTTTTGATACCATTCCGATGTAAAACTTCGGCGAAATGCTATTTTTTTAACAGGACAACGTCTTAATTCAAGTAGAAAAACTCGCGAATACCCTTTTTAGGGCGACTCTTACGGTCAGAAAGCCTGCGAATTTTCATCTACTTTATTTTTTACTTATTTCTCAATGATTCTAAATAAAGTCCAAATATAATTATGTTATCGGTTTATATGTTTTTCCATAAATATACACCATTCTCTGTTCCATGTCGTTTTTCGCAATTATATGGTCTCTCTACCATAAACTAATATTCACATATTGCGTCGATTTATCATAAAATTACTAAAAAGTGATTTCAAATTAAAATAAAATGTATTTATGCCATCCTTACACATAATTTCCTTATAATAGACTACTGTCCTATAGTAATGAAACGACCAAAATTGCATCAAAAATTACTTAAGCTATTGCGAAGCACCGTGTGAAGCAACAGTGCAATAACCTTACGGTAAATTAAAAGCTCCAATATTAGGCAGTTCTTTTTGTAAAAGGAAGTTTTGCTGGATCGTGCTTATGAACCGAAATATTTACATTTGAACACAAAATTTTCAGACTGTCCTATAGCTATGAAATCCACTGTATATTCAAAAAGTAAGGTGACTTAAGCAATTTCGTGGGCAACGTATTTTCGATTATCGATTTTTTTTTGTTTTGTTGTGTTGGTACACTCTTCCCTAACATCTATACCAAATTTCAAGTGAATGGCATTTTTTGTTTGGTTGTGAGAGACTTCAGGGTTATAAGTGTTTTGCGTGCTCGTCGATTTTTTGCTATTGAAAAAAATGGATCAACGGATTAAATTAATTAATTAATAAAATTAAGTGCTCCGTAACACCTGAAATGTTGACAGTAGCATACGGGGAAGCTGTTCTGAGCAAAAAAAATGTTTACAAGTGGCACAAACTCTTCCAAGATGGCCGGCAAGATGCCAAAGACGAGCCTCGCTCTGGACGCCCAAGCACGTCAACAACCGATGAAAACGTTCAAGCAGTGAAGAAAATTGTTTTGGAAAATCGTCGAATCACTATCAAAAAAGTTGCTGAGGATGTCGGTATATCGCTTGGCTCGTGCCATGAAATTTTTTCTAACGTTTTGGGCATGAGACTTGTGTCAGCGAAGTTTGTTCCGAAATTGCAAAATTTTGACCAAAAGAACCGTCGCATGAGCATAGCTCAAGAGCTGTTGAATGACGTCAACGTCGACCCAGATTTACTCAAAAGGGTCATAACTGGAGACGAATCATGGGTATATGGTTATGATATCGAAACCAAAGCCCAATCGTCCCAATGGAAGCGGCCAGAAGAGCCAAGACCGAAAAAAAAATCGCCGAACACGCAAAACACTTATAACCTTTACGCCTTTCACAACCAAACAAAAAATGCCATTCACCTGAAATTTGGTACAGATGTTCGGGAAGAGTGTACCAACACAACAAAACAAAAAAAAAATCTATAATCGAAAATACGTTGCCCGCGAAATTTGAAACCTTGACCTTACTTTTTAAACACACCTCGTATTTGCAAAATGTTGTAAATGAAAATAGTAACCGATATATTATACAAGAAATAAAAATCATCATTAATTTCTATATAACACAAAAATAAATACAATATTAAAGAAAACAAATACAAAATTGTTGAATAAGCCAACATCAAAAGTCCTCCAACAACTCTTACCACAATTATTTGTAGTCTGTACTGTACTCTAACGAAAACACTTACACAGCATTTTGTTACGTGACGGCTTTTCGTTACTTTGGTTCTAAGGTCGCTGAAAAGCTTCTTCCAATAAGACATTTTAAACATTAATTACTTTTTAGCCTATGCTTTTTTTTTATTAAAAAAAAAATAATTAATTTCTTCTGATCTTTAAAAAAAAATAATGGTAGAATTTTATTATTAATATTTACCTACAATATTAAACAATATTTTAATTTTATTAAAACTGAATATATATTCCAGTAAATTAAAAAATTGTAAAATGTAAAGAATTATTTTTTCTTAAACGTCTTAAAGACGACTTGAAAAAATATAAAGATTTTTTATTAATGTGGACAATGTGAAAATTTGTTTTTATCCTTCGAAAATTAAAATTTGTGGACAAAGTTAATTATTAAACGATTTGTAAATAATGCCTAAAGGTAGTACCATATACTAGGTAGCAGGAGCGGATCCAGGATTTTGGCAAGGGGGGTCCAGAAAAATCTGTCCAGAGAAATCCATCTTTTATAATTGTGAAAAATATTTTTATTAGGGTTTTCTGATCCCGAAGGGGGGTCCGAACCCGAAAACCCCCGTGGATCTGCCACTGCTAGGTAGTGTCAATATTTGCCGGAAACATAAGAGCTGAATTGGTAAATCGATATTGAAAAAAGTAGGTTTCTATGAGGCTATGTACTAAATTTGGTGACTTAGGTTCGTCAATTCGTTATTAGTTTTACTAATAATATTTGGATTAGAAAACTAGGGGTAGTAGTATATATATTAAATATTTGTAATTCACATCAAGCAGATTCAATATTTAAAGCGCATTTAAATAAGACAACAAAAACATCAATATATTAATTAATTCTGAAGATCTTAGAAATTCATCTAATAAAACTCAAGCAGCACTATTAAGATTAAAATATATAATAATGTTGTTATATTCCTCAATTTTTGATTAGTTTTAATTTGAAAACGGCTTAGTTTCTTTTTTTGGAAAGGGAATTATCGACTTGATTTACAGTTATTTAAGTTTTCTGAGACTTACGAATCTGTTTCTTGCATTTTTTGTCTACATATATACCCGATTCAATCCTAATAATTTTAAATCAAATCAGAGATGCGATCGGAAGAACAATCCAGTATGGTTGAGACTGGAGACAATTTAAGAAGATAGTCCCAAATGACTTTCTGATCACAGAAAGTTTTATCACAAGAAAATAACACAGTAACAAAATATCGAGGGGTTACCTTTAAAAATCAGCATACATTTAAGTAAGTGTTTGGGGAAATTCAGTTTCGAATTTCCTTTATCGTTCCTAACTCAAGTTTAAAAAACACCATCGACAGTTGTAAGCTATGATAACCCATTTACAATTACCGAAATTGCAGGGTATAAACCACATCTACACAACAACAAAAGAGAGCCGCAGAGTCAAAGCGACGCGCAAACACTGAAAAATTAATAAGCAATAAAAATTGCCATGAAATGAACTATACCACAAATTCCCATGAAAGCGGCAGCAACAATACACGAAGGCAACATGCTGTGCCACAAGCAACAGCAACAAGAGCAACAGCCACAGCCACATCAACAGCAACAACAACAACAACCAAGTTTTAACTTACCGGCTTTCAAAGTTTAAACGGTTAATTGTACCGTATGTGGGGGGACTTAGCACGCGGAGAACTTGATATGTGAACATAAAATCAATGCAAATTCAATTGACACTTTAATTTTGTATTTTTATTTCATTTTGATCAGCTTGAGTGCATTAAAGACACGCGCTCAATTAGCTTACACTCTTTCTCTGTCACTCTCGATGTCTCTCTCTTTTGCTGAACGCAGCCGCTGCGGTCTGCCGAAATACTGCATTACCTCCGCAGAAAACGTAATTGATTACAAGCGCTGCGTTTCGTTTGAGGGATTTTAAGCGGAGGCAAATTAAAAAGCCGAGTCGCCTTACCTCCTCTTTGTTGCCTACCCCCTCATCTAACAACTGAAGCTGTGCCGAGAGTGATCTGCCGAAAATCGGCATTACAACTGCGGAAAAAGGAATGCCCTACCTTAGTAACACAAAATTTTGTTTGCATGGTAACTAACAAGCATAGTTCGGCATTTCTTCTGTCAAACCATTCGTATGTACCTTTTTTTTCTGTTGCTTATTCCTTTTGTCCTACTCACAGCTAAGAAGGAACAGCTCAATAGATTTAAAGAGCATTTTTCTGAAATGCTAAATACCCTCACAGCTAACGCACCCACTACTGTGGGGCTACAAACTGGCAACACTCAAGTACAGCCGCAATACAGAATAAGTTCCACTCCACCATCGCTGCAAGAAATCGTCCAGGCAATACAAAGTCTGAAAAACAACAAATCGCCAGGTTACGACAGAATCCAGGCTGAAGTTTTGAAAACGTTCCCTGAGGACACGGCGAAACTATTACTCCCACTATTCAACTCTATATGGGCGGAAGAGAAGATCCCCGAGGATTGGTCGCAAGGTATCCTGGTAGTCCTTCCAAAGAAAGGCGATCTTTCCCAATGCAAAAACTATCGTGGAATCATGCTTCTATCCATCACATCGAAAGTACTGTCCAGTATCATCTTAAGCCGTATTAAACCAAAACTCGACCAATCGCTAAGGAAACAGCAAGCGGGATTTCGCCCAGGTCGATCATGTATTGACCATATCAGCACCCTGCGCATTATAGTTGAACTGATGAATGAGTGGCAGTCGACTCTTCAACTTGTTTTCGTTGATTATAGCACGGCATTTAACAGTATACATCGCGATAGCATATGGGAGGCGCTCAGATCCAGAGGTGTTCCGGAGAAGCTATATGATATAGTCAACCGATTTTGATGAAATTTGGTACAGTACTTGGGAACCATGAAAATTTTCAAATACCAAATTTCGTTACGATATCTTCATAAACAAACGAATTATTCATCTAAAACGCTTTTTTTTGTCGAGGTCGTCTCAAACACCCCCATGGGAGCTATATAATTTATCCCCGATATCAAAAAAATAAAATAAACTTGCCTCCTATGGAATAATATGGGATCTAATGTGAAAGTTTGGTAACTCTAGCTCTTACCATCTCTGAGATCTAGGCGTTCACACGGACGGACAGACGGACGGACGGACGGACGGACGGACAGACGGACATAGGTATATCGACTTCTCTATTCACCCTGATCATATTTTAGGTAACTTTGGGGTGTCTCCGACGTCTCCTTCTATATGTTACATACATTTTCGGCTTGCACAAACTTAATATACCCTTGGTACCATACGGTACAGGGTATAATTATAAACTAGCTTATCACTGGAATAAATACTAAAGCATAAATAATCGTGTTAATTCTTGAACTTCATTTCAGAAAATCTCTCGCAAAACCCCCGAAACATTTTTTTTAATGATTTCATTTAAAATGGATCACGTAGACTTTAGTTCCTTGACGGAAGTCGCAAAATTAGTATGTATACATAATTTATTGTTTCATATGATTTTATCGTGTATTGAAATAAATTAGTACTTTTTGATGGGCTTAAAAATGGTAAAAATGTTTTTTTTTATTAACCAAACCAAATATTTAGAGACTTACCCATGGTCAATTGACGAAGAATCCCGAGTAACAAATACCATATCCTCGCCATTCTCGTCGTGGCCCAAAGCTTTTATAAGCTATTCGTTTTTTTGCCCTGGTAGTAGCTGACTTAAATATAGACACATTTCTTATGAATACCTTTTATACATTAAAAGCTCCATTTATCTAAAGAAAATTATCACAGCGGTCAAAAACGAACCAAGAAACCAAAAAGTATTAAATGTTTAAACTTTTTTTCTTTCATGTGACTGCACTAAACTCTTGGGAGTCCCTCAAAATATGTTTTAGCTTTTTTCCTTATGAAATTGAATTGAAATGTTTGATATAGTTGTGAAAGAAATTCGTTTTAAAGATACCCAAGTATACTGAATTTGGTAAAAATAATCCCAAGAAATACATTGTCCTTGTAATAGTTTTTAGCCCATTATATTAAAATTTCTAAAATTAGGGAGTGCAAATGGTTTTCCTATTGTAAGGTTGTCCCAACTGTGGGCAGCAGAAATATTTTTGATAACTTGTTCTTAGTCAACTGGCCCACAAGCTTTAAGTGAGTCGAGAAATCAAAAGTTATACAACTCTATAGCCGGTGTTGATAAATACAAACTTTTTTTTTTGCAATCTATAAAAGATAATCTTATAGTAGTTCATTTGGAAGAAAATAAGAATGTTGGAAGCCTGCATCATACTACCCGTCAGTTTGGTTCTTAGTGCCACATTCTTGAACAGTCAGTAACAAATTAATAGGTATAGTTAAAATAAGTAAAAAATAAATTTTTAAGTAATCTTTCTGATTTTCATTATTTTCATACCCTCTACCTTAAGTAAAGTGTATAAATAGCTACTTGATATTGGCTGCCTTTTCCCATTGAATTTTTATTAACTTCCTCATTTTTTGCATATCAACAATATTAAAATTTAAACATTCGTTTTTGATCTATCGATGAGCTTCGGTAATTTTTTGCCTAGAAACCCTACAAAAGCGAACCTGTAGGTAAATATATGTATATGAAGTGAAATTGCGAGCTTCCGTTGCAATAGCTAAAGGTTACCCAATTTCAGCCACTAATCCCTAGAAGTCCCACCAAAAAAGGTACAATCACAGAGACCAGTATTAAAACTCAAACCATCACAACCAAACAATCTTTTAAAAGATTTTTATAGCACCCAAGCATTGTATCAAATTTTATTATAATCGGTTGACTATATCATGTAGCTCCCATAGGACGGTTCGCAATAAAAAAGGGTTTTTTTGCCAAACTTGTCAGTTTTTCGCTTGCTTATAAAAATAAATGAGTATCTTTTTAAAATGTGTTGGTACAGGGTATTAAATGTCGTCCGTGCCCGACTTTGAAGTACACCATTTTTTGTAATTCATAACAACGTTTTGATGAAACATTTTTTTTAACATAATTGTATATTGCATTCGATAAAATTGATTTATCAATGCTTTTTTATTATAATATATTACATACTATAATCCGACTTATTAGTAGTTTTTTATTTAAATAATCATCCAATTGTACATATATTTGGAGGAATATCTAAAAGACTTAACCTTTCTTTTGAACAATTTTTTTTTAACTCTTTATTAGATCTTGCATGTTTAAGCGAACTAAAGTGAGTAGTGGGGCCAACATATTAAAAATATGCTCGTTAAGCCCTGAATTTTTTGTAATCCTTACTATCCTAGCCCAGGAATCGTCCTGGGCTTCTTCTGTCATCTCCGCAATGGGTAGGCAATAATATTTGATCAAAGATTGTCCATGTGCGAAATTTCGTAAAGCGCATGAGTCAGTTTCTTTTCCGGATATTTTGCCATTAACAGCTCTGCAGTCTTAGCTGATTTTTTCCATGCAGCTCAAAATATTTAAAATAACATCCAATCTTAATTTAATTACCCACTTCAGTTATTTCCGATGCTATTATATGCGACCATATTTTTCTAGTCCTTTCTTTTCTTTATTGAGTGCCTCCGATAGATGAACTTCGCGAAGAAGGCTGTGTAGCCCCAAGTAACATATGTCATCAAGGCACGAAATCATATTAGTGTTGGTAAATTCTTTTAAACTATGGGAGCTATATGATATAGTCAACCGATTTTGTTCAAATTTGGCACATTGCTTAAGTTGTCTAAAAAATTACTAAACGCCAAATCTGGTTACGATATCTTTATTAAAAAACGAAATATAGCGAATTTATCTTTAAAAAAGTTATTTTGGCCGATCGGTCCTATGGGAGCTATATGATATAGTCAACCGATTTTGATCAAATTTGGTACAATGATTGGGAACTATAAAAAACTTTCGAATACCAAATTTGGTTACGATATCTTCGTAAACAAACGAATTATTCATCTAAAACGCTTTTTTTTGTCGAGGTCGTCTCAAACACCCCCATGGGAGCTATATAATTTATCCCCGATATCAAAAAAATAAAATAAACTTGCCTCCTATGGAATAATATGGGATCTAATGTGAAAGTTTGGTAACTCTAGCTCTTACCATCTCTGAGATCTAGGCGTTCACACGGACGGACAGACGGACAGACGGACATGGGTATATCGACTTCTCTATTCACCCTGATCATATTTTAGGTAACTTTGGGGTGTCTCCGACGTCTCCTTCTATATGTTACATACATTTTCGGCTTGCACAAACTTAATATACCCTTGTAACCATACGGTACAGGGTATAAAAATGGAACTAGGGATGTATCATTTATCAAATTATGAATAAGAATATAATTAGAATATACTTTATGTTTTAAGTAAGATTGCTAAAGAAGTACGGAATCTGTTGGGCTAGCACTTCACCCATGCCAGCTAGCATCAAAAAGAATCTTACTTCTTGATTTTAAGGCGCGAACAGAGCCGTGGCGGATTTTCAGATTGCCTAGATGCTCTCTACCGAAGAGACACATATTTTTTTTTCTAGTCGACAGTAAGAACGCCGTTTTCAGTGAACCTCTGTTAAAAATTTTGACGCGATCCAAGATGGTCTGGAATTTCGAGCACTTTGCTACGGGGGTGCTGCCAACAGTATTTGATGAGTTAGGGAGTTTTTTTTTGTAGCGTCCCAAAAATTATTACCGAAGATTTGGTAATGCGAAAGATGTGCAACAAATCAAACTCAGGGTTACTAAACCCCTGTCTGTCACCTACAGTCTGGCTCCACCAGACTTTTTTCTCTTTCTTCGGCTCTAGCGGCAACTCAAGTGAAACCGAAGCAGCTACGTAGAAGAAGTCCAAGGGGCCAGGCCGTAGGATCCCGAAAAAATTTCGATTAATTTAGTCCGGCCATATTTTAATCCCACGCTGTACCCTATGGCCCATGTCAGCACTCTCCCCTGTTAGCCATATAATAACATATGCGAGCCAAAAAGTCTACATCTGGCTACTGCTTGTTACTACCAGTTCGTTTTAGCCACAAAGTTGTTTGTAATATCCCAGTATTGTTATTAGGTGGCAATATAATAGCCACTCCTACTTATCTTGGACGCAAACTATGCATAGAAGTTCAAAATCTGTATTGGCGATTAATTTAATGGACCCCCATCTATGAAATTGAAATCTTGTCTACGAGTAGAAATTTTTATAGCTGCCAATTGATTTCTTTTTATCATATTTCTATATGATTATTGGCGTTTTTAATACGGCATAAAATTGGCATGGCCAAGCCTATTAACTGCATATTTGAGCATACTGAGCGATTAACAGGCCGTCACAAAAATATAAGATAATAATAAAGATAATAATAAAAAACACTTTACTTTATGAGTGTATTTTTCATGCCATTTAAATTTTTATTGAATTGGTTGCTTTTGGTTTTTTATTTTTATTTTTATGTATTATTTTTCATTTTATGCTATTTTCTTTTGTGTGTGTCTTTTTCGAATCTTACGCAATCAGTTTGTTTTTATTTTCAAGCTCGACAAAAAAAAAAATTTCTTATCTTTTAAATTTTTTGTAGGTATTTTTATACAATTTTTATTTTGTTTGACAATAATTTTTTTAATTTTGCAACACTGGTTTTGCATTTTGTGCTTGCTGAATTTGCATTTTTTTTTTTTATTATTTTTGCTATAATGTTTTTAATTTTGTGTGTTTTATATTTGCAGCATATTTAAATACCATATATATATTTTTTACAGCATAGTTGAGTGATTAAGACAAAAAAAATTGTTGGTTTTTATTTATTTTTTTTTTACTAAATTAAATTACATTTGTACATGCAGTCACACACACACACAGCACACACACTGCACACACACACGCGCACACAATTAACCATACAAAAAAAAACTTATTTTACAATTTTATAATTTATTATTAAATATTACATATATTAAATCGCTCGCATTACTATTCATATTTAAGCATTGTTTTGGGCTTGTTTAGCCAGAAAAATTATTAAAAATATATAAAAAAAATACTAAGTGTAACTAAATAAAGCCAGTTATAAAACTAATTTAGTCTCTCTTGGAACAAAATATATAAATATATATATGCAGCTACGCATAGTAATTGAAGTTTTAGGACAACATAGACACTAAAAAAAAAAAATGTAAGGAAATTTTTAATTTGTTCTACAAAGAACGTTTTAAAAAAGTGAAAAAAAAAATCAGTTGGCAAACGAAACCGCAATCAAGCCGCTTCCAACGGCGTCTGCAACCCGCTGCCTCACGTATTGTTGAAGAGCAAGGACTCAATGCTAAACGGATTATTACGCCTCATGCTTATAGGAGTGGTCTGATGCACCAGATTTGCCGCCGCTGCCACGGCTGCTGCCGTATTATGCTGTGGACTCTGCAGGTTTAGTTGGTGGAATGCTTTGGCGGGAAACAACAGCGGCTTATGAGCCGCGGCCGGCGGTGGTGGCTCCTGAGCAGCGTCACGATCCTCAGCCTCGCCAGAGTCCACATCCGCAGGTGCATAGCCAGTGCTGCCATTGTTATGCAACGGTGGTGCTCCAACAGATGTGGGACTACCCATGCTGCCGCCACCAATAAAGCTGCCCGCTCGTGAGCTATCGCCGTCAGCGTCCAGACTGTGCGGCAGACCCAGCTGTGACATGGCACCCAGCCGCACAGGACTAACCGCATCACTGTCTAGCTCGTCATCGCTATCCGTGCCGCCAACGACATCGATTTGTATGCCATCGTCCTCTAGATCCGAGTCCGAAAATGTGCCATTCGCCTTGTGCTGTGATATGTATTCGGCCTTGAGCGCCTCCAGGTCTACAGTGATGCCTTTGGCCTGTAACTTTCGAGCCTGCCGATCAATGGCTTTGGCCAGCTTCTTGCGTCTTCTCGCTCTGTAAAAAAGCACAAGCAAATGCAATGGCAGACAATGAGCAATGGTTAAAGATATTTGTATCCCAAAAATATTATAGATAGGCCTTGCTAATTTTAGAGCAGCCCTTAGGTTAAATCAAATTGCTGCTGGATTTAAAAACAGTCGAGACTTGGTAAGCGCTGACTATATTGATGCGATTTACAGAATTTATTGGGGCCCCTAACAAGAGAGATGAGGGCTTGGTAGCCCTACTTGTAACTTTATCAATACGAAGACTCTGACGCATCACAAGTGTTATTATTAAATCCCCTCGAGATTTTTGGGGTTGAGATTCAACAAATCTTACTTACCGCTCCTTGGCCTTCAGTTCGTTGGGCGGTATTGGCTCTCCGCTGCAGGTCTGCGGCTGGGCATTGTGCGCTGGCCGACCTGGGCCCTTTTTGGTGTGCTCACGTTTACGCACCTTGGCACGTCGATTCTGGAACCATACCTATCTGGAACAAAGCGTATAATTTCAGCAAAAGTGTGTAAAACGCAAGCAGCGGTTTGTGCAAGTGAAATGAGAATTGAAAGTGAAGTTACCGCAACACGAGATTCCTTGAGATCGAGTCGCATAGCCAATGCCTCGCGCATAAAAATGTCGGGATAGTGACTTGCTGAGAAGGCGCGTTCCAATTCCTCCAGCTGCCAGGAATTGAAATTTGTGCGGGAACGACGACGTTTGGCAGCACTGCTATCGTCATCGCCATCGCCGGGAAAGCCTGACATAAAATAGAAATGGGACAAGATAAATGCAAAGCCATTTACGTGAGTGTGTGCGTAGGGGGGCGTGGGGTGTTGGGCTTATTAAAACTAATTGCTAGTTACATTTCCTGAGCCGCTAGCGGCTCTACGATATCTCTATCTAATACATGTGGGACCAAATACAAGCATTAGCCAGCCAAGGCCTCTGGGCAACTCTGTTAGCCGCTTGCCGCTTACCATTTGGCGTTCGCTTGTTCTCGCTCTAAAGACCCCATAATTAAGTGTTGGAAAATTATTTAAATTACCTAAGACAACATGGATACAACTTCAACTACGGGCAACGGGCAACAACGGCTAAATACATAAAATGCATAAATATTCATAATCATATATTTCAATTACACCGCCGCAACCAACAACAACCAGAGTAACCACAGTGCTGACCAAACCACTACAACAGCTCTCTGTCTACGTCTGCGTCTCTGACTCCACCGCTGCTGTCTCGGCTTTCGGTTCTGGCTCTATCCACAGTAAAAACAAAACAATTTAATTACATTTCTATTTTAGCCTTCCCCTGCTGTACCCTGAACCCAGCCCAGGACGCATAGTTTTCTATGTTTAGTTTAGGCCGACAAAGGGGCGTGGCACACATATACACACAAACAAACGCACACATTAATATAAAGCGTCCAAAATGCATGCAAAACCCGGCAATTTATCAAATTAACTCCGTTCAGACCGGGCTCGGGTCCGGAGCAGCCGCCGCAGCAAATAACGCGGCGGCAGCAGGCAAAAGGTGTTAGATGCCTGACTGGCCTGTTGCTACAGTGCTGTCCAACGCATTAGCTATGGACCAATGTCACATAGATAGTTGAATATATGCACAAGGCTTTGCCATGAGGCTGATTCTTCTACACTTTTAGTATTTAGTTCCTTCTACATTTTTATTATTTGTTTAATTTATTTTGTATATAGGTATTTCGAAAATTAATTTTCATGTGTTTCACGATTTTAACTATAGACGTTTCTTTGTAAGATCGAAATCTAAATTTGGTTTTGAAATTTTATTCGTGTTAATTTGTTTGCACATGCTACGGGGTCTATATATAATTTTTTACAATTTTTTTTTTTAATTTTGTCTAAAATACAAAAGGTACTTTATTTGATTATACTACATTTTCTTTTTATAGGTTTTTTTTTTTATATTTTGTATTTATTTATTTTTTTCCAATTATCTAAGCACAATTTTTTAGGCGGCATTGTGAATTTTGATGGGAGTTACTTTGAAATTTTGTAAACACAATAAATGCTATTTTCGGGCCCCTGTTTTTATTATAAATTTACTTTTGTATTTAGGATAAGGTGCGGCAACCCCCACCTCCCACTGTTTTTCAAAAACGGCAGTACTGTCAGTCTAAATTTAGAAGAATTGATTTATTTTGATTTTATTTTATTATCTTACAATTTTCATTTTAAATAAAGTGAACGAATTAAATCGGCAAGTGGCTTATGTACTATAAGCATTGACCTACCATATATGATGCATGTATAGTGTAGCCAACGTACCTGTGTCCCGATGGCCACCTCCCGGATTTTCATATTGCGTTGAGCTATTCAACTTTTTGAAAGAACATCCAATATAACTTAAGTAAATCTCATCGCAAGACAAATACAAAAGGCAACTGAAAAATAGATTCCAATTTTCTAAAAAACTGTAATCATTTATCAATTTAAATTAAATTAAAAGTTAAGTTAAAAGTTTTTCTCCTAAAAAAAATAGCCCGGTTTAGAGTTCAAGTGCTACGGATATAAGTAATTTTTTCAGAAAATGTGCCGGTTTTACTCTAAATTTATTCGGATGACAAATCAAATAACTTCGATTGGTTGCTTAACTATACAATCCAAGGGCTGATTGGAAATTCATTAAACTTTCATTTCGATTTATTATTTTTTTTTTTAAATAAATACATTCAGTTTTGTTGATCATTTATATGCTCTTTGGGTTTAGAAACGAAAAACCATTAAATTTAGCACAGATATGGTAAATTAGTCAATAAAAAAATAGCTGGTCGGTGAAAAATGTTCATATCTCAAATATTAATAATGGTCAGAAGAAACTTAGTAGTTCCAGAAAGTTGCGGCAAGGAGTAAGCTTTAATTTGGTATATCGGACTAGCTGATTTGATGTCAAAGAAGCCAGCAAAGAAGCCAAAATCACTTACTTGATCGGATTTACCCAGCTTACTCAATGCATTTAATGTTTAGTAACAATTTCTGAAATTTTGCCCAACTTAGGCACTTCTGCACAAAGCAGTGTTATGTACTTATTTTTACTTTTTTTTTAAATTCTTTAGTGCTAGCAAGCAAGTTTAAAGATTCAAAAGAAATCTTGGTTGGTTTTGGAAACCACTACGAAATATTGAACTTGCTTCAAAAAATGTTTGATATTTCAACTTTTTTACAATTTCTGTTTTTTAAAGCATTCTAAAAATCAATAATATTTGGAGCGGATGAACTCAAACAATTCGGTTTTTCAGGAATTTTGTATTATACTTTATAAACTGCCTATGCTCCAAGTAGGAGTTAAAGGAATGTATATATACATATAATACATTCCTGGTAAATGTGTAAACAGATCGCTTTGAATTAATTGAAGGTCTTGTAAAATGTTCTTATTTGAAATACATAAAATAAGAGCAAATTATTGCTTAAGTGTTTCTAAAAATTGCAGAATTTCGAAAAAATATTGAATTTTCAAAATACATTTTTTTTATCAGCAGCGTTTAAAATAAAATTAAAATAATTATAAAAATCAAGATGCACATTTCGTTGGGTTGAAATACCAAAGTGCCCAGCAGCAACTTACACTACAAAATTTGGGCATTCCTGCCCCATTCAGTATCCTACCAAACAATAACGCAGGCACTTCTGTAGTGTTGTGCACTTCTTTTTAAAGGCATATTTATTTTATTTTTAATACCTCGAAAAACAATAGAAGGCGAAGTAGCTACTTCTACTACGACAAAAAGCTTTTTGTCGTCAACCAGCAAAAGTAGATAAAACTAGTTGTTTTTAAATACTACAGGTTATAAATTTTTTATGCAGTGGTAGATCAGCAAATGTAAATTCTACTGACAAATTAACAAAACTTTAGATTTTACATTTTATTCCGACAAGGATAAAACACTACGTATGACACTTGTAAACAGCTGGTTTTTGTTGCTAGACGGGCACTTCTGCATTTTTGCCTAAGAAGGGATTAAATCCTATGACGTGAACGCTGATCCTTAACTTATATAGCAATTAGTATTGTAAATGCCTAGTCTTATTTTCATCATTTCATACTTTTGTAATATGTAAAAATGAAATAAGTTTACCTATTCGCTTGTACAGTGCTGTGTCAAGCAAAGCGTCATAAAACTCGTTTATTTTAAACGTTCGCCGACTGGATTGGACATTGGACGGCGCGAATGCTTGGAGGGGGTGCGTATGTTTGTTTGTATCCTAGTGAGTGTGCGTGTGTATGTGTGTGTTAACAACTCAATAACAACACCAATACACAACAATAATATAGACATTAAATGCAAGGCGACAAACGGCAAACAGAAAACGGTGACCAAACAAAATGTTTAGGGCAAAAGGCAAGCTAAAGGGCGGCGCCGGTGTTGCCAAAGTGCCAGTAACTTGCGGCAGTGTTGCCACATTTTATGTTCTGGCTGTGCGAGTGAGTGAGTGTTGAATAGGTAAATGGGTGAGTGAGTGAGTGAGTGAGCGAGTGCAAGTGTAACTGAATGAATGAGTGCGTTTTGTGGGGCGCTTGCATGCAAAGTGCATTCAAATGACTTAATAATAACAGGCAATGTCCATTGACTGCCAAGTGAGTGTGTGTGAGTGTGTGTTTATATGCATGCCACATAATTCACATTGTTATTGTTTTATTTCGATTTTTTTTGTTTTTTTTTTTGACTCCTTGCGTTTTTCAAGCTCTCTTAGTGATTTGTGCTGCACTGGAAAATGCAAACGATAATTGAAATTTATTATGATTATTGCGCCCAATGTTTGCAAAATGCAATATGCAATGTGCAACACTCACTCACTCTGCAATTTGGCAACACTGCAAAAAGCTTAACACGACTCGCCTTAACCTCACACCAAGTGCTCCCAATCTAACTTGGCTTACAAAACGACTTCTATGCATGCCACAATCACATTCCGTGGCATGTTATTTTCGTTAAGGCAACGCGTCGACTAACCCATCTAATGGTTACTCCCAGACCACAACAACAACGAGTACAACCTTAGTAACCCTTAAACCTCAAAAACCCACAAAAGCCCAAGAAAATTAAGAACAAAGCTTATCACCTAAGTCATAAAAATTAAGAAAGCAGAAACAAAAACAAAACAGTGTTGCAAACCGAAGGAGTCCTTAATAGTTTCATACTTAACAGCATTGTTTCTATGTTTGTTTAATTAGTTATAATCAAATGATTTTAATTAAACAGCTGATTAGCTAAGCTGTATATTTTTATTATTTATTTTCTAATTTAAATAGAACAAGGACAGCGGAGCATTCAAGCATTTTTGTTGATACCTTTAAACAACATTTTGGGGGAAAAATTTATGAGCTTAGACAGATTTTTTTGGGGATTCCGGATACAATCAACGCAATACTTGAATTTACCTCAGTTCAATACTTAGTACCTGACAGCATACGATTTTTTTTCTTTTGATATGATAGACTGACTTACCGATTTCAACATTAATAACTCCGGTTTTATACAAAAATGAAGTTAGTTGATGTTTTAAAACAATATTATAAAACCATATAATATATTTATGCCTAGTTTTCGGGGATCGTAAGTACAAAGGAACAAAATTTAACCCAAATATGCGAATTAGTGGATAATGATCTTCGTTCTTTTGGTTTCTTGAAGAACATGGGGAGGAAAAGATGCGGAAGCTATGGTTTGCCGAAACTGTAAAGTTAGTCATGATACGAATCATTTCTAAACTGAATTTATTTTCATATTGAAAGGTAGACAAAATTCGGCATATTTTAAATATTTACTTATATATTACATGCCACAGATAAATCCCCCCTAAAGTACTAGTCAATAACATTTTTTAATTAAAATAAGTTGTGAAATTTATGTTGTTTTTTTTACTTATTTATTATATGATTTTTTTTTAACAAATGGTATTCATATAACGAACTCAATCAAAGTTTGGAAAATTAAATAAAACTTGTTTAAGCCAAAAATGCTCAGTAGTTGCAAGCTGTAAATGTTCAATTGATTAAGTTAAAACTAGTTTGACTATGCGGCCAATAATTTTGTTTAATTATATTCAACATGTCATGGAACAGGTACTAGAATTGTAAATGGTTTTAACACAGGTGTTTCCATTGCAAAACAGAGTGGTAAAAGGCAAAATTAATGAAACGAGAGCATTCTAGAAGGATAAGTTCCTTTCGCAAAAGTAATCGGCAGCGATTAGAATGTTTTTCCATCGAAAATTGATGCAGCTAATATTAATTAAAAATTAATAAAGTATAAAAGAATTTTAATTTTAAAGAGGTAAGGTAGGCACAAGAGGCCCCAAGAAACGAACTAATTTTGACCTCTTGCGAAAAATATACTCTTCACTTCATAATTATCATTATTATTTAGCACTTACTTCCAAAAGATACGTCTATAATTTTGAAAGCTTTCGGGCTTTTAGTTTTTGAGATATAACATTTTGAGTAAAACAAATTTTGTAAAAGTACGATCGGTCCAGCCGTTTCGGAGGAGTATGGTAACAAACATTATGACAAGAGAATTTTATATATAAAAAGAAACTTATGTTTTACGTGTTGCAGATGTTCTCATGAACGCGTCGATGAATTTTTGCGTGTGTTAGAGGTTGTCAATACGGAAGTTTTAAGCCTATTGCGATGTGTTTGTGTGTATTGGTTCGTGAGATATACGTGTATTTTTGTGAATATTGGTTTTTGTGTGTATATTGCCATATATTTACATAGAATAGTAGAAAATTGTTCCACATCGGGTATTGGAAATTAAGTGCAGACAGAAACGTTGTCGCAAAGGGGTTGAAATGTAGTTTCTGTGGGGCATGAATTTAATAGAGATACGAGCTCTCTTAAGAATACTTAAGTTCGTCCATACGGCTTTTTAGAGAGGCATGAAAGTCAATTAATCCAAAAATCTTATAATACACTTAAAGATTATTCAAAAAGTTTGGACAGGACAACGTCTGCCGGGCCTACTAGTAACTATATACTATATAATATGCCCTTTAGAACTGACTAACTGACTAACTGGCAGACTGATTCATTGCTTCATAATTTAGTTATTGAATCCCTCTAGATTAAGTTTTTAGGATTCATTTTTATTATAATAACATCCGGAGCGGGATTTTTAGAGCAAAGCGATTAGGAAGTAGAGCCCCCCCCCCCAGTGCTAAAATGTGGCTTTATTTTCAATTAAAAAATAATCTGCACGTTGTTTAATTTTTTGTATTTTTGTTGAATCTAATAAAGTGTGTACCATATTGATTAATTTGGTTACAAAATTGTTGTTTTTTTCAGAAACCATTTTTAAAGATTTTATAACTAAATAATGCATTTAATGCCAAAACGTCTTCAAAATTGAGTTATATAGCTACCATAGAAGCACATAATAAATTATATTATCTTACATTATATGCGCCTCTTAAAAGCCACTCACCACTAAGTTTTGGAACAAAAAATTGTTGAGCCAAGTTGTAACACGATATCACTTCTAGAAGTAGCTGACCGAAAAGGAATTGACTTGAGCTTATAAAAGCACACCTTATTTATTTAATCTCTATGTCTTTGGCCCTTCCAGCCCTATAGTTTATAAATGAACTATCAAACCGTGCTAACTGTTTAATTGATAACAAATTCATTCAGTCAAATAAAATTATTTGATAAGCCAACTAAAAGCTCATTACCCATTACCATCAACGGAAATACTTTAAAAATTGAATAAACGAGCATCAAATCAAATCGAAGCCAAACAAATCTTTTCGCTAAAGAACGATTTATCATTCTGTATGTCATGTCCTCTTATGTACATCAATGCATCTTTTTTTATTAATATGGATAACTTCCGTGGCTGCAGTCGTTGCCAGGCGGAAATCATGTGCGGCTGGCTGGCTAGCACTCTGGCAACGCTTGAATTTTCCAAAATCATAATGTGAAAAAAAGAACGGCATAAAACTTGTAAGGCTCTTTAAAATGAAAATGGTGCAAGGTAGTTGAAAGGCGAAACAGTAACTGAAGACGAAGAAGAAGAAATCGCATGATAAATGATTTCGATCGTTTTATGACAGTTTTTCATTTCCGGCATGAAATGAGCAAAAACAACAACCAACAAACGGTAAATCGAAAATGGAAAATGTTGTTAAGAAACGGAGCATTGCCATATGAATGATGATGATGACGACGATGTTGGTGACGATGATGCAGTTGCGGGGGTAGGTGGCTGGTAACGTTGTTATTTGAAGTTTCAGTTGAAGTTGCTTACATGTCAGCGAGCTCTCTCACTCGGTCACTCTCTATCTCACTCTCGCCAAAATGATTAATGAGCAACAACAACAACAACAACAATGAAGACAACTTTTTAGCTGCGCCACGCCTCCGCCCCCGCCAACTTGAGTTTTCACTTCAACATTAACTCCAACGCAGGGCGCCATTTTGGGGGCTACAATCTAAAATCTGCTCAATGTAAAAAGCAAAAAAAAAATGTATACATACACATACATATACATATAAGACCTCTTGTCGCTCTGTCAGGCTAATCACATTAAATCAAATCAAATTAATAATTACTTTTACAATATGACAATCGGGGGTTGGGCAACGTCAGACGGAAGTGTGCGCTGTCTTAACACACAAATCGCCTTATATAGCACACAAGTATCTGATCTGTGTGTGTGCGTATGTGTATCTGTGTGTGCGTGCGTGTGTGTGAATTTGTGTTGGCTGCAATTAATTAAACTGCCGCTGCTAATGTCGCCTCAGCCCATGGCAGACAATGGCAAGAAGAGTCCGGCGGCTGCTTCCCGATTCCAAAACTAAAGTGCAGTTAATTACAAGAAAAGCAGCGCGCCTCACTTTGCCTCACCACGCCCACTTGCACTCCTTGGCTTATGACCAAAACATATCACTGAGCGGCAGACAGCCAGCCAGAGCTGGCCAGGCACAGGCACCAGGCATTGGATATAACCATTATGGCCATAATTACAACAACTAGCCATCATTTGTTAATGCTAATTGGCCCATGGGCTGAACGATTTCTTGTTGCCAGCCAAGTTTACTATACTTGTCCAACTAATCAAGCTTTTTGCTTGATTTTAGCCAAGTAATTGCCATATTGTAATTGTTTTAAGTAAATGATTTGGCTCGCATAGAAGCTAGCTAACGAGGAACTATGTAATAGAATAGCCAACTTGTTATAGGTGTTGATCTTAGTAACTTCTGGTTTATTGTTGAAGAAAACTTCAAAGAGAGCCAGCTATGTAGTCATTAAGACTGGCTACTGAATTAAGATGGTAAAACCTCTAAATTAAAATTCTGTTTTACTACACTAAAGCCTTATCCAGGGGCAGAGTTCTTAGAGCTCGAAAGTTTCTTGTTATCCGTCTGGGTATGTTCCTGTATATGCCTGAAGCACAATACAATTGCTCAAGCCAGGACCGGATCTAGGCTTAGAGCACAGAAAGTCCAGGATTTTCTCATATATTTAATTTATTTACTTATACTTTTATGCAGAGCAAAGTGGGGAACATTCGTAAGTGGGATAAATTTATGAGAGATTAGTTGAGAGACTAGTTTTTGATAATTCAGCACAATTTTTCTAAAACAAAATTGCTACCTTGAAAGATTTATTTTAAGTATTAAGGCGCTAAAATTACAACAATTTCTCGAATAAAATCATTATTATTTGAACTCTATACTTGAACAATGCTAAAGGGTTTGATTAAATTTTTTGAAACACCAAAGTGTTTATATTCCGTTTTGAAAAAGTCTATTTGGGGTGGATCCGCAAATGTCTAAAATAACGAAATAATTATTTTTAATATAATTTCAGCACGAAACAAATTCCAGTAAGCCGATTCCAAGTTCTGATGATTTGTTGGAAATGCTAAAGGCAGTGAAAATCGACAAAAGAAGCGCTCACTCATATTTAAAAAAAAAATTATTTTGGGCATTTCATTAGGCAAGAATTATTTTTACTCTACACTCATTAATTTTAATGTATTATTCAATCTTTTTTTAGAAATAAATATTTGCGAATGAAAATTTTTATCATTAACCTCAAAAAATCGAAAATCGCGAATTTGGCATCGATCTGAAATTTTGGCACAATGTAGCTTATTCAATGCCCTGAACGATTCAACTTTCAATTTTGTAAAAATAAACTCCAAAAAATCGATGAGCCCATTTTTTCCGTATTCACATCGCTTTCCTCTAGTAAATATTAAACATTTCGTAATTAAACAAGCCATGACGGAATCTAAAATGAGCGTTCCTTAGAAAAAATATTCCATCTTACTATAAGTTCGGATTTGCTCAAAACAAAATTTTTACACTTTAGAGTTTAAAGTAGTTTTTTATTCTCTATATTTTCTTAAATCAAGAATAAAATAATCTCAGACTCAGCATTAAGGGGCACACCTAGTGTGACAGCCTAAAAAAAAAGGCCATTTTTGGGAATTAATAAAAAAAAAACTAGTGAATCCATCTATTTAAAATTTTGAGGGTATATTTATACATGTTTTGAGAATACACAGTAAAATTTTTGAAATAAAATATTGAATATTTTTGAAATGACATGCGATCTCCGGCGGCGCCAAAAAAAAGGTCCTCCACTGCTGGAGTGATTGCAGCCATCTCCGTTGATAAAACCGAAAAAAAAAATTCTCGTAAACTAAAACATATTGTCTGTACGATGAACCTCGGGCGATCAAAAAATCGAAAATTGACAAAATGGCGGCATGTTGAAAAAAAAAGTTTAATTTTTCCCAAAATTTTGGTCGTTTTTGGCCTGCCAAAATTCGATTTTTGATCAGATCAAAAAACTGGAGGTTCATCGTATGGAGAACTATATAGAGGAGATGCAAAAAAAATTTGATAGCGATCGGATCGTTTGTTTTCGAGTAATCACGCCAGCAAATTCGAAAAATGCCTTTTCGAGAAAAACGCGTTTAAGGGGCACACCTAGTGTGAAATTTTAAAAAAATTAATTTTTTTTTTCAATATTTCGATATGTTATACCTTTAAAAATAACATACTAAAATTTTAAATCGATATCTTAAATGGTTTTTGAGTTACAGCCATTTAAAAGAGTAGCCGCTCGGCAGTTAGATAGTTGGTATATACCTGAGATCGCGTGTCATTTCAAAAATATTTAATATTTTATTTCAAAAATTTTACTGTGTATTCTCAAAACATGTATAAATATACCCTCAAAATTTTAAATAGATGGATTCACTAGTTTTTTTTTTTAATTCTCAAAAGTGGCATTTTTTTAGATTGTCACACTAGGTGTACCCCTTAAGATAAAATGATCGTTTTCACTGTTATAGAGCGGCTACTCTTTTAAATGGCTGTAACTCAAAAACTATTTAAGATATCGATTTAAAATTTTAGTATGTTATTTTTAAAGGTATAACCTATCGAAATATGGAAAAAAAAATCTATTTTTTGAAAATGTCACACTAGGTGTGCCCCTTAAGACTAAAAGCTCTTTGAAAGCACTTATGTTCTCTAATTAAGAAATTGTGCCTCCCAAAATGCATTTCGAATAAAGATTTTACTGTTCAGAATTTAAAAGATAGGCTCATAGGACTCTGTTGTTCAGGTTGGCCAATAACACATATTAATGTGGGCTTACTGCAAAGATGTTTCAACTTTTTTAGCGACGCAATATTTTTGAAGCAGTATGTAAATATGTTAAGAATCCCAAAATATTTGGAACAAACATTATAATATAATGAAATTCAAAAAATAGTAGAGACTTCGGAAGCGAGATCTGATTATTTGGGCGCTTCGAACAAATTGTATAGCCTTATTCAATAAATCGTCATAGGTCAAAACAATAGCTACAGCGAGTCTTAAAGATATCTTTTTGTAGAATCTTCTTTTTCCCATACAATTCATTGCCATTTCCAAAAATATCGGTACTGCAGTTCTCTCATCAAAAGTCAGCTCTCAGAAGTGAACCCAATGTGCAATGGTTAAAAAAGCCTTAAAATAAAACATAAAAGGAATGTTTCTTCTAACCACATTCAATTTTTATAATGTAAGTAAGAATTTATCGAAGCACATGATCCAACAGCAAAAAGGTCAAGAACTTCGCAGCTCCTATATTCGTATCTCTTGAAAAAGAGAGCACAGGTTCAATTTTTGTATGGTAGCTATATGAAATAGTGAAAAAATATTGAATAAAATTATTTCACTTGATGTTTTTTATAGACATAACATATAGTATGTGTTGAGTTTCATTCAAATTGGTCCACTATTTCTTATAACTTCCATACAAAAATTAAACCAGTTTTTGCGCAGTCAAACTCGAGCAGTTTTTTGCGGCACCTTATAAAATGATAAAGTTATTATTAATAGTAATAATAATAAATTAGCAAAATAGAGAACATTTAGTAACAGTGCATATCGCAGCCAGCCTATAAATTATAAACGACTTTATTTTTGAAAATCGATCTTATGGTAACACTTAGATGTACTTAGCTCTTAATCAAACTTTCCAACAATTTTCAAATGCAGCAGAGGTTAGCTTATTTACAAAATCTTTAAACAAAAATTATCCGTACAAAGACTCAGTTATTTATTGGCCAATAGTTCCCATGCGAGCTATATGAGATAGTGGTCCAATCTGGTCGATCTTCACAAATATTTATATTGCAATTTTAAAATCGGTCTAGTACAAGTTTCTGATCCGTATCTATAGTTTTGTCAATTTCTGAAATAATTTGAATTTTGTACCACAGTGGTCAGGATTGATTTGAGTAAACATAATTTGCTGGAAATAAAATATGCACTGCCAACATCTATGGACTGGTTTTACTGAATATTTTAAACGCTAATTTCCAGGAAAATCGTTTATACAATTTAAAGCTTAATTTAATTAGGTACCCTATAAAAAAAAATTATAATAATAAAATGCAAAAAATTCCCTTGACATCTTAGCCTTTGCTACTGTACTTCGCAGCAACTTTATGAATACTCGGAAATATTAAAACAAATATCACTGTGCTACAAAAAATATACTTTATATACTATTAGCACATTGTAAAAATTGCAACTACAAAACGTGCATTTTAAACGTTTATTTTAAAGCCATATAAATTCATGGATAGTTACAAAAATGAAAAAAAAAAAATGAAAAAAAAAACAGAATTAACCAGATTCCATGCGCGACCTTTTACACAATGTCCAAAGTTATTTTTTTTGTTATTAAAATACTTTTCGTTGTGTATAATCTCGAACTGGCAACTATGTAGTTTGGTTCGAACTAATAAAATTAGAATTTAACATAATAAACGACTGCTGATTAGCTAAATCAATAAAATTTTTGTATACTAACCACTTATGGGGCAGCAAAAAGTCAAGTTCGCAAAAGCTTACATAGTAACAACAACAACAACAATACAATGAGGAATTCAACAAACATTTTGCGAAAGCTAATTGAATGAATTAACATATTCTATATACATACGTATGTATATTTATATAGATAGATAATGAAACGGGAAGATTTGTAAATGAAAGCCTCAAAATGGATCCATTAGGCTGACCTCCATTTTGTTGGTCAACGCTGATACAGCTGGTGAGTATATACGCACTAAAATATACACTGCATCCTTTTTAATTTTGAGATCATATTAAATAATGAATTATTGGGAAAGGAAAGGACCTATCTGACATAAAAAAGTTTATTGTTAACCAAAAAAATTGACCTTATTTTATTGTTCAAGAGAAAGCTTCCAAAGATGTTAAGATTAAGAATTGAAATGTTTATTAATACTATGATTGTGAAATGGTGAGATATTTGAAGAAAAAGCTAAAAGTAGTTATCTAAAAATATTGTTTCTTTATCCTTCTTAGTCATTATATTATCATTACAATACAGAGATCGTACCCTTTATAATTTTTAGAATAAAAATCAAAAACTTCGATTTTTGTGTATAATAAAATTTACAAATAAAACGCATAAAATATAGATACTACTTAGATATTATTAGCATTTTTAGGAAATTATGTTAAAGCAAAAATTGACAAAAAAAAATTTTTAGATATGCTCTTTTTCAATTTTTGAAATAGAGATTGAAAAATTTTTTAAAAATTTCCGTTTTTATGTTAGAAATTAATATTAATAAAAATAAACACAAAGTTTAAATATTTTTTGCACCAATGTGCCCGTTATAATGGTCGATACATTTTATTCCTTTCATTTGTTGCCTTATATATCCTTGAAGAATCATTTAGGTTACCACAAAACAACCAAATTACTTGAAATGGGGGCGTATCGTAGGACATTTATCCTTGAAGGATGAATATTATAAAACGCTAAGTGTATCTTTTAAATGGAAAGTCCGTTTTTTCTCATATTTTGGACTTTATGTATAGCTTTTTAATAAATTTCCTTTTTCATTGTATTTGGCATAAATGTAACGTCAAAATATGCAAATACCCATATTTTAAATCTACATTAGTTCGATTTAGATGATTGCAAGAAAAGCAAAAAAGTTCTGTGTCGATTGTGGTATATCCACAAAGTAAAAAAAAATACTTTATATACCAATTTTGGTTCCTGTTGCTTTATCACAAATAGTTTGACGATAAATATAGATTTTCCAACTAGAAGTGATATATTGTACTATACATAATATTCGGAAAAAAATAATAATAATAATATGCTTATAACCCTCGAAATTTTCTATTGATTCAAATAAACATTTTTACATTTCGATGGTAAATAAAGTAAGGCCTTTTATTGTGAGCAGTATTCACAAATTATTTATTTTATCGTTCTGATCATTTTGAAATGAAGACTTTGGGCTACTATTTAAATGAATATGCCTTAGTAGGTATAGTGTATACAAAGCACAGCTGTAGCATTAATAATAAAAAAATACAAAGTAAATGTTTCAAGTAAATAATTGATTAATGCCGTTACTTAAGAATGCATTCAAAACGAAATTAAATCAAATGAAAGCAAATTGAATATGAATACAAATACGAATACTTAAACGAATACGAATACATCAAAATAGATTCGATTAATCAGCACTTTTGCAGTATCAGACGGTTGCATGCGATTGACAAAAGCCACACACATATATGGATGGGTTACGGGGTCTCTGGGTGAGGACTTGACAGTAACGTCGGGGGCTGGATGAAGGCGTCGACTGTCGACTGCTCACTGTTATTAATAAATGAGAAAACGCAAATTGATTTAACATTGTAATCAACCATGGGAATGCAAAATGTTCTCTGTCTTTGTTGTAGCTGGCGGTACAGCTAAGACAGTGTCACGTGGTGGCGATTAAAACAATAACACCACATCCCCATATATGGCGACAAACAACAACAAAATAATGGTAGCCCAGAGCAACCGACTTGAATATAGACATACGTACTACTTACGGGAGTTCTAAGCAAACTGGTACTATACACTGAGAAAAATAGTTTGTGCTGCACTGGAGCTGCACTGAGGACGTGGGATATGGGATTTACTCTACGTCGGATATGATAATTTTAAGCGCCTGTTATAAGACTGAGGCTATTTAACACTATTCTTACCGTGGTTACTAAAAAGACTTAACTTACAATTACTCTCTTAGTTTAATTATTTTTTTTTGCTATAATACCAAAAGACAAAAAAATTTGTTTTAATAAATGTTTAAGCTAAGATTATAATGATAAATCAAAATTTGACAGGTTTCGACACCTTTAGGTAGAAATTGTTTTAATTCTTTTAGTAGAAATCAAATTTTTCTGTTGTTAAACAGGTTTCGAAGAATATAAACTATACAAAAAATCTACAGAGGCATTTAAATTGATTGCATCTTCAGTAATATATCATTAACCATGAAGGAACAGGAATAAAACTGGTGCAGATGTTAAAATTTAATTACCTACTTATATTATTTAGAAAAAATATTATGAGGTAGGAGAGTCTTTTCTTTAGAAATTTTAATTTGCGATAATTTTGCGTAGAACACAATATATTTCGAGAAGAGCTTAGTCACTGTCTTCTCTTTACAAATGCAATTAACATTTGTAGAATCTTATGTCTCGACAGAGGAGATATTCCCACCGTTGGTTTTTGGGCTATTAAAATATCAACAAGAAATATATAGAAATCAATTAAAAATATAATTGGAATGTTCAATTTGTTGGGCCTAAATGCATAATGATAAGAGGCCAATATATAATATACAAAAATATACTACACTAAATAAAATGGCTATTTATGCCCAGCCCAGAGCCTCGACCACGAAAAATAGATCATAGCTACGAGAGTGAGCATGTTTTATAAACTATTTTTGTTATTTTTATAAATGTGGTGCAACTACTACCTTGCTAAATTCCGATTATTTTTCGATTTACTAATAACTGAAATGTGGAATTTTCAATTTTAGACTTTTCCTTGACAAGCCATATCTCCTAAATAAATAAATATATTGACGGTAAAATTTAGCGTGGTTACCATTGCCTAGTAGCTCCACACGTATAAAAATCGAAGAGATCGAGGAAAAAAGTAGTCCTTCAGTGAGAAAATATTTAACGATATGTTTTACTGACACATACGAAAATTTTATCTTTTATGCTGAACGAAAGATAGATCATGATTATCAAACTAAAGATCGATCAAGTGTCTTCTGGTACTTTGATTTAGACGACATAAGACCATGGTATACAATTTAATCACGTATCGGAAAGTTAAGAAAAAAAAATTGAATTCATTTAATTGTAAAATATTTTCATTTTTGAATGAACTTGTGTAAAAATATAGGGACCTTATATGTATATATAAAAAAGTGCGGGTGACAAAAAGGAAATAAATTAAATACTATAAAGCCGAACTGATCCTCACCAAAATGAGCCCATTAAAAAAAAAACGATAAAATTTTTGTTTTCTGATCCGTCTAAGATTTCTTTAGCAGGCTGAATTCGATCTCAAAATAAAAAAACGACAATTCATAAAAATAAAAAAAATATGTTTTTTTGAAAATGTTGCTCCGTGCCTCGAAAAACAAAAAATCCAAACCGAACAATTGTATTCGGATTAGTTTCTGCGTGCTATCTACCTTAAAGTTGTCATAAAAATATTCTAAGAATATCAAAGGATATTTTAAATAATTATTTCAGTATAAAGTTACGGCGTTTTTAAACTTATTTTGGCGCTTCGTTGCAACTGTTGCAACAAAATATTCATTTTGAAATCACATAAAAAACCATTCGTTTTCAAAACGAGTCCGGCTGACTATAAAATATTATTAGGACTACTCAGGATCGATTGTGGTTTAATTCTTATTGAACCCGATTTGAATCTTTCTCGTCAAATTTTAAATCCATATCAATTAATATATTTACAACATTAATAAAGATCGCTTTTCTGAACTTATGATACAGTACAGGAATTCCTTCCCTGAACTAAGGAACGCCTCAACTGCTTGGTGGCACAAATCCAGCTTTAATATACCTTTAATGATCAATAATCACACCAGGTCAAATATCTAGGTGATGTCCTAGACAAACGACTCAACTGGAACTCCCACTTAGAAAAGTGCTCTCCAAAGCTACTAGAGCCATGTGGGCCTGTAGAAAATTCTTTGGCAGCACATGGGGCATCAGCCCTCATTTTATAGAATGGATATACCGTATGCAATAGAGATCTGCGCCCTTAGTATCCTTCTCAAGGGAACTAGGGGCGCAAACATATCCATTTTTTCAGATAGCCAAGCTGCTATTATGGTATTGTCATCCTGGAGCATCTCCTCCAGGATGGTTAAAGACTATCATAACTACCTCCAAACACTATCCGCCTTGAACAAAGTCGTGCTATGTTGGGTGCCTGGACACTCGGGAGTGGATGGTAACACTATCGCTGAAGATCTAGCATGGCAGGGTAACTCCACCCTGGTAACATCTCCTGCGCCGTTTTGTGGTATTGGTTGGTCCACGATCATAGCCATGATAAACAAATGAGCTGCAGGAGAACATAGGAGACACTGGTTCTCTCTTCCAGGGCTTCGTCAAGCAAAAGTACTAGTCAACACAAAAGGTCTTGGCAGAGCGGACCTAAAGATCCTGGTAGCTTACCTATCTGGCCACCACACTGTTAGATACCATCTACAGAAAATTGGTCTATCGGACTGTTCAGAGTGCAGGCTCTGTCTAGAAGACGATGAAACCACCAGACATATTCTCTGTGACTGCCCAGCGATGGTATCGACAAAGCCCGTCACATGACGTAGGAACGGATTAGTCCCTTCCATCTTAGATTAATACCAACAAAAGACCTACTGATATTCATGCGGAAAGCGGAAAGTCTTTGCTTTAACTTAAGGGTATGGTGCAAAAGACCTTTTTTTTGGATAGAGTTTTTTTACGCGATTAAAAAACTAATTCCATTAATTTTTTACGCGATTTAATTTGATTTGACGCAATTTAAAAAAAAACTATAATTTTTTGTAAAACTTAACACCTTAAACACAAAACACTTTAAAGAAAAAAAAACCAATGTAGCTATTTGTACATTTTGAGAACATCTGATAATACCTGATGGGAATACCATAATCAAATTATGTTTTTTCTTGAATTATTGCTCCTTTGGCATTTTTAGGGCAATAAATGGCGGACATAAAGTCGGGCGCTGACGACTTTAGGATACCCTGTACCACTAGCTTGTAATAAAGTCCAATTTCTTCACAAAAAACCAAAAACAGAAGAATTTTAAGCAAAAATTTTTTTTTGACCGATCGTTCCTATGGGAGCTATATGATATAGTCAACCGATTTCAATAAAATTTGACACAGTGCTTAAATACCTTAAAAGATATGAATGCCAAATTTATTTCAAATATCTTTACAAACAAACAAAACACATCGAATTTTGTATAAAAAACGTGTTTTTGGACCAATTGGTCCTATGAGAGCTATATGATCTAGTCAAACGATTTGGATTAAATTTGGTACAGTGCTTAGGAACTATAAAATACTTACGAATGTCAAATTTGGTCCCAATATCTTAACAAACAAACGAAACACAACAAATTTTGTTAAAAAATCGATTTTTTGGAAGATCGGACCTATGGGAGCTATATGATATATTCAACCGATTTTGTTCAAATTTGGCACATTGCTTAAGTGGTCTAAAAATTTCCAAACGCCAAATCTGGTTACGATATCTTTATTAAAAAATGAAATATAGCGAATTTTTCTTTAAAAAAGTTATTTTGGCCGATCGGTCCTATGGGAGCTATATGATATAGTCAACCGATTTCGATCAAATTTGGTACAGTGATTGGGAACTATAAAAAACTTTCGAATACCAAATTTGGTTACGATATCTTCATAAACAAACGAATTATTCATCTAAAACGCTTTTTTTTTGTCGAGGTCGTCTCAAACACCCCCATGGGAGCTGTATAATTTATCCCCGATATCAAAAAAATAAAATAAACTTGCCTCCTATGGAATAATATGGGATCTAATGTGAAAGTTTGGTAACTCTAGCTCTTACCATCTCTGAGATCTAGGCGTTCACACGGACAGACGGACGGACGGACAGACGGACATGGGTATATCGACTTCTCTATTCACCCTGATCATATTTTAGGTAACTTTGGGGTGTCTCCGACGTCAAAAAAAAATCATGTTAAATAATGACGGCTTTCAATTTAGTTAAATTTAAGATCTAAAATAATAAGAAATTAGAAATATTCCCGGCCTCAATAAATGGTAATTCATAATATGAATTTGAAGTTTTCTTTGTTTTGAATTAATGTTCTTCATTGTATTTTTTCAGTTTTTCTCATATTATAAGCTATTTAAATAAAAAAAAATGTAAAACAAAATTTATATATAATATTAATAAAAAAAAGCTTATTCCCATGCAAAAGCGATTATTTTAGTTGGATTTTAAAACGGAGAACGAATCTACTACTTTTATATGGATATTGTATTTTTTTTTACGCGTATTATCTGGGAACGTATCTTATGCGTAAAAACAATTAGCTATCTTTTAAAAATTTCCAAAACATATCGCGAGTATGTTAAAAACGAATTCTAAAATGCATCTTAACAATATGTTAAACTTAAAAAAATATAATAATTTATATACTATACATATAAAAGTTGTAAACTTATGCAGCTGCGGCTTAAAGCAATTGTGAACTATAAGCGAGAAAAGCATAAATTTGTAAAAAATTTTAATAAGGTTTCATATTTATGCAGTTTGAACAAAATTGATCATTATTACGAAATTTTTGTATGTAATATAGAAAATTTTGTTAGACTTTTTCAGATAATTTTTGAAATTTTTCTTTTAGTAAGAAGCATCCTCGTACTTCAAGGAATATTATAAAAACAAAATTAGCGAAATCGGTTCAGTTGCCCTCGAGATTTGCGTTTAGCAACACATTCATCGATTCATTTCATATTATACATTAAATTCAATGATTATTATTTTTTCTTATTGGTTCCTAATATATTCAAATTTTTCGACCTCTTTCAACAATTGTTTCGACTTACGAATGACTATATGCCAACACTAGGCCGGGGGGAGTCTTCGCATTTACTAAAATTCCGCCACGCCTAATATTTGGTTAATCCAATCTCTGTGATAAACCATTTTAGGACAAAAAAAAATACCTTTAATCTGAGGGGCTAGGTGCAAATCAATTGTTGTTGTGTCAAAATACTATTTATAATGTAATATCTATAATATTTTTTTCAGTATATCCATTTAATAAGAACTTAGAATAGTTTTTTTCTTATGGTAGATTTCGGTAGTGAATTATTTGCATTTTTCTGAATAATTTTAGAATGCAATAATTCTCAAGGAAACTCATTTCAATTAGCATTAGGATTAATTGATAAATAGAGTCATGATTCCTACTCAAACTTGCTAAAATGATATCGTTCAAATAATTTCAAAGTTAGAAATGAAATATATTCGAATAAACTTGAGTAATAATATAATCAACTAGCAACAAAGCTAAAGGCATGAGGCAAAAACAAAAATCAAATAAAAAGATACTGTCATGATAGTTGATATGGAGTTAGGCTGAATTACTTAAACATAAAATTCAGTGTACGAATATTTTCCTTTGTGTATGAACCAAATAGTATTGGATTACATTAAATTTAAATAATTCAATTATTACCTTACTACTCAAAGGGCTGAGTGAAATGAGTTTCTGCATATTAGCAGGTTAATTTAAGCCATGTTTTCTTTTGAGTTCTTTGCAAATATTTTTTTTTTATAAGTGAACACTTTTTTTCATTAAATAAAAAAAATACGTTTAAATTAAATAATTGTAATGAAATGTTATTTATGGCTATTCCAATGAAAGAATATATATTAATTTCCTGGCGACTGCCTTAATTTTTAAGCTAATGGGTTTGCTAAAATGATTTGTTTATAAATAAAATAAATTAACTAAGCTTTGATCTAATTTGTTTCTATGACCAAAGTAATGAATTTTATTGTTTTCAAAGCGTTGTTTATAAATTAATTGAAAAATTGCGTTATTAAACTTTCAAAGTTTCATAGCATTGAACATTTAAATAAACAAGCTATAAATAATCGAGTTTTTTCAAAAAGAATCCTTTTCAAAAATATAATAATTAAAAAATTAAGCAATTTTATAGGCAAAAGTTGCTGTAAATCCTAAGGAAAACCCCATCAAGATTTATTTACTCGAAGTAGATAAATGTACTTATGTAAATGGTATTTAGGTTCGTAAATAATTCGCATCCCAAATTGCATAGTTTCACCTCAAAATGTATCTATATATAAAAACTGCTAAAGCAGTCCAAGTGCACATCTTGCAATAATAATAGTGTATATAAATGAGTACATCATTACTCCATAATGGTTATGAGTCTTATTAAATTACATTCATTAAATTGTGCATTAATGATTATATGGAGACCCAGTGTTACTTGCAAGCTATCAATAAATACTAATTTGACAAAGCATATCAAAAACTGCTGCCAGCCAATAATTTAATCTGCATATTACTTAAGCTTTGTTTGCATGTGGTACATATTATATAGGTATATTTTTTTAAGCTAATTTAAAATAGGTTTTAGTTTGTTGGCGCTTGTCGCATAATATTTAACCAGTTAAGTAGTATAAAGTGATAAAATATTGACAACTAATACGCGCGTAGTACATTAATCATACGCCCCGCAGCCTGCATACATTTTAAATTATTAGCTTAAACTTTCAAACACATTAGTTTGCATGTTATTAAAAAATAATAGCGAATTAATAAATCATTTTGTTTTTTTCAATTGCTTTCAAATGTCTTAAAAATATGTTTTCATACGCCCCGTTGGCATTTGACTTGATGAAGTGCCCTCCATTATTAGCATTCAAATGTATTTTAAACGCGAGCTGCCACCAATCTCAGTTAATTCTCGACAAAAACCTGCATGCCAATTCTACTGTCATATGCATATTTTATGCACAATGTTGACATAACTATGCATTCGTTTTTGGAGTGGGGTTGACTTAAAAATGTAGCCAAAGCATGTGAATACCCATTTCGTGCTATTTATATATTAGATTTTTACTCATTTGTGTATAGGATGTAAACTTGTTATTCTAATTAAATAAGTGCCGCTTGTCTCGATCCTGTGGTGGATACGAAAAAAATTTCAAAGTGTCCTAAAGTTTTTTTTAAGGAAACACTGTCATTTCGGTGTGTGCTCCGGTCTGCCACGGTCCTTACCTAATATCTTCTTGTGTGCCATATTTTTGTTTTAAAAAGAATTTATTTAGCATCTTAAAACTTAGTTGAAGTCATTTTTTATTTTTTGACAAATATAACACCAGAACTACTTTCCGAGAATCCTTTTTAAGATTAAAAAAAATGATTTGTGGCACTTGAACTCTAATCAAAAAGCTACCTTCTTTTTGTTGAATATAATTTACACAGAATATTTGACAATAAATAAATGATATGCAAATTTGAATTTAGCAGAGGTTATAGTTAAACTTCAATAAGTATTAATAATGTTTTTTTTTTAAATGCTGTTAACTTTATTTAAAGAAGTTCTTGTCTAGAACATGATTCCCTATAATTCTTCTTTTTGTATCAGACCTATTGTCAAAACATGCGAATAATTACATATATAGACTCTCCACATAACTAGTTTCTAGTGTCTTACTAGAAAGTTTGCCGACTATTGTCATACCAAAAAACACTCTTTATAGCAATCTGAATAAGAAATCCCTTTGAAACAAACTTTAACCAAATTATTTATTTACCCTAACATTGCGGCCTCGATAACCTAGCGACAGTGTACTAAACTATCATCCCAGAGGTTGGTGGTACGAATCTCACGTTAAGCAGGGTCCTGCATTTTTCACTTTTTCTATTTCCCTAATTTATCCTGTCTGTTTTACATCTATACTTATCACTTACTCCCATTTTTGGTCTAATTAACCAACCTACATTCCCTAATATTTTATATTGTTGTCGTATAATTAATTAATTACATTAATAAGAAAAAACCTTACAAAAATTAACCCAATTATTATTCAACAAATATCTAGCAAATCATACTATATTTTTAAGTTGAATAATTCATCGGTTTTTCCCCCCAGAATGAAATATATAATTTTTCATTTGTTTTTTTTTTTTTTAACTTCGATTGTATATAGTCTAAGCAGAAAAGGCTAAGCCTGTATCTCTTAATATATTTTAATATTAAGATCTTACTCATTGTAATAGCAAATTAAAGAGAATAAATAAAATAAATAAATCATCTAGCAAATATTTAAAATCACGAATCAGGGCTTTTAACAAGGGCAATTCATTTATCAAAATAGGTACATAATTTGAGAACTTTCCAAAGAATTTAGGCAAATTCCTGAATAATCAGTTTAGACTGATAAAAAAAAAAAACAACAGGATTAATTTTATTTATGCCTTTAGGTGTGTCTAACACTGGTGCGATCTGTGATCATATGATCTATGATTTTCAACCCCTTTTTCCTAACGTTACTTTCCAACAGTAACAATAGTGAAATCTTTTTTCGCTTCCAATTATTTCCCGAAAATATTACCATCACCAGCATCATTGTCATAATTGTCGCTTAATATAAGATCTGCAGACTTCGGGTTCTCGTAGCATTTGAATCCAGACAACTACATTTTTCTTTTTGGTCAATGACATAAATTGAGCTAAAAAAAGAATTTATTTATTTGTAATTTTTAACTAATATTCAATCTGTCAGATATTCCACAATATGCTCGTATCGTGGATGATCGTACAAGAAACAAATGATCTCCGGCAGCTTTTTCTGCCCACAATGTCACGAACTTTATTACAAAGAATATATACCCGCTTGGTATATTTGACTTTCTACTCATTAGTGTAAAGTGCAAATATGCCAAAAGTACTTTGGTTTGCCAAAAGGCATTAAAAAATCAACTTAACAGTTAAAACAAAAGCTGAAGTTAAAAATTATTACACTCTCAGCAGTTTTCAATTCTAACCCACTTCTTATAATATATAGATACTTAGACCGGTAGCAAAAATAATGAATAAAAAACACTAATACAAAGTGAATACCAGAAAATTTGTGGACTTGAAAACACTTTTTGAACTCTGCCTTTATGGGTAAAACTAAACTTGTTTTACACCCAATGTGACCAATGTGTGTGAAATAGGTAATAGTGTAGCTAGTCCAATGGACCAAGCTGTTAGCTCGAGACTCTCCAAAATGAGCAAAATAATCAAAAGTGGATATTGCGGTTGCACCGATTTTAAATATATGATTAACTAAATATTACAGAAACTTTTTAGATCCTAAAGGTTGCAGCCGTTAAATCCATTTTAAGGTATTGTTCTGCCCAAGGTACACCACACCTATACATAGCTATTTTTTAAACAGTTTAATAAGAGTACCTAATTGACATAAGCTGTAATTATGTAAGCCTAATAAAGAGTAAAACACCCTCAAATGCCAAACTCTCTGTTACTTACCGCCATCCTCGTTGGAACCTTCACTGGGTGGCCCTGCCGGCGGCAAACTCTGCCGATTGCCAATCATCAGACGATGCTGTATGGTGGCGACAGTGCTGGCTACCGCCGCCACCGCTGTGGTCTGTACCGCCGATACATTACGCAGCGCGGCCGCACTAAGACCCGTAAGATTGGCAAACGCATTGCTAGCATTGACCGCAGCCATTTGAGTGGCTGCTGCAGCGGCAGCCGCTGTGCTGGAATGTGTACCGGCTGTGGCCTCGAAGCGTGGTCGACCCAAGAACGGGCCATTGGGGCCAAAAACGCCGGGCACACCGAATTGCAGGAATGGACCCCAAGGCGGTACGCGTACGCCGCCTGGCGCCAATTGAGCGGCAGCGGCATAAAGCTGTAAAGCCGCCGTCGGATGCAGACCCTCCGAGGGCATGGCAGGTGTTGCGTTGTTGGAGTTGATAGCGCCGTTGCCGGCACTAAGACGTTGTTGTAGTTGCGGTGGCGTGGCTTGGCTGAGGCTGAGGCTATGGATTTGGTTGTTGCTGGGATTAGTACTCGAGGCGATCCTTTGGCGTGGTTTAATTTGCTCACTGTTGTGGTGATTGTGATTAGTATCACTGCTGTTGTTGTTGTTGTTGCTAATGTTGTGCAGCTTTTTGCTGGTTGTTGTTAAAGTAATAGTTGTTGTTGTAGTCGTTGTCGTTGTGGCTGAATGTCGTTGCTCCAGTACCATTATGTTGAGCTTAGTAGGCCATTGAGCACTTGGAGCTTGGATTAGCACACACTTGAGCTTGACTTGAATTTGGATGCACTAGTTGACTTTTATACAGCTAGTTTTTTCAAATTTTCTACGTGCACAAAAAAAATATATATATATGTGTAGATTAGTGTACTTGGACGGGTTTTGCCGTCGGCCGGCAAACTTGTAACTTGTACAAAAACAACAAAACAAAATAGGGGCCAGTGTATTACACGACACACAGTCAGACACACACACGCCGATAGACAACACACACGCGCAAGTGTTTTAGCTCAATATATTTATTAAAATTTAGTCGTTTTATTTGTTTAATACTAATTTTTGTATTAAATTCTGTTTTATTTGTGTGCGTGCGCGCCTCAAAACGACAACAGGCCAAGGGTAGCAACACATGCAACCATGCAACACACGGGCAGCGAAGAGACAACGCAAGCGCTCGCAATGAAAATTCAATTTGAACTGAGCGCCGCTGACAATGCGCCAAGCGAAGAAACCAGAAACCCCTGAACTGTGTCTCTCTGCCTGTTAGGGCTTGAAGCAGTGCGAGCAAGCGAGAGCACAGAATACACCACCAACACAACCCAATAACAGCAGCGGCCGTCGCTGCAACAGCGACGCCAGCAGAGATTGTTGCCATGTTGTTTTGCGGTCGCTTTGTTGACTAAAAGAGCGCGGCAGCGGCAGCCGGTTAGCGTTGACTTGCTTGTGTGCGAGCGAGCTGGAAATTCATCAAAAAGCAACAACCACTTAATTTTTATATGCGCTGCGTCGCCTCTTTCAATTTTGATAAACTTGCGACGCACGACGCCGACGACGACGACTACGATGACGACGCCAGATGACGATGATGGGTAATTCATTTAAAAGAAAGTTTATACATACATACATATATAGTTGCGTTTGTGCCGGTGTGTGTGCACGCGCGCGTTTATTTCAATATGGACGCTCTCATTGTAGCTAGCCATAGGCGTAAGCGAGACAAACAGCTATCTGCTGTTGAGCTTCATTGGCTGAAACGTAGCGCAGGCAAATACTGGGAATTTTTTTTTTGAAGTCACACGGCTTTGGCTAGCATTGCCGCCATTGCCAAAACGACTTGGAAGTTTTCAATTTTCTTTGTATGCGTGTGTGTGCAGCAAGTTTTCCAGGGCGGAGTTATGCGGCATTTTTCAATTTGCGCACATAAAAATATTATATATGTATGTATTTAGTGCAATGTGTGTGCGTCGCTGTCGCAGTCAGCGCTGCTTCGCGCAGCTGCCTTTTAAACATATTGAAATCACACATTATAACCATAAATGGTAATTTCTTAGCTTTTCTGCACTTACGAAAATAGAAAATGAAAATTCGTTAACAATTAATTAGCTAAATTTCTCAAGACAACAAAAAAAATGAACACAAAGTAGCAAAGTGCGAGCCATTTCAATTACCAGCGTAAGCGAGATGGTCATAGCGTTGAGCAGCACAGACAGAACGGCGACCAATTTGCTTTTAATTTGTTAACATAAACGCCTCGACAAAGTCGGCAGCACCCGCCCCCGCTCCTTCTTAACCCACTACGACTTAAACTTTTGCTGCATCTGACGACCGTGTGCGCTCATGAATCATGCATTTTATTAGCTTCCCACACCCGCCCAAAGCAGCGTCGTCGACGTTGACTGCAGCAGCGACGGTTACTGCAAAGCGCAGCCATGTTCCACTTAACCCATTTTATGGCCGCTGCAGCATCCAATCAACCCAGCCGGTTCCACATCCACCCACGCCGGCACAAACAAGAAAACACAAAAACAAAAAAAACACTAGCTAAAAGCTCAGCAATCAATGTCATTGTTTACCCAACCCTTACAGCCGGCGAGGGTGTCTGTAAAACATATTTTTTCGTTAGTCAAAAGCCAAGTCCTCCACTCTTACTTCAGTTTGTGCTCCCCCCGGTTGGGGGTTGTTACAGCTCTGCCAGTAGCTTTACGAAGAGAAAAACGGAAGTCTAAAATACCAGCTCCGTGTTTAAATCATACCCAAATTGTCTGCATTTTCAGCGGCTTGAAATAAACTACGAACGCACCGCTTACACTGAGAGAAGTACTCATTCAATCAAAAAGACACTTACTTTTCATCAATCGAAAAGAGAAATGTAGCAAAAAATATAGAAGATCTAACTATGTGTTTTATCTTATTTTAGTGCAAAAGAGTAGGAGCATGAACAAGCAGTAGATCTTGAACATAATATATGGCGCGAATAAAGATTAATGCATTATACCATAATAATTTGAAAGTAAGTCAGGCTGCTTGACGCTTTATATTCCCGGCAAAGTACACGAGAGGGCCTACAACGCTTCATAGGAAAAAGTTAAAAATTCAGGGAACGACGAAAAGGAAGGGGAGTAAGTTGCTCTTGGACCAAAATCCTCATTAAGATACGCCATACTCTTAGTGATGACAGATTAAAAGCAACAGTCGACTCTCGTTGGAGGGCAGCTAAAAGAAATTGATGTTGAACTGTTTTTTGAGTGTTCTATGTTCCAAAAACGATCGCACAAAATAAGAATCCAAAAACTCTTTGGAGCATCTTTTTTTGGGCGTCAATGCGTTCATAGATTCTTTGTTTAATGTCCAGCGCAATAACAATCATTGTATTCTATCTGTTGTAGAACCCATCCAAGTATGACGTAACATAATTCAGTTAGCCAAAGTCGTGCTTTACGGATTCGATCAATAATAATACCCGAAAGCTCTTAGTGATCCGTTTTTCAGTAGCCCATCTAGTGATTTTATTGAGCTTGTGAGTTTCTTAGCCATAATATGCTCAAAAAGCTTGAGCATGGTACTCAATGTCGTATTGCCATATTAATAAGACGGGTTTCTTAAAAAGCTTTGGACTGCTCTAGCTACCAGGTTTCACGAAATGAATAAATATCAGAACACTTATACCTGCTAAATTACAATTTCTTCGAACCTCTTATTTCCAGCTTTTAAGTGTAAAGAACCCTGAGCTGCTGTACAGATAGTAATACTTATATAGCTTTATAGTAAGATGAACTGCGTCTATTTAAACAATAGGCTTTACCAAATATTAATTCAATAATATATTAGTTATACTACTTTGGGTTCAGTAAGGAAATAAACTGTAGAGTCTTTTCTCGTCAGACAAAGCTGACACTCGATAGTATTCTGATCCTTCCAGTCCTCTTATAATGTACAGAGGCCTGGACGGTAACACAGTCGGATGCAGCTACTCTTGGGATGGTTGAGAGAAATTTTTTCCAAAAAATACAGAAATGCCTGGATATGTTGTACCAGCCTGAGACCCGGGTCCTGTTGGCCAGTAAAGAAGATTAAGAATACATTATTCCAACCAACTTTTAGAAATACTTTTTCTTTCCCTTGTTTTAAGGGCTTCAAAATGTTTCCAGACATTTTTATACCCTGTACTTAGTAGTAGAAAGGGAATATTTTACATTTGTGCAAGCCGAAAATGTATGTAACATACTAACTGAGATATGGGAGATCCATTAGAGAAGTCAATATACCCATGTCCGCCTAGATCTCAGAGATGTAACAAGCCACAGCAACACAATTTTCGGATTCGATTATATATTTTTGATATGGGGAACTTATTATAGTTCATTTGTTAATGAAGATATGAACTTTTGAAGTTGTTAAGAGTTCTCACTGAATCTAATTTGATTAAAATCGGTTACCTACATCATATAGCTCCCATAGGAGAGTTCGGCCAAAAAAATTGCTTGGATAGGTAAAAAAAAAATATTGTGATATTGAGGAGGAAAGTACAAGTATGTATGTACATCTTTGTAGTAGAATGTGGATGCTCCATGCCACCTGACTAGATTCAACCCAAATAATGATATTTTATCGAAAATTTGTCTGGCTAGAAGCGAGCACATTAACAGCTTTCTCAAACACTTTTATTGTTTGCTTTAAAAAACAAATATTTTGGAATCTCACTGTTGATCTATTTCAATAGCTTTAATTTGACGAAAGTTATTTTTTTTGTAATTTAATAAATAAAGAGTGCACTTAAATATTCGCTTTAAACAGCCGATGACGTCAATGTCATCCAAGGACTTGAACACATATGTTGGTTATAATGGTTATAATGCTCTCTATTCAAAGTTTGTAGAGAGCGAGTCGCATTGTCTGGGACCTTGTTTAGTATCCAAACTGTCGGATAGGTCCTTAACTACCTTGGCGTAGCTAAACGTATTGCTCAACGTAATTTTGCAATGTCTTGTTAGATTTGCAGGCACACCAAGTTTAGCCATAGCGGTATACAGGCAACAAATAGTTGGTATGGCTGGATCAAATTTGTATGTGTTTTCCCCGGGACTAGTAAAAAGAATAAGGCCAAAAGATGAATTTCAATTATGTCAGTATTCCAGTAAGCGGACAAAAAACGGACAAGACTGCTGTCAAGGAGCCAAAAAAGCCAGCCCCACTTCCCCAATATTCAGTGAAAGAGAAGGAACTTAACATCTCTGATTTCCTAGAAGACTTGGCGAAGACGAGGAGCTTAATGTCACAGTGGTTGAGGCGAACTGCGCCATGGAAGACCAGCCTTCCATGTTCTCGAACTAGTCATGAAGGGGGACGAAGAAGAAGAGGGGGATGTGAAAACGACTTCCAGACCTCAGACGCCGGTGCTGGAGGTGGCCCAGGTGAACATCCACCATGCCGATGATATTTATTTTCTAAACTACTTCTGACTCTGCAAAAAATCTGCCCAACTTGTGCCAAACATTTCTCGAAGTGTAGGAGCTCTCTGTGCGCAGGATTCGTAGCCTGCCAGAGCATTGTCAAATGTTTTGTTAGCTGTGTTGGCAGGTTACTTAATTGCTCTGTTTTGCTCAGCTCTATGCCCTGCCTGCTGCTCCTCATGTCACATGTGCCTCTGCTCTCTCTCGTCCTGGTGTTAATTTTATTAATGACATACAACTCCATTGGACGAACTGGCTACGTTTTGGGTCTTTTCTTTTATTCCTTTTTTGCTTTAATAAAATTTCCATGCCTTTCTTTTGCTGCCTTTGTCCTGCACACATAAACACACCAACACTCACACCCACACTCTCTTTCTGCTTGCCCAAAAGTTAATTAATTCTGCTACAGTTTGTTGCAAAACTTTTTCTCTCTTTCTTTGCTAAAACAAAATGGCAGCCATCTGCTCCTTGCTGCTGCTCCTGCTGATGCCTTGCTAGCAAATCAAATGAATTTTAATTATTATTTTTCTTCATTTTATATTTTTTTGTTTTTTTTTTAGAAGCGAGTGTGTTTTGCCGAAAAACTTTCGCTTTGGCAAAGTTTTGACACTGTACTTTTATAAGCAAAGAAAACAAGCAGTCTCTAGTTACCTGGCTGGAAAACTTTTTCGAGCCAGGCTTACGTTCTGGTACTTTTATGCCATAGGGAAACTGAAGGGAGCAAAAGGAGCAACGTTAGCATGCCAACACATACAGTACGCGAAAAAAGGTTAAAGCCACTTGGTTTTTTCAATAAAACTTGAAATGTTTCAAATATTTTTGGATGACTTTTTACATATTTATTTAGTAATTATTTTAACGTATATACAAAAAAAAAATTTTTAAATTTTTAAATCAAGTTTTTTTTTTATTTTTTGCAACTTTTTAGTGCGAAATAAGGTTAAAGCCACTCAATTATTTTTACACATAAAAATCAAATTTTTCTAAACATCTTTTTTAATTTTTCGTGTGTTTACCTTTAGCGTCATACAAAGCAAGTATTCGATGTGGTAGACTATCATACAGTGCTTTTATTTGGATATGAGAGATGTTTTCCCAAGCCACAGCGATGGCTACCTTAAATTAATCTTTGTTGTTGTATTGTCGGCCACTGCCTTACATTGCGTGTGCCAAAAGTCCCCAAACATTCTCGATTATGTTCATATCTGATGATTTCGAAGGCCAATTGTGGAAAAGATGGATTCCATTCTCACGCAAAAAGGCTTGTGTCGATCTGGCCGCATGAATTGGTGCATTATCTTGCTGCAACTTCCAGGTCATTCCAGCTCACTCAAAGTCATATGCCGGAAAATAGGATCGAATTTGATAATTTTTGTGGATATCAATGATAAGGGCATGATTTTTAGGTACCCAATGGCACATCAAACCATAACCGATCCACCGCCAGAATGACGCGAAAACAAAGTTTTTGGTTCGGTACGCAAATCGTGCCAGTAGTTAGAAAATCAGTCTGGGCCATCCAAATTAAACTTTTTTTCGTCAGAAAAAATTATTTTTTTTCCATTGGTTTGTCCAGCGCAGGTGGTCAAAGCGAATTTCTAACGAGCTGATATATTATATTGTCTTTTGACAGTATTGGCTTGCGGTTACTTTTTTGTATTTCAAGTGTTTTGAACCGCTTAAAATTTGTTGAACACGGCGAACATCAACGGGTATTTCATTTTCACTTATTAATTGGCCAACAGACTCAAAACTGTTGGCAGCACTTCCGATTAAACGTCGCTTTTGGGCACTTGTGATCATTGATGGTCGCCCAGTTATGTAGTTTTTACCATAATTTTGGAGATTTCTTAGAAAATTTCTAACAACATCTTTACTGCGATCAATTTTCTTTCCTATTTGACGATTTTACATTTTATTATAATCTTTTAGTGTGGATATTTTGGCTTTTTCGGCCTCTTTTAATTGTTTAAGGGCACCCATAGTAAATTGATCAATGTTTGGATTACAACTGCGTAATAGATATTGTGAAATTGAACTTACAGAATCGAGAAGGTGCATAACAGCGATATATGAGAAACACGAAATACAAAAATGTAAATAGCATTGGTTTTCATGTAGTAAACGTCAAGTGGTTTTAGCCTTATTTCGCACCAAAAAAATTCCAAAAATTCAAAACAAACCTAAAAAAAAAAATTTTATTTTTTATATACGTTAAAATAGTAGTTACTTAATCAATATGTTAAAAGACATACAAAAATATTTGAAATTTTTCGAGTTTTATTGAAAAGACCAAGTGGCTTTAACCTTTTTTCGCGTACTATATGTATGAGCTAGCTAAGGGTATACCATGTATAAATTTTCATAGCAAGAAGCCTTTTTAAAGTTTAACTAATTGGTGTTGTATATGTTGCATATGTGTCTACCGTATAGTATTTAAAAAATACTAAATAAATAAATGAAATCAAAGACAAGCAGCTTAAAACATTTCTATCACTTTTGGGAAATTACCAAAACAAAAATGTTATCCAAAAACTCTAAATTTTTTTAAAGTTTTTTTAAAGTATCTCGTAGCAACATTTCGTTTGGAAATTACCAAAACAAAAATGTTATCCAAAAACTCTAAGCTCTCTAATTTTTTTTAAAGTTTTTTTAAAGTATCTCGTAGCAACATTACGTTTTGAATTGCGTACAGAATTTTCCTTTTTAATTAAAACCAACAAATGAGCGTCCCTTTTTTTGTGGTTGACATTATAATTATTAAATAATATTATGCTTATATTTAATATTTCAAGTTCACAATGAACAAGCTATACAGTCAGAAAAATATAAATTGTCAAATCGATGAATACAAATAATTCTTATTTAATAATATAATTCCTAAATTAAGAAAAATAAACATTAAGCAATCTTTTTCTGAGAAAATATCACCAATACTCAGGATATTTCAAAATTTTTCGTAGTGCGTTTTTTCAGGATATGGGCATTTAAATTGGGATTTTCGACTATGCTTTCGAATCTGATTTGCAATCGTAGTACGAGTGGGTAATCATACATCCAATATATACCCTCTACACAATGGTATTCCACAAGGTTCGCCTATATCCGTCATAATTTTCCTTATAGCATACAATAAATTAGCAAACATAATAAGCCTGCAAAAAGAACTAACCTTCAGTGCTTATGCTGACGATTTCCTTTTGATTATCAACCTCAATAAACATAAGCAAATAAACTACAATCTTGATCGCCTTTTCGAAAGTATACAAGCTTGGGGTGCTTACTCTGGATCATCACTTTCTCTTCAAAAATGTCAACACCTACACATTTGTCGCAAACATAATTGTATGTGTGAAATATCGTGTAACAACATTCAAATACCAACAGTTTCATCTGTAAAAGTCCTTGACCTAACAATAAACAATAGATACAAATGGAACTCTCATATAAACACAATCATACCCTCACTAATTAAATCTTTAGATGTTATTAAATGCCTATTAAGCACCAAATTCAACTGCAATACAAGCACACTTATAACAATAACTAAATCAATATTAATTTCTAAAATTGACTATGCACTATATATATACGGATATTTACCAAAATCACATTTAAATAAATTACGAACAGTCTTCAATGCAGCAATACGCCTCTCCTTAGGAGCTTTTCGTTCTACACCCATTCAAAATATGCTTCAGGAATCCAATATACCAACCATTGAATTCAAAAGGGACTATCTCACATCAAAATTGTACAAAAAAAATTGTACTTAACTCCAGAGATACTCCAATATATAAACACATAAAACAAAACAAGTTCCTTAGAAACACCAAATGCACTTCAACCATAGCCAAAATAATAGCCCACTGCAATCAAAACCACATACCTTACTTACCCCCAAAACATCAAAAACTTAATTCAAAGCCACCTTGGCTATTACCAGATTCTTCAATAAACACCTCACTCGCATATTTAAATAAATCCAAAACACCACCCTATATTTTCAAACAACAATTTCTTAGTATTAAATCTAACTATCCAAACCATACCTTCATCTACATAGTATACATATACTGATGGTTCCCTACAAAATAACATAGCAACTTATGCCATAACATCCGAAACCGAAGTATTAAAATATGGAAGTCTTCCCTTCTATTCATAAATTTTATTCGCAGAAACAATAGCTGTATTAGAAGCTATAAAGCTTATTAAAAAAAAGAACTGGTATTTTTATTATTTGTTCTGATTCACTACCTACTATAAACTCAATAGCTAACATCGACAATAACAACATATACCCAATGACAATAAGATCCTTCTTACTAACATCATCACCAAAAATCAAATTGTTGTGGATGCCAGGACACTCAGATATTACGGGAAACGAATTTGCGGACAAAACAGCGAAATCAGCCCATAACATGCCAGACATTAACAAATACCTAAAAAACAACCTTAACACCAAACACAAAAAAAAACTTGATCTACTGCAACAAATGGTACCAAGTTCTTCAGACTAATACAACAAATTGTACAGACTTCACAAAACTCCTTTCACAAGCTAATACAAATAGATTAGATCAAATTAAAATCACAAGACTTCGTTTAGGCCACACTAAACTTACGCATGCACAATATCTTGACCCAACTAAAATCCCAACCTGTCCCGCATGTCAGTCAAACACCGACATCACAATAAACCACATCCTATTATCGTGTCCCAACCTTAATCAACTAAGAAATCAACTTTTTACATTTCATAATCCAATAGACATTCTTGCCACTCCTACCACCGAAAATATAAAAACCATAGTCACCTTTCTCAGATCTAACCTAAACAATTTAATCTAATAATAATATAATATAAAATAAATACTGTAAGCTTATAACCATTAATTATGTACACAAATTACATGTTAATATTATAAGTAGTGCCGAAGGCCTTTGCAGCCAGTGCATAATAATTTGGTTAAGTTAGTTTTTAAATTTACTTAACATTATTAAATAAATAAATGTTTAAAAAAATTGGCAGCAGTTCTTCTAAAAATGTTTTAGCAATAGCATACAAATTTGTATTCAAAAAAAAAAAAAATTATAGAGTGTTTCTTAAAAATTCGATATAAAAATCTCCCAGCAATTTATATAGGTACTTAAGGAAAAGTATTCACTTAGATTTCGAATTGTGTTATAATGAACATTTTGTTATTTTTTCCCTTAAAAGTCTGCTTAAGGGACGGTTTATATATTCCGTATATTTATATATCCCATTAATGCAATGATAGGCAGTACTCATGTAAATCGAATTAAAAATTAAAAGTATAATTGTTAGTTTAAAATATAATGGCGGCAAGCAGCATTCTTTTGGTTTGAAGATTTTCTAAATATAAGTTTATCTATTACTATTCATGAGAACTATATGTATATAAAGAGTAAATAATAATTCCAAACTAAATAATACATAAATTTACATTTTAACATGAAGTTAAACTTGTGAATTATTCCAAATCTAAGTTAATTAATTAAAACTGAATCCTAATTTGGATTAGACTCCTTTTGGATAAAATGTTTAAATTTGATTTATATATTCCTTCTATAGTTTTGTAAGACTTACTTCACAAATAAGTAGCCCAATATTTATTGAAAAAATGACAACCATCGATCATATCTATTTAAAGATGGCGATAAAAATAAAATAAATAGACACAAAAAACTATAAATTTCTGCGAATTGTGAAAGTCTTTTGAAATACGATTAGAAATAATAATATATTTAATTAAACATTTAAATAACACTAAGTATATGTCGTTGATTTCCATTACCAAGCCTGTATTAATAAAAATTTCATTATTTATTTAGTTAAAGAAAGATTTTCCTTATTTGCTTGATATTATGTATGAATATATAAAGAATATAGAGGATGAGCTATTCAACGATTTCTATCAGCTGCGAGGTGTCTTGATAAGAAAACATATAATTTAGCTTAAATATCTACTTATAAAATATAAAAAATTATATTTATATACTATATCATTTAAAAATAATGAAAATATTGATTAAATGAAAATGCTCTTTAAAATAGGTAAGTAAAGACAAAAAGTGAGTAACTAGACCTTAACCTTTTAATTTTTAGGTCTAGTTTCTCATTGGCCTACTGCTTTATTAGTTATAGTATTGTTATTGTATTATAATTATTTTTTAAATAAATATTATAAATAATTTTGACGTCATATAGGTATATACATAAGAACTTTAAATTTTTTCAAACAAATTCTCGAAAGTTTGTTTTCAAAATTTTGTAAAATTTGTGAGGATTTAACAAAGTTCAGTCCCCTGCAATGGCCATAATTATTGATAACAGTTCTAAGAATTTATTTTTGTTAGTTTTTGCGACAGCTCTTGACTTAAACCACATATAAGTAAAAAAAAAAGTTTAGCAAATACAGATCTCGCACATCTCGCCATTTCCAAGATGTCTAGATCAAGATTTGTTAGAGCAACTGCTCTAATGTATCTGATATGTAAAAACCTGCTGCATAAGCTCCGCCCTAGTACTGACCAGTTGCCGCCGTATTGACAAGTTCCTGAAAAATGGTTGTACGTGACCAGTAGGGTACAAACAAACAGCTTAATGCTTAATCTTTCACTTAGGAATTTTTTAATTATTTGCAGATAAATACATGCGATAACGAAAATCAGTTTAACTCATAATAAATAGAGACGATACCGAATCAATTGGCGCGCTTAAATAGTGGGAAATTTTATGTTGCGTACTTGAAAAATTGGGAAATTTGGCCAAATGCCCAAGTGCTGAACATTTTTCGCTGTCCCTGCATATAGCGCTAATGTATAGTTTAGTACGGTCCATTATTATAGGTATAGATCTGAGATAAGTCAAAGTTTTTTAATTGCACTGCTGAAGAATTTAATTAAATCCATTGGATCTTGATAAAAAAAATAACAAGAAAGATTTTAAGATTTTTTCTTGAAGCATTTTGAAACGTCATTAAAAAGCCAAAAATGTATCGCATATTATATTATTAATAAATCTTTTATATAGATTTCAGAATGAATAAACTTCCAGAAACTAAAGCCCCCATTGCATTTCAGCCGTCCATTGATTAATAAAGCGAAGTTAAAGAAGTACTCCTCGGGATTTCCCGACGGCTTCTTTTGAAGCACAGAGGGTAACCTAAGCATAATTCTAATGTTAATATTGAATCTCGTTTATGTACTGAACACTGCACCACGCAACATCATTATAAATTATATATTATAATATATATATATCGAAAACAGTTAAGCCGCGTCTTGTATTTTGTATTTCTTATTTTTATATTTTTCACTTAAACTAAAGTGAATTTTTCATAAGCCATTTAAAGTATTTGGTCTAAAGTTTCATGTTGATATGTTGGTGGGTGTGGGAGAAAACACGGAAAATCGATTGAGGAGGGGTGGGGGATCCGCAACGATAAATTTGGATGTGGATTTGTTCATTAGAACCACATGAATCAGCTGACCAAAAATTGTTATTGGATTTCACTTGTAACCATAATTAGGTAGAATCAAACAAATATTGACGCATACCTTTATACCTTTTGCTATAAAGTACTTGCGGTCTGCCGCGCCTACTTCTGTCCGTTACATACATTGCACAAATCTAGTACAACCTTTGTAATTTTTAGTACAGGATATAAAAACTTTAAATATTTTGGACCCAAGTTAGCAAAAAAAAATACTCTGTATCCATTGGGCAAAGTTATAAAAAGAAAGAGTAAAAGGAAACCATAAATGCAAACTGATTACCACTGTGGATAGCGATTGAGTCAAGTCCATCTTAGAAATTATTTGAGCTTAAAATGATCAGTCATTTCATAGGTCAATATGTATTATTCATGAAAGAGATAGAAAGCAAAGCTGTTAAATGGATAGATAGATAGATATATGAATCGATAGACATAGAGAGATAGATAATTAGACAGATAGATCAATTGATACATTGTTAGATAAATAAATAAAAAAAACCATATGGTTAGATAGTATTAAACTTTAGGGGGTAAATACTAGGCATGATTTAATTCTCAATTTGAATCCTTTTCACCCAAAAGGTATTTTATAGCATCTATCTATCTAACCATATACCTAACAACACAGCATCTTATAATATAACAACTATGTATCTACAGGCTTACTTGCCCCATCTAGTATTTTGCATTTTTTAACCAGCGATCAATCACATCACTGCTATATTACAATTAAATACAAAGGAAACTATTTTATCGTCAAATTGATAGTAATTAATTGATTTTCGGTTTATATACAACAATAGAGTCCAAACAAATAAAATTACTCAAAAATATGACATTTAAACTATTTTACGGTTATCAAATTCTTTCGAATAGTCTTCAAATTTAAAAAGGAAACTTTTTTTAATATCCTGAGAAATTCCAAAATTGGACGTCCTAACGTACATTTTTCCTGAGAGAACAGGCATATTCTGCTCGGTTCGAAAGTTTTTAGTTTAGTATGCACAAAACAATTGTATTTATCAATTTTACTTTAAAAAAATCCCATGGCAAAACTCTAGAAAAGTATAATTACCTATATTTATGCTAGTCTTCCAAGATGCGAATTCGTTTTATTATCATTTGTATACAGGAAGTATTAAAATTTTATGTTATAATTCCTTTACTTTTGTAAGACTGTAGGGTATTCCATTGTCGTCTATCCGTATGATTTCACATATGTATCACCAAAGTGTACAGAGCTCACGTAATACGTAACTGCTTGACGACTAACATTTAAAGTAAGATAGCTTGTATTTAGCTTTCAGATTCAGATTTGGATATAAATTCTCCAACTAGTACATCTGGAAATGCCAACAGTTGTGCTTTCAATTAATTGACCCAACTAATAGCCATGTTAATTGTGAGCTATCTCAACAGATAAACCATAACCATAACGCATCATCAAATTATTGCCAAGTGCCACGCCCACCTGCCCGCTAGAGTTGCTCGAGAGATCTGCGTACAACAAATGCAGCGTAACCTTTATTATTATTAGTGGCTTGGTTCTCTTATTTCTGATTTCTGATTTCTGACACAACAGTGAAACACATGTGTCGCTAATTTACCTTGACATGATACGCCCACTTTGTGCGCCACAACAATAGCAACAAAAACACGCAGTCAGTCCAATTGCAAATCATTTATTTTTTGCGGCTTTGTGACGATTTTCTCTCGATTGCATGCTTTACCAGGGCCGCTCTCGATGCCGCAACCCTCCTCACACCTCACCGCAGCAGGGAAACGCCCCGCCCGGCAGCCGGATGCCCTGCACCCTGAAATCGTCCAACAACGTCACTGGCGGCGTCGTCAGGCAGACATCAACAACAAGCGGCAAAATTATGGCAATTACGTTAAGCAGCTATTTATTTTTATGAGCCCACGAATTATGAATAATTGCGTGCGCCTTGTAAACGTAACGTAAAACGTAACGCAACTACCAAGAAACGCAGAGTTGTAGTGCAAAGCGAGGCGGGGGGGCCAGAGCGCGGCTCACAGGCATCTTCGCGTCAACAATATCATTAGCACAAGTTCGAGAATCCATTTGGAGAAACAATCGACATCAATAACGATAAAACCTGGGAATGAGTTTGACGACAACGACACTCTAATGAAAAACCGCACTGAACTATGTATGTTTCGTATCATTCCTCTAAAGGGTGTCAACACTCTAACCGTATCCGTACAAAAACCCCCACCATGTGTGTGTGTGTATCTCCGTTGAGTGTGTTTGACTGAATTTGTCATTAGGCCCATAAAGTTGCAATGACTTGACTTGGCACACACGTAGCATCCAATCCTCCACAAAAAATTAAAAGCCCACAAAAAAAAAAATAAATGTTGACAAATAACAAGCTTGGAAAAAAAAATTAGTTACTTGAGCATTTCACGAATACCAGATGCTCTGTAAAACAAGTGGATAAGTTGTTTTTTTTTTCAAATTAATTTCTAAGGATAGAATATAACGCCACAAAATATTGAATAGGCGTGAGCCAAAAATTTTCGAATTTTGGTCAATCTATGTAGATATATAAAACTGATTGGTCCGACTGACGGACCTGAAGTTCTGCATGCAGTTGGGGTATATTCTTTTTTGGTTTATGGAGAGTTCCACCCCAATGTGGCGGAAATGGCTGAAATAAATCTTTAAAATTAAACGTGAAAAGCTTTACAAAACAAAACGTTATGTCGATACAAAATTATGTTCACCACATATTAGAGTAGAGTAATAACAATAAAATGTTTTTCAAAAAAAACCTCAAAATCGGTACTTAAGAAAAAAAAGGGTTGCCATTTTCGCGGTTCCCAAAATTACCTTTTGCCAAGGTTAATTTTTCAATTAAAACAATAAAAAATTAAAAAAGTGAATAGTTTAACTTCGTTGTGTGTAAGGCATATAATGCAACTAATTAAAAAAAAACAGTGTTCATAAATATTTCATTTACAAAATTAACAAATTTTTTTGTATTGTGTGAACACTAGAAATTTATTTTATGCAAATAAAATGATATTGTATAAAAACATTCAGAATATTGTATATCTTTTGAAGGAATTAAAAATATATATAAAAAATTTTAATTTGTTGTACTGTGATTTTACCTATCTATTTAATAGATTGAGTCGGCCTGAATAAATTTGATAAGCTCTGAAATTGATTAAACTTGATCAACCAAATTCGGAATTGAATAAATTTGTAGTTTATGTAATGTACAATTGCATAAAACCCATAAAATGATCGCATGAATTTTTAGTATTTCAATGTCGTATGGTTTTGAAATTTGACAAAACATATTATTATCATTAAATTCAGCTTGTATTTGGTTGCCTTATCAACTACTTATAAAAATTCAGGTATATTTCCCTATCTTATAGGAAATCAAGTTTTACAACTTAGAAAAAATCGAAATATGTCTTTAAAGCTTAAAAGTGAAAGCAAATTGATTGTGATAGATCTAGCAATAAAACAGTTATAAAAAACAGTGTTGTCTCTTTAGAGTATTTAGCTTATAAAATTAAATAAACAAAAAAAGGGAAAAATTGTGATCTCAAAATCCAGGTATTATAGGATTACCTCTGAGCCACGACTTACTATGGTTTTTTGCGCCTCGGATTCATATTCGTGACACCAAAAATGTTGAAAGCCAAAATCGACAAAAAGTGTTCCCATACAAAATATGTTTTTTTTTGTCGCCCTGTGTACTAATCACCTGAACATAACATCTTAAAAAAAATTGACTGCAATTTGTCTATTTTCCCAGATATTTTTTCCAAAAATTTAGATCAGATTCTTATATTCATCTTAAAATATAAACCAGATCTATCTTTAGTGACATCGCAACATGTTACTGATATTAAAGAGAACGTTCATATTAAAGCTAATTCAAATTATTAAAATTATAAAAAAATATATATTTTTAAAAACTCTTTGCGAACAAAATTATGTGTGACCTAAAAGTCTATTTAATTAACTAGGATACTAACTAATTTCTAAGCGAAAGCTTAAAATTTCTGTATATATTTCTTAAACATATGTATATACCACATATTCGGATTAAGCATAACCTCGCATGACACTGCTACCCAATAATTTTGATGTATTCTTAAGTATACACAATTTTTCAAAGACTTTGCCAAGTTTATGGCCCACACTGATGGCCAGCTTTGCTCAAGTTGTGGAAAGAAATTTACTTCTACTTAGTTTGGGACTCCGTTGTCTTGATAGAAATAGACCACGACAACGACACCAATTGACATTCATTGGCTAGTTTGATGGTCGTCTCGTCTGCCATAACATCTTTCTCAGCCTCAGCTCCAGCAGGGCTCCAGCTACAAGCAGCCAATTTTGGCTGTAGTTCTAAAAACAAAAAAAAAAAACACCCCAAAATACAAACAGCTCCCCCAGATTTTCGCCATTGTCGCCGCCGTCTTAGCTATTTTGCGATTGATTTTCTCTAGCGTCATCATCAGATCCCCATTGGCATTGACTGCGACGCCGGCGTCGACGTTGGCGTTGACGTTGGCCTCGACGTCCAAATGCTCGTTCTAGTCGTCTTTGGTGTTGCAAATAAATTACATTGTAATTTGTGTCCTAGATGTTGTTGTTGTTGTTGTTGTTCTACTGGGGTTGGGGCTTGGGGTGGCTGTCCACCCTTGGTTTGCTCATATCGTTGTCGTCGTTGTTGTTGTTGTTGTTGTTAGTGTGGCTCGTAATTTGATTTCGAGTGGCTTTTGCCCGCAGTCAACCACCGCCCATAAGTTAGCCAGCCCATCGTGCTGGCATTGCTCATTTTTGGCTTGCGACGTGCAGGACGCCCTCTCCTGCCTCTCCTGGTTTTATAGCTACACAGCATCCGGGGCAACCAAGGATCTCCGCCCCCTTAGAGCTCATTTAAAGTTGATGGTGTGTGAAAAAATGTGAACAGATTGTTATGTAATTGAGTTTTTAGGCAGCCGTTTTGAGGTCGACTTTTGTGGCGGACTTTTCTGTGTCTGTGAGGTCCCTTGTAAGGACTACCTCGTATATTTGTCATAGTCGCTTACTTGGTTGATTTCCATTGTTGTTGTTGCTGTTGTATTTATGTGTGTCATAGATGAAACGGTTTTCCGGTTTGATTTTTGAGGTTATAACGTTTGAACTTGTCATACTTGACACAAATATTAATAGATTTTTATTTGGAAAGACATTTTTGTGCAAAAATCGACTTTGATATAAAAATAATTAAAGTTATAATCAGGCGTGCATCCAGCCTTTGCTTATAGGGGGTTTTTCAATTCGAAGTATTTATAGCAAAGGTCACAAAAAACTGTAGACTCATTTTAGAAACGGGCCCGAAAAGCCCTCCCATGGATCCACCACTCTGTCCTTTAGCTTGAATATCCTAAAATGTGTTGTCGTGCCAAAATGTAAGGTTAGTGTTTTGTTCAAGGACTTCAATTCCGCATATTCGGAGCGGTTCGGGTTTAAAATTTGTAACTTCTCCAATTTAGAGATCTTCAAAACTTTTGCCTTTACAGTTCCAAATTATCTTAGCATTTTTTATACATTGATAATTAAAAAAAAAAAAGACGTTATAAGAACGGAAGTTTTTTTTACTTGAAAAAGATATATACGTCTTCAGCATTTAGGCTTAAAAACAAGTCAAGGAAAAAAAAAAATTCTAGAATTTGTAGCATTTAGCTTTTCTTACATTCGTTTCAATCAAGTATCAAACCAATACTTCGATTTAAACCAAGAATCAGTCTTAAAATATAAAATTTTTTTTAACTATGCTAATATTTATAATTTATCCCAAAACAATAGTTTCAATCAGTGCTTTACGCGTTAACTTGCTGTTTAAAAAAAATATAATTTTTTCAACCTGTTGTCTTTTTTATTATTGGCAAGGATTTTATGCTAGAACGCAATTAAAACTGGAAACCTCAGTTTTAAAGTTTAATTTTGCATATTTTGAATGCCAGAAGACACCAATTTTGATTTTTTTTTAATAATATCTAAAATGTTGCGAAATTATTGCTATGGCTAAGCCTAAATACACAAAGCAACTTAAAGATCTATTGTCTAATTTAATTTCTTAAAATAAGGTCCGACCCCAACAATCAATCGGCCATCGGTTTCTGTTTAGCATTCAAAAATTTTTAGTCAAAAAAAAAACCAAAACCATATGGGGCTGAAAGAAAAATATTTACTTGATTATATAATATGCTAAAAATTCTTATAATTTTAGCCTGATGGGACGATAGCAGTAGAGTAAATTTAAAAAAACAACATTTTTTTAAGTCAGCCATGGTTCCGAATTGTTGACCCCTCTTGTAGAAAAGCATTCCCCACAGTTCTTTAATACGGTTAAAGTCCGATCTGATTATCGTATAGTATTTTATCGTATGGATTGGATAATTACCTTAGTGAAAAATCCAAGAAAAACAAAAAATCTGTGTGGTACCGATTGTGTTCCTATGTGTGAATGTATTAATGTTAAATTTAAACTATTTGATAGCCACACCCCATACGGTATGCACAATGGAATGGATTTCAATACGTTGAAAGCACGCATGCGAATTTAAGCTGAGCATTACATTGGCGAAAATAATTTTTAAGAATGAATAAAACAAAACCAAAAATGGCGTACGAAAAGTCGGGCGCGGACGAATTGATATACCCTGTACCACTAGCTTGCAATATGGGAGCTATATGATATAGTCAACCGATTTCGATACAATTTGACAAAGTGCCTTAAATAGGATCTGAATGCCAAATTTAGTTTAAATATCTTTACAAACAAACAAAACAACGAATTTTGTATAAGAAACGTTTTTTTTGGACCGATTCGTCCTATGGGAGCTATATGATATAGTCAACCGATTTGGATCAAATTAGAGACAGTGCTTGGAAACTATAAAAAACTTTCGAATAATTTGGTTACGATATCTTCATAAACAAACAACGAATTTTTCTTCTGAAACTTTTTTTTTCGAGGTCGTAGAAACACTCCTAAGGGAGCTATATAACTTAACGCCGATATCAAAAAAATAAAGTAAATTTGTCTCCTTTGGAAAAATATGGTATCTAATGTGAAAGATTGGTTACTCTAGCTCTTACTATCGCTCAGATCTAGGCGTTCAAACGGACAGACGGACATACGGACGGACGGACGGACAGACGGACATGGGTAAATCGACTTCTCTAGTCACCCTGATCATATTTTAGGTAACTTTGGGATGTCTCCGACGACTCCTTCTATATGTTACATACATTTTCGACTTGCTCAAACTAAATGTACCCTTTGTTCCATACGGTACAGGGTATAAAAAGTATATTATTAAGCTGTACTGATAATCTAGCCTTAAGCTTGACAGATAATTGTCTTGCATTGCATTACACCCATAAAATTGATTTGTCAAGTTTTAGATAAACACATAATAAGCATGTTCTACTTTTAGCTAGACTTTAGAGATCAGTAGCGACACCTGGCGGAGAAACCGTTGCAAATTGAAAAACGATGGCAAAAGGGGGGCAATAAGTAAATCACGAAGAACATGAAAGCTAATAACGACTTCGCAAGTGCTTTATCAAATAGGATTCCACGAAATTATGTTAGTCTAAAAGTGCAGTAAAATTAGGTTTTGACCCGGAAAAAATTGCATGCTGGAATTTCTCTAGACTCAAGAATATGTCAAAGTTGCGGAAAGCGCTACGGGAGAAAGAAGCCACCTTTTTAGTTTTAGACTTTTTGGATGGTCCTTAATAAATTAAGCAAGGAAAATTCCCGCATGCAATTTTTTTCTGGTACACAACTATTTTTGTCTATTTTTAATGTACAAAAAAATCACTTATAAATATGACACTTGAAGCTATAAGCTTCAAGCAATCCTGAAAAGAAATCTAAGATTTACATTTAAACTTAAAAATATTTTGATTTTTTTTCATATGAATAGAACAATTCTTATGTATTAGCATATATAAACCCATTACATTCAATAAGCTTGTTGGCTAATAAATACAAATTCTTGACTTATCTTACAATAAAGATCTCAAACACCAAAAAAAAGAAGAGGAAAAAATAAAAACCTGTAAGTAGTATGTTAAATACTAAACGGAGTTTATGTACAAGTCAAAGAGGAATGCAACTTGGTACTTGGTGAGGCAAGCCAATCGAGCGCAAACGATGCAACAACCGATTATTGGTCATGCCTGTCGCAGCTCCAGCTCAGTTGCTTGTAACAAGCAACCACAGACATCAAGAACACAACAACAACAAAAATAACAAAAACAAGACGATCAAGAGCCGGATCTGGCCATGTCATGCCTCAGACCCAAACTCCGCTACAGATACAGATATACATAGAGACCATGCCCATGCCCATGCTGGTTCTTTTGGGTACGCTACGGTCTGCTTCTTATTAGCTTGCATTAAAACCCAGCAGGGTTTTCACACCTTTTGCGCCCCACTGTGTTGTCCGTGTTGTAAAGTGCCGACAATGCCGCCGCCAAGCAGCGTGCGCCAGAGTGAAACAGCGCTAGGTGCAAAAGTGCGAAGGAGAGATGGAGAGAGATGGCACAGTGTGTAAAACGAGCAAATACAAGGCGGCACAATCAAATTCAAATCACTTTGCATCTTTGAGATCTCAATAAAAATGTTGCTCTTTTTTTCTCGTTGTTGTTGCCATTGACTTTAATTGTTGCCGCAGGAGCATTGCTCAAATATTAATTGGTTTTTGTCTGTGTCCAAGCCCGTTGAGGATTTCTGGCTGTCTAAAACGATGCCGGTGCCGATGCCGGTGCCGGTGTTGATGTCGATGCGGATGCGGCATAGCCATGACCAATATGCCCAGCCATGCCTGTTGGTCAATTTCATATTGTTGTTTTTGTTAAGCGCAAAAAGAAAAATTAATTATGATATCATGATTTACAAAATTAGCCGCAAAATACTAGGCATTTGTTTTTTTTTAACTATTTTTTTTTTTTTGAATTTTAGACTTATTGTGTTAGTAGGCGTGCCAATGGCACCGCCTTGGTCTAACACTTGCGTGTATTCTATAGATGTGCCTGGCTTAGGGAAATTGACATATAATCAATTTCCAAAGTCACACCTAAGTTGAGTTAAAGTTCCAGTAACAAATCATATTCCCAGGCATCTTACAATAGATTTAGACACTTAATTAACTTAAATTCTTTATCGATATTCATTTTGTTGCCTTCAACATATGCCCCTTTTTAAGCTGAACACATATGCCACCTATTTTTCCAATCAATGGAGCGGAATGTCCTAGCACACTATCGGTCTAAAAGGTCAGTCTCAGCTGCCGGTAATGGTTTTTTTTTTTTTTTGGTTTGGGCAAATCGTGTAGCTATCGGTTATTATTGTAACTGGGCTAAATATCGGATATAATATGTTGCAAATAATCTTAAATTTTCGCACCGTTTTTACTGCAATACGCAGCTGAGGGGTTGTAATAAAATCAATAATATTTGTGCATTTTTTGTAACTTGGGTATGCATTACAAAATAGCAATGTGAAGAAACGATTTTGTTTTTACGAATTTATGAAAAAATAAAAAAAAAAACGTTTCTGGCGCTACAGAAATCGCGGACTTTAAAAGTTTTTGCTATCTCGGAAGCTACATCTCCAATAATGATGCAAGTCAGCAAGATATAAAATTTTGAGTCCTACGTCAGCGGTTTCTGTATAGTGCTTGTTGGCGTCAATTGGCAATCCCAAGGCTACGAAGATCCTGAATTGACCTTCCAGCGATTGTCGCTCGAATATACCATTATCTACCATTCAGGCAACATGACCTCGTGGTTCATTTGAATACGGAATTGGATGGTGACATTTACATGTCTAAAGATTCATGGGAGAATTTTTTTCTCGAAAGCTCCTTAAAGTAATACCAGCTAGCAAGATGAGTCCGTCGACGTATTTGCATGATGACGTCGTATATCCTTTACAACTTCGAAGTTTCAGCTATCTATTCCACGTGGTGTCGTAAACATACTTATAGATAGCAGTTATTTCGTCTTGTTCAGACCCATGATTTTCGACTTTTTCTCGATTTTTGAGAAAGCTCCGCATATGTTAGAGACAATGATGTCAAAGTCATCTTGCATAAATAAAAATATTGTATCAATTGTCAGTCTATTCTCCTATATGGCACTGAAAGCTGGAACATCTCCGGCAATCAGGCGCTATTTAATGGATTAAATAAATAATATTGTGAAGGCTGTTTGACAATCCTGCGACTTTTACTTAAATAGTAAATTAGCTCAAGGCCCCCAAATTAGAGTTTTTTTCAGTAACGAACCAAATCTCATGGCGTCAATCCAATTCGGATTGATAGATCTAATTATGCCTCGCACGATCCTTTCCGTGTCTTATGCTTTAACTATAATTAGCCACTTGGTCAACGGATATTTTTGTTGATAAAATGTTTCATTTTTATTTTATTTCCTTATTTTCAAATTTTTTATTGTAAATCGTAGTGTTTGGCCAGTTTATGTTGTGAGTTAGTGCATATAGTTAAAAAGATCATATATATTTTCTTGTTCTATTGTTCTATCTATAAACCTTATTCAATGTACGGTCAACTGAGCTTAGCTGTACTACTTGAATAAATAAAAAAATGCCTCAATCTCTGGTAATTTTATACTTCAATATTTTGGAGATAAGCACAATCACTGACAAGGGAACCTATTTTGACAACCTTAACCTTCTTCATCACTTGTATTGATACCACCTCTAAGCCATTGAAATTAATTTTGTAGAGTCCCCACATTATTTATAAAGTCTTTTATTCGTTTCTTATCGAAACACTTATGCTTAATCAGCACTCAAAAAATTTAATTTTTCCATTCTCGTTAATAATCTCGAGGTTGTCTACTTCCGATTACTGTCAAATATAATCTAAATGATGTAGCTTGCTTACAGGAATCTATTAACAGCTGGTACTTGACAGAAGCAAAGTCGCATTCAAATAGTGGCTGACTCATCAAACTTCCCTTTATCATGAAAAATCTGCTGTTAAAATGGTCTCATTTTGGTATTTCATAAAAACGGTTTAACAGAACAGTATCAAAGTTTCGAATTAGAGCATAGTGCAGGTCGCTGCTGTTTCAGAGAATTGTAAAGTCGGCAGGATCGACTGTAGCATGGCAATGGGAAGACCATAATAAAAAAATCTTAAGAAATTTTTTAAGGAGCGCCGTTGTTGAGAAAAGATCAGCCCATACTGCAAAACTTTGAAGAAAGTTATTCGCCTGAGTGTTTCATTCTAACCAAAAGATGATCGTGACCTTATATTATATATAGATATATTAGGTATATATTAATATGTCAGACCAGAGCACTACGTGCTGGCTTATCATTCCCTGGCTGGGATTGGGGATTTATCAAGCTTTCATGAGGGGGCGCGCATACAAATCATTTTGAGTGGGACAAAGTGGCAAAATACTCTTGATGGACACGTACAAGTAATCAGTGCATTTCATTATGGCCAACACGCACACACACACAACCAAAACATTCACTCACACTCACTTACATAAGTACCCGTAATGTTGGCTGAGTTTCTAATGGGCGCCTGTGCATATGCTTTATAAATAGCTGGCACATTAATTTTCATAAAAACTAAATCTTTGCACACAGACTACACTTAACGCTGTCTAGGGATGGAAAAAAGATGAATATTTTATAGCCTGCAATAGTACGGTCAAGGGTATCATATATTTGTTCAGTGCATGCAGTACAGGCAGAAGGAGGCGTGATCTGGAGAGCATTAGATCTGCACAGTATACATCCTACACCAGTTTCTTTACTATTCAGTTTTATATAAAAGAATCAAGAAAATCTCCCAAATTGGGCAAAATCTCTAAAGGATACTTTTATAAAAGAAACGGGAAAGCCTCCCAAATTGAAAAAAAAAATCGTAAAGGATAGTTAGAAAACTCTGGACATTGCGGAATCAAAAGGTTGGGCGACAAAGACTCTATGTCTAAACTTAAGATAATTTCTAACCAAATACTTTCTGGGGTACAATCTGTAGCAGCATAAAATCTTGAAACTGTGCTCCCAGTTAGAACCAATACATATTACTATCTTTGTCTCGGCAATCTGGTTAGCCGAGTAGCTTAAGGGCTTGCAGGTACGTACAACAGAACCTAAACATTAAAAAATACAAATGTAAATTAATTAATACATTAATTTCAGATTTTACTTCTTAGATATTTCAATATTGTTGTCAATGCCTTCAAAATTTTGTAAGTACTCAGATGTGAGCCCAATAAATAAAATAATACTGGGTTTTTTTTGTATAAAGAACAATCCCAGTGTCTTACTAAGGCTTTTGCCATAACAAAAAAAAAAACAGAGTATTCCACTGTTGGCCACCTTCACGAATAATCTTAATTTTATTCAGTGGTTGCTTTTATATTATTCTCTAAATGCTAATTATTAATTATCCTAACATAAGCCCAAGAATTGCTTGTTCAGTTCGACTTAAGAATAAAGATTTGAAAGCCAGCTCGATTTTAGGTTTTATTTGAGACAGACCACAGCAGTTTTTATTGGTAATAAAATTCCAAGTAGAATAAATTATTTAAAAGCCAATATTACATTTACAAAACTAAAATAAAATAGGGGGCTCCGCAGCTGCGTGCTACTTCGCAATGCTCCATATACACATCCAGACATTTCCTACCGTTTCTTTAATTTCTAAGAATTTGAAAGTGCTACAGTCGTGCCTGTCAGACTCTTAAATACCCTTCACCAACGCAGTTCACGAAGACATAAGATTTAAGATATCGTCTAGACAAATGGTAGTTTTTGGCTGTATCCCTAAGTTATAAAGAAGCGATTTATATGCCATTAGGCCCAATTAAATTTAAGAAGAAAAACAAGATATCAAATCGGGTGACTTAGAGAGCCACACGGTTATGAGTCCGGTAATTTTTAATCATGGCAGTAGTGCTAAGATATTCAAAAAAAATTGTTTGCCAAATTCGTTTGTGGTATCATCATAGACATACGAATTAAGCTACAGAAAAGTTTTTGTTATGAATGCCTCTATAAGGGATATGGTATATAATATAACCCCGATATTGATGGCTGTAGTTCTTACCATATCTGAGATCTAGGCGTTCAGACAGACTGTAAGAAAGCTATGTTTCAATCGATGTCTACATCTCCATGTTACATGCATTTTCGTCTTCCTCAAACATAATATATCCTTTATACCTTGAAAGATCGGGATAAATACTTTAAATATGGAAAACATGCAATAAATATCGGGGTTTTCAATAGGGACGCTATAAAAGTAGACCAATAGGGACAGCAACCGACGCCATATTTTCCACGTTCTCTTGACATTTCTCTTCAGTAAGGTTTGCCATTTCATCATGAACAGATATACCATCCAAAATCGAGTCGAAATTATTTAAATTAACTACCGAAATTCGGAGCCATTTTTTTAAAAGTAAAATAAAGTACCTTTCCATAATGCCCCCAATCATAAAAATCGGTATCCTGAAGAAAAAACCATAGCCTAAAATGTGTGCTCGAAAGCCCAACATTTTGGTAACTTTTTCTACAAAAAAAATGGTGAAAAAATTCGAAGTAGTACAGAATTTATGACATCATATGTGCAACCGTATTTTGAAAAAGGTCCTTTTTCACTAAAATAGTCCTAGAAAAAAAACGAGCTATAAGAGGATAATAAAAAAAAAACGGATTTTGAATGCCGAAACATCACCCTAACATTAAATATAAGTCTCATCTCTGGAGAAAAAAAGTGTGAAATTTGTCAACTAGTGTATCTAAAACCGTTTTTGTTTTATTTAAAAAAACTTTTGTAGCACTCTTAATGAAAAACCTTATTGATATATTTACATATTTTTCATGCAATCTTATTCGTTCAAATCTTAAATTTAAAAAGTAAAGTTAGAGATAACTTTTCGTATATTTTGAACTCGAAATCTATGTTGCATTTAAAATTTTTTTAATAATTCCTAATTAAGGTAACGTGGGGATATATCAAACGGGTAAAAATTTGATAGGAACAACTGTACATATAATATAATGTACAACATTTTTTTTAAACCTATAAGGCAGCACGTCTTATATTTGAACCTACGAACTCGACCTTAAAAGGCCTTAAGCTTCACGAAGTCGAGAAACATTTCGAAAAACTCGAAATTATTTTATTTGTTTTATAAGCTTTAAAGCTGAAAATATATCGGTTTATAAAACTATTTGCAGAGACTTCTAATCATGAAAATGCACTGGCGATTAACCTACTATATAATAGTATGGACGTTCTCACATTTTCGACCTTCGAAATCGATTTGTGTAATAAAAAATAGCAAAGATATTGTTTAATACATATTGGACTCACTGGAGCACAATCAATCCTGCTATTATTAATTTCTCAATAAAATTTGCCGATGTTCTCATATGACGAATTGCAAATAAATAGAAATTAAAAAAAATAACTTTTTGACAAGACTTAATTCATTACTTTGTAATTTGATCTTTCAAATTCGTAATCCTATTATAATGATGTTAATTGAAGGATAATTTTCTTTTATACAAGCAAACTTCATATATAAAATATACGGCTGCCCTCCGGAAAACGAATACGAACATTTTATTGTTTATCTAAATAGGAGAAAAATTATGTAAATATCATAAATTTTTGTAAAAAGCTAAAAAGGTCATTTTGTTTTAAAAACCAAAAGTCTTAGATGCATAATTCGTTTGTTTATAAAGGTATCGTTACCAAAGGCAATCGAAAGTATTTTAGAGTTTCAAGCTCTATACCAAATTTCAAAATTTTCGTTTTGAGTTCACAGAAAAAAAATTTCCCTTGTAATAAAAAAAAAAAATTGCCGTTCATTTTAATCAACTTTAGTGTTAAAGTAATATTGTTGTGTAATTTTGTTAAATAAAATTTTAAATACAAAATAATAGCAATATTTTGATCGAACAATATGAAATTATCGAAATATCAGAAGATATCGACAACTAAAAGTGTGGACAGAAAAGAAAGCAAAGGTAATTTATGAATTTTTCGCTCTCCAGAACGTGACCAATACATTTATTTTAACCTTAACTTAAAGTAATTTAGGCTGCCCAGATAATCTCACGGGAATATTTAAGAAATATAATATTGGGGGGATGTGTGCAAAAGCTAAGTGTAGCAATCTAGAATGGCTAGTGGGCGTAGGGTTACCCGATAGTCTGAGTGAAAAAAGCGAACATTCCACAATCCCCCTTTTTCTACTGCTGAAATTTTGTCATAGAAAATTGGCATACATATAAGAGAGGACGAAATACAAAAAACTATCAGAAAAATCACTCACAAAGAAATTTTTTATGACCTAACCTAAACCCTAAGTGGGCGTGCTTATCTGTCCATGAAAGTCATTTGCCTCATAAAATACTAAAAAACAAATTGTGTTCAATATCCAATATGGTTAATATTTAAAACTTTTTCGAGCTCAAGAAGCTTAGACATTTTGTTAGCTCTCGGAAGCACTGGGCGAAAGAGTTTCTTCTGCCTCATGCACCCTAGTCGGACATCTTGTCTACCCCAAAGATCATTGTGACTGGCTAGACATTAACAATACTCTAGTTGTAGTTGATAATTCCAATTTAAGTCCATTATATTTATTGCAGCACAATTTCGATGCTATCTGAGACTGCGTTCAACTCTTGAACCACGCTGTGGCCAGTGGCCACCCACTCCGATTTCAAGTTGCGCCCATTGATGACCAACGTCGGCTATTAGCAGGCCACTTTACTGGCTGCTCCCGCTAAACCCAACAACAAAAGAGCCAAAGACACAAAAACAAAAACAACAGCAAAGATCCCGGCTGGCAAACTAAAGACACTAAGCCTTATCGATTGCTCACTTTAATGCGCGGCGTCACCCTCGCACAAAGACCCAGAGACACCCAGTGAGAGCCAGAGAGATCCTGCCGTCGTCAGAGCGCACTATTTACGTCATGTTGTACATGTTAAGCCGACAAATCGGTTGCGATTGATTAAAGTGGGTTGTTTGTTATTCAACCCTGGCGCTGGTTTTGGGTCTTGTTTGTGACTCACCAGTCGGTCCATAGCGATTGCTATCTTGACTTCATTTTCGGTTTTTTGATATTTGAAATCTGGAAAATCCGCCAAAACTGTGTGAATCTCTCTTTGTGTCTCTAGGTAAGCCGCTGACGACGTTCACCTTTTTGCTGGTGTTGTTGTTCCTGCTGTTAAGCGCGTGAAATTTGTCATATCCTTATCGCGACTTGGTCGTGTGCCTTATGGTGGTTAGTTTGCCTTGGAACATATTTCAGCAAAACACCAAATAAACAACAACAGCAGTAAGCTGTGTGGGAGTTGGGGTGTCTACGAAAAAAGGCGTGAAATATGCCAAGGCGTGGCGAATATGCTCAAAGCCTCGGCGCATGCAGCGCACGTAGCGCAAGGATTTTTGGCCAAAGCTCGACTTTAGTCCCAGCGGACCGCTTCTGTGGTTGCTCACCATGAAATCGATGTGCCGATGTGCACTCTCTCGCACTGCTATCGTCAAGGATTAGGCCAATTTGATATGTTGCCAAGCTTAGTAGCGGCCTGTTTGCATAGCCCAGGGCTAGTATTTAGAGTATCCATAGATGGGCAGCCGGTAGCTATAGCTAGGCTATGGCTATATAGACCTGCCCAACCTGGTCATCAATCGAACACTTTGCCTTAATTACTTTTGCAATTACGCAGCTTGGGAGCCCAAATGGTTGCGTACTTCCCATCATTAGCGAATCGGGGCTGCGACCCAATGCTGGGGCCGCCCAGTGCACGCAAATTAATCAAATTAGCTCCAGTTTTTATATATTTTTTCATTTTTTTTCTGTCCAACTCTTGGAGTCAGCTACTGGTTGGCGTTTTTCTTGTTGATTGCAAAAAATCATTTAAATTGATGTCGTCGTCAACGAAGTCGCCCAAAGCCAAGCTCCGAAACAATTGAGTTGTCAACCAGAGTAACTGCAGCAACTGCAGCGCAACTGGAGCAACTGCAGCAGCCACGGTAGGCGTTGATGGCATTAATAAAGGCTACATGCATATGCATATAAACACTTGACTCGAAAAATGAAAACAATGTTAATTACAGTTCGAGTCGACAAAAAGCAGATGCAGATGCAGATGCAGCAAGGCGGATTAATCTAGAGCGGAAACAACCCAAGGCCAATGAAAAGTTCACTACATTAAAAACTACATAACATATAACAAAAAAAAATTGGCTCCGCTTTTAATATGCGAATCTATAAGCTTAGTAGAATGGAACCCTACCGAAAGGGATAATTCCATATCTAATACTATGAATATTTGAATATTATAAATCTGCATTCAAGAGATTGTGGTAGCTGCTTAGTGTTGAGTTAGTTTATGGGGTTCAGTTACAAAATATGTGCTCTTCTAGAAAACCACTTCTGGTCATATCTTTTTTTAGCAACAACATTTTTTTAAATAGGAAAATAATTGAATACTATTATTAACAGAAATTTTAAAATTCCTTTGTCAGGACTTAGTCAATATTTTGATTAATTGCAACTTTTTTTCAAAAAAAAAAAGGTTAAGTATCATTAAAAGAACATACCTTAGCAACTACATAATCATACCAATAATATTATTTTATTTTAATTCTTGGGGTCACGGAAAAACGGAACACATAATTACACTAGTTAACAAATTTATTTGTCATCGAGAGAACCTTCGTATGCATTTTTTTTAAAGGTAAAGGTGTTGAGAAATACCAAAATGACAACCATATTTTTTCCATAAGCACTTTTTTCGAAATTTTATTGAAAAACGTTTTTGTAGGCACTTTTTTCGTCTTTAAAAAACGATTAGATCGATTGATGTTCTCTTTACAGTGATATATGAGATTTACAGAAGTAAAAATTATTGAAATTACAAGCTGCCAAAGTCAAAAATAAGAGTAATTTTCGACCAAAAGAAATAAGTTTTTCGGTTTGATATTGGAAAGAAATTTTTCAAAATTAAGCTGATAGAAAATTCTTTTACGAACATTTCGAGTGTAAGGTATTCGAAATTGGATAGTCACTTTGATGTTATTATAATTTAATTATAAAATTAAAAAATATTTACTATAGCGTCATGATTTTTCAAATTTAATGAAAAAAAATAAGAAAAACAATAATATTTTCTTTATTTGTACAATATTTTAAAAATTATTGTTGCAAATACTAAAAGTAAAAATACTAACCCAAAACATAAAATCAGAGTAAATATGTGAATTGCGATTATGAAACTCTTATTTCATAATTCTTTAACAATATTTTTGACTTTAAAGATTTTATTAATATTATTTAAAGGTTGTTAAAAAATACTAAAATATGCTTTAACTGATGACACTTTTTGACAGATTATTAAGCTGCAACATTTTTGTCTTTGTGTTTTGAATCATTCCGTTTTAGAATAATATCAATTTTAATTAAAAACTTGTTAAACTCTCATTCCCAGTTATTCAAAAAAATCGTTAATAATGCGAAAAAGGTGACAACCTCGAAGTAAACCCGATTTGATATAATATTGAGAAAAAGTTCATTGTAATCTTACGATATTTGAATTTAAGGAAAAACAAATCTTTAAACATTATTGTTAAGAAGGAATGCAATTTTCGGTTTCTTACAAACTCCCAATTCCTTTTTAAGAGAATTCCTTTAAAGAGAATTTAAGAGAAAATTAAATATGGATCTGAGCGGTAAATAATTGGATTTTCGTTTATGGAAATAGTGAGCCTCTCATATAAATGGTCAATGTCAGAAGAGTTCCTTTGTAGTGAAAAAAAAAAAGTTCACGTATGTATATGTTTGGTAAAACTTTCCGCAGAGATTTAAAGCAGTAAATCTTATAGGAAAGGAAATATAGTTATTATACTCCTCTGAAACGGGTGGACAGATTCTCATGAAATTTTGTGTGCCTATTGGATAGCTCTAAGAATCGGCCAACATATATTTTTTATACCCCTAAGGATACCATAAGGATACCACCCCTAACATTTTTTTTTTTTTTAATTATTGGACAAATTTTTTTCAGTGTGACTCTCGTAATTAATTAATGATATATATAATTTTAAGGAATAAATTATAAAAATTAATATTTGAATTTTTGTTATTTTTATATTCCCTCATCATTCACAGTGCTTCAAACCTCTTTTACTCATATACCATATCCTAACAATAAGTTAGTTTTTTTTTACACTAGAAATTACCTAGAAATAATTTATATGACAAAACAACGTTTGTCGGGTCAACTAGTATCTAAGTAAAAAAGTCTTTTGACTTTGAATTAAGGAAAGTTTCGGTAAATGGCAAAAAAAAAGACATGGATCGTGAAAAACAAAGTCCTCTTAGTAAGAGCAAGTATTTAAAATAAAAAATTAAAGTAATAACTCATTAAAATAAGGGAAAGCTGTCGGGCATTTAGTTAGCTCTTATTATTATTACTTACTTAAAACGGCAAAGATTATAATAATAAATAGAACTAAGCTAAGGTTTCACCATTTTGGATTGGCACACGGCCAAGCAAGCTAGTCTAGCTAGATCTGGTATCTGGTATCAGCCCAAAGGGGGCTGCTGCTTGTATTGAGACAGTTGACAATGGCTCTATTTTTATGCGATTTACTTGTTTTGATAAACACTCGACATCCCGTCGTGCTGCTCATCTTCGTCATTGTTGCACTTCTGGCACTCTGGCATTCTGACAGTCAACTGACACCCCGTACACTCACCCGCTCCAGACCCTAAGCTGCGTGGAAATAATTTGAAAATTGCTTTTTGGCTCGCCTTGCAACAACAACAACAACAAAGCACACCCCGAGTCTAGTAAAAATTTTTATTAAGGTCGCGTGCGGTTTGATGTTTGAGATAAGAACGGCTCACATATAAATAATATAAATCTACATATAAAACCCTTAAATAGGCACAAAACAAAGCTAACCCTAAAATCCAGCCTCCTCGTCCTGCCCTTCCTTCTGCTGCTTGTTTTTGGCTCTTCTCTGGTTTTGGTTTATTATTTGATAAGTATTTTGTGATAATATTCTTCATAGTTTTTGACAGTGTGAAAGGGGGAACAGGACAGCATAGAAGTTGTGATTTGAGCATCAGCATCAGCATCATTAAATTGAGTTTTAGTCAAAGTTAACAATGTTCTGTTTCATAAAATAAGATTTTATTATGGCATCCATTCTTTTCATTTTACAGAGATTCAATTCGCAAGCCAAGAGATGGGTGGCACCAAGAGGGTATATGCAGAATGAGCGTAAGTTCCCTTACTGTGAAAATTATTTGTTTATATAAATAAAAGCCCAATCTCTAGTTTATCAAATTTTTTAAATACGATTTTTTTATCTAATTAAAAAAAAAAATGGCTCTCAATTTAAAATTTATAAAATATGAGTTTTTCTTAATTAATGACATTTAATCTTATTTTAAATGTATTTAAAATATTTTATCGTGTTTTAGGTTAGAGATTTAACTAATATTTTTTACTAATTTTTTTAAGCTAAATTATAAATATAAATAAAAAATTATAGTAATTTTTAATTTTGTTTCAAAAAAATTTAATTATACAATGCTACAAACCGCAATTAAAATATGTTGGTATCTTTTTAGATTTAATTTGATAATCTAATCTTTGTTAATGTTTTGAATTCGAGATTTTCAATCATATTTTTTTTAATAATATGTGCGCTTGATTATTGTTTTATTAGTTAAAAACTTATAATTTTATTTAAAACTTAGGCGTAGTCACTAAAAGTTTAATAAGATTTTATCATACTTTAAATAAATGAATAAAATTGTAGAAAAATTATTAAATTAGACTTTTGGCAACCAAAAATTATTTTTTTTTTCTTGAGCTTAAAATTGTATTATGTTAAAATCGTTGTTTGACATATAATTTTAATTACTTTTTATGTAATAAGAATCTTTGGTCTGAAAATTAAATAAGGCTGAAAATCGCAATTTAAGAATTTTGTTTTCTTTTTTAAAGACCTTTAATATCAAATAGATAATTTTTGGTAATGTTTTAAGAATTTTTGGGTTCTATGTTAAATTAAATTTTATTCCGACAAAAATTTCTTATTCATCATTTGTTTATCTTAATAAGAATGCTATAATTTTGTATTCTTATTTAAAAAGCTGTTGATTTCAATTCATGATTTTGATCAGCATTTTTTTTTCTTGTTCAACATTAAATTTTTTTCAACTTAACTAAAGAATTACAATCTAATTCCAAAATATTTTGTCTTATTTTTAGAATTAAGTTTTCTTGTTTAAAAAATGTTTGGTCTTATGTAAAAGAAATTCAAAATCTTAATTTTAGATGAAGCATATGTAAATTATAAAAAAGTACGAATTCTACCTAAAATAACATTTTTTCGAATTAAATTTTTGGATTATTCTGGATAGCCAACGATCTACTAACACTTATAATAAATAAATTTACGAATCAGTAATATTTATCAATCAATGTTGAAAAGAATTTATTCATTATTAAAAAAAAAAATAGTTTTTCCTAAGCACCATACAAACCTCTTAAAACTTTTTGCTTTTTTCGAATTACTCTGAGATATCTCAATCGGAATTATAGAATGTATTTACGATACGGAAGAAATAAAATAAATTTGTTTTCCGTGACTTAAGATGGATCTTCCGACATTGCTTTCTTAGTGTAGCCTTTTTACCTAATAGATGCAGGTTGTAACAAATTAACGAATCCCGAAAACGGAGACAGGATAAGTATATCTCAAAGCCGGCAAAAAGGAAGCTGTTTATTAAATTTTTAATTTTGCCTTATTCTATTATATTTAAAAGAGTTTAACTATGTGTATATTTCTGTGATATGAATGTTGAAGATCAAGGAAATAAATAAATATAATAGAAGCTTTATTTATAATATACAGACCGTATAGATACTCATAAACTGAATTTAAATTTTATAAATGTTTAACTTTTTCTAGTTTCAATCGATATCTACATATCCATGTATTAAGCTTTATTCAAAAAATGGACCTTGCTATTACGAATTTATATATAAACTCAAATAAATTTCAGACGGTAGCGATACGCGCAGGATACATTTATAAAACTTCGTGACGGAATAATGGATTTCCGTTTCGTAACTTAAGAAATGGAATAGGAGTAGCATCTTTTCCATTGCTTATCTTATACGGATAAACCGCGCGGAATCCGACCCCGGGAGGCCTGTGGCCCCAAGTTTTATCCCTGATGTTATGCTTTCGCTCATTTAAGCTTTGTTATGCATCATAAAATGGATTACTTCCGCAATAATACGCGTCGCTCCGCTGCCTCTTGTCCCAAGAGAGCAAACCATGCCAAGAGGAACCGAGAGGGCGTCAGTTGCTATAATGAGCACCTTTGCGCGCCAAAATGACAACCTGCGCACAAATTGGATTACTTCATTTCATGTCCATGCAGGCCAAACTGGCTCAGAAAACAACAACAACAGCAACAACAACAAGTAGAGGAATCGCGGCAAACATCAAGCATATAAAGTGCCAAGCTTTTGGCTTCGAACCAGACAGCCTGACTGCTCCGACCGGGCCTAAAGAGGAAATAAATAAATAAATACAATTTTGCAGTCGAGCATTTGGCCGATTGATTTCTTGAGCACGAAATATAACACTGGCAGCTCAGCCACCTCAGCCAGCCCCGCAACACAGCTCTGGTACCGCCAAAAGTCCCAATTTTCAAAGCCATCCCAGTGCATTTAACTAAACCAAAGTGAACTACCCAAGCTGCACACAAATTGCCGCATATTTGTTGAGTAATTACGCTTTAACTTGTAATAAAGAAGGCAAACAATAAAACGAGCTTCGATTCCGAATCCAGTTCATCCCAAGCTGCACATTATATCGGTGCCCCCTCGCACTCCTCCTCCCCGTCCAGCCTCTTATCACATACAAACAAAGTACGAGGTGTGTTCAAAAAGTAGGGTGACTTAAGCAATTTCGCGGGCTACGTATTTTCGATTATCGATTTTTTTATTTTGTTGTGTTGGTACACTGGCCTAAAGAGAAGATGCTGAGGATGTCGGTATATCGTTTGGCTCGTGCCATGAAATTTTTTCTAACGTTTTGGGCATGAGACGTGTGTCAGCGAAGTTTGTTCCGAAATTGCTAAATTTTGACCAAAAGAACCGTCGCATGAGCATCGCTCAAGAGCTGTTGAATGACGTCAACGTCGACCCAGATTTACTCAAAAGGGTCATAACTGGTGACGAATCACGGGTATATGGTTATGATATCGAAACCAAAGCCCAATCGTCCCAATAGAAGCGGCCAGAAGAGCCAAGACCGAAAAAAAAAATCGCCGAGCACGCAAAACACTTATAACCTTTACGCCTCTCACAATCAAACAAAAAATGTCATTCACTTGAAATTTGGTACAGATGTTCGGGAAGAGTGTACCAACACAACAAAATAAAAAAAATCGATAATCGAAAATACGTTGCCCGTTACTTTTTGAACACACCTCGTATATATAAATATGCCTGTTGGAGCCAATGAGCTGAACCAACTTAAACGCGGCAAAAAGCGAAAATTGGTAACAACAACAAGAACAACAGGGAACTACTTGTGGTTATTGTCGGGACTTCCCGACTTTCGTGTACACTGTACTCTCATAACTTTGGCAGTTTTCTTTCGATCTTAACGCGGTTTGAAATTTTTTGTGGTTGGCAACGACTCTGCTAATCAGTTCACTCTTGTTTGGAAGAAAATATTTTTGCCTGAACTTGTAACAGACAGAAGGAGGCGAGGCACACCCAAAGTTTTTCATGCGAAAACTGCTAACCAATAACCTCGGGTAACGATTGAGCCATGTTCGTCCACGAAACATTACCAGTTGATGCCCTTAGAATATTAAGTTTTTTAATAAACTACCTTAATCAAAAAGTTTCCAGAGCTTATTCAGAAAATTACAAAATTAAGATTATTCGTCAAAATGTTGTCTCCTTCAGAGAACTCTCCATGGACTGAAACTTATGCCTGTGTTTCATTCAATCCTTGTATCATTTTAACTGTGAGCGGAATACTGGGATGATTCCGGCAACTTTTTGATCAAGTTGGCATTCTTACCCCGCTCTTCCCTGCTGGAATTTTGCACTTTTTGAATATTTTGATCGAAAAGCATTCCGCGGCTTGGAGGGGATTGTCTCAGAGAGGTTTTTTGGGCTGCAAACGATTTCCCCACAAATTCTGATTTTCTGATAATAACTACCTATGTTTTTATGCATGATAGGCTCATGTAGTAGGAGCGGTAGCGAAGGAGCTCCAAACAAGCTAACGGTAGCGTCCAGAAAGTTCCAGAAGTTTACTGCCACTTTGTTTTTAGTCATAAAAGAACGCTAGTTCCAACTAAGCTCCCGCCATGCATGGATCAAAATGTCAACATTGGAAATTTACCGAGGGGTAATCGTACCACACGAAATCCCCTGCTCCAGCAGTCTGCACATCGGATTTGAAGGTTCAAAATGCCTGCTACCTTAACTGTAGTTCAAATATAGCAGAAACATCAAAAAAGCATAGGTGCAGAGGCGCTATGATCCAGTCGGAGATAAAGGAAATGATGATGATGATGACCCTTCTTTGCCTATAAACTACAATTTAGCTAAACGTATTAGGTAAACTTGGCTTCCGCTGTTTCCTTCCAATGTTATTTAAAAAAATTATAATATATTTGTATTGACAGTACTACCGAAGGTTAACTACTACTTTTTCCCATCTATCTGGTAGTTGTAGGATACCCTGTCGAAAAAAAGACAAATCTTTTGAGGCGATCCCCAAATCCCTCCATTTTGTGACTTCTTCATAAGAGTGGCACTTCTGGTCAACTAGGTTGTGGCCCATGTAACGAAACCCATGATAATCCCGAGCAGCAATATCTGGAGTGTACAGTGAGTAAGGCAGGCCATGCCATTTAAGCATATCCAGGATTGTCTTGGCCTGTGCATTGTCATGCTGGAGGATAACTTTGTTGTATCCCTCTAAATATTAGGTCTGAACGTCGACGGGAAGCATGTTATTTTGCGCTTGGGATTATCTTGATGGCCCCATTTTTCGTCGCCGATCATAATTTCATATAAGTTATATGAATATGATGTGATATAACAATCCATTATGATTGTCTGTTTAAAGCGGTTGTTCACAAGTGAAGAAACGCCGCTCAACATCTCTCTGCTTCAACTGGTACGGAGTCCAATTTCCTTGCTTCCGAATGATTTCGATGGCTTTAAGGCCAAATCGCTTGTTGTATAACAACCAATGATATTGCTTCTTCACCAAGCAATTCCTTAAAGACGGAATCAAAGTTGAGCAACTAAAAATTATGGTAAAACATGATCCCGCATTCTATTTCTCCTACCATTCAATATATGCACCTGATATGCTTTACTAAGATCTTCTATGACGTATTTTTCGACTCTCATTAAAAACGGTATACGACATAATCTTCTACAGATAACCGTTCTTGAGATAAAGCTTGGGAAATAGCAGTGAAAAATTGCCATAGACATTATGTGTCTTTAGGCGTTGAATCCTCTTTAATATATAGTATGAGGGGATGTACATATAAAATAATGTAACGTATACCTATTACGTAGAGAATTTTACGATCTACAACTTTTTGGAACAGTGTAAATAATTGTAAAGCAGCAAAACATGGTTGCCACAGCTCTGCACCCTTTTATTACTATATATCAATATATATTGAAATTAAACACGACTTAGCTATTTTTGTTATAAGGAACATTTCCTTTGTGCAACGCTGCAACCCTGTCACATTTATTGTCATGTGTTCGTGTATAATACGTGCACATTCACGAACACACAAAAAAAATAGTTTGGGTGCGTGTTTTGGCTAAGCTGCTTACAATTCACAACTGTTTAAAACTCTGGTTTGTGTCTTTCAAAAAATGCCATTTTTTTTCAGCAATTAAAATCAAATATGCTTTGTAGGCGTCGGCCGGGCTTGTCCTTCAACTTTGCTTTTATGCCCTCAATCGTATGGAAACGGGTTCCACGGAGTGACAACTTTGATTTTGGAAACAAAAAAAGGGCTGAATACGGAGGTTGATCGATGTCATTGAATAAGTTTTTGGCCTTTGTGTAAAAATGTTTTTAGGATAATTTTGGGTCGAGAATTTTTTTAAGCACAGTTTTCTAGAACTTTTTCGAGAACTACACTACTGGTCATAGGTTTATTGTTTATTATCTTTAATTTTAATAATGATTGAAAAGAAGTTGAAACGCAAAAACTTAGGTTATTCGATGATTCGATGATACTTCAAGTATAATATTCAAATCATCATAAAAGCTAACAATATTTAGTTTTTCAAACATTTTCTTAATACTACTAAAAATAAGGAACTTTTTTTGGTTATTACAATAGACGCACTTAAACTCATTTATATTTTTGGAAGAGAATAATTTATTTCTAACTTCAATTTATGGTTGGTGTTATTATTTGACTTATTAGAAATAAAAAAAAATAAATTCAGTAATAAGTACTTCCTCCTTTGTTACTAATAACTTCATATATGTGGTCCTTCATAGATTGATATAGAGCATCTATGTAGTTCACGGAAATCTTGCTCCAATCATGCTTAATAGCTGCAGTTAATGTTTCCTTATCTTCGTATTGCTTTCCCCCTTCGTATACCTCCTTTTGAGATCTTGAGAACATGGTGGCAAAGTCATGATATTAACGTTTTGACTTGAAACAAACGTCTTTACTACACGAACGTTATGAATAGGAGCATTATCTTGTTAAAAAATCCATGGACTTGGTCCGAATAGATCATTTAATTTTGGAATTACGGACTCCAAAAATGTTTTGAAGCGCTATGCGTTCATCTTCTGATCGATAAAGATTAAGTCAATTGTTCCATAAAATGTGATGGCACCCCTCACCATGCCTCCCCTTCTCGGCTGTGATAGCGGCTTAAATATAGTTCATTTTTTCGCAAATCGTGATAATAGTATTGAAAACTATCAGGGCCATCTAAATTAAACGTTTATCATCAGTAAAAACAACCTCAATCATTAGTTCGAGTGTCAGATTGAACAGTCTACGTAATGTATTCTTCCACAAATTGAAGCCGTTTTTCTTTACGTATAGCATTCAGAGGTCCTTTTTTCTGATTTTTTGACGCTTTAGATGTACTGCATTTCTTATTGTACGCTGAACAGTTGAAAGGCTTTCTTTTACTCCAGCTAATTCCTCAATCTGAGCTTCTGAATTAGCCGGATTGGAAGCAGTTCTAAAATTTTGCCGTCTTCTTGATTAGTTAGTCCTTTTTTTTCCTTTAGAGTGTGCTCCATATACCTTTGGATCCTTTAAATATCTATCAACATTTCTGGAACTGCGCTTTATCTCTTTGGGAATGATTCGATTGGATAGTCCATGCAAGTGAAAGAAGTTTTTTTTTGACGTTCCAATGAGCTAATAACAGTAGCTTTTCCCTTTCATGGTTTAAAAATTGATCGAAAACAATTGATTTGTTTATTTTCAGTATTTCTTCAATGAAAACAATTGCACTTCATTAAGCAAGATTGAAAATTGTAAAGTGCGTCTACGAGGTGTGTTCAAAAAGTATCACGAATTTTGTGTTTTTTCAAATTTTTTTATTTATTCATGAATATCTATTTTGTCCCCTTCAAAGTAATTCCCATGAGATATTATACACTTGTGCCAACGGTTTTTCCAATCTTCGAAGCACTTAAAAATAATTTTTTTTATCTTGTTCAGCTAGTCCTTCGATGCCATCTTTATCTCGTCAATCGTAGCGTAGCGTCGTCCTTTCATGGGCCTCTTCAGTTTAGGAGAACAAGAAAAAGACACAGGGGGCCAGATCTGGGGAATACGGTGGCTGCGGCATCATTAGTGTGTTGTTTTTGGCCAAAAAGTCGCGCACAAGCAACGATGTGTCAGCAGGGGCGTTAGCGTGGTGCAAAAGCCAATTTTTGTTCTTCCACAAATCCGGGCGTTTCTGGCGTATTGCTTCGCGCGAATTGCGCATAACTTGCAGGTAATATTCCATGATGCACCACGCCCCTGCAATCGAAGAAAACTGTAAGCAAAACTTTAACATTCGACTGAACTTGGCGCGCTTTTTTCGGTCTTGGTTCGTGCGGCAGTTTCAATTGAGATGATAGAGCTTTGGTTTCCACGTCATAACCATAAACCCACGATTCGTCACCAGTTATGACTCTCTGGAGCAAATTTGGGTCGTCGCGGACAGAGTCCAACATCTCATTAGTAATGTTCATGCGATGCTGTTTTTGGTCGAAATTGAGGATTTTTGGTATGAATTTCGCGGCGATTCGTCTCGTGCCCAAATCATTGATAAAAATGGAATGGCAAGAGCCAATCAATATGTTTAGATCCTCAGCAACTTCTCTAACGGTGATTCGACGATTGGCCAATACCATTTTCTTCACTTCATCAATTTTGTCGTCTGTTGTTGAAGTGCTCAGGCGTCCGGCACGCTCTTCGTCGTTCACATCTTCTCGGCCTTCTGAGAACATTTTGTACCACCGATAAACGTCCAAGGTAGCTTCCGCGCACTTAATTTCGTTTTTCACACAAAATTTGATACAGGTTCTTTGATTCATTTTTTTGAATAGGTAAAAATCGAGGACGAGCCAAAACACGTGCAAGCAAAGCAGCTGTCAACAATTAAGTGAACATTCAAAATGGCCGAGCTTGTCGGCATAAGTGAGACCAATGAGTACCAACATAACGCCACAAAAAAATCGAAATTCGAATACACGTAACCCGCGAAAATTCAAAATTCGCGATACTTTTTGAACACACCTCGTATTTCAATGACCAACTGAAAACCTACGTGATTCCACAGACATTTTTAGAGTCTTGGAATGACAGTTATCTTTTTCGTACATAAACCAACAATGGGCAAATATTTTTCGAATAAGTTTCGAACTTTGATGAGAAAAACATTTTGTTAGAACATGCGTGATTGTAAATAAAGCAGCTTATTTAAAAAAAAATTGTTGGTGCGTCTAACCTAAGACCAGCAGTGTATGTTGTTGGATACCAAATTATTAATGTGCTTTTTTACAGTGATACATAATATAAATACAAGCAACCAAAGTCGAAAAAAAGTGTAATTTTCTACCATTTTTAAAATTACCAATTTTTGGTTTGGTTTTTATTAACGAAAACAATGATCTAAGATCTTCGAAATCGGTTAGGAAGTTTCGATGTTTTTATGGTACATTTCGATCAAACTGCATAGAAATGTTTGGTCTAATATAAAATATAAGTAGCATAAATTGGGTCAAAATTGTTCCTCTATTTCAAATAGCTTACGTAGCATGACTTTTTATATCTTGGATCATGTGTAAACAATGCCAAAAACAGATAGATCAACTTAAAAAGTATTAATTATCTCATTTCCTTATTTCGTAGTAAATTTAAATCTAAATTTTATAATAAAATTTTGCAAAAATTAAAGTTCTATAAATTTATTTATTTTATAAAAACTTCAGCTTCAATCAACAATGAAATTAAATTGTCAACCTCTTTTAATTTTTTTTTTACTTTGCAACATTTCTACCTTTTTGTTAACTCAGCTGCTGCCCTTAAGGTGATTGATACTTTCCGTCAAAATTTTTATACGTACATTTATAAACACTTTGCCCAAAAACTAGGTGGAATTTTTCGATTTAAATTACGCGTGTGAATATTTTTCGTCAATTTTATTTAACTTTGGTACAACTATTACTGACTTCCATGCCAAATTATATGTCAAAATATTCATAAGTGTTCAGTTACACTTGTTTTTGTGCGACACAAAAAGTGAAATAGGCGATTTTTACAATGTCTGAAATTATTGTTTCCTGAATGGAATAAATGCAGCAGAAACGTTAAAAGTGTTGATAAAGGCTTACGGGGACCGAGCTCTTCCAAAATCAACAACTTCTGATTGGTATAAATTGTTCAAAAAAGGAAGAGAACGCGTTGAAGACGAAGAGCGCCCGGGTCGACCATCGACCTCTACTGACGATGCTCTCATCCAAAAATTAAAAGAATTAGTGCTTGAAATTCGTCAATTAACTATAAAAGACATTACTGATGAAATTGCCATATCAAAAGAATCATTTAATACCATTTTGAAAGATGTTTTGGGCTTTGACTTTTTCGCCAAAAACCAACCAATATCGTTCCGCAACCACCTTATTCACCTGATTTGGCTTCGTGTGACTTCTGCCTATTTCCAAAACTCAAAAGACCACTCCGAGGAAACCGTTTTGAGTCGATAAAAGAGACATTCAACGTGAATCGGCGTGAGCTCTGAATGCTATACCGGAAAAAGACTTTTGGCATGCTTCGAGGACTGGAAAAAGCGGTGGCATAAGTGTATTATATCGGAGGGGCCTATTTTGAAGGGGACGAAATTGATTTGGAAAAATAAATAAAGATTTTTTGATTTATAAAAAATTCCGACTACTTTTTGGACACAGGTATATATTTTTTGAATTGAGCTATACGAGGGTGGATTGATAAGTTTCCGGCCTGACCAAGAAAAACAACGTTTTTAAGAATTTTTTTTTTTATTTCTCAACATAATCTCCTCCAAGGCTGATACATTTCTCATAGCGGTGTTCTAGTCTAGTAATGCCATCTCTATAGACTGAATCGTCAAGCTCCTCAAAATACCCATTTACAGCTTCGATTACTTCTTCATTGCCCGGAAATCTCTTACCGCCAAACCATTTTTTGAGGCTAGGGTCTCACTCGGGGCTAGGTCTGTAGAGTAGGGAGTGTGCGGCATCAATTCAAACTTCAGATCGTTGATTTTAGCCATCGCAACGATTGACTTGTGCGCTGGTGCGTTATCGTGATCAAACAAGATTCTTTTCTTCGCCAGATGAGGTTGATTAATTTTCACCTCGTGGCTCAAACGTTGCAATAAGTCTGCGTAGTATTGCCCAGTGATAGTTTTACCCTTTTCAAGGTAATCAATGTATATAATACCTCTTGCATCCCAAAAAACAGTACCCATAACCTTGTTCGCTGAAAAAATTGTTTTTGCCTTCTTTGGAGTTGGTTCCCCTGGTCCAATCCACTGTTTAGACTGTTCTTTGGTTTCAGGAGTGTAGTGGTGGACCCAAGTTTCGTCAACGGTTATGAATCGACGCAAAAATTCGCTTGGATTACGCTTATACAACGTCAAATTGGCGGTAGAAATGATTTTCCGAATCAATTTTTGGTGGACTGTTAGCAAACGCGGCACCCATCTTGCGCAGAGCTTTTCCATATGTAAATGTTGGTGCAAAATATTTTGCACACGTTCATATGACATCTTACAGGTCTCAGCTATCTCACGCACTTTTAATCTGCGGTCTTCCAGCACTATTTGATGGCCTTTTTCTATCATATCTGGAGTTGTGATCTCAACAGGGCGTCCGGAGCGAGGCTCATCAGAGGTGCTCACACGACCTTTTTTAAATTCGGAAACCCACTGCTTAATGGTTGAATATGATGGGGAGGATGTCCCCAGTGTTGAGTCCATCTCTTTTTTAATTTCCTTCGGCTTTAACCCCTTCAAATAGAAGTATTTGATGACAGCACGATTTTCCAGCTATTTTATTTTCAAGAAAAACACAGAGGCGTCTTGTTCAGTGTGCTCTCAAATCTAAACTAACATGGCGATCAGGCTGAAACTATAGCTACAAGCTATCTAAGGATGGTACTATAGAACGCCACCTCAAGGTAGGCCTAGTGGCGCCATCTCTTGGTCAGGCCGGAAACTTATCAATCCACCCTCGTATTATGATTGAGTACTTTGTAAACAAGTTCAATCTTTTTGAGCGACTCAAAAAATAAAATGCTTACTATAGTTTATAAACTCTTTATAGGGAAAATATTTATTTTAAATTATAGGTTTATGCCATATAAAATGGACTAAACGTAAACATAAATGAAAAACAATAAGTTCTTAAACTGTTTTGGTTATTGAAGCCCTCGGAATAAAACAAATAATAGTATATTGATACCAATAGAAACACAAGAAATTCTCAGCATCCGGTCCTTTTACTTACAAAGCAAGTTGGCAGCTCTGGTCTAGTAGCATTTAAAGGAATACCAATAAACTGAGTGCGTAAAGCTCTTCCAAGCATTTATGCAAGGCGCGATCTCTCACTCTCTTTCGGTATTTTTCAGTGAAACTTTTCTGCGTCCCCCATCGCCCCCACTCTCTCAGTCTCAGACAAAACAAATCTTTGCACTAAGCAGCCAAAACTTGACTCTTCCATTCATTGGAATGGCCAACAACAAGCGATGCGCTTAATTTGCGCGAAAGAAAACTGCACTGGACTGGGTCTGGGACTGGCCAAGTTGGCTGGCTAACCATAAAATGCATTATTATGCTAAATGACTATAAAAATCACGTTTACAATCCATTTATGCCTGGGATAATAACCCATCTCTTTTGAAATGCGGCAGGCAAGCTGGCTGGCTGGTTGGTTTCTTGCCTGGTTTGGCTTGGCTGACTGGCCAAAAGGTGAATGGGCGCGGGCGGCGAGGGGTTGGCCATCTTGGCTAAAACCCTGAAAGGCAGCATTTGTTTACGCCGCGAATAATTGAGTTATCTGATCCCTGCTAGCCACAAGACAGATACAAAACGAACAAAACTAACCAAACGAAAGGCAATGGCTAAGACGAGGACGCAGAGGTAACAACTCTTGGTTTGGCACACATGTTCGCGCTGAACGGGTCTCTAAACGAGGCTAGCCTAGGCGCTAGTACAGTGGTAGAAAAACACTAAATATTTTACAAAATATAATATGTATATATATACGAGGTGTGTTCAAAAAGTAAGGCGACTTTTCAAATATCACTGGCAACGATTTTTCGATTATCGATTTTTTAAATGCCATTCACTTGAAATTTGGTACAGATGTTCGGGAAGAGTGTACCAACACAACAATACAAAAAAATGAATAATCGAAAATACGTTGCCCGCAAAATTTGAAAAGTCATACATATGGGTTAAAAAAAGTGCAAAAAAATTCTATAAGGGTATTCATTGACTCTAGCAGTTGTTTTAGTTGCGCAAAGTTGTGCAACCTGTCAAGTTAAAATCCATTTTGCGTAGCCAAATTATGTTGAAAAAAAAAAAAACTAACTAATTATTGATAGGAGATAAGATGAGAAATCTACCCCACACCAGGCTATGTATGAAAAAACTCTAGATATCTAATTATTAGATGCGTTCATAAGTTCTAGCATTTGTTGTATTGTGTCAAATTTAAAAAAAAATGGTTGGAGACAAGTTCAATTACTTCTCCGAACTTTCTACTGGGATGTCTCATTTCATGGCGTCTGTTTTCTAAAAAAAAATTATTAGTAGCATCTGGGTATTGCTAGATTATGAACTGAGACTACATAAACAAAAAAATTATGTCTCCAGTTTATAGGGATTTGGCTTGGTCAGCTCCACTTTTACTGAGAACTGAGGGACCGTACCCTTACGTGACTCGTTCAGTGGGAGGGATAGGCTCAATAGGTTCAATGCTTTACTCCCCCAGATGGATGACTGGGTGTTGAATGTAGCAATAACCGCTGCTCATGAGCTTCATTTTGATGACATTAATTTTCAAGCCCGCAACCCCTCTGTTAATACAGAGCTGATTCAAGCGCGATTCTAGATCGACTAACTAGTGGCTGACTAAGCAAACGTCATCTGCTTACTCAAGATCCTCTACATTTGCAAACGGTGATCACCGAATTACGCATCTGTCATTTAAAGCCCCAAAATACTTTAAATAAACCGGATTCAAATCTTAGTCTTTTCAAAACGATTTTTCGTCATCGGGCTCGTCGTCATCATTTAAATTGGATTTATACACAAAAAAATATATCATGCTCCGGATATAATAATAATTCCCTATACATACATACAATAATTCAGTTTATAGACGAATCCGAACGGCGGTGTCTTTAATTAATAGAGAATTTCTAGGGCAAATAGCGTCTTTTGCTAGCGATGCCAGTGCTAGGCAAATGCACCAGTGCTACTGCGGGGAATCGAGCCACATACCTTCGATTTTAGAGGCAAGTACGCTACCACTTACGCCACCGACGGCCGGACATAGTTTGTGGAAAAAGCAAGCATTTCGTGAAGTACCCTGTTCATATAGTGAGATATTTGCATAATCTAACTTTGGTACTTATAGAAAATGCCATATTTTTTGAGTTTTTAATCAGTTTTTAGATTTTAAATGTAAATGTTCCTTTAACCTTTAAAATGTTTATGAATTGTTCTGAGCCCCTACTTTATTTGGCACACATGATTTTATGCAGAACACAAGTTGAAAGTTATAGATACGAGAATAAAAGATAAAATTGTGGAATTTTTAATCAAACAAATATTGTTTTTAAACTTAATTTCGCTGAATATTGGAACGGCAAACTTTGAAGGTATGCATATAAACGATGTTTTTTTTTTTTTTTTGAGAAAAAACCTTAAATCATAAACCAACATTTTTATTTCCAACAAATTGCCTGCGTTAGTCTAGTGTAAGTCTACCCATAGTGAAATGTCAAATCAAATTTTCAACAAAAGCAACTATCAGCTATTAAATGGGTTCTCAGATAAAGCAGTGCTGTAAACCTAAAAAAAATGGCGGACGTAAAGTCGGGCGCGGACGACTTTAGGATACCCTGTACCACTAGCTTGTAATAAAGTCCGATTTCTTCACAAAAAACCAAAAACAGAAAAATTTTTAAGCAAAAATTTTTTTTTGACCGATCGTTCCTATGGGAGCTATATGATATAGTCAACCGATTTCAATAAAATTTGACGCAATGCTTAAATACCTTAAAAAAGATATAAATGCCAAATTTATTTCAAATATCTTTACAAACAAACAAAACACATCGAATTTTGTATAAAAAACGTGTTTTTGGACCGATTGGTCCTATGGGAGCTATATGATCTAGTCAAACGATTTGGATTAAATTTGGTACAGTGCTTAGGAGCTATAAAATACTCACGAATGTCAAATTTGGTCCCAATATCTTAACAAACAAACGAAACACAACAAATTTTGTTAAAAAATCGATTTTTTGATAAGATCGGACCTATGGGAGCTATATGATATAGTCAACCGATTTTGTTCAAATTTGGCACATTGCTTAAGTGGTCTAAAAAATTTCCAAACGCCAAATCTGGTTACGATATCTTTATTAAAAAACGAAATATAGCGAATTTTTCTTTAAAAAAGTTATTTTGGCCGATCGGTCCTATGGGAGCTATATGATATAGTCAACCGATTTCGATCAAATTTGGTACAGTGATTGGGAACTATAAAAAACTTTCGAATGCCAAATTTCGTTACAATATCTTCATAAACAAACGAATTATTCATCTAAAACGCTTTTTTTTTGTCGAGGTCGTCTCAAACACCCCCATGGGAGCTATATAATTTATCCCCGATATCAAAAAAATAAAATAAACTTGCCTCCTATGGAATAATATGGGATCTAATGTGAAAGTTTGGCAACTCTAGCTCTTACCATCTCTGAGATCTAGGCGTTCACACGGACGGACAGACGGACAGACGGACATGGGTATATCGACTTCTCTATTCTTACCCTGATCATATTTTAGGTAACTTTGGGGTGTCTCCGACGTCTCCTTCTATATGTTACATACATTTTCGGCTTGCACAAACTTAATATACCCTCGGTACCATACGGTACAGGGTATAAAAACACGCTATTAATCTGTTTTATGAAAGTCTAAAGCTCAGAAATGGGCGCAAAAAGTTTGTAAGCGAAATGCTAGTTTGCGCCCATAGTAGGCCTTCCCGATCCTGGCCAGATCTGAACAAAGCTGGTCGAGCCAAGCATTGCATGTTTTGGTTGCAGGTAGGTGTGGCTGGCCTACGTAGCAAATTGTTGGGGCGCATTAGAAGGCGATGCCGCCCCGTCGTTGTCGTTGTTGGTGTTGCTGTTGCAAAGTCAGGCAAGGAGGCAGGAGGCATATACTGTGGCAGGCGGCAGTTTGTGGCAGGCAGGCACTGCCAGTTGCCAGTTGGCAGTAATGACTTTATTTGGTTGCTGCGTTAATGGGGCGCAGTCGCAGTGGCTTGTGGCTGGCTGGCGCAGGCAACGCAAATTGAAAGAGCATTTCAAAAATTTTTCACACCTGAAAATTATTTCGTTTCAACTGGCTGACTGACGCGCAGCAGGAGGGGAGGCAGAGGCAGCAGCAGCAGCGGCAGTGGCAGAGACTGCAAGTGTAGTAAGAGTAAACTATATATACATATATAAGCATACATATATATATATATATATACATTTATATGTATACCCTGCAGGACTTCGGCGTCATATAAGTGGCCTCAACTACTCTAAAAGTTACTAGTTCTTAAATGGTTCAAAAAAGAACTGCTGTGGGATAGGAAAATGCGGTAAACGAGAGCGCGCTTCGCTCACGGCTTACGCTCTCAAATTTGTGACTATTTGGTAGTACTTTACATATTTTGGGAAAAAGTCTCAAAGCCATTTCGAAAAGTTTTGTGGCCTTTTATAAGGTAAGCATACTATACATTACGAAATTAAAAAAATAAATAATAATTAAAACTCTCTTTACAGAAGCAATACAAATTCAGTCGGCAAAATTAAATTCCTCGGACAACAGCTCCCCAGAACGGCAACTAATGTTCAACAACTACCTTGTAGTATTTTTAAGTAATAATAATTTACTTATTTTAGCTTGTATTATAAATCAATTGTTATGTAATATTTTGTTTGATTATATAATTGTATTCGTTTTGTAATTTAATTAATTAATATTTTTTAATTGTATTATAATTAATTGTATTCAATGCTTTTAGTAAAGTTGTATGTTTATATGTTAAGATGATTTTTAATCTTTTTAATTTAAATTGTTATTATTTTTGTTTAGTAGTTTCATTTTTGGGCAATATATTTCAGTCTGGAACAAAAATTACTAGTAAAATTAAAGACCATATTTACCGACCTACAACTAAATGCAAAGAACTAGTAATTTTCTATATCAAAAGGACTAGTTTTGAATTAGTTAGAAGCGACTTGTTACATTCTAATTAGGAGCTACTAGTTTTGTATAATATGCAGGCGAACCAGTTTGCAACCAGTTGAACATCATACCCGAAAATTCTGGTTGCCTGCAATGACAGCCCCATGTTAAACATATTAGTTATTTCGTATGCGAGCATACTAGGTTTGGGACACACAGTTTCACAACGGGGTGGTTGTGAACCAGTTTGTGACTGGAATGTTTTTCTGCAGGGAAAGACCGGCTTGGAAAACAATTTTCACGTAGCGCCGACTGAGCGCAAAAGGCAAAAGGTGCCGACCGACTGCGCTGCAATTAATCAAAATTTAATTTCAAAATGACGTCGACGTTGACGCAGATGCCGCTGTTGACGATGTTGCACTTGAAGCCGTTAAGAAACACAATAAAAAAACTAATAATATGAAAAAAAAATTGAAAAAAGGCTAAAGAGAAAACCTGCAAAAGAAAATGTAATTAATCACAAGACGGTTGCGTTTCGTTTTGTTGGGAAAAATAATACAAAAAAAAAAAAACAAAGATATAAATACAAAGCCGCAAAAGATACAAAGCGAACAGCAGCAACAACAATAACCAAAGAGAGTCTAATTGTCATTCAGGCGCCCCCTTTCCCTGCTCCCAACCCCTTTTCCACAACGCTCTTCTATGCACAATTAAACCGTTATAATTTGTATCACTTTTTTTTATTGGACCCCTCTCTTCCTCTTACTTGCGTTCCCTCCCTCTCTCTTTATTTAAAGAATAATACAAAATTTGTATTTATTATATCTTGATATGAGCCACGAAAGGCATTAGATAGATTGTAAATGGTTTTAATTACATACTTGCATAGTATATTATATATGTTTATGTTATTGTAGAGTATCCAAAATATGGCGAGTGTTAAAGGCGAGCGTGACCGACTTTGCAATACCCTGTACTAAGACAACAAATATACAATCCGATGCTATAAAAAACTTTTTGTTACAAATTTTTTAAATTAATTTTAGAGAATATTTTTAACTTTACAAAAAAATCAAATCAAATCATGACTCTAAAGGGTCTAGCTGAATAAGGTACTGGAAACTAGAGGTGGAGAACTACTATAGTAGTTATCAATAGTGCCGATAGCTCTATCGATAGTTCTCCGATAGTTTTCACATCACCAAAAAGTACAATTTGTGCGTTTATTTGTGGCGTCTGCTAAAAAAAATATTTGTGGATTTGTGGAAAAATTTATTATTGATACCTCAATAAAAAGAAATGGATCGCCTTTTTCAAAGAGGCATAATGCTTACTTTTAAAGTACAGTATGAGCTAGGTAAACCACCGAGGAAAAATATATAACTCGTCTCACGAAGCTCTTTCAGAAATAGGAAAAAAGGTTACAATGCTATATTTCTTAGTGTTGCAAGAATCGAGGAATTGCGTGTATCGAGGGTTGCGATTACCGAGTTCATACTGTAGTTATGAAGTATTTTGACTATGTGTCGAATTTAAGGCAAACGTCCGGACTCCCTCACACTCAGTGTGTCGAGGGCTGAAAGTCAGGCATGCGATTGCAGCAGCACGCACTCAGATAAATATTTGGCGACCGAGAGGCAACACAAAAAAACGTCAGATGACAAAAAATTGGCAAAGTGCATTAACTGCGGAAAGGAGTAGAAAACCAGCGGAAATACTTCAAATTTGCACGATCATCTGAAAAGATTCCACCCTGGCTTGGAAAATAATGTCCCAGATTCCAGCACTCCAGCTGCAGGTATTTCGGCGGATACTGACAATATAGCATAGACAAGCGGCAATTGTAGATCGTTGATGCATTCTGTAGCTTCGCCCAATTGTTTCGGAGAGGCGCACCAGGCTCAAAGAAGAAAATGTGGCATTCTTTTAATTTTGAACTAAAGCTTTTGTATCAAAAAACATTAAAATAGTATGTTTATATTTTTTATTGTTTAAAAATTAAACTAACTTTAAATTTAAAACCAAATATGTATATTATTGTGGACGGGACTATCGTCGACCATCGATAGTACTATCGTCAACTATCGATGGTTTTGAAATTACTATCGTCGACTTTCGATGGCGCCGACTATCGGTAGCTCTCCACATCTATTTTTGAAAAATAATGATGTAGTGTTTTTCGTTTTTTTTTTTAGTTTTGACTTAAGTACTGAATATTTTCAACATATTTTTTCTTTTAATTTAAAGTTTACAACAGGGCTACTCAAAGAAAATATATATTAATTTTTTTTTAACCAACACATATTTTTTTAATTAAACATAAGTTTTTGAAACAGAATAGCTAAGTTTTTACAATTCAACGAAAGTTAGCTCGTCATTGTTAACCTCTTAACCGCAATGGGGGCAAGTTCCACGTATATTCAACCACATACCAAAACAAATCTTGCAGAAAATATGGCCACAAGGGGTTGCTATCGGCTCTATTAATACACGCCAACAAATGGGGCACTCCAATCTGGATAAAAAGTTTGGCCAAGTACCATAATCCTCTTTTTTTTACCAAGAGCGTCCTTTTTATTTTCTTTAGGCATATTGGAGGTTGCAGAATACATTTTTTTTAATATTTTAGTTCGCTTTGTTAAAATCCTTCGTTTTGTTGCTTGAATAAATCAAAAATGCTTAATGAGAAAAAGTCTACTTTGTTACTATCTATTCTTAAAAAAACAATTTTTTTTTTTTTGTTTTTTTGGAAGTATATTTCCTAAATATGTTAGTCACTATTTGTTAATGCAATTTTTTTAGAACACGTTACGGCCTAATAAAAAAAAAATGGCGTCCTTAAAGTCGGGCGCGGACGACTTTGGGATACACTGTACCACTATCTTGCAATGAAATCCGATTCCTTCATAAAAACCCAAAAACAGAAGAATTTTTAAACAAACATTTTTGGACCGATCGTTCCTATGGGAACTATATGATATAGTCAATCGATTTCGATCAAATTTGACACAGTGCTTTAATACCTTAAAAAATATCTGAATGCCAAATTTAGTTCAAATATCTTTACCAACAAACAAAACACAACGAATTTGGTATAAAAAAATTTTTTGGACCGATTCGTCCGATTAGTCAACCGATTTTGATTCGGTTACGATATCTTCATAAGCAAACGAATTATTCATCTAAAACGCTTTTTTTTGTCGAGGTCGTCTCAAACACCCCCATGGGAGCTATATAATTTATCCCCGATATCAAAAAAATAAAATAAACTTGCCTCCAATGGAATAATATGGGATCTAATGTGAAAGTTTGGTAACTCTAGCTCTTACCATCTCTGAGATCTAGGCGTTCACACGGACAAACGGACAGACGGACAGACGGACATGGGTATATCGACTTCTCTATTCACCCTGATCATATTTTAGGTAACTTTGGGGTGTCTCCGACGTCTCCTTCTATATGTTACATACATTTTCGGCTTGCACAAAGTTAATATACCCTTGGTACCACACGGTACAGGGTATAAACATTATTATCGTATTTATTTAGATCTGACAAAACTACTAAATATTTTTTAACCAATTTTTGTCAGTTTTTTTTTTTATTCTTAAAAAATATATGAAGTGTTCTTTTTTCAAGAATGTCCCTTAAATATGTCAATTGTCATGCACTTTTTTAGCACGTGTTTTTTTTACGTTCTTTAGTCTTCTTTAAATCGATTTAGTAAAACAAGGAAAAAAAAACAAATAAAATAAACAGTGGGGGACTTACACTAAGTGCCTCCGGTGCCTGCGACCAGGGCGGCAGATTCCAAAAGGGCGGCAAAATTGGAGACATAAAGTTAAAAAAAAAAATTTTTGTACTAAAATTATTTTGATTAGTGACGATTATTTAGTAAAACGGGTAAAATTATAAAAACTTTATTTACGTTAGTCTCGAAGAGAAACTGTTGAGTGTAAATACAATAGACTGCAACAAATAAATCGTATTATGATGTAAGTAAAATCCATTTATCGGAATAAACTTTGTGCCTTCTCTCTTTTAACTTTAAAACATGTCGGGTGGAAAAATCTCTAGCTTTTTTTTAAGTTGTCATTTGTGAATTTTTTGGTTTGATAATTTAAAAAGCAACGTTCATTCTTATGAAGGGTTTTAACGCTCATTTAAAACTTCAAGTGCATCACATTATTATTATTATTAGATGTCTAAGCTATACATCTATTTTCGGTGCCTATAGTGACGTTGTTATATTTATTTTTGAGAGTTTTCACACAAATACTTCTTCGACACCGTCACGCCAAATTTTAAATCAAATCTGGCGGCTAAGTTTAAAAAAACGATGCTCCCAACGCCCTCCCATTATAGCGAGCTCCTGCCACCTGTGCTGTTTATTCGCTATCACATGTACATGTCACCTTAAAAAATTGGACGATTACACAAAAGAGTTGGGTAAACCTAGTTCATTTCACTGAACAAGTTGTATAGTTCTTTTTTTCAGTGAATGAATCCGTTCTTTTCTTTCAGTTGTTGGTTTTTATGTCGGTTTTTCTTTCTTAATGGATAGATCAAGCAAAATGTCATGAGAATCGGTCCAGTCGTTTCGAAGGAGTATGGGCACTAACATTGTGACACGGAAACTTTATATATTAGATTTAAAATGTAATATTAACAAAAATAAAAAAACAAATATTAAAAAGGGTGCATTTATTGCACTTATAAATAAAAAAAATAACAAAAATATTAATAAGGGTGCATTCATTGCTTATAAACTAATAATATTTAAAAACATTTAATAATAATTAATAATAATTAATAATAATTAATAATAATTAAAAATAATTTATAATAATAAAAAAAAAATCTTTACGAGTATATAAAAAAAATAAATTTTTAGTTTTTTCGCCTCATTGGATTGCCTGCCTTGGGCGTATTGAATTTTTGGCTGAACCTGACGAAGTCCGCATCTTCCAGCGCAAGTTTTTGTTTAAATTAAAAAGTTAATAAAGTTAAGTTAAATGTTTATTTAAAAAGTATATAAAACTGTTTTCAATTTGTAACTGTGTGACACCCCCCAAACATCCATTAGTTGGCAAATCTCGGGTATTTCACGCAATATTCGAGAAATAAAAATTCAGAATCGGTTATTTGCCGTTAATTTGTTGAATCGAGTCGGCATTTTGAGGCTCATCACCCCCCCACACTCAACGCTCTCGCTTCGCCACTGAAGAGAACAAAGAAACTGTCGCGCCGTAATGATCACGAAGGTCGCCGCGAGAGCCGAAAGCGAACATCGCATGGTATAATAATAAGGTAGCATAGATCTCTCTTAGGCAGAGAGCCAGGGGCCTTATTTTTCAGTGTTGATGCGACTGTCTATGAGGTAGGTTGTGTCGGCTGTCGCTGCGCGTGATTTTTTTTGTTTTATGTGTGTATGCATACGCAAGAGTTGATGTTGTATGTATAGTGGCTATACAACAGCAGCGAATATTGCATGTTTTTATTTGAAGCAGTAGCGCGCATACAAATGTATTAAATATGGTTTGCTATGCATGGTGTGAAAATACGGCATAGCAACTTTTATAGATTAAGTTTATGTATTTAATTTAATTTAACTTTATTTATATTACATTATCTAAATTTTTAATTATATCTTTAATACAAAAACAACAATAGTTTTCATAAATTCACTTCGTCTTTCATTTAGTTTCAGCCTATGCATTTGTTTTGTTCAAATTCAAGCATGCATACATATACATATAAACGAGTGCCAGTGTGTATGCGTCAGCTTGTGTGCTGCTTCTCTCTCGCATGTTTTTGCTCTCACAAAATTTATGGCACCGAGAGAGAAATCTATGCTACCTTATTATTATACCATGCGAACAGAGAAGCGAACCAACAAGCTCACGAACGACACCATTCCATTTCGCTTTGTTGTTAACGTCCGCAAAAAATTCGTAAACGGACGTTTTTCTGATGAGCGTATCCATACGCATGTTTTACGTACTTGAGAGCCGCATAACTATCGTTTTTGATTAAGTTTTTAATAGTTTCGTCCGTTTGGTTGTTTTTTGTCCGCTCGCTGGTCCACTGGGACGTCGCTAAAAAAGGCGTCATTTTGCCCGGTGCACAGGGCACCGAAAATAAATATGTTTTTTTCTAAAGACGGCCGAGTACATACTTCTCGTTTGTATAATGGAAAAATATCCATTTATTTAATAGGTAAAAAGAGCAATTTTAACACTGCTCAACAGACGATATATTAATTATTTGTATTTAATTATGCAATTGCAATGGGACTCTATTCATACACAATTAAACCCAATTAGCCCGAAATATAAGAAATTTAATTTTTTATGATTTAAGCTTTTTTTTAGTTCAATTGGCAAATATCTTAACGACTAAAAACCTCTGCTTTGTGTTGTTTACAGTGACTTGAATATTGTGAAAACCAAATTAAATCGTATTTTCGTGTGATAAAATTTCATATTTTTTGTTTTAAGAAAATGTGTTGGTTACATAAAATTTAAGTATTTCTTTAGTCAACCTAATCATACTTTAAGAACCTTTGGGATGGGTCGCCGACATCGCCTTCACAACGTTATTTTCGATTTGCACAAATTTAATATGCTCGTTGTACTTTAAATTTTAAAGTAAAAAAGTTTAAGATTTAGAAAATTTCGGTAACGTGCCCCATTTCGCAATACCTGTTTCTCTTCAAATGGGAAATTGTGAAATTTAATCCAAAAAAATTTTCGATCGAAAAGGAATAACATTTTTTGGCAATGTATGCAGTGAGCAAAAAAATTATATAATAAATATATTATGGAGAACCAAACGTAAGGCATTTTACATTTATTTCGAGACATCCTGAGCACTTTGCTTTACTTCAAAAATTTTGGGATTGTTTCCGAATTTCCCGATAGATTTTGTTTGAATTTGTTTTATAACATTTCAAAAATTTTATTGTGGTAAATTTGAAACCAATAGCGGATATAAGTCGCGAAATTCTGCTACGAAGGAACGGAGCAAGATATTGAAAATAAAGAATCCGCCAAATACCTTGGAGTGCAGTTGGATCGGCAACTCACGTGGAAAAAGCATATAAAATCAAAACATATGCAGCTTAAAATTAAAACCAAAAAAATGTATTGGCTTCTAGGTCCGCGATCGCAGCTTAGTTTGGAGAATAAAATTCGGCTTTACAAAGCAGTACTCAAGCCGGTCTGGACGTATGCCATGCAGCGATTTAAGCAAAGACTTTCCTTGCATTGTCTAAAATTAAAAGGCGAACGAGCATCTGCTTATTTGGAAGAAGCACAAAAATATAACAAAAGTTTGCTGAAATTATTACCGCAACGTCATACAGTCCAGACCAGATATTTAATGCTGATGAATCCGGATTATTTTGGAAGAAAATGCCTCAGAGGACCTTCTTAGCAAAATATAACAAAACAGCAAGCGGTCATAAGGCTGCAAAAGATCGTAAAACGATTCTTTTTTGTAGTAATGCTTCTGGAGATCATGTTATGAAGCCATTGGTAATTGGAAAAGCTAACCGACCACGATCGTTTAAAGGTTTGAATATTAATAATCTACCCGTTTATTGGAAAGCCAATAAAAGAGCTTGGGTTACCGCAACGTTGTTCAATGATTGGCTCCATAACATTTTCGTGACAGATGCAAAACAATATTTAATTAAAAAAGGGCTACCTTTTAAAGTCCTTCTAGTTCTTGATAATGCTGCAGGACACCTTCAAGACTTGCAGCATGAAAATGTTCAAGTTGTGTTTTTACCTCCAAATACGACTTCTTTGCTGAAACCCCTAGACCAAGGGATAATTTCGACTTTCAAGCCCCTGTATATAAAAAAGTCATTCAGATATATTTTAGATCATGTGGAAAATGAAGAAACTCCTTCAATTATTCATGCATGGGAAAAATTTTAAATTGTATCAAACATATAAGCATGTCGTATATCGAGATAAAAAAATCAACGCTGCATGCATGTTGGAAATGTTTATGGCCTGAGACATCTTTGGAGGAAGAGTTTTCTCAGATAATTAAGTTGGGTCAAGAATTGGGTGGAGAAGGCTTTGTCGATATACCTCAATCAAATATTAATGAATGAATGCAAGATCAGGAATTAAATGTAGACGACTTAATTGAAATGGTTAAAAATTGTGAGGAAAATAGTGTTGACAATGACGTAAAAGCTGACATCGAAAACAATGAACCCATTCACAGCTAAGTTTCTTCACGCGGGACTTGTACTAGGAAGAAAACTAGGAAACCATTTTCAAGGAGGAGATGTTATTTTAGATCGTGGTCTTAATCAACAAAGATATGACTAATAAAAATAAGCAACAATAGCTTATTTCAGAATATTTCTCTTCAACTTCTTCAAACTATGACTAAAACAAAAGCAACAATTGTAGATGCAGAATCTGAGATGATTTTATCCAGTGATGAGTAAGATATTATACAATTTCGTAAAAAAAGACTTTTCGTTGAAACTGATAGCGATTAAGTTTGCTTAAAAATAGGGATGAGCCGTATTTATAGGTAATTTTTTCAAATTTTGTTTTATACATAATGAAGTACATTTGTTTTTTTTTTAAATTAATAAATTTTTTGTTTTACCTATTTTTATGTTTTTTTATTACTTAAATGTTACTTTTATATTTTACTAGCCGGCCTCCGCTGCGCTCCGGCACGCTCGCTAGATCTGGGATCTTTCCGATTGGAAAACATCGTACGATTGATCGATGAGTGGATTAATTTCATCATAAAATTTTCAACCACTCGCCATCTTTACATTTTAACCATGTTTGATGGAGATAATAATAATGTTAACCTATAATGGCGACAGGATGTCTTTTTTTTTATTTTTTCACGTTCAGTCAAGACAAACCACAGATTAAAAAATATTGCGTAACGCGCCGTCCGCGAAAGCCGTGAAACAGGAGTGTGGAAGGCTTCGCGGCTAACTTCGCGGCGTTCGCGCCCGTGAACGCACCATGAAGGTATAGTCGATAAATGAAAAAAAAAATGTTAGGAGTGGCAACCCTTATTTCTTAGGGGTATGAAAAATAGATGTTGGCCGATTCTCAGACCCGCCCAATAAGCACACAAAATTTCATGAGAATCGGTCTAGCCGTTTTATCCATTTTGCCAATAGTGACAGCTGGATGCAAACTGTAATCGAAGTTCGCATTATAATGAAATGCACCCAGATTTAACTCAATATTTCCTGAACGTCGAGTTGAATTTGTACGCATACGCATCCTCTCGAGTCTACGGGCACGCTGATCTTCCGTTTCAGAAGCTCGAGACTGGGCAACTCGAGAACGATTTATTTCCATTCTGTCTGCACGTTGTTCTTCTGATTCAGAAGCTCGAGACTGGGTTATTCTAGAGCGTTCAGTTTCTAATCTCACTGAATTATGTTCTTCAGTCTCTGACGCTCGCAGACGCTTATTCCTTCGGGCTGCACTTGCTGACGGACTAAGGGACGATCTTCGCCTAAGAGGCATTTCGCTGTATGAAATCTAAAAATAAGGTTTATAAAGAAGCTTCTGAACATTTTTAAAAAAGTCCCATTAAAATCGGACAAAGGGTTTCGCGTCCAACCAATAAAATAGATTTTATTTGCTGAAAAATTGTTGGTGCGCACTTATTTGAGGTTGACTTGATAATGAAATATTATACGAAAGTTAGTTAAGAGGAAGCGACGTGGTCTGCTACGACTCTTTTGCACGGAATCACTTTAAATTGTTTAACTTTTATTTTTTTTTCTGGTTTCACTTGTTTTTTGTTGAAAACGTTTGATGCTCACTGAAAGAAGGTTGACTTGACAATGAAAAATTTTAGGAGGGTAGTTAAAAAATATTAGTTAATCTGACAATGTACACAATGCCAACCTAAATTAAAAAAAAAAAAATTTATTGGAAAATGAAATTTTCGCTTTTAGTATTTTCAATTTTCCTAATTTTTCTGTAAATTTTCCAATGATATTACATAGCCTATTCGCGGCCCAAGAAGCTTCTGAACATTTTAAAAAAAGTCCCATTAAAATCGGACAAAGGGTTTGGCGTCCAACCCCGTACAAACAGACATACACTTTTTTTTATATATAAGATTATATGTATAAAGCTATATTTTGTGTTCAATAAATATTTTAAAAAGCTTATTTATAGTCGGATTCGGGTTAAGCCGTTTTTTGCATATAAAAATGTTTGATTCGATTTACGCGGTTTTGTCAGGAACGTATCTAATAAGTAATATGTATTAAATAATATAATGTAAAATAATCCTAAAAAAATCTGTCTACTATTACCCGCAGCTTTTGGTAATAATATTTGAGCTCTTACAGTCTCTGAAATACAAACAGAAAGGGCTATATAGACTCGACTGTTATTGCTGATCAGAAATGTAATGCCTCTGCCTGTTACATACTTGTGCAAGAAATTATTATACCTTTCGTACAGGACCCTGCAGGGTATAAAAGTGACAAGAACTGAAATTCGCACTAAAACAGCATTTTTGAAATTTTGAATTGGAAAATAAAGAATAATTTCCTTGCCTTTTTGTATGTTATTTTAAGCATACATTCGATTTTTCCATCGCTTTTTTCATTATCTGGAAATTAAAATTTGTTTAAATAGGCTGGGAACCCTTGCATGTTGAGGTAAAAAATGTAAAACTTTAATAAGGGTTGCGAAATACCGATTCAACATTTTCAAAATCGTATTTTTTAGATTCGATACTGACACTTTGGCATCGCAGTAGTTAAGTATAGTATACTCTGTACCCTCCTTAGTTCAAAAACAATGTTGATGCATCTTTAAGAATAGATTTTAAATGATGGATTAATTGTGCATAAAAGTGCTTGAGTCCACTGTTTAGAAGTCTAGGAATTGATATTGCCAAAAAAATTGCAAATTTTGTGGTTTTCTAAAAGTTATAGTATAAATCGGTTATGCAAAAAAACTAACAAAAAAAATACTAAAAAACACAACTATGCAAGAATTTTGAGATAGCATTAAAAACGAGGAATTTTCGATGTTGCCTTAGTAACCTGACGTTCATGGAGTTTTTGGGAACTCACATTAAAAAATCCAAAAAACATATAAAACCATCGTGGCAAATCCATATCGAAAAAAATTGTTTGAGTTTTTGGAGGCTTCTGACTATTGAGTACTACAAGTTTTTCGGGTAATTTTGTTTAGCGGCCCAGTCGCATATAAAGTTTTCGCCATTTTTAATCAAATTATAGGTTACTAAATTACCCATTTTCCATTGGTTAACAATTTTAGACTTTGACCTTGAATTTTAGTTTTCGGCTGCATTTACAAAAATGTAAGAATCTTCGAAAAAAATACTAAATATTTTGTATTTAATAATTAGTTAATTTTTAACTAATATAAATTGTCGTTATTTTTTTCACAATCTATTTTATTAAAATGAAATATACAGGGGTGCCACAGAAAACCAATTCGATTCAATTTCAATACAATTCAAATTCTTGGTGCCACAGATATGATTCGCAACGGTTTCAAAACCGTTGACAAAATTTTTTGAGATTTGATTAAATTCATTAATAAAAACTAATTTATGTAACTAACGCCTTAATTATTTGGAAAGCTTATTAAATTTCTAAAATATCTGTGTCTTTATGTTTTGCTAAATCTATTGTTTTAATGGTTCATTTGCCATTCTGTGTCAACGTTCAAAATCTATTCTAGAAAGGAGTCGCCACATAGTGCAGTACTAAATAATGACATTTCGAAGTAATTATTTTGGCGCATTAATAAAGGTTTTTGATGTTAAATGATAGTTAAAAAATTGAATTTCTATTTTTGTGAAAATTTTTAAATGTAAATAAACCAATTTAGCCATTCTTAACGCTAAGCACAGCTGATGAGTCGTGTTGAGTAGGGTTGTCATACAAACTCTTGTATTGGGCGGGACAAATATTTAAACTTAATTTAAATTTATTCTGCACAAACGGAAAGCAAAATCTGCTGATAATTATCGTTTAATGTAATAAAGAATAAACTTTATTGGATCACTTTTAATAAACATGTATTTGAACAAGTGTCTAAATGCTCTAAAATAATTTTTGCTAGTTTGCAACCCTTTGCTGCCATTCTAGCAAAAGCGTAAACATTCGAAATTAATTGTTCGAAAAATGAAATCGATAGGATTTCTGTGGAACCTACGGATTTCTTTATTGATTTGATTTCAAACCGTTGCCAAAATCAATAACGATTTCTGTGGCACCCCTGATAGTAGCTATTTGTTAATAAGCTTAACTCTGACTTTAGTTTTCGACCTCTCTCAAGTAATTTTTAAAAATACTTGTATTTACTTTAATAATAAGAAAATAAGAATGTTTACAAAAAGTGATAATTCAAGATAAGTGTGAAACAAATTAGAAGATATTGTTGGAAGGTGGTAAAAAAAAAGCGAATTTTGCACCAAACACGTTTTTTGGACCGTTCGGTTCTATTGGGACTATAACCATATAGTCAATTGATTCTGATTAAATTTCTTGCAGGGCTGGGGAACGCTAAAAAAAGATCAAACACCAAATTTGATTACGATATCTTTATTAAGAAACTAAACAAATCGATTTTTCTTCAAAAAACATTATTTTGCCTGATTGGTCCTGTGGGAGCCATATGATATAGTCAATCGATTCTGATCAAATTTGGTACAGTGCTTGGGTACTCTAAAAAGCTTCTAAATTCCAAATGTAGTTCCAATCTTTTTACAAACAAACGAAACACAACGAATTTTGTTCAAAAAATGTTTTTTCGGCCGTTCGGTCCTATGGGAGATATCTTATATATAAAATTCTCGTGTCACAATGTTATGTTCCTTCTAAGCTTATGGACTCACGAACGGCTGAACCGATTTGGCTAATTTTGGTGTTGAAATGTTCGTGGAAGTCCAAGGATTGTTTAGGGTTGAGAAAATATAACAAAATTGCGACGAAAATACTAAAAAGGACAATTTGATTTTCCAATACAAAATTTTTTTTTAATTTAGGTTGGCATTGTGTACATTGTCAGATTAACTAATATTTTTTTGTTAATTGTTTTTGTCGAAAGGAATCACAAAAATTATAAACGTTATAAATTTTATTTTATTGCAGCACACAAAATTTCATGAAAATCGGTCCAGCCGTTTCGGAGGAGTATGGTAACTAACATTCTGACACGAGAATTTTATATATAAGAAGAACTTATGTTTAACGTGTTATCGGTGTTCTCATGAACGAGTCGATGAATTTCAAATCTGATTTTTGCGTGTGTTAGAGGTCAATGCGGAGGTTTTAAGCCTATTGGGATGTGTTTGTGTGAATTGGTTCGTGAGATATACGCATTTTTGTGAATATTGGTTTTTGTGTGAACATACTCCTCCGAAACGGCTAGACCGATTCTCATGACATTTTGTGTGCTGAGTGGGCAGGCCTGAGAATCGGCCAACATCTATTTTTCATACCCCTAAGAGATAAGGGTTGCCACTCCTAACATTCCTGGCAAATCAAGTGAATTTAAAAACTCGGTAGGATAATTTACAATTTCATCAATTTTAGAAATTAATATTGATTTAGTTATTCCTTTCCAAGAAAGTTTACTTAAGAAGAAAGGAATTCTGCGATTTTTGCTTACAATTCATGTTTTGATTTCTGTATAAAATACATATGATCAGATCAATATTTGCACATTATGCAATTTCGTGAATTCGCCACAAAAATAAATCATTGGAAGAAAATAAACATCTAGACGAGCGAGCGAAGCGAGCGTGCCGAATGCCGGCTAGTATAAATATATAATATGGTATAAATATATATAATATAGTACAAAATTCTTCATAAAATTTGTGACAGTGCTAGAGTATTATGAAAAAGTTTGTCAATTTTCGCAACATTTTGTGAATTTAATAAAAAAAAATGGCGGACGTAAAGTCGGGCGCGGACGACTTTAGGATACCCTGTACCACTAGCTTGTAATAAAGTCCGATTTCTTCACGAAAAACCAAAAACAGAAGAATTTTTAAGCAAAAATTTTTTTTGGCCGATCGTTCCTATGGGAGCTATATGATATAGTCAACCGATTTCGATCAAATTTGGCACATTGCTTAAGTGCTCTAAAAAATTTCCAAACGCCAAATCTGGTTACGATATCTTTATTAAAAAACGAAATATAGCGAATTTTTCTTTAAAAAAGTTATTTTGGCCGATCGGTCCTATGGGAGCTATATGATATACTCCACCGATTTCAATAAAACTTGACACAGTTCTTAAATACCTTAAAAAAGATCTGAATGCCGAATTTAGTTCAAATATCTTTACAAAAAAACGAAACACATCGAATTTTGTATAAAAAACGTGTTTTTGGACCGATTGGTCCTATGGGAGCTATATGAACTAGTCAACCGATTTGAATTAAATTTAGTATAGTGCTTAGGAACTATAAAAAACTTAAGAATGTCAAATTTGGTCTCAATATCTTAACAAACAAACGAAACACAACAAATTTTGTTAAAAAATCGATTTTTTGGAAGATCGGACCTATGGGAGCTATATGATATAGTCAACCGATTTTGTTCAAATTTGGCACATTGCTTAAGGGGTCTAAAAAATTTCCAAACGCCAAATCTGGTTACGATATCTTAATTAAAAAACGAAATATAGCGAACTTTTCTTTAAAAAAGTTATTTTGGCCGATCGGTCCTATGGGAGCTATATGATATAGTCAACCGATTTTGATCAAATTTGGTAGAGTGATTGGGAACTATAAAAAACTTTCGAACACCAAATTTGGTTACGATATCTTTATAAACAAACGAATTATTCATCTAAAACGCTTTTTTTTGTCGAGGTCGTCTCAAACACCCCTATGGGAGCTATATAATTTAACCCCGATATCAAAAAAATAAAATAAACTTGCCTCCTATGGAATAATATGGGATCTAATGTGAAAGTTTGGTAACTCTAGCTCTTACCATCTCTGAGATCTAGGCGTTCACACGGACGGACGGACGGACGGACGGACAGACGGACGGACAGACGGACAGACGGACATGGGTATATCGACTTCTCTATTCACCCTGATCATATTTTAGGTAACTTTGGGATGTCTCCGACGTCTCCTTCTATATGTTACATACATTTTCGGCTTGCACAAACTTAATATACCCTTAGTACCATACGGTACAGGGTATAAAAATGGCGTACGTAAAGTTGGGCGCGGACGACTTTGGGATACCCTGTACCACAAGCTTGCAATAAATATCTTAACAAACAAACAAACGAAACACAACAAATTTTGTTAAAAAATCGATTTTTTGGAAGATCGGTCCTATGGGAGCTATATGATATAGTCAACTAATTTTGACTAAATTTGGTACAGTGCTTGGGAACTATAAAAAACTTTCGAGTGCCATATTTGGTTACGATATCTTCATAAACAAACGAATTATCCATCTAAAACTTTTGATTTTTTTCGAGGTCGTCTGAAACACCCCTATGGGAGCTATATAATTTAATCCCGATATCAAAAAAATAAAACAAACTTGTATCCTATGGAATAATATGGGATCTAATGTGAAAGTTCGGTTACTCTAGCTGTTACCATCTCTGGGATGTAGGCGTTCAAACGGACGGACAGACGGACATGGGTTTATCGACCTTTCGAGTCCACCTGAACATACTTTAGGTAACTTTGGGGATCTCCGACGATTTCTTCTATATGTTACATACATTTTCGGTTGGCACAAACTTAATATACCCTTAGTTCCATACGGTACAGTGTATGAAAATACACCCAACAGACTTCTGCAATTTCTGTTTACATTTTGTGCTGATCAAGGTATTTCCGGAATGTTTTCGTTGTTTGTTTTTCCATATATACATATATACTACAGTTTACTAACGAAATTGTGTTGCATTTTTTTTCCAGCTATTTTTTGTAGTTGCTTGCGAAATATCCTTTATTCTGTGAAAGGGTATATTCAAGTTTCAAAACGAACTCCATGCATCTTATTCTTGTATGATGCTCCGGTGGTACCTTGCGGTTTTTTATTTTTAAATGAAGTCAATGTGGAGGATTGACATTCACCTTAAATAATTTAATTATTTAATAAATCAAATTTTTAATGTCGAAAATAATTTGCATTCAGTTATTTTTAGTTTATAGTTTAAAATTTGTCTAAAATGAGGTGTGTCCACAGGCGCTAGTGTGTCTGTCAGACATGCTTTGCAGTGGCAGAATAAGGCAGCCTAAATGTATACTTTAAAACCAAAAATATTTTGCCTACAATTCATAACTGGTTCAAACAATAGCAGCTATAAGACGCAGTTTTCGTATTTGGTAATATTGCATAATTGTTTCTATTTTTTACTTTTAATATTTTTAGTTAATAATGTTTTTAGATATTTGTTTGGTATTTTCGCTGAGAATTGTTGGACGTAGCCATGGTATATTTATTATTATATTTAGTTTTATTGATGAGTATAAAAACGTTAATTGGGCCGCATTTCGTTAACCCTTAACTTATTTGTAAAAACAATTTTTAGTAAAAACAAAACTTTTTAATTTTTTTTTAAAAAAAGGCAACCAAATGCTTCAAGAGCGGCTTAAAATATAAACTATTTAATAAGACTTATAGTATATAGAAATTTTTGTATTCGATCTAGTTAAGTTAAAATAATATCACGCGTAACATTGTCAACGTGTTAAGCAAATGTTATGACGATATCAAAGAAGGCTTGGCGAATGCTCCAGTGGGCAGTCAGTTTTTGATTAGCGACCATCAAGCGAAGAGGTTGTGAAAAATTGGAAAATGTTTAAATAAAATAAAAAATGTAATAGTGAAGAAATAAAATATATTTTTTTGACAATAATGTACATTTAAGTTGCATACATATATAAACGAGTGTCAGCTTGTGTGCTGCTTCTCTCTCGCACGTATTTGCTCTCACAAAATGTATGGCACCGAGAGCAAACTAATTTTACCTTTTTAATTTTATGAATCCAATCGTTGTCCTTTGTGCGCTCGCGTCTATCGCTCGCAAGCCTTTCTCAACGAGCATATGCGCAAGGAGCACTCAGTTTTGATTTAGTTTGGGCTCGTGCAGTGCCACAAATATTATTGGAGCAAAGTCTGAAGTCTGAGCAAATATTAATTGGATATTCCATTAGGACAAAAAAGTTTACCAAATTCAATTGCAGAAACCAAAAATTATATATTTTATACTTACTTTAAAAAAAGCATCGGAAAAGAGCTTGCTTTTATATATATCGCCAGCTAACTACAAGTAAGCTTTAATTCGTTTTAATAGAGACCAAAAATTACTCGAATTACATAAATATTTATAGTATATAAGATAATTACTTTCAAAGCTATCAAATTTCCACGCATTAAGAGTACAAAACAGATATAACTCAATTTTTTAGAGACCAAACTTTACTCAAAAAGTTGCTTCGATTTTTGCTAAAAAAAAGAGTTTTTAGAAAATTCGGCTTCTTACGGTTTCAAATCCATACACCTCTTTACTCCATAGGTATATAACTTTCAACTTAATTAAATTCCAAAAATTTATTGACCATTTAAATTAATACAATAATATTTGGTAAATGGTACCAATAGTAGCTTAAGAAAATTTAGAAATGAAGAAAATAATACTCACTATTGTGCGCTTAAATAGCTCCCAAGCCTTCTGAAATAGCCTAAATCCAAAAAAACTGAGTAGATACATATATTTTTCCTGATTCGATTTTGTTTTAAAACAAGCAGTTTAACAATATTAAACTTTTTCATTAAATTGGAAAGTTATTTATATAATACAAGCCTGAAATCCAAAAAAAAACATTGACACCGAGGGCTGGTTTCTGAAAGTCGTCTCAAAAAAATAAAGTGCTGGACTTTTTAACTTCGGATTCCGATTCACCAACCCATTCTGGGATTTATTATAAATTCGAAATTATAATCTCCGAAACCTTCTGAAATAGCCTAAATCCATAAAACTGAGTAGATACATATTTTGTCCTGGTCTGATTTTTTTTAATCAAGCAGTTTAATATTATATGACTTTTTCAATAAATTCAAAAGTAATACAAGCCCAAAAAAAATCAAAAAAAAAAAACATTGACACTTCAGGGGTTCTGAAAGGCGTCTCAAAAAAATAAAGTGCTGGACTTTTTGACTTCGGATTCCGATTCACCAACCCATTCTGGGATATATTATAAATTCGATAGTTTTTTCCATAATACAGGCCCGAAAAAAAGTCCAAAAAAGCTCCAAAACCTTCTGAATAGCCTAAATCACATAAAACTGAGTAGATACATATTTTTCCTGGTCCGATTTTTTTAAACCAGCAGTTTCAATTTTTTATTAAATTGAAAAATTATTTATTTAATACAAGCCCGAAAAAAAAATCAAAAAAAAAAAACATTGACACTTAGGCGTCTCAAAAAATTTAATTGCTGGACTTTTTGACTTCGAATTCTAATTCACCAACCTATTCTGGGATATATTTATATACAATGTTGGGGCAACAGGACTCGGAAAAAAATTTTGTAATGTTTTTTAAAACGTCAAAAAATATCAAGCAACCAATAGTATAAAACTTCAAAATATCCCATCAAACAAATTATTTTGGAGAGAAACTTTAGGTGAAGGTGTTTTTTTGACCTCGGATTCAGTCAACCTTCTTATAAATGTATTCATTCACAACAATTCACACGTTTCTGGAGCTCTGAATGTCAGAATGTGTCCTTGGGGACCAAGGTCTAAACAGTTACCCTCTAAAAAACCTAGATTTTGAGATGATATCAGTACCCTGACCAAAAAATTTGCATAGTGTTTTTGGAGGTTCGGTTTCGCACTTAGCGGCTCAAAATCCTAAAATTTACTCAATTTTTTTAGGGTCTATAAAAAAAAGATTTTTATATTTATAGTTAATCTTAAAAAATATTTTTCAAAATACCTACATTTTTAGGTTACTATATCAAAACACTGCGCTAGTCGTTTTTGGGTGTTTTGGAGGTTCGAATTCGAACTGAGCGGCTTCTTATCTTTATGGACCAGTCATAAGTTAAGTTCACATCAATTTTGTTTTGTGGGCCGTAATGGCAGAGCTGGAAAAAAAAATGTTTTTTGAAACAAAAGTCGATTGAAAAAAATCGTATCCCTCCTAAATACCTAGATTTTTAGGTTATATAAGACAACTGATAAGCTACTCGTTTTTGGGCCACCATAAATCCGAAAAAATGGTATCGCGTTTTTGGAGGTTTTTGTAACTCAAAGGAGAAATATTTTGATTTTGTTTTTAGTTAGACAATCTTTGTCTTATTTTGTGATGTCGTCATAAAATAATTTCAAAGAGAATTATAAGTTTTTTACAGCGAAAAAACGTGAAATTAATTTTGTCTTCCATAGGCCAATAACGACAACTGCTTTGCATTTCGAAAAAAAAAATCGCAATTTTATGATGGTTTAACTTCTGGGGACATGTTGGTATTTCAAGACTATCAGCAAATAGAATGCTTTGGACCGAAACACTTTAAGAAAAAATATACTCTGAAATGTTTATGAAAACAAGATTAAGCACAATTGAAGATATAAACATATAACTTGAAGAGATATTTTTTAAAAGTTCTACCAACCTAGAAGAAATAAAATATCTTAACGATTTAAATTTAATAAATATTTTTCAATTTGTGCATAATAAGCTTCTAATTAATATTGTCTTACAAAAAACTCAGTTTTCCTTAGTAAATGGATTTAATGACAATTTTTTTTTTTAATCTATTAAAAAGTATTATTTGAAAAATCGCTTCATTTTATGTGAAACAAAAATTATTACAAAGTTAATCTAGGCAGGGTACAAATTATAATTTTATTTAAGTTCCCAACAACGAAATGGTTAACCTTGTTTTTTCTTAGCCAAATTAAAAACAAAAAATTCTTTAATTCAAATTAAACTCAAAACTTTAAAAATGGGTTTTGAGAAATTACTTGAATCCTGACCACTGCATTTTATACTAATTACATAGGTTCGAGTTAAAACTGCTTTTGTAGTTAGTTTCCGATTTATAGTTTATACCGACCTTTAAAATAAAGACATACAAATACATCAACTCTAAGTTGTCAACAGCAAATTTGCCAACAAAACAACCATTTGGCAAAGAACTTGCTTTGCAGAAAAATATTGTGTTTAAAATGACCAATCTTGTGTCGTCTCGGATAGTGCCAGACACAAAAAGTGTTCAGCATCACAAGAAAATAATACTTTTTTTCTTAAAAAATGCTTACCTTTTCAAAAGGGCATTATAGTTAGCAATAAATCTTTGATGGAAATGCATTTGTATATGCAAGAGCATTACAACATGCAATACATTTCAACAAGTAGGCTTTCCCAAGACCTTTTGGAACATTTTTTTGTTGCTATCCGGTCTCGAGGAGGCTTACATGATCACCCATCCCCTGTTTAATTTAAATATAGAATGCGAAAGTACCTTCTCTGTAATATTCCTTTATTTATTTAACGCTTTTAGTAGTTCAATCTGTTATAGCATAACTAACACGTGATTTTGTATTGTGTTTGTTTTTAAGAATATATTTTAATTTTAAATAATTTCTTTACATATAGCACGTAATACAGAACTTCTGACGAATAGAGGAAATGATGAAGTAGAAGAGGTGCCGTGGATGGATATACAAAAACCCAAAAAAAAATACCGAGACACCACAATTTTTAGTAAGTAATGACGCCACAAACATTAACATAAATGACATTGAGGTAGACGAGCTGGTTACTTCATTTTTTAAAAATTAAATTTAACAGACGACATTAACGTTGACGTTGGTATTACCTACGTGGACCAAATTTCGGCCGGCGGTTTAACAAAACCTTCAAGACTATTAACAACAAAAATTATAGAACTGGAAAACATATTTTCTGTTTTCATCCAAACGCGATTTCATGCCAAAAAAAAAATGGTTGAAAAAATGGTAAATGCAGCCGAAAATATTACGCTTGAAAAAAAAAATTAAATAAATGTTTTTTTAAAATGAGAGTTCACTTCAGAACAAAGCATTTAAATAAAAAATTGCGGGAACAATATATATATACAGACACGCACAACCCTATTGCTCTGTTCGTTTTGTTCATATGAAGATGCTGATGAGGTACTTCAATTGTCTACATCCTGATACCTACCAATTTGTACCCCGTGGCAGCAGCTACCCTATGACAGTTGCAGAGTTGCGTCTCTTCAATGAAATCCAACAAAAACACTGCGATATTGAACCGACCAATAAATAATATGATTACACAGAGTGATAGGTTGGTGCGCCAAAAAAATCAAAATTCGTTTTCATAAATTCACTGCGTTTTTCATTTAGCTTCAGCATATGTACTTGTGTTGTTCAAATTTAAGCATGCAAGTTAAGGTATCGGGTTATCCCGATCTAGTTAAGTTAAAAGTATATATCACGCGTAACATTGTCAACGTGTTAAGCAAATGTTATGACGATATAAAAGGAGGCTTGGCGAATGCTGGGTAGTCAGTCAGTCAGTCTTTTGATTAGCGACCATCAAGCGAAGAGGTTGTGAAAAATTGGAAAATGTTTAAATAAAATAAAAATGTAATAGTGAAGAAATAAAATATATTTTTTTGACAATAATGTACATTTAAGTTGCATACATATATAAACGAGTGTCAGCTTGTGTGCTGCTTCTCTCTCGCACGTATTTGCTCTCACAAAATGTATGGCACCGAGAGCAAACTAATTTAATCAGCGAAAATACCAAACAAATATCTAAAAATATTATTAACTAAAAATATTAAAAGTAAAAAATAGAAACAATTATACAATATTACCAAATACGAAAACTGCGTCTTATAGCTGCTATTGTTTGAACCAGTTATGAATTGTAGGCAAAATATTTTTGGTTTTAAAGTATACATTTAGGCTGCCTTATTCTTCCTCTGCAAAGCATATCTGACAGACACACTAGCGCCTGTGGACACACCTCATTTTAGACAAATTTTAAACTATAAACTAAAAATAACTGAATGCAAATTATTTTCGACATAAAAAATTTGATTTATTAAATAATTAAATTATTTAAGGTGAATGTCAATCCTGCACATTGACTTCATTTAAAAATAAAAAACCGCAAGGTACCACCGGAGCATCATACAAGAATAAGATGCATGGAGTTCGTTTTGAAACTTGAATATACCCTTTCACAGAATAAAGGATATTTCGCAAGCAACTACAAAAAATAGCTGGAAAAAAATGCAACACAATTTCGTTAGTAAACTGTAGAATATATGTATATATGGAAAAACAAACAACGAAAACATTCCGGAAATACCTTGATCAGCACAAAATGTAAACAGAAATTGCAGAAGTCTGTTGGGTGTATTTTCATACACTGTACCGTATGGAACTAAAGGTATATTAAGTTTGTGCCAACCGAAAATGTATGTAACATATAGAAGAAATCGTCGGAGATCCCCAAAGTTACCTAAAGTATGTTCAGGTGGACTCGAAAGGTCGATAAATCCATGTCCGTCTGTCCGTCCGTTTGAACGCCTACATCCTACACATTTTTAGTAACTGTGATGCCCTCCACCGCCTAAAATATACAGGGTATAGCTTCTTTTACAAAAAAAAAAAAGTTAAAGATAAATTTTTAACATTTTTTGCCTTGGAAATTTCTGTGTACGACTTATATTACTCTAGATAAATAGGCTCAGACATATATCAAAATAGTGGGAAACCTTACGGGGGGAGGAGGTCATCATTTTGGTTTCAGACTTTTTTGGATGGTCCTTAATATATTAAGCAAGAGAAATTAGAACATGCAATTTTTTTCTGATCAAGCCCTATTTTTTCTGTACTATGTCGTGCTGGCAAATTTGGATGAGATCCAAGACGCTCGCAATACTTTTTCGCCTGTAATTGGATAACAATCCCTATTTTTTACACCCTTAAATCTTTTTGTATATCCCTAGCACGCATTACTAATTTAGTTTCGCGCGCAGGTGCTAAGAGCTCGACAAACAAAAAAGTAAAGCATTAGAGAAAGTTTAAAAATATTAAAAGAATAAAAAAGAACAGAAGCCAAGCTATAAAAAAAAGGGTCTAAGATGCGCTGGTGTTTTTGCAAGATCGAATGCCCACTACAATGGTAGGGTTACCACAATCACTTAATCCAAAGTAAATAGATTACAGTTATCCCTAAAAATGATCTAGAAAGTCTACATCAAGTGCCTACTGCCTCTTTTTATTGACACAATGTATGATCTCTCCTATGGGGACACTTTATAGTTTACACATCTTCTGTTAAAGTTCTTAAAGCCAAGTTAGATAGAAATTTTTACATCAACATTGAGCTTAGTTCTTCTGAAGATGTCAACAAAGCGGCCTCTGTTCTTATTCAAAATATAATTTCGATTAGTTTTTTATCATTAAACATATAATTCTCAACTTTGGCAATATTTTACGAAGCAACTAAGCAAAAACCTCATAAGACAAATTTTTTTGCAACATGCTTTTTTTGCTGAAATTGGTTCCTTAAAGGGAGATACGTATTCTGGGTAAAAACTACATAAATCAATACAATTCTTTCTCTTCAAATAATACCGTGAAAAATACGTTCATTGCAAAAACAACATTAGTCAGTGACTTATGACTAAGTTTGACGCTTAACATTGAATCGCTCATTTCAAAAACCTAATAAGTCAATAAATTAGAATTTTTCAGGAATCAATAAAAACTCTTTCAAACACAAACAAAGGAGTATTTGAGTGATAAAAAATTTAAATTTAAATAACCTTAACAGTTGTTTTGGTTAAAATTAATACCACTAATCCTATTTCTTGCTGAAACAACATAAGTCAAAAATAGTTTTTAGGGATTTTTTCACTAATAAAATGTTAAGGTTATTCACAATTTAAATTTTTTATCACTTAAATACTAAATTAAGCATAGAAAAGTCCGTTAAAACTCATTTGTTTGTGTATAAAACATCGAATTTTGTATAAAAAACGTTATTTTGGACCGATTGGTCCTATGGGAGCTATATGATATAGTAAACCGATTTGGATTAAATTTAGTACAGTGCTTGGGAACTATAAAAAACTCACGAATATCAAATTTGGTACCAATATCTTACCAAACAAACGAAACACAACAAATTTTGTTCAAAAATCGATTTTTTGGAAGATCGGCCCTATGGGAGCTATATGATATAGTCAACCGATTTTGTTCAAATTTGGCACATTGCTTAAGTGCTCTAAAACATTTCCAAACGCCAAATCTAGTTAAGATATCTTTATTAAAAAACAAAATATAGCGAATTTTGATTTAAAAAAGTTATTTTGACCGATCGATCCTATGGGAGCTATATGATATAGTCAACCGATTTTGATGAAATTTGGTACAGTGCTTGGAAACCATAAAAAACTTTTGAATACCAAATTTTTTACGATATCTTCATGAACAAACGAATTATCCATCTAAAACCTTTTTTTTGTCGAGGTCGTCTCAAACACCCATATGGGAGCTATATAATATATCCCCGATATCAAAAAAATAAAATAAGCTTATCTCCTATGGAATAATATGGGATCTATTTTATGATAACTTTGGGGTGTCTCCGACGACTCATTTTATGTGTTACATACATTTTCGGCTTGCACAAACTTAATATATCCTTTGTACCATACGGTACAGGGTATAAAAAGAGAAAAAAATACCCTTGAGCGCCCTCTGGCGGTGCTCAAAATGAAAAAAAAGGTGTCAAAAATGGATTCCTCCACCTCAAAAGCCCCTAAATACACATTTGGCTCGAGAAAAAATTTCATTTTTTGACCATTTCAATGCAATGTCTAAGTCGATTTTGGAATATTTTGAAAAAAACCTATTTTGAAAAAGCTGTCTGCCAAATTCATTTTACCAAAATGAAGATTTTTTCAAAATCGCCGTAAGCCTTTATACCGAAAAAAATTGACCCACCCTAATGTTTATATATCACTGGAAAGTGCACATCAATACCTATATCTAATTGTCTTTCATGTGAATACTAAATTTAATTCTCGAGATATAAACAAAAAAGTAAAACAAGTGCCGAAAAACATGTTTTCGCAAATATCTAGAAAATGTTGCCATTTTCGTGTTTCTCGACCCAAATTACACAGAAAAAAAAAAACACTTTTACGAAGGTTACCTCGATAACCCTTAAACTAGTGTTTTTTATGCAAATAAATAAGAAAAGTTTCAAATCAATGTCTTATCAAATTTAACCCATTTTTGACTTCGAATGTTGGAAAAAAAACCCTCATTTCTAAAAATTTTATTTTTGGCCCCGATTGACATTTTTGTAGAAATGCCCTTATGCTTCTGTATAAATAACTAAACCATGTACATAAAGATAAATAAATGAAGAACAAATTAAAGAAGTCGTTGAAGTAAAAGTGAACAAATTTGAGATAAAGTAAGGAAACTTTTATTGAACCCCCTAGTGATTTTTTTCAAATAGCTCAAAACTTTTCGGTTTTCAGAGGTAATTTTCCGAGTGACTCATATATGTTAAGGAGTTTTTTCACGTTGGCATACTGTAATTGTGACAAATAAATAGAATTTTTCGAAATTTAAAAAAAAAAAGTGTATACTAAAAGGTACTAAACTGATTTTTATTTTGAAAAAAGAATTTTTTGAAATACGGGGTGTGTTCAAAAAGTAAGGTCAAGGTTTCAAATTTCGCGGGCAACGTATTTTCGATTATCGATTTTTGTTTTTGTTTTGTTGTGTTGGTACACTCCTCCCGATCATCTGTACCAAATTTCAAGTGAATGGCATTTTTTGTGTGGTTGTGAGAGGCGTAAAGGTTATAAGTGATCAACGGATTTGCATATCGAAATCCGTTCCATGAAAAAATTTGAACTTTATTTTCGGTTTCGGCTGGCCATTAAATCCAAAATATATTAGGTATTCGAAAAAATTCGGTTACAAATTTGACCAAATTTATAACCTTTTGCCATTTTTTTTTTTTTATTTGCGATCTGTCTATTGACATTTAACAAATTTGCTTATATTAAAATATATAGTAAATATTATAGTAAATACTAGCCGGCCTTCGGCACGCTCGCTCCGCTCGCTCGTCTAGAAACACGTTGACTATTTTCTAGATGAACTGCTAAATGGACAACGGTTGGGTGTCGTTCGTGAATTTGGAATGAGAAAATTCGCCAAATTGCCTCGTTTCTGCTAATGCAACATCCTATTTCATATTGTGAAATTTCGTCATTCACATTGTCGGCTCTCACACCCAAAATCGCCATATCGCTTCCCTTATTGACGTATTTGCAGATATATTTTATTGATTTTACTGAGTTGCAATACTCGACGTTAATGTGGGCTTTATACGTTTTTGATAATAATGGCGAAAATGGAACAACCCAACGATTGTCAATTTCAATTTCTTGTTTTTGCACTTTGATTGTGGTTGATCTGCCATTGTCTTCTGTTGATCTACGGCGATATAATGGGTATCCATCGTAGCCCGTAACAGTGTCCGAAGTTAATGCCCTTGGATATCTTTTGAAGCATTTGCCGAGCAATTCTGGATCATTTGTTTGAACTGGGATTTCCGCCGATATCACATCATCAATTTCATGCGGTAGTATTTTCTGAGGTAATCCTCTCTTCTGCCATTCTACCGAATACATCGAGCAGCGAACCTCTCCGAATACACTGCTTTTGATAATAAGCAGGCCTGCTGTTTCATTGGGAAATTTCAGTGCTTGGCACTGGTCACATACCTTGTTCATTGTTCCAATTACAACAGATTGACGCGAGCTATAATCGGTCGTATTGTTATATTCGAATGCAGCTCTGTGCAGATTGGATGCATTGCGCATTTGCCTGAATGTTCTTTGGATTAAATTCTGTTCTGCATGGATTTCATCTGATTGATTCTGATAATCCCGATTTCGTCTCATTCTCATTCGAGCATGTATGAGCAAAATGTGATCTTGCTTCTCTTAATCGATTCAACTCATTCCTTTGTAAACGTTGTTCCTCAGCTTCAGCTATTCTTCGGGATGATTGCAATTGAGTTCTACGCGAACGTCTCCCAATGTTACGTCTTTTTGGCGGCATTATGTGCAAATATTGATCTGATCATATGTATTTTACACAGAAATCAAAACATTTTTGTGTTTCCTTTCGACAAAAACTATTAACTAAAAAATATTAGTTAATCTGACAATGTACACAATGCCTACCTAAATTAAAAAAAAAATTGTATTGGAAAATCAAATTGTCCTTTTTAGTATTTGCGTCGCAATTTTGTTATATTTTCTCAACCCTAAACAATCCTTGGACTTCCACGAACATTTCAAGACCAAAATTAGCCAAATCGGTTCAGCCGTTCGTGAGATCCTAAGCTTTGTACGAACGTAACATTGTGACACGAGAATTTTATATATAAGATAACCGGGTTTGTTATGCTCCGGTGAGTAACACCAATATAGTTAAATTGTAAATATATAATTCATCATATTATTTAATACATAGTATTTCACCAAACTCTATATATTATAAAAAAATTAAATTAAAAATTTAAAAAACCCCCGACACAAGAACTTAAGTAATTTTCATTTAAAAAGTAAAAAATAATAAAAGAAACTTAATGTTAAAGTACCTAAGAATCTATTAATAATTCTAAAAAAAATACGTGTCGTTGGGGGACACGCGAGGGCAGACGTCGTTGACGGTCGTATCTTACATGCAAATTTTTTGAAGTGATTCTATGAAAGTTTTTGAAGTATTTTTTTAATTTTGTTTTTAAGTTCATCTTTTTTGCTTAATTAGACTATTTGTATTTAAATTGTTAGTTTAGGAGCGGTGAAAATCGGAATTGAAATCACTGCATGCGTTCGGGAGTTATGATGCCACAGACAGACAGACAGTCAGACAGACAAATTTTAAGCCAATCGGACAAAGTTGATGTTTTTAACTTCAAATGGCCATAACTTCTAAACGAGAAGAGATAGAGCAAAAATAGCCTCAGATTCGAATCAGTGGCGTCGTCAGCTTCAATAGGACCAAATTTTAGGCCAATCGGACAAAGTTGATGTTTTTAACTTCAAATGGCCATAACTTCTAAACGCGAAGAGATAGAGCAAAAATAACCTCAGATTAGAATCAGTGACGTCGTCAGACAGACAAACAAACAGACAGACACGTCAAACTTATAACACCCCTCTTTTTGCGTCGGGGGTTAAAAATCGATCTGGAAGGTCCAGAATATGAAATCTCTTCAGACGTCTAACGACCAAACTATTATCTAGAAGATTAATTGCCAGCGAGTTTTCATGATTTGACAGTTTCTCTAAATATCTTCTCGATGATTTTAATATTTCGTCTTTTTCGTAAGGAACATTCAAATCTTTGTGTATTTCTTGGTTGGTGACATACCAAGGAGCGCCTGCGATGTTTCTTAGAGTTATAGATTGGTATCTTTGCAGGATTTCGATGTTTGCGGTGCTTACCGTCCCCCAGAGCTGCATGGCATACGTCCAGACCGGCTTGAGTACTGCTTTGTAAAGCCGAATTATATTCTCCAAACTAAGCTGCGATCGCGGACCTAGAAGCTAATACATTTTTTTGGTTTTAATTTTAAGCTGCATATGTTTTGATTTTATATGCTTTTTCCACGTGAGTTGCCGATCCAAATGCACTCCAAGGTATTTGATAGATTCTTCATCCGGTATGGACATACCATTTAAAGCCACAAGAGGGCATTTGCCTCGTTTCAGTGTAAACGTAATTTGGACTGATTTTTGAATGTTTACAAAAATTCTCCACTTTTTCAGCCATGTTTCAATCAGGCTGAGTTGCTCTTGTAAATTTTGGGACGCCATTGCCGGAATTGCGCTGTTTGAAATAATTGCTGTGTCATCCGCATTGGTTACAACTTCAACATTGTTATTTGTAGGAAGGTCCGCAGTAAAAATTGTGTAGAGCACTGGCCCAAGGACACTATCTTGAGGAACTCCGGCGTTTATTGAGTACAGTTCCGAGTGCTCATCAGCATATTGGACATAAAATTTTCTACTGTTGAGGTACGATTTGAAGAATAAGAAATACGGTGCAGGAAGCCATTTTTTGATTTTATAAAGTACTCCTGCTTGCCAGACTTTGTCAAATGCTTGCTGAATATCCTAAAATATCGCAGCGCTGTACTGTTTGTTTTCAAATGCATCCACTATCTTTTGAACAATACGATGGCATTGTTCAATAGTGCCATGGCCTCTTCTGAGCCCAAACTGATGTTCGGGTATGATGTTGGTGTCCTCTAAAACCACTGACATTCTTCTCAAAAGTATTTTTTCAAATACCTTAGCAAATGTCACCAGCAAACTAATGGGACGATATGACTTGCACTTCTGCGACTATTGTCTGACGGATTGGCATACTCATCTGGCAAGCCGAGTTAAGAAAATTGTCAACCTCTGTCACTGTTTCCTGGTCGAATTCTAAGATAGGTTGGAACACTGAGTGAAGATGTTGTGCAAATCTTTCCGCAATTTCCTTATCACTTTTACACAGTCTACCATTGTTGTCAACTATTGCCGTTTTCCTTCTGCTTGGCCGCTTCAAATAGCTGGCTGCTCTCCAAAGACTATAACTTAGATCTGGTGTGAATGGGTCAAGGCTTTTAAGATATTCTGATGTTGCATCATTTTTTAAATCCCATAGTTTTTGCTTAAGATCTTTAGTAGCTTTATTCAGCAACTGTTTATCAATTGGGCTTTGGCTTAGTTGCCACTTCTTTCGGAGTTTTCTTTTGTTTTTAATTAATTGCCTCAGCTCCAGGGACAGATATGGTTTGTTGGAATGATTCGCGCTTGATTGTGGGGTGCTAAAAACTCCAGCCTCATGACTTGCCTTAGTGAGTGTTTCAATAGCAGAATCAATTTCATCTCCTGTTTTAAGTGGTGCGTCAAGACGTATTTTGCTCTCAAGAAAGTTTTGAAAATCTCCGATGTTAGATCGTCTTGTGATGATTTTGTATGGCCGATTTTTAAATGTCACAGTTGCACCATAGGTCACTATACTTGGAGAGTGGTCTGAGCTTAATTCAAAATTTTCTTTAATATGGAGTTGGTGTTGTGGTACGCCATTGTATAATACAAAGTCTAAAAGATCTGGAATTTTTCTGGGATCTGTTGGCCAATACGAGGTGTGTTCAAAAAGTATCGCAGAATTTTGAATTTTCGCGGGTTACGTATATTCGAATTTTGATATGTACAGAACTTTTGATTTTATAAGCGAAAAACTGATCCAAGTGTGTTTTGTAGGCCTCCGTCTCCGTAAACTTCACAAATTTTTTTAGCAGCCTGCGACACATTCTTACCTTTTTATAATAGAAAAGAAAAATACGACAAAAATGTTCCAAATTTTAAGTCATTTTTAAATGTATAGTATATAACTTTTCACAGAGCAATGTGATTTTAATAATGTCTTCTAACAAAACACAGCTTTAAATGTCACCTTTCAAACAAGGTGTAGCTAGGCTACTTCCAATTTATATACCGAACTTTTTAGAGTACCTTATATTAAAATTTGTGAACTAGTGCATTTGAATTAATTACGTTCAAATACGGCTTAAGTGCTTAAGTAATCCAAAAACACTTCCGAATGGCAAATTTTCTAACGATATCTTAAAACTTATGGGGGCCATATAATATATTTAGCCTATCTTAACTCCGCATAGGTACTTAGAAAAACTTTCGTGAGAATTATATCCCTAAAATTTTTGTTATATCGGTGAGGAGGCATTTTGCCACCTCACATCATTGTTCCGAAATTGTCAATAGGGCAATAGCAAAACTGCTTGAACTGCTTGGTGAGAGTAATGGTGACAGCGCTCTTACTCTCACCAACACTAGTCAGAGTAGAGCGTCTTTAAGCTTGGCGCTACAATTATTGTTTGGTATTAGTGCGTAGGTTAATGGTATTAGTTTATAGGTGTAAGTGGAGAGTAGGTGATAGGGATAGGGTTAGGTACGGCGAACTCTTTCTTTATTATTAGAATAGTTATGTAGATAAGCAGAGCGCCGTTTAGGATTTATTAGTATAGTTTTGGGCGGGAATTCCAGGATTTGGCGGCGATCGACATCCTATATAATGCGGATCAACAGCCAAATCTGGGCAGAACAGTCAGTGAGATAATAAAAGACTGACAGTCAGTGAGAGTTTGAGTGATAAGAAAGATCTCGAGTGAGAAGATTATAAAAAGTTAGTGCCGCAGTTAAAGGAGTTTCGTATAATTAAAAAATAAAGCAGTCGCAAAGGACGGATACAAGAGAGATTTAATTAGTAGCGCACCGGGTGCGACCGCGTCGGAGTTTGTACGTTTCGTGAACGAGTCACTCCAAACACACTCTGCTACCAGGATTTTATATCTGGGCGAGCGTATCGCCGTTAAAGGGCGTAAAACAGTAGCTTTTGTAAAATAACAAATTGTTAGCTTTAAGCTTAACCTTCTTTTCCACAAATATTTTTGCTAAAAATATAATTTTGTGTAAAATAGAGAGCGTGCGGGTTCGAGTTAAGTGTTTTGTGATAATTGACCGCAAAAAGGCGGATAATATAATTTTAAAACTCACAGTAAATTGTGTATTATTTAAAATATCGAAAGTTTCAGCAAAATATAAATTTTGTTGTGACATCTACCCTGGGCATAGCTGAGCTATCCCAGCCGTTGTTCTGGACAAACCAGAGATCGTTACAATTGTTTATATATAACTTTTGGGGCGTCTATGGCGTCTGCTATACAAATCAAAAACCAATTGGAGTCCCCCTGTACCGTAATGGTACAAAGAGTATATGTATTAAGTTTGTTTGTTAGTACAGGGTATCCCAAAGTCGTCCGCGTCCGGCTTTGACGTACTCCAGATTCTTAAGCAAGTGGCAGCCTAACGACGACAACATTTTGGGAAAGTGTTTATATTGTAGCAGCTTTTAGGCGCATTCTTCATCATCAGATACTTACCCCAGACACAAACCTTGTAGTCTGACATTAGCCAAGTTTCAGCACCATATTAATCCATACACAGTGCACAAGAATTATTTTTGTTAAATTTTTATTATTAAAAATTTCTCATTTTATGTTGCGTTTTGTTTTGCTCATTTGTTGTGACCTTTTGCTGTTTGTTTGTATTTTTCGTTTTTTCTTTTTTAATTGCATTTTGCTCTTTTTGGTCTCTTTCTTCTTGTATGTTTTGGTTTTTGCTTTTACCTTTTTGTTCGTTATAATTTCATAGACAAATAATTGTAGTTTGTTTGTTGTTTGTATGTATGTATTACGGTTTTTATTTATTTTTTATTTTTTTTGTTTAATATTTGTTCGCTGCTTGCTTTGAAATGAAACAGAATTTTGCGTATTTCATTGTTTTTGTAATATATTTTGTTTTTTTTTTTGTTTAAATATACCTAATTATTAAATAAAATAAATATACAGACCTATATGCAAAGTTTAGCTAAATAAAATTAAAAACAAATAATATAAAATTGGTCACCACAAAAAAAAAGTTGCATATAATATAGGTAGAAGTATTAAAACGTAAACAACAAATACAAAACAAAATTAGTCAACGATAAAAATATAAAAAAACTTAATACATAAAATATTGCGTTCGTTTGCATGCAATAATTATAATTATAATAAATAATAGTACATAAACGTACGCATATAATTGGTAAGATTTACATAATGTATTGCTATTATGCATATTGTTTATTGTTCGTTATGTGTTTTGTTTATTTTATTTTTATATTTTTGTTTTTTGCTTAATTTTCATTTTGTTTGGCAAGCTGCGCAAAAAATACTTTGAGCACGATATTGAGCGGTATGGAGTATAAAAGACACTTTATTTGACGAAAATTCTTTTGAAGAGCTTCTAAATGGATGTCAAACCAAAACCAGAAACGAAAACGCCAATTGCTTTAGAGTTTCTTATAAAATATACCTTTTTAAAGAATTTATTAATTACTAAAATTTCACACTTTTCAATGGAGTAGACGCTTTTTAAATTTCGAACCAAAAAAAAACTTTTACTACGCTACTTCATTTGAAAAGATATTTCCATCTACTTTGTTGGAACACACCGTTTGTTTTTTCTCGGACTTAATTATATATAAAAACTAATCTTAGCCCTGTTTGTAATAACTGAGTTACTTTACTGAGCTCCAGCTGAGCGTTTATCTATGGTTCAGTTATCAGTGGATTATTATAAGAACGATCACTAACAAGTAAAAAAAAAAAAAATATTAAAAACATACTGATAACTGTGGCACTCAGTAAGGCATTTAGTAACTCGGAAAGTATAAACAAGGCTCTACCAAATAGTATAAGCGTATGTTTGTTTTTCGTTTTTATAGTTAGGAGCTACTACTTAACTTAAAAAACTTTGCTATATATCTGAAATACTAAACCTATTATTTTTTTTTTAAACAAGCTGCCTTAGAGAGATCAAAACCAACAACAAAGCTAGGGTAATACTAATAACAAGCAGTTAACTTTTGAAGGTATCTACTTACAGTAACTAGAAATATATGTAATTTCTACTTGATTTTAAATTTAAAACTTTGCGTATCTTTAAACGTTGCAAGTTTCGGTTAGTTTTCCGTTACTAAAAGCTCTTCAACTCAACATACAAATTTATTTAGCTTTTCATTAATTTTTATACCCACGTCATATACTTAAATCACAGCTAAGGGCAAGCATTAAAAAAAATACCAAAAATAAAAAAAATACTAACTTCAACTGGAACAAACTCTATTAACAAAAATGAAATAAAACTTCACCTAAGCCATAAGTGCGCTCAATTTCGTGTACAAAGATTCGAATTGCTTAAGATTTTCACATTTTGCCTATATATCTTTTTGTGTATGTGTGTGTGTGGGTGTTTGTTAAATATATGTACAATTGTTATTGTTTTACTTGACTACGCACAATTATAATAATATTAATAATAATATTTGTTTTGCTTTTGCATTAAATAGTCAATATTCAATATTTATAGTATAGCACCAAGTACAAAAGATTATTCAATAAACAGAGTTTGAATTTTGTTAATTTCATTTCCATATGATTTGTTTTTTTTCCCCTTCCTTTCCTTTGTTTTGTTTTGCGCTTGAAATTAACTGCACATAAATAACGCTTGATTCAAACTGTTTGCTTCTTATCTCTGGTTTTCTCCTTTTTGTTTGTTTTGTTTTCTTTTATTAATTCTACTACTTATGTAATGTAATAATTTCTCTTGCTTTCGTTTTCATTGCTCTTTCACAAATACAGTCACAAGCGTTTAATTTCGTAAATTAATTCCAATAATATTGCAATTTTACATGGAGCCATCGCCGGATATCTGCGAAAAGAAATATAAATTAATTACTAATTAAACAAAGCACAAAAGTTTACAAAGTCTATTTAAACTAATTCTATTTTTTTTCTTTTTTTTTTTGCTTTCACTTTAGTATATTAATAATATATTGAAATTATATAACTACTTTGTAGCCGTAAATAAAATCCGTCCTTCCCCAAGCCACTAGCACTAGCACAGAGTTAAAACACGTTCATCAAAAGTTTCAAAAATATTCTTTTCTATCTTGAGAGAAGTCCTTGTTTAGCCTACCTATACTGCAGTGCATACGTAATTTACTAAAAGGCTCTTAAATGCTGCTTTTAAGTTGAGAAAGGAAGGCGTGTGACTCTTGATTTGGAATTTATCGTTAACACAGAGCCACCGAAACCAAAACGGTTGTCGAATTTGGAAGCCCTCAAAATACCCAGCCCGTCAGTGTACTTTCAAAATACCTCATTTTAGGGCTTTTTTTTGAGGTTCTGTCGAAAAACTTACCCTAAACATCGTCGGTTACAAAACTCTGCATCTTGGCTTAGAATTCAGCAGCCCCGAAAACCCCTGACTATCGAACCTGACGAATTTGACAGAATTTAAATTCACATGATAACGACTCAAAACTAGTCTTAACTGTAACGAACTTTCATTCATTCATACATTCATAACCTCAGAAATTTTCCTTTACATTTTTAGAGTAAAAATCCTAGTTAATACTTTTGTGGGACAGTTGTTTTAACCATCATCCTATCCATCAACAGAATTAATTTTAAGGCTATGCAGAAAATAGCTTATCGTATTTGAATTACCTACATGCTTGCCTCGAAGCATCGTGACGTCACTGTGCCACTGCATTAGACTGATTTACATGAGCCTTTTGTAGAAATTATTTTCGTTTTTTTTTTTGTAGTAGTACTTGCTAGAATGCTACAACTACTACTACAAACTATTATATTATTTTATTTTCAAGTAAGGATACACCTTGTATCTTATAACTATATAGCTGCAAATCTTACCTGCGAGTGTGAGCTATCGCTTTCGATTTGCTCGGAGTAGCAATGCTTATAGTTAAGATAGTCTAAAAGTCTTCTTGGTAATGGCAATGTCTGAATTAGATCCTTTCGTATAACCGCTTTTAGTATAACAAATCTGTAAAAATCATATCATTTTAATGAGCATATATTTTATTAAGGAATTTATGTCAAATATATTACTAACCTGCACATGTGCTGCAAACTTTGTACATGCTTAAATCTAGATACTGGATTGGTTAATTGCACACGCATTGGTCCATGTTCCGGCCGACGATGCAGAAAGAATAAATATCTGAAAGATATGCTGAATTAATTCTTGAATTTCAATTGAAGCCATCTAATAGCTCTTAGTGGTTTGTAAAATTAAAAAACTGATCGTTTCAAACTTTAAGAGCACTTCCATAATTACACAGTCGAACCTGCCTATAACGAACTTAAGAATAAGCCGAAAGTGGGTTTGTTGTATTGAAAATTCACTAAACAGAAATTCGTTATAAAAGCGCAAAAATTCAATGTACTTAAAAAAAAAAATAATATGAAATAATTACGAATTCGATATAGAGAAATTCAATTGTATAAATAAATTGGTAGCAAGCCAAAAAATTGTCTATATCTTTTTTTTTAATTTGAACTTATTACAAAACTTTAATATAGGAAATATTTATACCGCCTTCGAAAATTGTAGCTTCTCAAAACTTAATCCTTATAATGTTTAAAGTTCGTAAGTATTGAAATAGCCGGAATTATTATTATAATTATGAATTGCACAATCGAAAAGAAACCCCTCAAATATAGTATATATATAGGAACTTTATAATAGTTTATAATAAATTTGTATCAAGTTAAACATTCCTAACTAACCAATTATTATATACCCATGTCTAGATCTCTGAAATGGCAATCAAACTTTCAGATGAAACCCCTTATTACCCTACCGTAGACTAGCGTATTTTAATTTTTTGGTCTAGGAGTTACAGTATATACACACCCCTATGGTGGTTCAGCGGACAACGAAAAAAAAATAGTTTTGTTTTCCAAGCACTGTACCAAATTTTATGCAAATCAGTTGCGTATCCTATATAGCGCCCATATGACCGATCGGTCAAAAAACTCTGTTTGGTTAAAACAAAATCGTGGTTTCTTTTTTAAGAAGGAACTATGAAATTAGGCTCCTTGACAGATTTTCAGATTTTGTGTTAACAATCTTAAACAATAGCCAAAGTAAAGCTTCTCTGAAGAGCCTTTATCTTATTTACAATATCACATGGGTTCTGTATTGTTACCAATTCATTTAAAACGAGTATTGTTAGGGTATGTTTTAATACTTATTTATGCTATAAGTCTGACTTACCTGCCGCTACGCGAATGCTCGACAGCCTTCTCAATGAACTCGGTTATCGTTTGCGATTTGAACTTGGCATAGGAGCCAAACGAAAAAGTGCCTAGAAAAAGAGAATTGATAAATTATTGTAGATTTAAGCATAACGAGATGTTTTGCAGTATTAGAAGCTTCATAATTTGAAAAACTTTATATATAATTGTTTTGTTGGAATTGAGTTTTTTAAAGAACTTCAATCAAATATTTACAAATGCTGCATAAACAATTTTATTAACGATTCCAGAAGATCTTGCTTAGTAATCTTGGTCTTAAACATTTTTTTATAGTATATTGTTTAAATTTAACACTTTTATTATTAGAAGCAAAAAGAATATTAAATACACACTAAAAATAAAAATGATTTTTAAAATAGTTCGGCAACGGGTGCCTCATCCAATTTCCACAAAACAAAATACATAAAACAGCAAGTAAACCCTTTTCCAAAGAGCACACATAACTTAGCATCCAAAATTTTCGAACTTTTGGTTAATTTAGCATTATAACTTTGAAGCGTTCCAATTTTGTAACATTTTCTGTACTTATATATTATTATGCTTACCCTGATCCTGTTCAATGCGCACATGACGCACACAGTTGTTCAACTTAAAGCTCAACGAGAATATATAATGATCGTCGGAGCTGTCACGAACTATAAATGAACCATCCGGCTCATTAGATAGCACCTTTTCTGCAGCTTCGCTGGACAGTGGACCCCAGTACCAGCCATACTAAAATTTGAAACATAATACAAATTTATTGGATAGAATGAATAAATATGTTGTTTCATTATTGGATCTTTTAAAAACCTTATCTTTTTGGCAAATTTTCATATCTTTTCTTGTACCTGTACTTCTCCCCAAAAAATCTGTAGTATGAATGTGTCTCCTAACGTCATTTAGTATTTCACACTTTTTAAGAAAATACATTCGTATTAAGCATTGTTAAAATTTTCAAAACGTTGCAAAAATGTGAAATATTAAAACGCATGTTATCTAAAGAATGTCGGAAATCCGTTATCCATCATATGTATTTTTGTTTCAGAGCTCCATCTTTTAACTCAACAAAAAAAATTAAATATTCATCAAAATTGTGAGCTCAGTTTATTACCTCAAATGTCTTGGCCAGAATTTGATTGAAAAAAATCATTTCTTTTGCTGAACTTTCAGCGTATTTATCGAATTTCGGATAACTAAAATAGAACTAGAGCCAAAAGTTATATCCGAAACATAAGTCTAACTCCTATGGCGCCCTACAGTCCTATAATTTCCCGTGTAAGGGAATGAAAGACAGAGAGAGCCATATATAGCTAGTGCTATTCTATAATAATGTAGTACTAAAGAAAATACTTTCACAGAGCAGCGAACATCTTTTAGGATGAGTAGATAGAATTAATAGTTTTGACAATTGTTATATCAAAACCACTGATGACATCGGATGATGAGCGATCAGTACATATTTTGGAACCTTTACACAGATCTATACGAGCAAGAGTACATAAAACTGCCATGATTATTCCCTGGCCTCAAACGGAAAAAAGTTACACAATCGAAGAGTCCGATTTTTAACACTGTTCTTCTTTTTTTAAAGGGAATAATCAATGTAATTTTTAAAAACAAATTATTGCAAGTTTAGATGCTTTTAAACTTCGTACTTGTTTTTTTCTGTAGAAAAAACCTTTTAACATTATTTTTACAGACGTTAGAAAGAAGTTTTTTCACAAGATAGATCTACCTTATTCAAACACCTAAATACTTGTGCAATTGGAGCACTGGCAAATAAACAGACAGACGCATACAGAGAGCAACAAAATAACAACTATCAGGAAGCTATCGTTTAGTAAGATGGGTTGGTGGTGCCTTCAAGTGCGATTACATAATCTTATAAGTACTTTTTCTATAAAGTTCACTCACGTCTTTGACTTTCTCAATGCTTGAGGTAAACTGCAGCGCACGCGGCTCTGGCGCAGCCTTCTTTTGCTCCTCCTGCACGACGTCTGTGGCATTAATGGCATAAGCTGCAATTTCCATGACATTGAGATTATCATTTTGCATAGGGTTATTTATATAGTTTATGCTTACCTTTCTTTGGCAATGGCGGCAGCGCACGCGACTGAAATTTCTTGCGCAGATCTGCAGCTGCAGCACCGCTTAACTCTGCGCCAGCGCCGCTGCGATTCAAACAATTGTGCGCCTCCTCGGCTTCCGCAACTGACGTCGAATTATTGCTACCATTTGCTGCAGCTGCTGCAGCCGCGGCGGCTGCTGCTCTGCAACGACTATGATTGCTGCGTCGAAAGCGAAAAATGCTGCAAAACTTTTGCTTTAAATTAAGCGTAAATTGCGATTTCTTTTCGGTGTGCAGCACATGCTTATTGTTGGGCGTGGAGACCCCCATTAAATGCTGCTGCTCTGAAGATTGTTGCTGTAACTTATCCGTAGCTTGCAGCGTTTGCTGCTGCTGTTGATAGTTGACAAGGCCGCTACCATTGCTGCTCTGCAAGCCCAGCGTATTGTTGTTGTTCAGCTTGTCATTGTCGAGATTATGTTTGCTCTGTTTGCTCAGATATTTGTCGCTGTTATTGCTGCCCGCTGCTGCAGCATTTACAGCGGCACGTGTGGTACTAACGCTGCTGCGGGTGCGTGCTGTCGTTGTCGTTGTATTTGTGGAAATGCTCCAAATGGTCTCGTTGGAAGACTTGACGCCATTCGCAGTTGTTTTGCCCGGCATTTGTATGCCATGATGACTGGATTTGTCGGCATCTGAGTAGAGTGTATGATAGAATTGCTTGACCTCGTCCAGCGTCATGTGCAACGGTTCATGTCGCTCGTTCTCGCTGTGAAAAGCCACGCCTCCAGAGATAGCATTGGTGGGCGTGCGGTATTTGCCATGCTTGCTCTTATCTCCGCACTCATCGCTGGTTTCATGAGTGCTCTGAGCGCCTCCACCGTAACGCTGCTTGCGCTTTTGGCGCTTATTACGCCGACTGGCTGCTTTATGATAGCCACTCTGCTTATTGGCACAATTTAGCTCCAAATCTTGCTGCTGTTGCTGCTGCTCGATCATGTCCACGGGAAACGCATAGATATCCGAGTCGATGGGCACATTGTAAAAGTCGGAAATCTCGCGCGTAAACAGCGCATCATGCGACATAGCTTGAGTGATAAATATGGAGTCATCTGGCTTATTGGCCGAGCTAACATTCAGTGAATTATGCGAGCTGCTCAAGCGACTATTTAGCGAATTGCGTGAGTTGGGTCGCTGGCCGCAGGCATGATGATGATGTGGATGCGCATGATGGGCATGATGATGATGATGATAATGACAGTGAGTCGTATGACCCAGCGGACTATAGAGCAGCTGCCGCCGCTGCAGACTATTGTCATGCTGTCGCTTGGCGCCATAATACAAATCATAGTCATGAATTTCGGATAAACCGGCGCTATTGAAGCGTTGCTGCGCCGCTGCAGCAGCTGCAGCGGCTGCAGCCTTGGCGCTGGCTATGGTATCCTGCTCTGTGGGTATGGCCTTGAAGTAGCGCGTATGATCCTGATAATAGGGACACAGCGTCTGTTTGATTTTTATAATAGAGACAGGTGGAGGTGGCGAGGGCAGCGGTGAGCAGGATTGATCAGATTCATCAATAATGTCGACGCTGTTGCCCAACGAGCTGCTTATAATATTATTTGGCTCATCGTAGATATTATCCGTATGGCTGTTGAGTATGGAATCGCTGGAGTAGAGATGCTTGTTGATAGCATAGGACTCTTTTAGCGAACGCTCTTGGCAAGCATTGATGATAGACTGCTGCTGGCCATCCAAAGTATCCTGATCCGCGCTATTATCCGTGGCCAGCAGTAGTACCAGCTCGTTGTTGACTCCTGTGCCAACAGCTGCAGCAGCCACTGCGCTGCTGACCATGGTAATATCATCCGCAGCACTGCCATTATAGTCTTTTAAGTGCTCGAACGAGGATTGTGAGCTAGTCCAGCGACGCAAACTGTTGACAATGTTTTTGGATATAGAGCGCACTAGCGTTGTCTGCGGTGAGTCTTGAAACTCTGGCGGTGGATCTATAGGTGCCAAGGGACCTTTTTTTAAAGTATTAAAGTTTTCAGCGCTCATGCCGCCCTCGGAGCAATTATCCAAAGAATCAAACTGCGATACCTCGCCGTCACTTTCGACCATCTGTAAAATAGTTGGCGCAATTTAGTCTCAAGCCCTTAGCAGCTTGTAGTAGTACTACTCACCTCAATCTCGAACTTGCACATGCCTATACGATAGGAGTCGCCGCTTGATATAGAGCTGTTGGTGGTTAGCGGCACGCCGCTATCATCGCTCAACGATGCAGCTGCATTCAGCTCAATGCTATTGGCGCTAACCAGTTCATGATGTGGAGGCGGCATAATACTGAAGCTATCACTGCTGCAGATGGAATGCGCTGCGGCTACGGTGGCGCCACCACCGTTGGTCAGCGTGCTGCTGCTACTGGCGCAGGCACTGGCAATGCTATTGCCATTGCAGCTGTTGTTGCTGGTGGTGGTGGTATTGTCCTTAAGCTTAATGGACGATTCCATGGTGTGAGTGGCGCGGGCGCAAGTGCGGGCGCGCACTTTCGTTGTGCTAAAGTAATTATGTATGGAAAATATTAGAGCGTTGTTGTTTTTTTTCTTAATAATTGTGCTGCTGCTGCTGCGGATTTCTGGAAGCAATCGGAGCGGTTAAAGTTTTGCACAAGGGTGCGGCGGTTGCATTAAGTGCGTAAAAAAAACGCTGTGTAGTACGCTAACTCACACACACACACACACACACACAGTCGTACACCCGTTGATATCCTTACACGCCCACCGAGGCACCCCACCCGTAAACGAGAGAGGCTTTAGGTGCCAACAGTAGTAGCCGGAAAAAGCGACGCTTTCGTCCTTGTCGTCGTGTAGGTGGCATAGTATATACACAACGCACTGTAGCTCACAAACGCACACACCACAATTACACACTAACACACAAAGGGGGGGTACGTCTACGTCTACGATGAAGACAACGACGACGACGCAGCAGTAGCAGTACACAATGCACGTAATAGCTTTGCTTAAACATATAATAGCACTTTTCAGCCGCACATACTTTAACAAAAATTCAGCCAGTCACTAATACAACACACATTGAAAATGATTAATTATTACATTTTATGCGAAAATGCGAAAATTGTAATGATTACTTTTTGTAAGTGATGGCAATTGAGCAACTAGCGTAAAATCGAATCGATTTCGATGCATGTATCGATACCAGGTTGGCTGATTTGCTTATTGTTCGTGAGTTCATATTTATCGCAGTGCTGTGTGTTATCGCACAGTTCCAACAAGCGCAAAGTTTAGAAATGCCAAAACAGCATCGATCTAAATGTTTCATTGCATAGCAGCTTAAAATTGCATTTTGCATTAGGCTATAAAAATTGTAAAGCTTATTTTTACTAAATGAGCCACTTGCGTAAAAAATGAATCGATTACAACTTATATCCCGATGCCAGTTGTACAAGCATATTTATCGCAGCGCAGTTTTTTGTTATCGCATTACACAGTATTTCAAAATGGCAACATAAGGGCAATTGTTATTGCTATTGTTTTAAATAAGAGTGGCTTCATTATGTAAAAAAGTTAAAATTGTAAAGCTTACTAAAGAGCCTTAAAAGAAAAATGGATTTCTGCATATGTATCGTGCTATTGCAGCGCAGCCAAAATTGGCGCGGTGTTTGAAAATGGTAATATTGGGCAACCGCAGCGCTCTCTGTCGGCTGTTGCAGCCGTTTTAAAATGTCCGTTGAGAAAAGCTAGCTGTACGAACAACAACAATCAAGCGAAAAACAAATTAATAGCCCATTTCGGCTTGGTTTATGACTTCTCAGGCAGCTCTCCCACTGTGTAACACAAGAATAATGACTCTCACGACTTTCATACACAAGGTTTGGGTCACAACCTTGCACTTTTTTGGCGTTGACCGTTGCGGTCAACTTATACTTTCACCGGTCAACAACGCCGCCGCCAACCAAAAAACTTGACAACACGTTTTTATATGCTTTTTCACAGTCGACACAACAATGCAAAATTAAAATAATAAAAAGCCAGAAGCAGCTCGCATTTTTTTTTTGTTTTTTTTTACTATAATATGTGTGTTAACAAACTATGCTTAACCAATAAATTAGCAATTCTATATGCATTTTTTTTGTGGACCAGCAACGGAAGTGTTTTCACTTGAGCACGCTCTCACTTTCGTTGTCCAAAAAAAATGCAGGTGTTGTTGTGGTCGTTGTTGTTGTTGCTCTGGTTGTAGACAGCCGTCCATTGTGGCAAATATTTAATAATTTTGTGCCAAAATGTGAATTAAACGTGCGCATACATAATGCCATAGATACATACATATGTACAAACACTTGGACATAAGTGACAACAAGTAAAAAAAAAACCAAAGAAATCAAGCCAACAACAACAAAAACAACATGCAACTTATGCAGCGACAACAACTGGTTGCTTTGGAATGCAAATGGTATGCGAAAAGAAAACGAAATACATACAGACATACCTATAAATGTACAAACATGCATGCAAACGAGGACAGTCTGTAAAGTTGTTGGGCTAGCACAGCAGGCAAAAGAAAAACAAACTGGTTTTGATGTCGGTTTTTTGTTAATAATATTAATTTATTTCCATAAGCTTGTGTTTAATCGGTTATCCTTAAAAAAACATTAAAAATAAAAATATTGTAAGAAGAAAATAATAACAATTTTATTTTTAAAGGAAAGCTTCAAGTAGTTGTTATACTATATATAAACAAAAAAAAATGGGGTACGTAAAGTCGGGCGCGGACGACTTTAGGATACTCTGTACCACTAGCTTGTAATAAAGTCCGATTTCTTCACAAAAAACCAAAAACAGAAGAATTTTTAAGCAAAAATTTTTTTTTGACCGATCGATCCTATGGGAGCTATATGATATAGTCAACCGATTTCAATAAAATTTCACACAGTGCTTAAATACCAACCTAAGCCCAAATATCTTTACAAACAAACAAAACACATCGAATTTTGTATAAAAAACGTGTTTTTGGACCGATTGGTCCTATGGGAGCTACAGTGTGCCACAAAACTCATGGTACAGCAGGCGATTTTACACTTAAATGCGAATTCCTCCCCAATTGTTTAAATTTTCCAAAAACTAATGATGAGGTTTTCTTAAATAAATATTTTTAAACAATAAACAAAAAAAAAAAACAACAATTCCATAACAATTAACAATAAAATTCTAAAAAAACTAAAAAATGGCAGTAATTCAGCGCCACAAAAGTCATGGTACACTTAGACGGTATACCGAATTTACGTTGTTACAGCTGGTTTGTTTTGGTTTTTGTAACGGGACTTTTTTGTATATGCTTTGCTTTACTTTTGTATGCGTGTGTGGGAATTTTCCGCTGCCAAAATGTGCATTATTAACTGCAAACGTGACGCGTACGCTCCTTTCAATTGAAGAACGCAAAATATTATTGATTGAATGTACACGTAAAAGATGGAAATTCGTATTCCGCAATTGGAAAAATTTTGTCAAGACCCCGGTCAAGAGTCCAAAAGGTCATAACTCCTTTAAAAAACGAAGATTGGGTTAAAAACAAGCCCAGGAATGGGCATCCGACGAGTATTCAATGCAGTGTGTTTTGGATCATTGTCTGATAAAAGTGGAAATTTGACCCAAGACCAAGGAGATCGGGACTATGTTGGATGTTTTTTTTAAGAATTTCAATGTATGTTTTATGATCCATAGTGTCATCTATAAATTCCAAGCTCTCGACGCCTGCAGCACCCATACAACCCCAAACCATTTGACCACCACTACCGTGCTTAACCGTCTTAATTGTGTATTTGGGTTTGTAGGCATCTCCAGGCCGCCGCCGAACCCTGTAGTGCCCATCTGATCTAAAAATGTTATATTTCGACGTATTGGAGGATAAAACTTGGCGTTAGAACGTGTCGGGATAATGCCTGTACGTTTTAGCAAACGCAAGTCGCTTAAGCCTGTTTTTCTTTGTGACATGTGGCTTTTGTCGTGGTTTGTACGAGCAAATTCCGAACTATTTTATGGTACTTCGAATGGTTTGCGGATGCACAGTCTTTTGAAGTGTTGTCGAGATAATCGAACTGATTTTTACATCGCTTTGGAATGGGTCTTTGTCTATAATATGTTTAACGCTGCGTTTGTCTCTATTATTTAATTTCGTCGGATGACCATTCCTGGTCTTGTTTTTAACCCAATCTTCGTTTTTTAAAGGAGTTATGACCTTTTGGACTCTTGACCGGGGTCTTGACAAAATTTTTCCAATTGCGGAATACGAATTTCCATCTTTTACGTGTACATTCAATAATATTTTGCGTTCTTCAATTGAAAGGAGCGTACGCGTCACGTTTGCAGTTAATAATGCACATTTTGGCAGCGGAAAATTCCCACACACGCATACAAAAGTAAAGCAAAGCATATACAAAAAAGTCCCGTTACAAAAACCAAAACAAACCAGCTGTAACAACGTAAATTCGGTATACCGTCTAAGGTACCATGACTTTTGTGGCGCTGAATTACTGCCATTTTTTAGTTTTTTTAGAATTTTATTGTTAATTGTTATGGAATTGTTGTTTTTTTTTTGTTTATTGTTTAAAAATATTTATTTAAGAAAACCTCATCATTAGTTTTTGGAAAATTTAAACAATTGGGGAGGAATTCGCATTTAAGTGTAAAATCGCCTGCTGTACCATGAGTTTTGTGGCACACTGTATATGATCTAGTCAAACGATTTGGATTAAATTTAGTACAGTGCTTAGGAACTTAGGAATATTTCCAAAATTTAATTTCCTATTTATGGCTTATATGCTATATAGTAAATACATACTATAGTGATCAAATTGAAAGAGGATTTTTTTAATTTAAGCTTTCAGGGTTTTTCCAATCGGTCTATTTTTTTTTGTGACTTGGTTGAACTATTCATAGCAACTTCGCAAAGTTTCACATAAAAAAATATTCATTTATATTTGAGATACGCTTCGATTGGAAAAACCCTGGAAGTTTAAATTAAAAAATGTACCTGTATTAAATTGATTTGTATTAATGGTAAGTTTATTTCGAATCGAAATTTAATATCTGCAATTGATAAATATACAGAGAACTCTACTTCATTTTCAGCAATTATCGAAATCAAAGACTTTTGGGTACGGTACCAAATTTTTTTTACGAGGCGTCTATGACTGGCAACTGCAATGAAAATGCTTACAAACTTTTTCTTTACTGCCTTTATAAAATCTGAATCCGCCCTCGCACATGTATTTTTGAAATACATACATAAGTATGTACCTGTGGCTACAAGTTTTGCCAACTATAACTATGAGAATTGTTGGTACGATCGTCGATCCTGTTATCTATTTGTTGTTTTATTATGATCTGGGTAATTCTGTTATATGCACATATTTTTTTTTTTACACCCATATGCGTGCATGTGCACACATTATATACTTGCATTATAAACATACCATTATAAACTTACACGCCCAAATATTTGTTTTCGCCTTCGTTCTCTCATTCCGAGGCCCTGATCGCGCCCAAAACTGCAATTGAATGAGAAGCAGAAGAGGAAGAAGCAGACAAAAACCCACGCGCAACAACAAATACCCAAAATAGACAAATATTAAACTAAAAAAACAACATCAACAAAGTCAACAGCATGCCAATGCCGCACACACACACACACATGCACGCACAGGCATAAAGAGAGGGCAACAGACAGACGAAATAGGCAGCAAAAACAAAACATGGACTGCGACCACTTGCTGCGTTTTTATTGTTGCTTCATACCTGCTTCGTCGCAGCATCATTGCAGGCAGCTGCAGCCATTGTATTTTTTTGGGCATTACACTGAGCGAAACAATTTAACATGAATGCTCATATTAATATTAAGAAAATACATACATAAGTACATACATATGTACAGTGTGCCACTAAAGTCATAATACAGAAGGTGAATTTTCACTTAAATGTGAATTCCTCTCATATTGTTTACATTTTACAAAAACTAATGATGAAGTTTTCTTAAATATATATATTTTTAAACAATTAACAAAAATAAAAACAACAATTCATTAAAAAGTTTCCTTGAATTCCAAAAAAAGGTAAAAAATGGCATTAATTCAGCGCCACAAAAGTCTTAGTACACTTAGACGGAATACCAAATTTACGTTGTTGCAGCTGGTTTGTTTTGATTTTTACAACGTGACTTTTTTGCATTTCTTTGCTTTACTTTCGTATGCGCGTATGGGAATTTTCCGCTGCCAAAATTTACCTTATTAACTGTAAACATGACGCGTAAGGAGCTTTCAATTGAAGAACGCAAAAAAAATTTAATTTACACGTAAAAGATGGAAATTCGTATTCCGAAATTGGAAAAATTTTGTCAAGACTCCAGTCAAGAGTCCAAAAGGCCATAAATAAATAAAAAATAATTTCCTGTTAGATCCCTTGGAGGAGGGGCAAAGGGGATCTCTATTAATAACTGTTCGAACAGAACAGGGACCTACAGTTTATAGCCGAATCCGAACGGCGGTGTCTTTAATTAATTAATTAATAGAGACTTTTATGGCAAATAGCGTCTTTGAGCTAGCGATGCCAGTGCTAGGCAAATGCACCAGTGCTACTGCGGGGAATCGAACCACCGACCTACGGTTTTAGAGGCGAGTACGCTACCACTTACGCCACCAACGGCGACAGTCCAAAAGGTCGTTTTAAAAACGTTAAAAAACGGTTAAAAACAAGCCCAGGAATGGTCGTCCGACTAAATTAAATAATAGAGACATTAAGACGATTAAGCACGGTGGTGGTGGTCAAATGGTTTGGGGTTGCATGGGTACATACATTGAAATTCTTTAAAAAAAAAACATCCAACATAGTCCCGATCGCCTTGGTCTTGGGTCAAATTTCCACTTTTATCAGGGCAATGACCCAAAACACACTGCATTGAAAACTCGTCGGACGACCATTCCTGGGCTTGTTTTTAACCCGATCTTCGTTTTTTAAACAAGTTATGACCTTTTGGACCCTTGACCGGAGTCTTGACAAAATTTTACCAATTTCGGAATACGATATTTCCATCTTTAACGTTTAAATTCAATATTATTTTGCGTTCTTCAATTGAAAGTTCCTTACGCGTCATGTTTGCAGTTAATAAGGCAAATTTTGGCAGCGGAAAATTCCCATACGCGCATACGGAAGTAAAGCAAAGATATGCAAAAAAGTCGCGTTGCAAAAATCAAAACAAACCAGCTGCAACATCGTAAATTCGGTATTCCGTCTAGACTAAGACTTTTGTGACGTTGAATTAATGCCATTTTTTACATTTTTTTAGAATTCAAGGAAATTTGTTAATGAATTGTTGTTTTTATTTCTGTCAATTGTTTAAAAATATATATTTAAGAAAATCTCATCATTAGTTTTTGTAAAATGTAAACAATATGAGAGGAATTCGGATTTAAGTGTATGTAATTGTCTCCTCAGACGATTCAATAAATTGTTTTAATAAAAGTGAAATCTTTATTGGATAACAAAAATAAAATGGCTTATAAGAGACAAAAGTATACGTTTCATCTACAACAAGACCATTGTTGTGAAACATTCAATTCAATTAAATTCTTAAGCTACTATTGTGGTTAGCGTTTTTTTTAGAGATAAGCAATATAAAATTTACGTAAACATTTTTATTGTTACATTTTAATTGAAAGGGATTGTGAATAAATTGGACTCTAATTAATATACTGATTGGTTTTAAAATTGGACCTAAGTTGTCACAATCCGCATAAATCTAGATCTTGCAAATGCATCTACAAATTTCTTCTTCAAATTCAGTTAATGAAACTTTTACAGCACACACAAAAACTTGAATTTTTATTAGCAAAAAGCTAACATTTAGTCACGTAAATAAGCCACATTGTTTGGCACTATTTGCAAAAATCAATCATTTCCATTTGTTAATATTCACAGCGTTAAGCTGGTAAATAAAAAGTAAAAAGGGATTTCAAATAATAAGCTCGTTGTAGTTTTGTACAAAACTAGATCATTTTTAGTTTTATTTGTCTTTGCAGGCAACATTAATTTGCTTGATCGAATACATGTGGAAAAACATTTTTTGACAAATCTTTTGCATTTACATGCCTGATATTAGACTTAGTAACAAACAAACAATCCAACAATTTTTTTTCCAGCCGTTTATGTTTTTTTAATCTATTAAATTCGAAATTTGTTCAATTTTTTGCTAAATAAAACTTGCATTAAAATTGAAATCCCCGAATAACAAAAATTCTTTACTCTTCTTACCTATGATATTTGTGTTATTCTTTAAAAAATTAACGAAAAATGTATTTTATTATGATGACGGCATTAATATGCACTTTAATTAGAATTTAGTTAATGGAGTCGGTGGCAATACCAAAATTTTTGATTCTTCTTTTTATTATATACAGGATCAGAAAAAAGTCAGTCTCTTTTAATGTACAGTAACTACTTTTAACATTCATAAATATTTTAGCAATTGACTCAAAGAATACTTTTTTTATCTTTCATAAATCAGTTGTGCTGCGCGAACGACAAAACACTGAGGATAGAACGACCAACGGCTTATCAAACACCCTTATTGTACAGTATAACATATGTATATACATATATCAAGTGGTTAGCCTGGGAAAACATGCACCATAGAATTTCTCGTGTTTAGAAAAAAAAGTCTAACTCCAAAAATATGAGCTCCCTCTCTTTAGAAAAATTACAACATTTTTGTACGACTGATGGAACTCTCAATCACTTATAGAAATAATGGAAAATTTTATGGGAGGAGCAGGTTAACATTTTGGGATTAGACTTTTTGGGCGGCCCTCAAAACATAAACCAAGACAAATTCCAGTGTCCATTTTTTTCCAGTTCGATTTAGTCCGAGATTTTTTTCTGTTTTTCAAATAGTTTATTTATTTGGTCCTCTTATTGAGGCAATCATATCCTTAACTCGACTAAACAAGAAGTTTTATGTTATTTTATTTATACAGTGTCTCCAGCGAGCCTTCGAGTATACTTATATGTATATACTATAATAATTATAACATAATATGATTTACAAATAAGCGAATATATCGCTTGAAAAATTTACAAAAAATATGATGTTTATATTTGTTAGAACCAGGTTCCGTTCATATCTACAACCATCAGAATTTATTGTTTAGCATTGAGCCTTTAATTCTGATATTCAAATTTAATCTGCGGTTTGGTTCTTGGTTTATTTTGCATTTTTTGTCAGTTGCTCTTCTGAATTGATGAGAGAATATAGAGATTTCGGTTAAACAAAACATTTAATTAATGTTATTCTGAACTTTTTTTTCAGTGTATTTTGCTCACTTGCTTGCCCACATACCAAACAACAGGCTCAAGTTGACGCTGGCAGCGAAAACAAGAAAAAAATATAAAAATATCAACAACTTCTACTCGAAAGAAAACAACAAAAGTAAAGACGGCGACAAAGCACACACACACGCACACCCAGACGCATACACATACACACATGCTAGTGTCTTATCCACCAGGTACGGCAGCTCGGCTGCATTTTTAGCTGCTACTGCGCTGTCGCGACTGCGTCTTTGTCTTCTTCTTTGTTGCTTTTGTCGTTTCATTTGAGCGGCCAACTGTTGCTGCTGCCGCTGCCTCTGCCAACGCCGACAGCGCTAAATTGCTAACAGCGTCTTGTGCGCATTGAGCTTGGCTCTGTAGTTCAGTCTACCAACGTCTTGAGAACAGAGCAGTTACTGAGCTGCAGCCTTCCGTTTGTGCCGTACTTAACGCTTAACGTCGGTCCGTGCGCGTGTGTGTGCGAGTGTGTGTGTGTGTGTGTGTTAGTTACCTGCTGCCGCCGCTGCTGCTGTTGCTAAATTATTATATTTTTTTCGAATATATTTTTTTTTCTGTGTCGCTGCCGCAAACTGGTTGCTGGCTTATTTGTCTGTATCTGCAGTACATCTGTATATGTGCCTGCCTGTGTGGCAGCAAGCGAAACAAAATTAAGAAGAAGAAGCAGAAGCTACAGCTACACATAGCTGTGAAAAAAGTGGCAACAACAACAAGAACAACAAAATATAACAACAAATAACCGCACATAACGGCCGCCAGTTGAAAGCCGCAACAGTAAACGCCAACAAATTGTAGCACAAAAATAATCCACAAAAAAAGAACAAGTAACTGAAAAGAAAGGAAGTAAAAACAGTAGAAGCGAAAAAAAATACAACAACAATATGCCCTGCTCGGCTGTTACATTGTCGATAGCGACAATCTGTGCGATTATTGCCACTGCTCTGCTGGCCATCGCCTTCTCCACAGATAATTGGTTGCACTATGACGTCAGACGCAGTCAGATACAGGTTAGTGTAAACAAAATGCCAACACACTTGTGTCTAAGACACAAACAAAAAAATAAAAACAAAAAAAATCACACGCCATGAGCTGCAATTTGGCCGCTGCCCACGACGCCATAGACAAAATCCAAATTTACATGCAAAACATTCAAGAAGCTGCGGAAACATTGCATCCGAGATTGCAGAACCGTGGCGCGCTTTATTCGTCTGTGTCGGTGAAAATTGAAGCCAAAGCGTCGCGACGCTTCATGGCACCGTGGTGCAAGAGCAAAACTTTGTGAAAAATAATACTGAGATATTTAATTAAGTCTTATATCAATAATTGTTTGTTTGTTTGCACTACTCATAATCAGAAATTTTATGATTGGGATAGGGAAAATATTTTGGTTAAATGTGCAGCAAGGCTACATAGAAAAGCCCCCTCACGAATCTCACGCTAAATGTTGAGCTACTATAATTAGTTTATAGCCATTTTTCCCACAATATATATTTATATACAAGTTTATAAACTTTTTGCAAATTATTATTTGGTTTCATGAGATTAAAGATTATCTTTATATCTTATTAAAGGTTTTGGCGAAACGAGCACCACTAAATAATTTAACAATTAAACCTAATCTTTTAAAAGATTAGCTTCAATTCCCTTATCTAATTTATTTTCATAGCCGCTTAAGGATTTACTTCATAGCATTTTTAGTTTTCTCTAAAACATATCATTCAGATATTTTCCCAGAATTAGGTGTATTTTGGTTTTGAAAGACCGGCACACCGACAAACTACCGTTGAAACAAAGTTATGAAAGTGAAATCTACAAATCTACATATTCCATACAATAAAAATGTGGTACAGTCGAGGCGGTGCTCGACCGTGGAATACCCTGTACCTTTTCTCTCGAAAAATTTTTTCAGCATATTCTTACTAATAACTTTCCAATTAGAATTAATTTTCTAATGGTGAAATTATATATTTATACCTATAAGTTCCATATTGAACGTATTAAACTGTGTCAAATTTGATCAAAATGGGTTGACTATATCATATAGCTCCCATAGGAACGATCGGTAAAAAAAATGTTTACTTAAAAGTTCTTCTGTTTTTGGTTTTATTATGAAGGAACCGGATTTTTTTGCAAGCTAGTGGTACAGGGTACAGGGCGTACTTTAAGTACGCCATTTTTATAATAGTGCTTATAGGACACATGAAATTTTTTTTACCATCCAAAGAGAATCTAGTTTTTCAGGATATCAAACATTTTCATTTTTCCTTCCCTAAGTATTGGTACCAAATTTACATTTCAAGCTGGTTTTTAGCCAATATTATTTACTTATTTCAATTTCTTATTTTTGCCCAAGAAAATCTCTTTTAATTACTGTCACCGTAGTTTGGATTCGGTTATAAACTGTAGGTCCCTGCTCCCATCAAATAGTTATTTATACACAACCTGGCAAAATAGTCTGTCAGGGAAATTATTATTATTTTTCCTAGTCGACATTTTTGTTGTTTAAACTCAATCTATAGAAATTAGTTACGTTATGTGTTTTTTTTTTTGAAAAAGAAGATCTACTTGCCTTTCCTATTAAATTAATATTACAAAGGTCCAATCCAAACAAAGTTGGCTTTTTTTTTATTTATTCTTAACATATCAGCTTTGACCCACTGTGCACTATTGTTGGCCATTGCCGCCAGGTTGCAACCGTTTGACGGCATTAAAGAAGAAGCGGTAACAGTTGCGCGTGTTGCTGCCGAAAGAAGAAAATAAGGGCATGCGCAGCGTGTGAGAGGCATGTGCAAAGCGGAGGAAGAAGAAGAGGAAGAAGCAGAAGAAAGGTCGAAAGCAAATAACAAAAGCAAACGCAACGTACGACGCGTCGCTAGTCAGTCGTATGTATAAAGGGAGGCGAAAAGGCGCTGGTCTGTTGGAGGGGCGGGCCGGGCGTCAGTTAACGTTAAAACTTTCTACGCGAACGCTTAACCAAGCCAAACGGTACGGAGTGTGGGCCCGTGGGGGTGAGGTAGCAACGAGGTATCACAATTTCTCATTTTGCATGTAATATACACTAGATAGAAACCAACAACAACAGCAAGAAGAGATACTTGGCTTAAATGCTTTAGAGGTGCCACAAGGCAAGTACTTTGGGATATAAGCAACAAAACTTGGAATGGCAATTGAGAGTCAACATAGATACAATGCTCTCAGCCAATTTTTGAGAGCGCCAAAAATCACAGTCGTGTATTTGTGTGTGTGTGTGTTTGTATCTACATATGTGCATACCTTACATACCAAACAACTTGAATGTTGGTCTCCAACGTGTGCTTAAAATATTTGCACGTTTTTGACTTTGGCGTTGGATTGGTTTTTTTTTGGCTAGCGTTTTATTGCCTGATTGACTAAGTGAATGAATGAATGAGTGACTATGACTGATTGACTGAGGTACTGATTGACAGACCGACGAATGATTAGGCAGCTGCCAACCACATAAAAGGTTAATTTTTTTATTTTAGTTTTCACCGTTGGTTGCTTAATTGTAACTGGAAGCTTTAAGATACACATGCCACATGTTTAGATACAAATGTATTGAGCTACCTGCGCACTTGAAGGCGCGGCAATTATTTGGTACCTTCTATGTTTTTTTTTTGGGTTTTTCATTTTTATTTTTTATAAAGCCATTAGAACACGCTGCCATATAATTATGATGAAAATTTGAGAAACATCAAAGTGAATTGGTTCCCGAGCAAATCGATATAAGTTACTTTTTCCTTGATAAGCTCTACAGAGCAATTTAAAATGCATTTGTTTTGGTTGACTTCTTAAAGGCACCGACCGACCAACAACAGAGGGGCTGATTAGTTCCAGCTGTGTGAGTAATAGAGCTCCCAGACAGACAGATTGTAATAAACTGATAAATAAGCAGTAGCAGTAGCTTCGAAAGCACATTAAATAAAATATGAGTTAATGTATCCCACGCACGAGAAATCAGTTTAAATTCACATCAACAGGATTTACTTTACTAGACGGACTAATGTGTGTGCTTAATGTGTAGCTACAGGCCTTATGAAGTTTAGACTGAAATGAATTTTTAAATTTCGAATAAATTCATGAAATATGAGAAATTGAATTTGTCCTAGATATCCTGTAATTCTACAGGAAACTGATTAAAAGCACGGAAACTTTCAACACTTTTTAAAGTATCTCAAACGTTTTGAGGCAAACCAGTTTAAAAATATATGGTATCGCGATTATGACATGCGATTAAATTCTTGCGAAAATATTCACTCGGCTTCGATCTTGAGAAATAAATTCGTATACACCCATACCTCGTTTTAAGGCTTAGATACGTTCCACGAAACTTGGCCGTAAAGCGAAAAGCCGTTCAACGAATCAATTATTCTAATACAAATTCATACAAACTCAATGGGATCGGTTCCAAATTTGTTAAATATGTAACATACCTTTTTATTTCATTCATCAAAAACATAATTTTATTCATTTGTACATATAATAATAATAGATTACAACAATAATAATATAATATAATAATAATAAAAAATAATAAACAAAAATGAAACAACTTCATGTTATATAAAATATAAAATGGTAACAAGCAGATCAATGTCATAATTTTTCGCTGGTAAGGACGGTCCTGGCTTAAAAAATTGTCTAACGTTGTTTGTTTTTGTCCATTTCGTTCTTCATTGATTTATAACAGCTTATGGTTGAGTTAATTGCTCGAGAAACTTTAGCGCTGAGTCCACGTCAGGATCGTTTTAATGAAGATGTTTATTCCTTCTTCAAAATAGGAAAGAGCTTTCGACAAATTTTTTGATGTGCGTTGTTTGTATACAACAAACTCTGTCTTTTCATCAAATACCGATTCTGCTTGCAACTGAATGAGTTCCTCATATGAAAGGAGTTCCTTATCAGCTTCAAGTAGATCAATCATATCACGTTCGTTCAAACCTTCAAAGCCGAGATCATGTGCTAGATCCAAAATGTTTTGCCTAAATTCAGGAAGGAAATTAACTTCGGCATCAGAACTTTTTACACATTCTGGCCATTTTTTTTTCAAACATGGTACATTGTTGTAAATGTTAATTCTTTCCACGGTTCACTGATACTGTTAATAGCATTCTTGATGTTATAGTTTTTCCAAAATTTTTTAATTGAAGATTTACCATCGGTTTCCCTTATATGTTGCCTTAAAAGTGGTTATTACACCTTGATCCGTTGGTTGAATCAGAGCTGTTGTATTTTTCGGAAGGTACTCACTCAATCATGACATCTTCAGAAAGTTGGGATAAATTAGTAGGATGCCCTGGTGCATTATCCAAGTTAGCAAAGCCTTGTTGCTTAAGTTATTGTCTCGAAAATATTTTTCACTTCTGTACTAAAGTGATTTTTGAACTAGTCCTCAAAAAATAGCTTTAGGCATCCAAGCTTTCTTATTGGATCTCCATATGAAGGGTAATTGATTTTTATTTAGTCCTTTAAAAGGCCTTGGATTTTCGGACAAATAAATTAAAAGTGGTTTTAGCCTAAAATCATCTGCGGCATTTGCACCAAGTTTCAAAGTTAATCGTTCCTTAGACACCTTATAGCCAGGCGCAGATTTTTCGGTTTTTGATATGTACGTTCGATCAGGCATTCGCTTCCAATAAAGCCCTGTTTCGTATACGTTAAACACTTGTTCAGGTTAATAACCACCTCTCCCAATAATTTATTTTAAAATGTTGGGATATTGCTTAGGTGCGGCCAATCGGCGCTAGTTTCTTCACTTTTAATTTTCAAATTATGCAAATTATATATATTTATTAATTTTTTAACCCATCCTTGGCTTGCTTGGAATGTGATGTCTTCAGCAGATTCATCGATATTCTCATTCTTTTATTCTCCGTTTGTTATTGTCCTCAATCCATATAATCAATAGTTCTTCCATTTTTTCAATAATCGAATTTCTTTGGCGTGTTAATCTAACATTTGAAAAAAAAAATAAATAAAAAAAGTTTTTGTGGCCGTTATAGCGAAACATTTTAGGCCGTAAATCGAAACCATGCCTTTATTGTAGAGGGCCGTTATTGCGAAATGTCGTATAGCGAGGTATAGGTGTTTTTATAAACCAATCTGAACCGAACCGAATCCGAATATGAAAGCGATGTGGACTTCATACAAAATTTGAAGTTGACAAAAATATGTCTAATACATAGCGAAAAAGATACCGGAGACCCAACTAAGTTCCCTCCAATATTCAGATATATCCATCGATATCGAAAGAATCTTGGAGACCTTAAGATCTACTGTAACTAGACTGGACATTTGGATGTTTTAAGGTTTGCCGTATTTCCATAGAAAAAAAAAATGTTGCTATTAGGGAAGCATTGCACTGCGAATCTTGGATCTATAGGACAACCATTCATATATATATATGTACAAATATCCATCATCTAGATATTTAAAATGAATTGGATATTTCCAAACCATCTATTCTTTCTCCAGTATCGGCGTTTATCATCATTTGTAGATTTTGTTGTACAGATAATTTTCGATTTCCGCTCATATCGCAAATATGAGCTGCAATTACTGCCTTTGTCCCGAAACAAAAACTTTAAATTTCACAACTTAAAGTTTCGAACTGAAAATCCGAAACTTATCCAAAATTGTCGAGCTTGCTATAAAGACAAAAAGGAAAACTCTTACTTTTATAAAGGAACACTTGCTTAAACCACCTTTACGGTAAATGAAAAAAATCTAAAAATCAGGAAAGTATCTTACAGGCAGGAACTGATTAAAATTGATTAATATCCAAACTCAATTTGATTTAGAAATATGACTTGACAAAAAAAAAAATTTAAAGACTAAAGATACAAAGTGCATTTCATTTTGACATGTATAGATACATTTGATAGATAGATATGTGATGACTTTTAAGACTTGCATACGCAGTTGTATCTTTTCGTACATACTTTGTTCGGTCAGTTGTAAAACTTTAATGGATGAGTCTACGACTGTTACATATTAAGTAGCTAGGCCGTACTTAAGAACTTGGCTTGCTCTTGACGTCGTTCTTCACTCCTCCACTTCCAGACTTGTTACTCTGTTGCTTTGACTCTGTATTTGAATGACTTGTTATCAGAGCTATCTTAATACTAAAACAAACGCATAGAGTTCCGATTTTGCTTTGCGCCATTATTTATTCTTTATTCTTTGTTCTAGCCCAACAAAGTTCAGCCACTCGAGGAGTACAACAAGTTTACATATGTTGGTTGTTGGTTTTGATTCTTTGCTTCCTCTACTGCTATCCATGTATCCATGGAATAGTAACCTGTACCTGTGTACCTTGTATCTGTATCTGTACACGAGTATCGGGCAGCTAAAGCAAAATCTGTTTGTCTTAAACAAATGGCTTAGCTTTGGAATCTTTTGCTCGCTCTTTATCATTCACTCTTTGTGGACACTTCAACTCTTTCTCTCTCTCTGTGGCTGGTTTTGGGTGGGTTTTTGTATTGAAAACTGGTTTTGAGTTTTCACTCGTTTTATGATTTTTTCTGAGCCACTCAGAAATGGTATGTTGCCTTGCGCGTGAGTTCCTCCCATTGAAAACCCCCTCAAGTGCCCCCCCCGTTGAAATAGCTGCCTGGCCCTAACTCGACGCTTTATGTTTTTTTTTTGTCAAAGCTGTTAAAGCCTGTCCAGAGGCAAGCCAAGCCAAGCCAGACCGGCTAGCAATAACAACAATAACAGCAACAGCAACAACAACTCCCAACCCAATTGATGAAACTGTGTTTTGGCTTGGTTAAGTTGAATTCGGTTTGGTTTGGTTCGGTTTGCTAAGCCGCCTGTTAAAAGAGAAAACCCTTCCATGCATTTTCTTTGCTTTTCATTCATTTCATTTTTAACTTTTGGTAATGCAGCTACAACAACAGCAACAACAACAACAACAACAACGACTACACAGCAAAAGCGTTTGTTGTTTTGGCTTAGAAGGCGCAGCAAAAATGAAAAGCTGTTTAGTTTGATTTTTTTTTTCTTTCATGTATCTTCTGTCTTGGCTTTTCCCATTTGAAGTTTTTACTTTTTCATCACAGCGTTTCTTTTAATGAATGAATTTCGTGTCATATTTCTACGCTTAGTAAGCTCTTTGATTTGTCAAAAAAAAAAAAACACCTCGGTGAAAGAAACACATGTTAATTTCAAAATGTAGTAGGTATTAATTAGGCTTACGTTAAATTGCTCATACGACATGTGTAACCGCACAACTTAAAGATTAAAATCTTGTCGAGAAGCTTTCATTTTTGGTTGTTGATGCTGGCATAGGATTGTTTTTTTTTTTACAATTTGTTATTGAACTTTTACAATTATATTTATTTGCGCATCAGCCATTAGTTGTTGTTTCTTTTTTTATAACTGACATCATGAAAAATTCCTTATTCGTATATCCGTCATGCGCATATTATAAATAAATTTAGAATGTTTTATTGAATTGATTGTGAAATTCTAACGAATTAGCATAAATGTAGTTAGTTGTTGGTGAAACAATAAGTTATTTCAGGCCGCATTATACGAAAGCGTTAAATAAATAGCTAACTTTTAGTGCCTGCTGTGGCAGTTATACCCTGTCGTATAAATAGCTCAAGACCATTAGAGACATTTCTCATATACACACATGCAATGTATCTGGTATCTGTTTAAAACAAAGTGCAGTTAAACACCCTTTTACTATGTAGTCAAAAAAAATTTCACTTTTCAAATATGTTTTCATATAAATAATATGTAAACAAAAGCCAACACATCTGGTATAAATTAATATTTGTTTATTAAAATAGAAAATGAGATGTGGAAAAGTAGTATATCATTTATGGAAAATTATGTACTCAATATTAATCAAAAAATTTCACATCAAAAAATAAATTATATATTTCATAAATGAAAAAAAAATATTTATATAAAAGAGTAAGCCATATATTTAATATAAGACGAAAGCCTTAGTACATTGGGAAACATTTTAAAGCACTGGTAAAATGTTATTTGCAAAAAACCGATTTTTGTGACCTTTGACCTTTAATATCTGGAGACAGGGTCATGATACTCATTGGTACTTTGAAAGTTGATCTTAAAATGTCAAAACCATTATTCATGTCAAGTTTGAACTTATTATCTTTCAATTCGGGAAAGTTATGCTGATTTGTCCCTTTTCGATGACGGTTTACTATGGCGAAAATGCGAGGTGTCATCACAAAAATAAGCATAACTTCTGCAGTTCTAAGAGTTACAGCATTTTTAGCGTTTTTAGCGAACTTCCACGCATAAAATGACATTCACACTTTTTTTCAAAAGTGGTAGATCACTTATTAAAAAATTAAAAAAAACTATCTTAAAAATAAAAAAAAAATATTTTTTTTTTTAAATCTAATATTTTATCTGTCATGGTAAAAAAAAATTGTGTGAATATCTTTATGTGTTTAGAACATATGGCTTATCAAAAAATATTCACTTATCGATAGCTCGATAAATAATCGGAATTTTGCAATAAAATTGGGCGTGGTTACTATTAGCTAGAAGCTCTACCAACTTTGTAAAAATCATCAAAATCGGAGAAGGTCGCCAAAAAAAATGGCCCGCTTCACTTATTTTCGCCGATATATGTATATATGGTGGGCCATCTGTTGGTTTGGTTGTGAAATACTCGTATTTAAAAACATTCGCCTTTTTTTTTTGAAAATTAAATAAACGATTAATTCTAATAAAAGAATAAATTTCTCTCTACTGAGTAGAGCTAGTTTAGATCTGGAACTCGAGCAGACTTGCAAAGTTTTGTGCTCAATGCTAATCCAAGTTAGATACTCTTTACTCGATACTTCTACGCGTACACAGTATACCTACATTACGTGACGATTTTTATATTTTTTCAATCTAAGCTGATCTTGCAAGGGATAACAATTTTTTTTTCCGAAAAATATATTCAAATATTGGGACACAACTGATGAAAATCTGTTCCTTTACTTATGTGGATTCAAAGGAAGACAAGAGCACTTTGAAGCAGTTATGTTCAGGCATAGACAGACACACAGCGCTTGTCTCCTTCAATCAGTAGCTATAGCCTTCGGCTAGACTTCGTGTAAGCCTAAGAGAAAAACCGAAGATACTTCGGCATGTGAGCGTTCTGGGCATAAGCTTTCGCAGAACTTATTCAGCAAGCAAGATTCTTAAAGAACGTGTACATTGTCGAATTCGCGTATCTTTCAAGTCAAGCTCAAAATAGTATAGCCTTTAAAACACAATTAAAGCCTTTAAGGAACAAATATATTACACAGAATTTTGATAAACTTAACTTTTATTATATAAAAATTAGCAAAAAAAAAAATTAATTATTTCTGCCCTTGAACTTAATCTTTATAATCCTTGAGTATTTCTTAGTCTGACCTGCTTTCTTTAAATTTTTTTTTGTTAGTAGACTCAGTTGACACCATGCCAAGAATAATTTATAAAGGGAATCTATAAAGAGAGAGCTTAATACAGTTAAAAGCTGTTAGTCAGCATATCTTAAATTGGTTTCTTCATAAATTGTTATTTATTACTTGAGGCTTGACATTATAATCGTTTTTTCTTTTTTCTTGAGTATTGTGGAATTTAAACAAAAAGTTTACTCATCTCAAATTTTTTGTGTCACAGTCTGAATCAGTCGCTATTAATTTCTTATGGCTAATGTTTTTGTTATTTTATTATTATTTACAAATAAATTATATATATGTATGTAGGTATCTATAAAATTTATTGTTTGTATTTATTTTTGCAATGCTTTTAACGCTTTCGCTGACAAAAAAAAAAAAATACAAAATAATTTCACATTGATAAACATTTGCCAAATAGCTCAAAGATAAATAAACTAAAAGATTGTTTAATAAATAAATATTAAATCATCACCATTTTTCACAAATTGTGCGCTACTTTTTTCGACTACTTCCGCTTCAGCTCTTATTTGTATACAATTAATTTTTGTTATTGTTGTTAGCACATATTTTGATTGCATTACGAAGATATCAAATTAAAAAGAAAAAAGACTACCGGATTTGGGCGAACTTGCCAAATAAAAAGTTTATTTTCGATAATAATGCAAACAAAACGTTTGATAACTAAACATGAAAACTTCGGATTTTTATCAAACTTGACAATATAAAGTAATTAAGCACAAATATTAAAAAAAAATTAATTAAGAAAAGAGGTTAAAATCTTAAAAGTTTCTGGTAGTATGATATGATCTTTAATCAAGATTCGCTTAAATAACTTAAAACAAATTAAGAAAATATTTCCAAAACTTAAGTACAGAGATCATATGTACATTTATAATTATTTTAGAAACCATACGCTTTTTAATATATCTTGCCCAATTAGGTATTCTTTGTACCTTACGGTTACGCTTTTTTTATTATTTATTTTTGTAACTTAGAATTTATTTCTAGGAAACAAAATAATTCAATGCCAGAGCAACATAAGCCTTTAGGATCGTATGCATGTGTATACGTGGTTATTTATAAAGATCCCCCAAAGTCTTCTTCGATATAGTCAAAAGCAAAAAAAAAAATTGTTTCTAGATTTGTCTTCTGAATCTTTAATATTTGACTCCTTTAGACTACTCCTTATCAGCCAGTTGAAGTTGACTCCTTTCCTCAAATAACTTCCAAGGGTGAACAAAAAAACCATTCGATTGATACAAGGATTATAATTGGAGTAAATAAGAATAGTTTGCATATGTTTGCCAAGTTTAGGTATATTATGGTGCTTTACAGTTTTCAAATGGTTTGATCCTGGTGCTGGTCATTAAGAAGATCGGCTAACCCTTTGCCCTAGGGCTTTTGTTTTAAAGATTGGATATCTTGGAGATTATCCCTTTTATGCTTTCCCAAAGCTAAAATTGGTAAATGGAGTTTTTTCAACATTCTCTAGATTTAGCTTTAAACTGAATGAGACCATATGCCTTACATATGGTAGATGGAAAGCCAAGCTTAATCTTTCAGAAATTTTTAATTCTCATTTGAAAGCAACGATTGGGCTAGGATTAAACATTTTAGAAAATTTTAAGGCAAGCGTTTTGCCATATTACTTCCAATAGTTTTCTTTTATAATTTATAAGTAATTTATTTGTTATATGAATATATCTCAAATGTATAGTATCTATGGGTAGGACAAAACGTAGGAAATTGTATAATACAAATTTTGCAGTTTTTAAAGTACGAGGTGTGTTCAAAAAGTAACGTATTTTCGATTATCGATTTTTTTTAGTAAACATTTTTTTACTCAGAACAGTTTCACCGTATGCTACTGTCAACATTTTAAGTGTTGCGGAGCACTTAATTTTATTTATTTACTTATTTTATCCGTTGATCCATAATTTTCGATAGCAAAAAATCGCCGAGCACGCAAAACACTCATAATGTTTACCAACAACCAAACAAAAAATGCCATTCACTTGAAATTTGGTACAGATGTTCGGGAAGAGTGTACCAACACAACAAATTTGAAAAGTCACATTATTTTTTGAACACACCTCGTATACAAAACTATGGTGATGTATTGGGTTTCCATTCAAACAATTGTCCAATATGAACTGCAAAGGACAGAAATGTAATGTGTTCAAGCAAACAAAACTTCCAATAAAAAAATGGCGAACGTAAAGTCGGGCGCGGACGAATTTAGGATACCCTGTACCACTATTTTGCAATAAAATCCGGTATATTGCTTTAAAACATCAAAGACATTTGATTGCCAAATTAGGTTCCTTCATAAAAAACCAAACACAGAAGAATTTTTAAGCAACAATTCTTTTTTTGACCGATCGGACCTATGGGATATATATATGATATAGTCAACCGGTTTTGTTCAAATTTGGCACATTGCTTAAGTGGTCTAAAAAATTTCCAAACGCCAAATCTGGTTAGGATATCTTTATTAAAAAACGAAATATAGCGAATTTTTCTTTAAAAAAGTTATTTTGGCCGATCGGTCCTATGGGAGCTATATGATATAGTCAACCGATTTTGATCAAATTTGGTACAGTGCTTGGGAACTATAAAACACTTCGAACGAATGCCAAATTTGGTTACGGTATCTTCATAAACAAACGAATTATTCATCTAAAACTTTTATTTTTCTTCGAGGTCGTCTGAAACAACAGCATCAAAAAAATAAAATAAACTTGTCTCCTATGGAAAAATATGGTATCTAATGTGAAAGTTCGGTTACTCTAGCTCTTACCATCTCTGAGATCTAGGCGTTCAAACGGACGGACGGATGGGTATATCGACATCTCTAGTCACCCTGATTATATTTTAGATAACTTTGGGGTGTCTCCGACGGCTTCTTCTATATGTTACATACATTTTCGGCTTGCACAATCTTAATATACCCTTTGTACCATACGGTACAGGGTATAAAAATGGGCATTTGTGCCCGACCCAGATGGTTAACTACGAAAAATAGGGCACTTTTGCTGAAAACTGTATTAAAGGTCTATCTATCCATCTATGTAATTAAAGAGTGCATGTTCACAATCTCTAAGTATATAAAATAAAGTATTATTTCTTAAAGAATTAAAATTGTTGTTTTTTTAAATTATAAGTTCAGCAAATTTTGGTACTGATGAATTTTCGAAACTTAAACTTTTATGGTTTTTAATGGCGTTTTACTCATACATGAGAAACACTTTTTAATAACTGATTTTTGATGCTTACGTCGTTACTCGTGCCCTTTTGCCTTTGTGCATTTTTGTCTGAGTCTCAACAATAGTAAAAATTTAATAAAAAAAATGCCGCCTTTTGAAACAATTCCTCCGCTAAAACAAAATGACTTCCGTACTCCAAGACAGAACAAACCAAAGCTTATATAACATAACAATCACACTCATTTGGATTTTATGCTGAGCTCGATAAAATCATCTAGATACTTAAGCTGTCTCAGCCATCAAGTCTTCAGTCTGTCAATAAATAATTTGTGTGGAATTTGCGTAGACTTTGTCAATCACAACAACAACAACGACAACATCGTCATCATGAGTGTTTGTTGTTCTGGTTTTTGTCATTTTCAATGTCACGCTCCCACGACCTTTTTGGAAACTGAAACTGAAACTCAAAAAAAAAAGAGAGAAAAACGTAACAGAAAACATTTAATTTAAATTTTTGAAATCACGATAAAATTGTTGCCAAATCGTTATTTGTATGCATTTTAAATTTTATGTGCATTTAAAGTTAACTTCAATAAAATAAAATAAATAAATTATTCATTAATTGATTAACAAATTGTGGCTATGCAGTTAGTTGAGTTGACAAAACAAAAAAAATTTTCAAAATAAGAATTTGTAATTTAAAAATATTTGCAGCAGAGCTTTGAATTTATTTTGATTTTAAGTAAATTTTTTTTTTATATTTTACTCAGAGAAAAGCAAGAATGTACTCAGAGAGCGAATAAATTGTATTATTTTAAGAGCGTTTTTATGACGACAAAAATGTTTAATTTAGGAACTTCCCTAAACTTAGTAGTAACCACATAGTTATAAAACAAATATATTTGTTTTATACTACATAACAAACCAGACGAATATCTCAAGCCATGATCTCTTAAGAAATATGTGGGTACTTATATATTTTGTTATTGCTATATATTAATAGCATAAGCTTCGAGTAACAAAATAAAGATATAATAATATTTAGTATATTTAAAGTTTTAAAATTAAATAAATATCGCATTCTGAGTACTTTTTATAGAGGCGGAGCGCAAAGACCTCGATTTTTTCAGTCTCATAGCATAGACCCTAGAGCATAGATACCAATAAGTATACATATACATATATTAATCTTTTTTGGAAAGTGGTTGCAAGTTATCTCATGCTTTATCGTAAGAATCCAGATCTTGAAGATATTCTTAGCATAGATTTGCACAGCTTTGTGAAACTTTTACTGTTTTGAAATTTGTTTATTTGAAATCGCAACCGTTTTTCTGCATCCTGCGCACCTATACACATAAACACTGTCGATTTTATTATAACCGATTGGCTAATCATCGACATCCGTCCGTCGTCAATGTGCAGACACACCATGTGCTCTTCCAGGTGCCTGATATCGAAACCTGTTTATAAATATTTAGCTTTTTTCTAACCCCCTCCCGCCCCGCCTAACAAGATCGAGAACTGGTGCCAAGTGGCATTCAATTTTGAAGTGTAACTAGAACTGCAAGTTTCGTAAAAAACCCAAATGGATTTTCTTTCTAAGAACTACAATAGCCCAATGGTGGGTAATGGTCTTTACTGGTACCAACTGTTACCATTGCTTATAGAAGAGCGTGGATATATGAGAGGTCTAGACAGTTGCTAAATGCATAAATAATAAATTAGTTTAACCATAAATAATATGGAACAGTTGTTTTGCAGTGTAAACATAGTTTCCATCGAATTGTAAGCGCCCTTTTTAATTTTGAGAGTATTTTTAAAGGGAACCTTAGGGGTAAACCGTAAACCCAAATGGTTAGAAGTTAGTCATAAAAAAAGAGCTTGAAAATAAATAAATAAAAAAACAACAATTTGGAGAGACACAGATTTTACTTGTGATTCAAATGGCGAGTATGTATTGACATTTCTGGGTCTTCTTTCATATTAGATATTGACCCAATATTTTGTGACGTCATTGCTAACTGTCATCCATCGAAATGTTATTCTTATTAGTAATGGGTGTAAAGAGGCAGAACGACAATGGAACGCTGGTTACAGTTAGAGAGGATTGTTTTTGACTGCTCAAGTCCTGGTATCATTGCCTAGTAAAGCAGCCGTTTGTTTTCTTCGTCCATTCTCAGTTGGTGAGAAATCCATGAAAGGACTTAGACTAGTGTAAAAAACGAGACAAGTGGTCGTGGACAACTTCTTACAATTTTATTTTATTTTTTTGATATCGGGGTTAAATTATATAGCTCCCATAGGGGTGTTTCAGACGACCTCGAAAAAAAAACCAAAGTTTTATATATCGTTACCAAATATGGCACTCGAAAGTTTTTCATACTTCCCAAGCACTGTACCAAATTTAATCAAAATCGGTTGACTATATCATATAGCTCATATAGGTATTAAAGCACTGTGTCACATTTGATCAAAATCGGTTATATATATTAAATAGCTCCTATAGGAACGATCGGTAAAAAAAAAAATTTTGCTTAAAAATTCTCCGAGTCTTATTGCAAGCTAGTGGTACAGGGTATCCCAAAGTCGTCCGCTCCCGACTTTACGTATGCCATTTTTTAAAACTGTTTTTGTTGAATACAAAGTAACTTACTTTATTCAAAAAGTGGACAACTAAGTAAGCGCTAACAAGCTGCCTTACTTTTTATGCAATAATATAAAGCAATGTAAGCGCTTACAATTTTTTAGGAAAATTGGGAGTTAATGTAAGCGCTTACAATATGCGTTACTTTTTAAAATGAGGTGACAGTAATGTAAGCGCTTACAATTCTGTGTGCATGGTAATGCCGATAGTGGACCGATCACCCCATTTTGGCGGCCATGCCCATATAAAAGTAAGCGACGATGTAAGCCAGAGTCCCATATAGTGAGAAGCGCTTTCGACTTCAAAGTAAGCGCTTCGGAAGCGCTGAAGTAAGCTGGATTTTTCCCGCTAGGCTGTCGACTCGGCACTTCCTCTGCCTATTGCATTCTTGTGGGATCATATTACTTAGCACTTGAAATATGCTTGGGACTTGATTTACGTAATCATTTCAGCTAAGTGCGACAATGTGTTTGATATTGAACGACACTAAGTACAGTGTGTATTCGCTATGTATGTTTATTACAGTATACTACACTAGGTCAGCACTACAGACTAGGCAAATACTTTAGGAAAACTTACCAATTGAGCAAGAATTACGTTAAAATAAGAACTAAGAAACTTAAGATGGGCAACTCGGATTATAAAGAATTTATCCCACTTATAAATACATACTGAGTGCAACGCGACATACCATCTCAATGCATGATATCACCCGACTAGAATTATAGATTAATTATTATTTATTAAGTTTGGCTAAAGAGCTCCACGGCTAGAGGACGGCATAATAGTTGCTTAGGGTGCAGTTCTTCATCATGTTCATCTTCATCTGATTTCTCAAAGACTTTAAAAGCTGGAATTATATAAAAGAATTTGACAATTTAGGGCTTATGCTTTAGTACTTTACAGTTGTTTATTAGATTTTTTCATTTTCAATCTCAATTCGCAACAAATTGTGATCTCTTTTACATTAATTTCTTGTTATTATGATTTTGAAAGTTTTAAATCCGTTTGTAACTGTAAACAAACTCCACTTTATGGTACAATTTGTTTTTTGTTTTCTGTTTTCGAGAAACTTGTTCAAAATTCCCCCGAAAAGATTTTCATTATTTGCATCTCAAAATATTTCTGATTCCGATTGAAGCCATAAGAACAAAAATTATTTGTTCATGGGTGCATTAAAGCTCTGTTTGCTTATCTGTTACCTTATTTCATGTTTGCTTGGGAAATAATTTTTAAAATAAATAATAATAAAAACAAAAATTTAATTCGACTGAGAATCGAAGCTGAGCCTTGCGAAGACTTTTAGTTAGCTCCTTCAGAATGTTTGGTGGGAAATAAACACTCTTATCTTTTTTTTTTTAAATAAATAAATATATTTTTTTTTGTGTTGACAGATTCTTATTTCTTGAATTATTATTCTTATACAGCATATTACATTAATTGATACATTTAAATAAATGCAAGCCAAAAGTTTTTTACTTAAAATACAATCAGTGCAATTTCTTAATTAATAATTTTTTCGGCACATCTCCGAATATTTGTGTTTTAGTTTTTTTTATTTATTCAGGCTTTTTATTTTTTAATGTCTTCTTTTTGTTTATATGTACATATATATATATACTTATATATATATATCACTTGATAAAGTGTTTTATTAAATAAAAAAATAAATTATTATTGATGAACGAGAGTTATGATTTGATCACGAAATAAGAAGAGTTTAACATGTTTTTGGACCAGTGTATAAGTAAGTGTAGGCTTAGTAATATGATATAGGGAGTTGTTTATTTTTAAAAAATATGGTCATACTAAAACTGAAATGCGAACTTAACAATATACAAAAATATAATAAGTTCATGGAAGTAAATGTATACAAGATGACGTAACAGATCAAGTTGATTGAGCAAGTTGAATCTCGGAAGAATATTCTTTAAGATGAAGTTTTTTCTAAGACTTTTTATGAAAAAATAACAGTCACTATACGACATTGCTATAAAAATCCCTGGATACCGATAATTACTTTCGAATAATGAACTGAGTTAGCACAGGGTATTGTAGAGAGGCACGATGAGCTGTCTGAATCCGATGAGCATTGTGGAAATTATGGAAAATATTTACTTTCATAATTTCCTTGCTCATTGTCAGCACACTTTTAAACCTTTCGAGGGAAATTAATCACGACTAAGCTATTCCTATTACAAAGACAATAGACAAAAATTAATTTAAATATTTTTCAATAGCTATTTAACTTGAAATTGGCATAAATACTATCTAAGAATTTAAAAAAATATTTTAAAAAAATTACTTCAGCTTAAAATTCGTAGACCTTTTAACCTATTTTACCAATTCGTTTTAATTGCTCTTGCAACAAAACATTCGGTTTCAAACCACAAAAAAGGCGGCCTATTGTTTTTTTTTTTATAAAGATATATGTTTAAACTGAATTTGAAAGGCACTTTCCTATTTTTTTCTGCATTAGTTTTTTTAAGAAAGTACGTTCTTAAGTATCTTCCCTTTGCAAAGTTTTTATTTTAATTTAATTAAATTTTTTTTTTGATTATAATAATCAGCCCTGCTGCAGAAAACGAAAAAAACCAAACCGAACAATTTTATTCGATTTTGCGTGACCCGAAAATAAATTTTTGGGTCGATAACTTTGCGAATTTCCCTTTATATTTTCGATAAATTCGTATATTTCATTTATTTTTTGAAAGTGTTAGTGTAAATTATTTTTGTTTGATTTTTTGTTTGACACGGTTGCACCATTTTATTACTACAATTTGTTTATATTTTATTTTCATAATAATATTGATTTTTTTTATAAATCTATATTAAAAAAAAATATATATACAAATTGTCTTAGCAATAATATTTATTAAAGTGGCTATTGTTTTTAAAAGAAAATGTTCTTTGTGTAACGTGGCAACTCTATCGCACAAAAAAAGTTTATTTTCGGTTGGGTTGAGTCAGAAAAAAAATATTTTTTAATGAATATATATCTTAAAGTTGGCATGAATATAATCTAAGCATATCAATGATAACTTAAAAAATTATATCAGTATAAAATAAGTGATTTATTGCCGATTCGATTTAATTCCACTTGCAATAAAATATTCGATTTCGAACTAAAGGAAAATTCGGTTTTCTGAAATTGGCAGCACCAAACATTTGGTTTTAAAATGAATCGGAATAAAATGTTCGAATTTGTTTTCCGGAGCACGGCCGGATACAAGATTGTGAAAAGTATATGATAATTCATCAATATATGTGGTACCAACTTATAAATCGAATTGTTATTTTATAGTTGATGCGTTAAAAGCTATAAGCGTAGCATGCAGGAGGCCCAACCCCTTGATTGCACGCGCTTCAAATGGAATAGATATATAGAGATGCTTTAACCCCTCTGCCATTCGGAGTGCACATCTTAATTAGACTCTTTGCCAGCCGCCACAGTTCCACAGTGCCCTCGAGACCATCACATAATCCATACAATGAATCTTAATGCAATTTCCGCGATCTATGTCAGTTGTTGCACTCGTTTCGAAGATGCACATTGTCTGTTATGCAGTCCAACTAACACACTTGACTGAACGCTTTCTAGTTGAATGACTAATAGATACACATATGGCTAATACCGGGGCATTATAGGTAGCATCCAAATTTAATCAATGCTGCAAGTTTCTCATAAAATATACGAATTAAACGATTTAAAAGGTATGCGACATGCAGAGCTTGCAGTTGGTCAAAACTTTCGCAAGAAAGTTTACCAAATAAACCTAAAGCAGTTGGGGGGAGGGAGGAGTAGACTCGTAAGTAGTATATATGTGTCTTCCATATAGGATAGAGAGCTAATGAAAGACAAACCAAGCAAAGCAAAGCAAATATTTCATAAGACTCAGCTCAACTCAATGGGGAGGCTTTGGAACCGGACAAGCATGGAAGCCCAGGGCCAGACCCGAACCCAGGCCCAGGCCCAGATCTAAGGGCCCTAACTAACTGTTTTTATGTGTGCTGTCTGGTGGTATGTGAAATGTCGCTTACGTAAGCGAAAAACATTTTTCCACAGCCCGATAGCAGCGCATGCATTTACATAAGCCAAGTTCCGATACCAAAAACGTTTTCAATATGAACGTGGCCAAGTGTCCCAGACATTTTTGCCGATCAAATTTGTTGAGACTTGGCTTTTTGGTTTTCTTTTGATTTCGGTTGTGTTTGTTTTTTATGCTGTTGTTGTTGTTGTTGCTGTTGTGCATTGTTATTTAAGTACCGGACATAAAGTAAAACACGTTTGGAGCTTTTTTTTTGTATGTTCCCCATGGAAATACACACCAAATAATAATATTAATGCCAATAAAAGAAGACTTTTCTCTTTTATTTTTTATGGTTTTTTTTGACTACTTTTTGATCGAGCGATTTACATTTTTTCTAGAATTTAGAATTTTATATGAGAAAGGTGTGGAAAGTGATATCATCTCAACATTTGCGATAGTGCTTACTGAAAATATGTATAAAAATAAAACCCAGATTGTTTGGGTTGAATCCTGACTGTAGGATAGGGTTTAAAGTTAGCAACAAAATAGTTGCTGTTAATAAATGTAGAACATTTTTTTGTTCAAAATTTTTTTTTTTTTTTAAGTTAGAATTTTTGAAACTTGAAATAAAGCGTGTTAGACATTTTACTAAGCTTTAATAATAAATAATTGTTTAGCTTTTACTATATAATAAATAGGGAGCTAACTTTTAATAACGAAACGAAAACGAATAATTTTATTTGGATTTATTTTTTCGTGCTTCGGATAATAAAATTTTTATTATCGATAACTTTGCATATTTCTCTTTTTATTATGGCCGATAAATTATCATGTTGAATTGTTGCGAAATTATTTTTCTTTTATTCTGTTGTGAAGATATGTTTTTGAATTTCATTGGTTTGTATTTTTAGTTTTTAATTATATGTATATAGACTAGAAATTGGCGTATTAAACGTACTTCACCTTATTATTTTCGATATATCCCTCTATATCCATTATTTTTGCTGATAAGTTCTGACTCTCTTGATTCAAAATAGCTGACAAATTTATAGATTTATTATATAAACGAATTGAAGTACCTTTTAATTTGTTTGAGTATAAAAGTCTTTTAATCCTATTAATGCAAGTTCTTCTTAAGCTTTTAATTTAATTTTAAAAACTGTTGTGCTTAATATATTTTATTCTTACTTTTATTAAAAAAATATGAAATAGACGAATTTAGTTTATAAACTATTTTGAACGCAATCGACATTGATTGTATTTTTTCATACATTTTTAAAATAATTTTTTTTTTTGTTTAAATCTTATTTAGTTTATAAAAAACTTAATTCTTACTTTTTTGAGCTATTTACTAAAATTTTAATTTAAAATAAATTTAGCGTATGTACTTACATATAACAATGAAAAAAGTAGCTTGATATAACATATTCAAGTTGTTTTATTAACCTTTTTTAAAATATGGAAATTTTTTGTATTTGTATCTGTTCCTTTTTTTGATTTTATTATTATCTTACTAAAGATGATTGTAAATAGAACAACAATATTATTTTTGTGTTTTATTATTGAAAATAGAAACAAGTGGGCTGAATTCAAAAGAATTTATCGTAGATTTTTTGAAGTGATAAAAAAAATAAATTGTTTTTGAATTAAAGTTGTGTCGTCCAGGTCCTTAAAAATTTTAGATCGATATGATGATTTTACGTCATCGAGCGAAATATGCCAAATTCGCTATTTTCGATATTTTGGGGTGAATCCGCAAACATTTTATTTATTTATTTTTTAAAGTAGTATATTATTTCACTCCTTTTATCGATTTTCACTGCCTTCAACATTTCCCACAAATCATCAGAACTTGGAACTTGGTTTACGGAGATTTCATTCGCTTTTTTGTAAAATCTCGGCAGTTTGACATAATTCCTACTGAAATTATAACCAAAATAATGATATGGCGTTTTTACAAATATCCGTATTCACCCCAAAATTGAGCTACCGGATTCACTCCGAATAGACTTTTTCAAAACGAAGTAGCGTAAATTTGGTGGCTTTCGAAAATCGAAAGTCCTTGAGCATTCTTGAAGTATAAAGTCTAAATAATACTATGGGATATACATTTGATTTATTCAAGAAAATGTTGAAATTTTAGCGACACATAAACTTAAAAATAAAACTTTCAAGATAACAATTTAATTTAATTTCTAATTTTATTATAATAATTATAATTTTTAATTTAATAAAATTTGTAATTTTAAATAAAAGCACATCAGTTTTGGGTAAGCTAAATCTTGTTTCATTTTCACAAGCTTTCCAATAGAATTGACCAAACTATAATTCGATTCTCCAACCGAATAAAGTGTAGAAGCTAGAAGTAAGATGTAGACAAAGGGAAGTTTGCATTTCGTATTACTTTAAAATATTACAAAATTTGTACATACAAATGCTATGCGACAAAAACCAGATTCGTAGGGCTTAAAAAATGCTAATAAAGTATTTAAATTGCCTTGAATTTGAGAGCCCTTAAACAGATTACGTAGGCAAACTGTACAAGAGCGGGAGAGCGCTCAGAAGAGCGACATAGCAGCTGTTTGGAACCTTCAGTCTCTTATATAAAAGCCATAACATACATAATAAATCTGAGAGAACTGCCGAACGTGTTTATGTGCCACCTGAGCTGATAAATGCACAGCTACACAGAGTATCTACACAAACATGTAGATAGATACAAAGATACTCTCAAACACACGGCCATTGTTTAGCACACATCCGCATATTGTCAAGACGAAAGATCACCGGATGATGAAAATAATGATGATAATAATAATGAGATGAGATGATGATGTTCGACAGCGTTTTAAGATTAAGAAGCAAAAATGGCAATTACTGCGTGATGTATGTATTTACAAAAAAAAAAAAACATCTATATATATATATATATATAGATATATATAGATATATATGAATGATTTGTTGTTATTGTTATTGCGTATCGATAAAGTATATAATTAAACCAGAGAGCGAGAGACGCCCGCCCACACCCGGAACTGGTTTATCGTAGTATTCGCGAAGCTGGGCGGAAAGGGTCGCACAATAAATATGCATACCGTAACAATTGACAATGATATTTATTTTTATTTATTATTTCTACCATACATACATCTTTAGTGAATTAATTGAATGATTGCATAATATTAATGAAAATGATTCCCAAGCCCCAATAACAAATGATTTGTCACACGGAACGTCAAATAAGATTAACTTTAAATTCAATTGTGGTTATTTATTCGATTTATTCGTTTAACTCAATTTTTTTTTTTGGTTTCCTTGCAGGCTTTTGCTGCCAAACATTCGGATGCTGAGTCATTGCTGCATAACTTGAATGTGAAATATTATTATTATACGAGAACCCGTGGTCTATTTAGGATCTGTTATCCCAAGGAGCGTCCCCCGGTTGCAGCAGTGCCCACATATCTTTCGCCTATAGAAACACATTGCTCCAATATTGATTACTTCCCGCAAACGGATGATGATAAGATTGCCAACGAGGATGCTACCTCAAGATTGCATCTGGCACGCTCCTGCATTGCGCTCTTTATCATAAGGTGAGTACGGGATTGCAATAATACGAGTTTTGTTATACAGCCTAAGTCTCCGTAAACCCCGATTAACTTGGACCACAATTTTAGGTTCTAGACACGTAATAAAGTATCAAAACGAAAATTTCTGTAAAGCTATAAGATCAAATATGAAGAAATTCGTTTCCATATAGCTTAATACATTTTTTTTAAAGATGTCTTAAAGAGCAAACTTTTGTAGGGTAGGATTTCAATCATACCTCTAACATGGGTTCTTCGAACTTTGCACCGGTTTTGGCTATTCATTTTCTTTTTTTCACTGTTTCAACCTCCTTAAAAACGTCTTACAATGCTTCTAAAAAAATATTCATGGATGTCTCGGTTTAGGCTTGAACGAACCATTGTGTAGAGCTGAAAAATAATGGCACAGGTCAGCATGGCTTATTTGTTCATGTTCATGTCATAAAGTTACCTTAAGCCTATTCTCATGTTCAATCACCTTGAAATTATCGGACTTTTCCGAATTGATTCGAAACCTGTTCATTTATATATTTCTTTGGTATGGTAAATCTTCAGGTAGAGAAACCATATGTACTATATACATATAAATTGTAATATCATTTTTTATTTATTTAAAAAGAACTTTAATCAAAAAATTAAGATCTAACTTAAAGCTACTACGGGCAATTGAAACCGACGTTGAGTATAAACTCAAACTAAATCGACTGGAACAAGACAAGGACTTTACTGTCACAAAACCGCCTACAGCAGGACTGCCTTGGCAGACCTGACTGCAGCGGAACTGCCTCGACAGACCTTAGTGTAAACTCTCTGAAATAATGACTGACTATCTTAATATTCTAACAGTTGTATTTATAACTAATAACTGGGGACTCTGCTTATGCTGGACGCTGCGCTGCCGCTGATCATAGTCAAGGGCTTATCCGCTGGCGTTGTCAAGTGGCTGCATCGCCGAGTGTCTAGCCGCGGAGCGTCGTAGAGGGTCTAGCCGCTGGCACTGTCAAGTGCTTGCATCGTTCGGTGACCACTCCAAGGGTCTGTCCAATGATCGCTGCCAGATGTTTGCAGCGATGGAATGCTCGATGACAGACGTGCAGGAATACATGTAATAGCGTGGGAGTTTGGGGAATGGGAAATGTCGCGTTAACTTATTATATATTTATACTGCTATGCAAGTAAATACAAAGTCTACAGCCGAACATCGAGCATTCATTTTTACTCATGTTCAAAAGTGCTCTCTGTAACATTAAAAGAGCGGGGTCTTTTTTTTTTAAGAGGTACTAAACCCCATAACCTTTGATCCAAACTAAAAAAAAATCACATTGAACTAAAAAAGATGAAAAATAGCGAATAATTAAGGTTCATAATAAATGTTTTTTTTGTTTTGTTAACTTTAAAAATAATTTTTTTTTATATCAAAGTAAAAGACAAGAAAAAATTTATTAAAAAAAAATGGCGTACGTAAAGTCGGGCGCAGACGACTTTAGGATACCCTGTACCACTAGCTTGCAATAAAGTCCGGTTCCTTCACAAAAAACCAAAAACAGAAGAATTTTTAAGCAAACATTTTTTTTTGACCGATCGTTCCTATGGGAGCTATATGATATAGTCGACCGATTTTAATAAAATTTGACACAGTGCTTAAATACCTTAAAAAAGAACGAAACACATCGAAATTTATATAAAAAACGTTTTTTTGGACCGATTGGTCCTATGAAACTATATGATATAGTCAACCAATGTGGATTAAATTTAGTACAGTGCTTAGGAACTATAAAATGCTCACGATTGTCAAATTTGGTCCCAATATCTTAACAAACAAACGAAACACAACAAATTTTGTTAAAAAATCGATTTTTTGGTAGATCGGACCTATGGGAGCTATATGATATAGTCAACCGATTTTGTTCAAATTTGGCACATTGCTTAAGTGCTCTAAAAAATTTCCAAACGCCAAATCTGGTTACGATATCTATTAAAAAACGAAATATAGCGAATTTTTCTTTAAAAAAGTTATTTTGGCCGATCGGTCCTATGGGAGCTATATGATATAGTCAACCGATTTTGATCAAGTTTGGAACAGTACTTGGGAACTATAAAAAACGGCTACGATATCTTCATAAACAAACGAATTATTCATCTAAAACTTTTTTTTTATCGAGGTCGTCTCAAACATCCACATGGGAGCTATATAATTTATCCCCGATATCAAAAAATAATTTAAACTTGTCTCCTGTGGAATAATATGGGATCTAATGTGAAAGTTTGGTAACTCTAGCTCTTACCATCTCTGAGATCTAGGTGTTCAAACGGACGGACGGACAGACGGACATGGGTATATCGACTTCTCTATTCACCCTGATCATATTTTAGGTAACTTTGGGGTGTCTCCGACGGCTCCTTCTATATGTTACATACATTTTCGACTTGCACAAACTTGGTACCATACGGTACAGGGTATAAATACTTAAATAATATTTTTTCTATAAAAAACTACTAAGAAATAAAGTATGTTAAAAATTTAATTAAATCGCTTTGCTCTTGATAAAATTTTTGGTGTATGGTTTTGGTTTCAAGACTTACTCTCGAAGTACAGATTTAAATGCCTATATAAATTGGATACATGCATAGATGGATAGGTTCGGCAGATCTCGGCCAGTGTAAAATAAATAAAGCAGTTCCAGATTTTGATTTAATTATGCAGTTGACATGGTAACTTCGATAAAAGAATTTTTGTCCGAAACAGTTTGGAATAAGAGTGTTTTAAATTCGGAATGGATACATAAGCTATTTATAGGTATTTTTCTCTTAAATATTATAGCAATCTTTACAAATTTTGCATAATTTTTACTTTATTTATTAATACTTTATTGATAAGCTGAAAAAGTTCTGAAAGATACTTATTTCTGTCAAAGGAACAGTTGTTGCTGGGGGAAAATTTAATGGAAAAAATTGCATGCAAAGAAGGGTCAAAAATCTGTTGAAATAAATTTTAGCTTAAAGATATGCATTTAATTAGCTGCTAAAAAATTACATCAATTCATTACAGATTTTTAATTTAATTTTACAAAATAATAAATAACTTTTTTTCCGCTCCACAGCTTTGTGACCATCTTCTGTGCGTTCTGGACTGGTCTTTCGGGTTGCTGGAAACGTTCTTCTGGCGCCATAACAGCCACATCGATATTATTGCTGGTCACCTGTCTGCTGGCCGCCGGTGCGATGGGCCTTTGGCATACGGTTGAATTCTTCGAAAAGGAGAAAGTTGTTGGTGAAGATTACTTCCAGCAGTGGAATACGGTGCGTATGCGCTTTTTTAATCTTTTTTTTTTTATCTTTTTGTGGGTCAACGGCAAAAGGTACACAGCAACAACTAACAGCAATGATAGTAATAAAAATAATATAATAATAATAATAATTGTTGATGGGCTTACTTTCACTGTCTTTGGATAATTTGTAGTAGAATGACATTTGATAAATGTTTTTATTTTGTTTGTTTTTTTATTTAAACAGGTACTTCGCGATAATACAAAGGTCATATACGATTGGTCCTATATTGTGGCCTGGGCTGGCATCGGAACTTGTCTATTATCCGCCATCTTGCTTTCTGGTGCTGCGGTTTGTTTGCGCAACGAACGCGAAAAGGAGGAACAACTAAATCTGCAATATCTGATGCCTGGTAAGATAATTTTTACTATATTACGAGTTAGTTCTAGATAAAAAAATGTATGGAGACCAGTTTTCTTTTGGGGTGCTTTGCAATATTCATAAAGAACTCGTACTTATTGTTATTAGTAACATGGGATCCCCTCAACCCATTCAAGTTTTTTGTAGGAAATCTACAAAGGCATTACGTCCAAAATGTAGGAGCAAATTTAAGACACATCTAAATAAAATAATAGAAACATAGCTTATAAGAATTACGTGTCTAAATCATAAAATTTTAGCTGCGAACATAAAAATTAATTGTTGTGTAAGTTTTTATACTTTTTTCTCTTGAAATAATACTATTTCGAAGCTCGGTGCTTCTCTATGGTAGATGTGCCTAACCGGCACCCTGTACTAAACTAAAATGTATTAAAGAAGTGAGATTACATACTAAAATTAAGTTTACCCCTTACAAAAGCCATTAGTGTTAAAAGTTTGGTATGGGTTCCCCATTTTTAGAGTTGCAAGGCTGGAAGTTTTAATTTTTTCAGTTCCTGAACTCAGAATTAACGGCCTTAAAATGAAATTATACAAAAATTTTACAAATAAATTTCGCAAGCCTTAAATATTGTTACTGGATTAAGGATTTTTTTTGGCTGGAACTCTAAATAAGGCTGAATTGGACTGAAGTTATCTCGTTCAAATTGGATAAAATATGATATTAGATACAGATAGCTTTAATATTAGACACTGTATATAAAGAGTGTCCCAATAAGTGTGTAATAATAAAAAGGATTTATTTTTATAAGTTCTATTTTATATGTTCATACATTTGTTGGGTATGTGCATATGTTGTAAAATATCGGGCGTCTTATGATATTTTCGATGACACCCCATATAACAAGCAAGTTATTTAATGTTATTAAAATTAAATATTAATGTTATCAGAAAAAAGTCGCAAATAAAAGCCAAATATATATATACATTCGAAATGTTCTCATTAAGCACTTTAATTTGATATCATAACAGACAATTTTTAAGTTTATGACTCCATATTAATTTTGCGTGGCTTATAACCATCTTAGTATCAAGACACTGCCAACGATACCTCATTTGACAAGTTATGATAAGCAGTTTACAAGTTATGCGGGACCAGATGCACTTACATATCGACCAAAATCGTAGTGTAACATATTTCTAGTTCCATAACTCAAAAATGAAACGTCTGATTTACTTGGGATTCAGCAGTGTCAATAGAATATTAAAATAGAATATTGTAGAGTTTTGCGAAATTTGATGTCAACTGTTCAGTATCCAAAAAAATCTATCAATCCGACAACCTTAGAACAGGCCATGGTCTGCCAGGTCAAAAAGATTTTTGGACTCCTTAAGTGGTATAGCGAATTTTATAACAATGTGTTTTTATAGGGTATCTAAAGTACACCGGGAATTTGTAGAAGTCTCATAATCAAAAATAATACTAATAAATTTGTTTTTTTTTTCTTTACAGTGTACTCACAAAAGCAGCCACCCTATCCACCCTATCCCAACTACGCACAACCGCAGATCTATCCAGGTCCTTACTACCATGGCTCACAATATGGACCTTACAATTACTAGACACTGCGTCTAACGAACACTTATGCATAACGAATAAAGAAAAAAATTCAGAAAAACTAAAGCATAGAACGCAAGAGAGTTAAATAAAAAATAAAAAACAAACTCAAGTAAATCACAAAAAACAAAATCTACAACTTAAAAACTGTCTTGGCACCAGAAACAATTAACTAGATCTAGAACCGTAATAAGCCCCGACGCGACGGCTCCAATTGGTCTTACGAATTCCGTAAATTATGTAAAAGGTGAAGAACTTTGCGAGCTGGAATTTGTTTAGCCGCAAATCTTAAGAACTAAGCATAAGACAATTTTTGATACACTTTTTTTATTTTTTTTTTTAACAAAAAATGTAGTTCTTACTTTATTTAAACTTAAAATATTATTTGTAAACGACTTGTGGGACTTGAGTCATCAAAATGTGTTGAAATCTTTGGTGCGCAAGTTGTTGGTCGCCACACAGAAGCCACAGAGGTGGAAAAGTGGATTAGAAAAGACAGAAGCAATAAATATTTAAATTATTGTAGTAATTTCATGTAGCTTATACATATTAATAAATATTTAAGCATAATTTTTTGTATATGTATATGATAAAAAATATAAAGTATAAAAGAATAATGAGGGAGAAACATTTACAAATGCGCGGCAAGTTACATTTCGTCTTCCAAGTATAGTACATAATGTATGTAAAGCTGTACTTTAATGAATAAAAGAATAAAAGTTTCTTACGTTTAAAATTAAAAAAATAAAATATAAAACTTTGTTTTAGTGGTGGCTATCAAAATGAACAACTGCACTGGCGTAGTTTTTTAACTTTTGGGGTTTAAAACTTGGTATTTAATTAAAAGCAGGCTCAGCTACGCATTTGTTGAAGAGATTCCCAGAGATTACCCCTGGAACTTGGCCTTAAATGCGAAAAAACGCTTTACCAATAATCGTTAGCCTCAAAAAGTACAAAATTTACTCATTCATATAACATTTAGAATCGGAATTCGGCGTATGTACCTCAAAAATTAAGTTTCTTCATACTTTTGAGGTTATGTACAGGGTGCTAAAAATTGTGATTGCGAATATGAAGTCAGAAAAATAAATCCCCAAGTGAAAATTTTCAAGAGAAAATACACAGTAAAAAATTCTTTTCTTAACTCAAATGTTAATGATGTCAAAGGGATAACTTTAAGAAACAAAAATTGTAATCGACCTCTTGAACTCTTGAATTAAAGGCTTACCCACCACAAAAACCACCTTGTACATAACCTCAAAAGTTTAAAAAACTATGTTTTTCGGGTATATAACCACAAATATCGCAATCCTCAATCCTCATCCTGACGTGATGGACTATTTCTGACACTCGATTCGGATTTTACGAACCAAGTTACTTCGGAAATAAACCTTAGCTTTCCAACAACTGACATGACTCCAAAATTAATATGGTTAATAAGTACATACACCTAAAACTGGGCAAGAACATAAATATTAAGTTTATTATATTTTTTTCAGATATTTTCGATTGTAAAAATGATTTTTTATATAGTAATATGCAATATAAGTGAAGAATTGGCTGAACTATATCCGGACCCGGAAATTGGGGAGCTCAAAGATTTTTATTTGAAGCTAAAAATTTAGTTTTTAGAAACATTCGTTTAATATTTATATCGAAAGATAAATAAATATGTACATTGATTTTTGGAAAAACATTAACCTCGCCATTTTATTATGATAAATGTGTACACAGATTTGAAAAAAAGGCAATTCCAACTAGAGATAGCACCCATAAAAAAATTTTAAATAGAGGTGGCGCTAGATTAAAACTTTTGAAAATTCATACATACATATCTAAGTGGAAAATAAAAATAATTCACGAGAAAACTCAATCCATAATTTTCCCATACAACAAGTCCTACAAGCGGCTTCCATTAAGACATCTACAATTTGAAAATAATAATATTGTTATCCAGAACCACGTCAAATACTTGGGTGTCATTCTCGATAAAAAACTCAGTTTCCAAAAACATATAGACGAAACTTGTGTAAAGGCAATAAAATCGCTGAGAGCCCTGTGGACACTCTTACATCAACGATCATTCCTAAATTTCAAGAATAAAAACTTAATTTTTAAATGCGTTCTAAGACCAATTTTATCATATGCCTCTCCAGTATGGTATAAAGCTGCTAACAGTCATTTGAAAAAAATGCAGATCATACAAAATAAATGTCTGAAAATTATAAACAACAAGCCCTGGAGATATTCCACGCGTTTGTTGCACCTCGAAACAGGATATGAAAAATTCACAGATTTCATCATGAGACAGAACCTCAACTATTTTAACAAAATAACAAATTCTTCTTATGACATAATTAGAGAATGAAGAGAGATATCATAAGTACTTAAATACTAACAACTGAAATTTACCAAACTGAAATTAATGATATATTGTCGACTATTGTGAAAATAGTCAACCATAAACATTAATTTTTCAATTAGTGTTTGATTTTTAAATATTTTTTGTTGTCAAATGAAGGTTTTCCCTTTTTACCTTTAAAAATATTTATACTTTATTGTAAAAAGTTATTATTGTAATAAAAATAAATTTTAATTTTCTGTAATATCTTTGATAAAACTCAAAACAAACTTGTAAATATAATTATGTATAAAAATTTAATTTTGGATGAATAAATGAATTGAATTGAATTGAACTAGGTTGAATTAACTCTCAAAGATAAGTTGAGACTATTTTTGAATCTTGAAGGTTTCAGTTTTTTTTAAATAATTTTTTATATAAACCGGCTTATTAAAATCAATTCTTAGTATAATTTTTCAAATTCTAGGATCATCGAGTAAACCTTAAATTTAAGAGTTTTTTGAGGAAATTATCATTTTTTTCTTCTAAAGAACCATTTTCGAGATTTTTTCGAGTACAGTTTTCAAGTAGTTTTTAAGTACTGCTTTCAGCTATTTATGAATATCTCGTGTATATATCGTTAGATCGAAAGGTTTTGATTTGTACTAAAAAACACTTAAATACGAAGATTCATTTTTCATGTAAGGTAGTGTAATCAATAAAAGTCTTTTAATTACACCAATTAATTGTATTGTAATTGTATTATTAAAGAAAAATATTCAAAAGTCTTAAAAATTTACAAGTTATAAACCTTACTCCCCCCAACTACGGTTGGAAGAAACAAGTTTTTATTTATTCTCATATTTGCCTATTTTTATGAGCATAGTTTTATAATTTTTTAGCATTGCACCACTTATTATAATTATTTGTTTTACTAAAAGGTAAATTTTTAATGATAATTTTAGTAAATGAAACTAGGGCTAATACAAAAACTCAAGAAAAGATATTAATGTTGCCTAACTTTATTTAATTAAATTGCCAATTCTATAGATCTAACAAAGCTTGGCTTAAGGTTGCTCGTTATTTTATTAACATAACTAAATTCTTTTTTAATAACGTTCAATACATTTTAAATTTAAATTCAAAAAAGCTTTTATAAGCTTTCAAAATACCAGCTGCTGCTAATTTAAAATACACGTTGGCATTGCGCAAATCACTGCTAGATGGCGCCAGCTAGTATATTAATCGATAACAAGTAACACACAATTGCTTTGCAAATTTTTCACTCAAACCAACAAATGTATCGATACTTTTGATGCATTTTACTACGGCAGCGCTGCTAATTGCATTCAGCTTGTTAATTCGTCATACACAAGAGCATTTGAAACGAGTTGGCAGGGTCGATGACACAGCAATAGCAGCGCAAGAAAAATAGGCTCTTGCGGAAGAAGTTCGTGGCTGAAAAATTGCAAAACTCTCGAAACAGTACAACAAACATGTCCGGCTTCGATGAAAATCCCTTTGATGCACCTAATCTGGACAATCCATTTGCGGTAAGTATATGACAATAAACAGATATTTCGCCGCAACTTGGAGAAAAAAAGACACCTCACATATATACACAAAGTTCATATGTATGTGCAGCGACAACGACGACGACACATATGTGTGGTCAAATTGTGGTTAATAATTATCTGTATATGACTTTTTACAGGATCCCGCCATACAGCAGGCCACCCGCATGACCTCCAATGTCTCGCTGGAGGATTACAATCCCTTTGAGGAGCAAGCCAAACCGCAACTGCAAATTAATTCAACCAATACGGCGGCAGTTGTACAGCCACTGTCACAGAACATTCCGCCCCCACAAACCAGTTCTCTTGGCGCCTCGGCGCCTAGCACCAGCCTACAAATCACCTCGGAGGAGCTGCAGGTACATTAAACTACGCTACTTACAACGAACGCACTTCGGGGGCGTCGCTGTGTATGTCAAAGACGATGCATTGTAACGCTCTGAGTCACACGCCATGGCAACGTAATCCAAAATGCAATTCTGCGTGTTCTAGTTAGTCTCGGCAGCAGCAGCAGCAGCAGCCTCAACCACAGTAGCAGAGGCAGCTCGTATTACCTACCTCTGTCTCCCTACATCGTTAACCCTCAACAGACGTTACTTTGTGGTTTTAATGGCCGATGTGGCTGTTGTGGCTTTGGCTGCTGTGCAGCTCCCACGCCGCCAGTAGAGCTTTGTGCACACATACACACACGACACGCACACCATAAAGACCTGCATACATTTGCGCAGTTGTACAAGAGTCAAGAAGACGCAAACAATCACTTGGTGGCGGCGCCGTCTCTATATGCAACGACATAATAAACAATTATCACCAAATGGCGAAGTTTATGCTGATAATGCCATTTGTATATTATTATACACTGTAGCCTTAGGCAAAAAGGCTCTTTGGGTACAAGAAAATATGCAAAATGATCAGCAGCCATGTTCGTTTGCTCATCCGTTCGTTTTTTCGAACCCAGAATCTAGAGTAGCATCCAAGTGTAAACTGAGTCTGAACAATCTTTTCTGGTTTGGGTAAAACAACTGCAGTGTATTCCACTGTAGACTGATTAGAATATTTATTTATATTATAAGTATATATGTGCGTGCAATTGCCTTTAGTGGCGCGCTTGACTAACTTTGATATTGTTTTTCATATGTATATCTTCTCTTGCAGCGTCGCCAAGAGGAACTTGATCGCAAGGCGGCTGAACTGGATCGCCGTGAACAGCAGCTGCAGGGCGGCAATGTGCCACAATTGAACAATTGGCCAGCGTTGCCCGATAATTTCTGCCTTAAGCCGTGCTTCTATCAAGACATTGAGTTTGAAATACCTCCAGATTTTCAAAAATTAGTCAAACATTTGTATTACATTTGGTTGTGTAAGTATATTTGCATATACATATTTATATACGAAGTTTCCTAAACATAACATATTTATTTATATATCGTAGTTCGCTGGCTTTATAAAACGTTCCCCAGCATTAAATTGATAGCTAATATCTATTCTAAATGAAAAAGTAAACCGCAATGAACGGTTTGCCAGACAGCCTAGATAGACAAAGATATTGGTAACCCCCAATAACATAGCCGGTGTTGAATGCTTTTTATTTCGTCCTCATCTATTCGGCTACGAGGCACATGCATACTCATGCCCATTCGGCATTTTGCATTTGTGCTCTCTAATAGCTCCTGACACCATCCTGGTCCTTTTCGTACGAAACATCAGGAGTTCGTATATTCGCTTTGGATTGTTGGTTCATCCAGTGAGCGCAACAGATGCGAAAATCGACTAAAGTCTCCTTTTAATATCTGCCTTGGTTTTGGCCATATTGTAATTTCCAATAGAAAGTGTTTGGAGATAATCAAAAATGTACTGATAAATTCTGTAGTATCTAAAACGACTTGTTTAAATTTATTTTTGTTGAACACAATTTTTTGTCTTCTTGATCGTTCTGCGAATTGCAACATTTTTAAATGTGGGAGGCTTAGTTACATTCTATTATAAAATAGATGCTCTTCGAGTGCAATTAAGTAATAATTGGTCAATTAATTGCGACTTGTCGTAGATGTGTCGGCTCAAGAGATTCGTCGTTACACATTGAAAATGTTCAAATATAATTCTGCCCTAGTCGAACGCACTGGCAGAATTTGATTGGGCTTCAGTTCAAAAGGATTTCTTGCCCATTGGCTTATCGTTTAAGGTCCAATAAAACTAACCAAATACATACGCTGTAAGCTTATAGGCCGTTTTGCGTAAAGTTTAATTAATGATCTTTCGTTATGCATCGGGTAAAAAAAACCTGAATTTGCTCTCGAATTTTATCACAAATCTCTTAAAATCCATTACCCAGAAGCTGCGACAGATGTTTGACGTTCTTAATGATATTTCCTCTCTCATGGACAGATTGCCTTTGGTCTAAATTCAAATCTAAACACACTGCTAGAAATATCTAGATGCCTGTATATATTCAAAATCTCCAGCGCTTGAAGCTCTTTTTTATTTCCAATGCACTCAAAGATACAATGGTCGATTGTTGTATTTATTAAATCATGATTTAAATGAATGCAATACAAAACTTGAGGGCATTCCCCTGCATAACTTGAATGTGCGATTGTGTTCTATTTCTAAAGTGATAGTCAAGTTTTTTCTATGTAATTAATATAGAATGTGCAAACACATTGCTATTATAAGAACATGTTTGACCACTTTGCTTCAAATGAAGTCTGTATTTACTATACATTTGTTTACCAGTTTACAAAAGAAAATAAATATAACTATAAATAGGCTTTATAATTTATAAGCAAACATTTACACCAAAGTTTAGATGAGTATTAATTGACATTTTCGATTAGTCATAGAGCTAGTTGTACTCGATTTATAGGGCTTTAACAATAATACAAAACCTAAGTGCTTGTAATATCTAAAAAGTGCCAAAAGTAAACCATTCATAGTAGTAGGTATATAGTCATAAAGATCGCCATTTCAACTAACTAAATATTGTATATAGTATATTATTGTACTCTGTACAAATTGTATCAAAATCAGCTATGAGTAATGGCCATAAATCAATCATCAATCTGATATAAGTTATGGCCGACCTTCATCCATTGCTAAAATTTCAAAAGGTTGTAAACTTTTTTTTATGTGCATATTTTTTATACTTTCTATGATATCTTGTGAGATAGTAATACTTATACTTATAAGCTCTCTCTCTCTCGTTCTTTTCCACAGTCTACACTTTCACGCTGTGCGCGAATATAATCGGTGGTCTCATCTTGCTTTTTCATGAGGGAAACGTTGCCAATCTCTTTTTGGCCATATTCTATACTGTGCTCTTTACGCCCGCTTCATATGTTTGCTGGTAAGTTTGTTAACCTATATTGCATCATTTGTCTTGCTCACGTTTTGAATTATTTTCACTTGTAGGTTTCGACCCGCCTATAAGGCCTTTCGCAGCGATTCAAGTTTTAATTTTATGGTCTTCTTCTTTGTGTATTTCTTTCAAACCCTTTACACGATATTTCAGGCCGTTGGTTTTAGGCAGCTTGGTTATTGTGGCTTCATTACGGCTATTACCACGTTTAAGGGTACTGCATCAAGCATTATTGTGGGCCTATTGCTTCTAATGATCGCCTTTTGCTTTGCCATAACTGCGGCCGCAAATGTGCTAATGATAACAAAGGTGAGTGCTTGGTGATAACTTTAAGATGCAAACATTTAATTTTTGTTATTTATATCTCTTCGTTGTGAGGCGAGCTCAAGCAAGTGTTGGGCGCTCTCCGGTCAAAGGATTCCTGAAACTATTTCAGTTGTAAAAATTACAATTAGGACTTTTGTGTTTGTTCTTTGTATACGTCCCATTTGGCACTTTTATTTTGCGTTCTAAGCATCAGGGTATTTAAAATAAGGTTATGTTTGTTAAAAGTTCGTTTACTTAGACCAAAGTAGCATTGAGGGACTAACGCGGTTCATGTTTGGATGAGTAGAAAATGTTCTTGAGGTCACTATAAATGTAGTCTCAGCGGCAGTTGTAGATCAATTTTTGTAAATTAGGCGTAAGTTTTTAGAGAAAGTTATAGCCCTTTTCTACAATTTCTGTGTATTTAGCCAAACCTAAATTCCATGGTAATGCACATTTTAGAAAAGATGTTGTTTCCAGAACAAAATGGAAGAAGATTTGCGAGGGTCCAGTGACAGGTGCTTCAAAAACTAAGGCCGCATTATAATAATATTATTATGTACAGCAAATTTATAATTAAAATTATAGGCTAGCTTAATGTGTGGGGGAGCTCTGGCTTCTAAGACCTTTAGCTCCAAAAATGTGTAATTATTCCCTGTACTTAAAAGTACAAAGAGTGTACTAGATTTGTGCAATGTATGTAACGGACAGAAGGAGGCGCGGCAGACACCAAGTCTTTTATACCAAAATGCTTATCATGACCTCGGGTAGCGATTGAGCCGTGTTCCTCCGTCCGTCCGTATGAACGCCTAGATCTCGGAGACTAGAGGAGCTAGAAACACCAAACTTTACCAGCTGCATATTTCTTCAGAAGATTAAGTTTGTTGGATCATGTCAATATATTTCCCCGATCCCCCGCAGTAGATGTTCGATGTTTTGGCAACTCCGTTTAATATTTTCATTTAAAATTTAACAGAGTGATACGTTATGGTTCAACGCATCTGTGTATTAAAAATCGGACAAATACAGTGGAAGCTATAATCAAAAATATGGAAACTACGTCAATATTTGACTTAATTACTAATTATGGTTACAAGTGACCTCGAATCAAAACTTTTGGTAATCTGATTCATGTGACTCCAATGAACAAATTCACATCCAAATTTTATCGATGCGGTCCCCGCACCCTCCGCAATCAATTTTCCGTGTTTTCTCCTACACACCTCAACATATCAACTTAAATACTTACCCCATATGCTTACAATAGCTTTTTTGACGTAACTTTCAAATTTCATTACAATCGGTACAAATTTCAGAAAATTAATTCCAATGGGAAAGTTCTTAGTAGTACAATAATATGCAGAAACATTTTTTTTTGAGAAAAAAGGTACAGGGTATTCCACTGTCGGGCACCGCCTCGACTGTACTACATTTTTTTTATATGGTGCGAATTGTAGGAATTCGTTATATTTAAAATGTTTTGTGGATCTGGGTTGGAGGGGAGTGCTTTTGGGATAGTGTTATCAAATATGCGATTTCTATTAAGATCTGGGGTAGGACAGGAGTTAAGAATGTGGGCGATTGTAATCGCGTTTGGGTATGTGCTGTGTTATGTTTGTTTAAGTCCAAGCCGGTTAAATATTATTTGGTAGTGTTGATTGGATTGCTGACGTTTTTTTTTAAATATATTATGTATTAATAGTGGCCGCATTATATACTTCATTAATATTACGATTGAATACTTGACAAAATTTCGAAAATCTCTTGATGGTAAAAGCTAATAATGTTTATTTTTGTTTTGCAGATACATACCATCTATCGTAGCACTGGTGCCAGCATGGCCAAGGCTCAGCAGGAGTTTACTACGGAATTTCTACGTAACCAGCATGTGCAGGAAGCAACTACATCGGCAGTTAATACGGCTATCAATTCACAGTTTAACAACAGCAGATACTAGATGCAGCAGCGTCAACAACAACAATAATAATAATAATCATTATTATAAAAACAACATCATTAACAATGACGACAACAACAACATCCACAGCATTAATAAACAATTAATGTTGTATGTTTAAGCACGCCCATTTACTCACTTGATATGCAAAATGCATGCGCCTTTTCTTTAAATTGTATAACTAGAGTGTGCGTATTAGCTGAAAAACAAATTAAAAAAAAAAACAAGTAAAATTGACTACTTAAATTTAATATTTAAATCTATACCCTTAATGAAACTAACAACAAAATAGAAACTTAAACTAAATGCAGACAAATGCTGCATTTATGCGCAAAATGGATTCAAGTCCTTTAAGTCCTGCATAAATGTCGGCCAGAGATATGTTTATGATTATATAAGTCTATATATTTATAACTAAGTGCTTCATGCATATACAATTCCTAGAATGCCGTCGTCTTTATTATAAATAAATATATTAAAAAATTAATAATATGCATATGTATGATATAAAGCTATCTTAAATATAAAAACGGCACACACGCATATACATAAATAGGACAGCAACTGATTCGTCTAAAGCCTAAAACCATATTAATTTTATAAACTATTATATACTTGGCTTGATAAGTAAACAAGCAATAAATAGTAAGAACGCAGTTAACAGTTCTGGGCTTCAAGAGTAAAACGAGTAAACAAAAAAAAAAAAGATCATAGTATATAGCAATAATCATGCATAATATATATATATATATACATACACATACACATTCGTATCTAGTATTTTTGGCTGCTTAAGTAAAGCAAAATGTTTACAATAACTAATTAAATATAAATATATATAAACAAAATTGTAATATGTATAAAAACTAAAAACAAAACAAAAAAAATGCTTAAAAATGTTTATTGTCATATTTTGTGTTGCGCAAAACAAAAAAACATATTAAACCAAACATTTGAAAAGTGTCCTAAGAAATTATTAAGTTTTCAATTTATTTACACACACGCATACGCATATACGCACGCTGTATTTATTCAAAAATTAGTTTGTTTTTTTGTTTAAATTATAAACATTTTGAAACCTTGCAAATTAAGACATAAATTTTGTTTAACTTGTGTATGACCAGCGTTAATAATGTTTTCTAGTTATTTAAGTCCTACATAATATAATGTGCATACACTCACATTACACAAACACACACACACACACACTTGCATACAAACACACACATATACATATACACTATATATATATAAATTATACTAATTATATTGCCCTAAATTTGTGTATTTTTTTTAAACATTTTTCGTTGCTTTATATTGCAATGCTGTTGCTGTTGGCCCCCTTCTGACCCCACTACCCCCATGTATGTAAGGATGTCTCGTGTATTTTTGTAATCGTAATTGTTATATACTTATTTATGAACACAGCAGCATACAGACATACATATACTATATGATGATAATAATAATAATTCTTTTCTGTTTGCTTGCTTACTTAAATTATTTTGTTTATTTGAAATTTAAGAATTTTACATTTGATGTATTTACTATTTGTATTTGAGATACAAGCAAACCCTTATTAAAATGATTCAATAAAATTATCTATAGATACAATTGTACGTGAATGTATCTAATTTCCAGATACTTGTTTATTTTAATTTAGCAATTGCAATTTTAACTTAACCTATGCTTTGAGGATTTGTTTACAATTCCAGTGCAATAAGGATTTAATCTGAACGTGTGCAGGAGCCTTGCTTGTGCCATGCTGAAATCAATGAACGTTGGAAAAAATATTTATAGAATGCAAATGCTTTTAAATACTAAAAGCCCAGTCCATTAAGAATTGAGAAAGACATAGCCTAACATAAACATTTGTTGCTGCACTCTGGTACATGGTAAACATGTCCTGGCATATTTCAAGGACAATGTGAAATGCTCACGTTAGAGAACGAATGACCTTGGGAGTTTTTCATTGTATGCAATTTTGCTGCAAAATGGCTTGAAATATTCGGATGAATGTGGATGAGATATAGTAAAAAATCTATGCGATTTTGGAATTATTACATTCGTGTAAATATCGAAGTATAATAAATTGAAATTGGCTATAAGATTTAACTTACAAATTCAAAATCACGAATGGAATGGTCAGTTATTTCGACAGTGACGGGCTTAGCGTTAGAGTCCGGACCACTTTTTCAGTTGTGCATCGTGTTTTTAAGGGCTATCAAATAATAAATATTTATATATATTTTGTTTATTAAGATAATTTACTTATTGGGGAATAACACAGATTGTATATAAAATATATATTAAATAAATAATAGTAAGAGTACAGAAGTTTCATGGCCATATCAACTCGACCAGAAACCGTCTTCTACCGCCACATCTGCAATGTGTTCTACAGGGTTCATTAATTGAAAAAAAGTTTCAGAGAGAATAACCGAGCACGAGGCACCTCAAATGCACAAAGAGTGTATAATCAAGTGGAAAAGACGGGTACAGCAAATGAAATCATGCCAGGGTATTGATCAAGACATTACAGAGAGTAATTCACTCAGAGAAAGAAAAATGGAGACAGATTTTGCGTATTGTTATGGATGCTGTATTGTATCTAACCACAAACTGCCTTTCTTTTCGCTGGTCCAACGAAACTGCTAGCGATCTCATCACGCAATATCTTTAGCCTAGTCAAGAAAACTTCTTGAACTTAATTTCCCTGCTCGCCAAGCATAATTCAACTCTTTAGTTTCACTTAGAACACTTAAAAAGGGGCAAATATCATATTTATCAAAGACAATACAGGATGAAATAATGGACATAATGGCAAAAACAGTTAGAAAATTTCGACTGCACTCCAGATGTATCCTATATAGAACAAATGAGCCAGGTAATGCGAATTGTAAAAAGAACTGGCGATAAGAAGAAGAAAGTTTCATTGATTTCATAGAAGTTGCTGGAAAGACAGGAGAGGACATTTGTCAACAGATTTTAGAAAAATTAGCAGTTGATGATTTAGCTATTGGACAATGTCTTGGCCAATCTTATGATAATGAGTAATGAGCAGGCCGAGTTCGCACCGTGCTGGACTCACCCTTAAATCTTGTAGGTGTTCATTCTGCCTCATCATGCCAAAGCTATTAACCTATTTGGACTAATTCAAAAAGTATATTGATTTTTTGATTTTCCCACTACAAGGTGGGACATTATGAAAAAATACGTTAAAACAAATGTAAAAGGAAGTAGTCAGACGAGATGGTCGGCGAAACATATGCCCTATCAACAAGGGCGCCCGCAGAATTTTTCGCCACTAGGGGCGATGTTTATTTTGAAAATCAAAACGCCAAAATATCAAAAGTTTGGTTATTTAAGAATTTTAGGTTCTTGAAAAAAAAATCCCATTAGTGGCCAATGCCCCTACTGGCCCCTACCAGTGCCCCAGAAGCTAAGTACGAGGCAGGTCATCTCCTAATTGCTATAAAAGATCTTAAATTTATTCTTAATTGAACTATTTGGGCGAATATTCTCCGCGAAATCGATCGAGAAATTCAGAAAGAAAATATTATCCTTGCCCTTTCCGTCGCACTAATGAAAGTGGTGTTGACCCTTTTTTGCAAAATAAACGAATTCCGAAACGTAAAAACCATTTCGATGAGATGTGTGGAGACGAATTACAAACACTGTTCAACTATTTTCTAAAGAAATAATGATGGTATTTGATCGAATCATATCAGAAATTAAAAAGTGGTTTGATTGCGCTACCATGCTGAATTTCAATTTTGCTTTTCTTAATGCTACTGATATTTTGAAAATGTCAATTGCAGAACTGCAAAAGTATGGAGCAGATCTGGCTAGAAAATAAGAGCGAGATCTAAGCGCCCTTGACTTCTGTCAGGAACTTTACGTTTAGGCTAACGGTTTCTATCTCTTGCAACAGATCTATGCTCATGATTTGCAGGATGCTTTTCTTAATATTTTTATTGCCCTGCGAATTTACTCTACGCTTCCTACAACATTCGCAAGCTGCGAGCGAAGTTTTAGCAAACTAAAACTAATTAAAAGTTATTTTCGATCTTCTATGAGCCAGGAACGCTTATCGGGTCTTGCAATCTTAGGGATAGAAAATCGAATTGCACATGAGTTAAATTGTGACAAGGCCATAGATTTATTTGCTGAACAAAAAGCTCGAAGAGTACTATTGTAATTATTATCCTACACGTTTATGCCGATGTATCTGTAAATAAATAGGCTTAACACAGAAAGAACAGCGATGAATGCATTATTTCCGGAAGGCCTTTGTAGGCTCCATATTTCAATCAATCAGTGGACAACTGATAGCTGAATTTATATGGATGATAAAGGTACAAATAAATATAAGTGGGCGGAGGCGGCATTTTTCAGCTTTTGCCCCGCCTAAAAAAAATTGAAGATCCGGGGCTGCGTCCTTGTCACAGTAGCAGCGTAGTTGACATGTTGGCTCGGAAATCTTAAACCAGAGCAAACTAGTTCCAAGCGTCAAACCACAGATAAGCATCTAAGGGCGTGGTAGCATGTCCTTCACGGAAAGTCTGCTTTGGCTGGCGTAATGCAGCAATGTCTTGGCCGATGGCCAGCAGATTCTCTGCATGCGGCTGCCGCAGATAGCCGAGAACAGGAAGTCATCGGCCAGGAGATTGCACGCACTAATGGGCAGCAGCAGCTGTCCTTTTGCCCTTCTCTGCGGCATAATGTTGCACCAGTGACAGTGATTGGAAAAATCCTTGACTGCATTGCATTAGTAGCAATACAAAGTAGGCACGTTGTTGCAAACTTCTGCTTTATAATAGAAGGGCTCCCAAAAGTTGAGCCAACCTAATAGAAATTTTGGAAAGACCGATCTTAGAAATGTTGAACATGACAATTGCATTAGCTAATATTCCCATTCCCTGCAGGTTATAACTAAGTTCCATGTGAAAAATTTGAAGCCTGAGTGACTTAAGACAAGGATTATATCTGCGATAAGAATGAGACGTCTACATTTCAGAGATAATAAGAGCCAGGTTTGTTTTACTTTTGCGATAATATTATATAGCTTCCATTGCGGTATATTCGGTGGCGGACTTCAATATTTGCCGCCCCTAGGCAATCCATAACTTGCCGGCGTTTTTCCACAAGAAACAAACAAAAAAATGGCATACGTAAAGTCGGACGCGGACGACTTTGGGATACCCTGTACCACTAGCTTGCAATAAAATCCGGTTCTTTTACAAAAAACCAAAAACAGAAGAATTTTTAAGCAAACATTTTTTTTTTGACCTATCGTTTCTATGGGAGCTATATGATATAGTCAACCGATTTCAATAAAATTTGACACAGTGTTTAAATACTTTAAAATAGATGTGAATGCTGAATTGAGTTCAAAAATCTTTACAAACAAACGAAACACATTGAATTTAGTATAAAAAACGTTTTTTTGGACCGATTGGTCCTGTGGGAGCTATATGATATAGTCAACCGATTTGGATTAAATTTAGTACAGTTCTTAGGAAGTATAAAAAAATCACGAATATCAAATTTGGTACCAATATCTTAACAAACAAACGAAACACAACAAATTTTGTTAAAAAATCGATTTTTTGGTAGATCGGACTTATGGGGCTATATGATATAGTCAACCGATTTTGTTCAAATTTGGCACATTGCCTAAGTGCTCTAAAAAAATGTCCAAACGCCAAATCTAGTTACGATATCTCTATTAAAAAACAAAATATAACGAATTTTGATTTAAAAAAGTTATTTTGGCCAATCGGTCCTATGGGAGCTATATGCTATAGTCAACCGATTTTGATTAAATTTGGTACAGTGTTTGGGAACTATAAAAAGCTTTCGAGTGCCATATTTGGTTACGATATCTTCATAAACAAACGAATTATCCATCTAATACTTTTGATTTTTTTCGAGGTCGTCTGAAACACCCTTATGAGAGCTATATAATTTAATCCCGATATCAAAAAAATAAAAAAAACTTGGATCTAATGTGAAAGTTCGGTTACTCTAGCTCTTACCATCTCTGGGATATACGCGTTCAAACGGACGGACAGACGGACATGGATATATCGACTTTTCGAGTCCTCCTGAACATACTTTAGGTAACTTTGGGGATCTCCGACGATTCCTTCTATATGTTTTCGGTTGGCACAAACTTAATATACCCTTAGTTCCATACGGTACAGTGTATGAAAATACACCCAACAGACTTCTGCAATTTCTGTTTACATTTTGTGCTGATCAAGGTATTTCCGGAAGGTTTTCGTTGTTTGTTTTTCCATTTATACATATATTCTACAGTTTACTAACGAAATTGTTTTGCATTTTTTTTCCTGCTATTTTTTGTAGTTGCTTGCGAAATATCCTTTATTCTGCGAAAATGTATATGCAAGTTTCAAAACGAACTCCATGCATCTTATTATGGTATGATGCTCCGGTAGGTATCTTGCGGTTTTTTATTTTTAAATGAAGTCAATGTGGAGGATTGACATTCACCTTAAATAATTTAATTATTTAATAAATCAAATTTTTTATGTCGAAAATAATTTGCATTCAGTTATTTTTAGTTTATAGTTTAAAATTTGTCTAAAATGAGGTGTGTCCACAGGCGCTAGTGTGTCTGTCAGACATACTTTGCAGAGGCTGAATAAGGCAGCCTAAATGTATACTTTAAAACCAAAAATATTTTGCCTACAATTCATAACTGGTTCAAACAATAGCAGCTATAAGACGCAGTTTTCGTATTTGGTAATATTGCATAATTGTTTCTATTTTTTACTTTTAATATTTTTAGTTAATAATATTTTTGGATATTAGTTTGGTATTTTCGATGAGAATTGTTGGACCTAGCCATGGTATAATTATTATTATATTTAGTTTTATTGACGAGTATAAAAACGTTAATTGGACCGCATTTCGTTAACCCTTATTATCTTATATACCATAAATATTTATGTAATTCGAGTAATTTTTGGTCTCTATTAAAACGAGTTAAAGCTTACTTGTAGTTAGTTGGCGATATATATATAGCAAGTTCTTTTCCAATGCTTTTTTTGAAGTATAAAATATATAATTTTTGGTTTCTGCAATTGAATTTGGTAAACTTTTTTGCCCTAATGGAATATCCAATTAATATTTGCTCAGACTTTGCTCCAATAATATTTGTGGCACTGCACGAGCCCAAACTAAATCAAAACTGAGTGCTCCTTGCGCATATGCTTGTTGAGAAAGGCTTGCGAGCGATAGACGCGAGCGCACAAAGGACAACGATTGGATTCATAAAATTAAAAAGGTAAAATTAGTTTGCTCTCGGTGCCATACATTTTGTGAGAGCAAATACGTGCGAGAGAGAAGCAGCACACAAGCTGACACTCGTTTATATATGTATGTATGCAACTTAAATGTACATTATTGTCAAAAAAATATTTTTTATTTCTTCACTATTACATTTTTTATTTTATTTAAACATTTTCCAATTTTTCACAACCTCTTCGCTTGATGGTCGCTAATCAAAAGACTGACTGACTGACTGACTACCCAGCATTCGCCAAGCCTCCTTTTATATCGTCATAACATTTGCTTAACACGTTGACAATGTTACGCGTGATATTATTTTAACTTAACTAGATCGGGATAACCCGATACCTTAACTTGCATGCTTAAATTTGAACAACACAAGTACATATGCTGAAGCTAAATGAAAAACGCGGTGAATTTATGAAAACGAATTTTGATTTTTTTGGCGCACCAACCTATCACTCTGTTTAATCATATTATTGGTCGGTTCAATATCGCAGTGTTTTTGTTGGATTTCATTGAAGAGACGCAACTCTGCAACTGTCATAGGGTAGCTGCTGCCACGGGGTACAAATTGGTAGGTATCAGGATGTAGACAATTGAAGTACCTCATCAGCATCTTCATATGAACAAAACGAACAGAGCAGCCGCAAGAGGGGTGACCTCAGACTTAGTGAAAAAGAAGTCTACAAAACGATATCGACGAATGTGGAAAAGCATTGGATGAAATAAAAATGCTAGCTAAAAACTAGACCAAATGGAAATGTTTTATTGAGGCCCTATGCTCTGATTGGAGATAAAGAAAATTATGATGATGATTAAAACAAAAGAAATTGTGGAGTAAAGTTTGGCAATGAATGGCTTTTAAGACTTTCCTTTAAATTTTCTTAGATAACAATTCATCGACTTTTGTTATGAGTTTTGTTTGTTTGAAAACAGAAAAAATGTTTTCCAGTTCTATAATTTTTGTTGTTAATAGACTTGAAGGTTTTGTTTAACCGCCGGCCGAAATTTGGTCCACGTAGGTAATACCAACGTCAACGTTAATGTCGTCTGTTTAATTTAATTTTTAAAAAATGAAGTAACCAGCTCGTCTACCTCAATGTCATTTATGTTAATGTTTGTGGCGTCATTACTTACTAAAAATTGTGGTGTCTCGGTATTTTTTTTTGGGTTTTTGTATATCCATCCACGGCACCTCTTCTACTTCATCATTTCCTCTATTCGTCAGAAGTTCTGTATTACGTGCTATATGTAAAGAAATTATTTAAAATTAAAATATATTCTTAAAAACAAACACAATACAAAATCACGTGTTAGTTATGCTATAACAGATTGAACTACTAAAAGCGTTATATAAATGAAGGAATATTACCGAGAAGGTACTTTCGCATTCTATATTTAAATTGAACAGGGGATGGGTGATCATGTAAGCCTCCTCGAGACCGGATAGCGCCAAAAAATGTTCCAAAAGGTCTTGGGAAAGCCTACTTGTTGAAATGTATTGCATGTTGTAATGCTCTTGCATATACAAATGCATTTCCATCAAAGATTTATTGCTAACTATAATGCTCTTTTGAAAAGGTAAGCATTTTTTAAGAAAAAAAAATATTATTTTCTTGTGTGGCTGAAAACTTTTTGTGTCTGGCACTATCCGAGACGACACAAGATTGGTCATTTTAAACTGAATATTTTTCTGCAAAGCAAGTTCTTTGCCAAATGGTTGTTTTGTTGGCAAATTTGCTGTTGACAACTTAGAGTTGAAAACATCAAACCAGTTACATCCAAGAGAGAAACATCTTAGAATAGCGCTGGCAGTGGTGTTGGATAAGAGCTGTGTTGCCAATTTAACTCGCTGTTTACTCGTGTTATTATACAGTAAGGTGCTCCTCAGACACTTTCCACAAAATTGATAGAACTAATGATGAGCACGGATGCATTACTTGCCTTACAGATTGGGTCGTAACTAATTTGCCTTTAATCATTAGGCCAGAATCCAGGAAATGGTTGCGCACTAGCTTTATTAAGTGTGGAATATCCGCAAACACAAATACTTTGACACTACTGCTGCGACATGGTAACCTGCGTTATATACATAGATTCGATGGCGATCGTCATGGGCTTATCGTTATCAAAGTAAATGGATTGTTTCCACGATTTTCTAAGGCCCTGTACCATGGCGACTTGGACATTATTTTTCGAAGGGCAGACAGCTTCAATAGAGGGGTCCCACTCATATGTTGATGCAATTTACATTTCGTCGAACATAAGTGTGCAAGCTTTATCGACGCGTCGTCGGCAATTGACACATTCTTGCTCATCAAATCAGTAACAACATCTTGTAGGACTGGGATTTTCTGGATCTTCACAGAATGACACCACTTATTCAGTGTTCACACAAGGTAGTGGAAACCCTTTTTTATATAAATGCTAATATGATCGCGTTCCAGCAGCGTGGAGGCACACAGCATAAGATATATCAGCCTCAGTCCACCACAATTTTGTTCCAGGTTGAAAGCGTGACATTTGTGTTGGCGTAAAAATTGTATTAATCGATTTGTTTAAACAATCAATTTCCTCCACTCGTTCTTTTAGAAGCTTGCTTTCGTTTTCGAACTCTTTTATTCGTAGCTTTAAACGAATGTTTTCCAACGCAATGCCATATTCGATGACTTCTTTTCTGTATATTTAATATTGCCGACTGAATTTGTATTGCTTCTGTAAAGAGAGTTTTAATTATTTTTTATTTTTTTAATTTCGTAATGTATAGTTTGCTTACCTTATAAAATGTCACAAAAGTTCGAAATAGCTTAAAAACTTTTTTCCCAAATATGTAAGTCTAGGGCGTAGCACTAGCTGTTGGGCACTACGTTGCAACTCTAAAATCCAATCCGCCACAACAGTTTCCTCCGCCACGAAGTTTTCTTCGCGTTTGACAATGGAACAGTTGGTTATAACCTCCGGCACATTGCATGCATTCCATAATTTGGGATTACTTCGCTGCATAAGGCGATCTGCTGCGTTTAATGAGCCAATTTTAGAGTTCAGCTTGGCAAATATGCCATCCTAAAGTGGCACGGTCTCCAAAGACGCATTCGATAGCGCCTAATTCTTGGTTATCGAGGAAACCGTCTTACGAAGGCATTTTTTGGCTTTGGTAGCCGCACCACAGCCATCGGTGCCTGCGTCCTCACTATTATTAGCCTGCGTGCCTAGCGCGCTGCGTCCAAATAATTTCAGTATACACGCAGATGGTATACCTTGGAGTACATACTTTAAAATTGTGCAACGACTTGTGATGGCGCTCTAGCAAACTGGACAATGTGTCGATCATTGACAAAGTCCAGGTAGTACGCGGTTTAGCTTATTACCATTGTAGATCTCCAGGCAGTGGCGAATGGTCTCATTGTCTTCAATCGAAGGTGTCGTCAAGTTTTCGCTCTGCCTTTACTCCACCTTCAATGTGCGTCGTCTCAACTCACGATGTGGCGTTTCTTCGTAAGATTGTGACATAATTCAAGTTCTTTGAATACTGCCACTTTGGGTTTAGATGTAAATGGAATCCTAAAATAAAAACAAAAAAGACCATTTGCAAGTAATCGTTCACCGAGAAATCCCCCTGCTGTTGTATTAACACAAGGTCAAATATAGCTAACACCTTAAAAAAAAAGCATAATGGCAATAAACAACAAAATACATTCACTTTTAAATATGGAAACTTGTCTCCGAGACAAGTTTATTTAATTTTTTTGATATCAGGTTTAAATTATATAGTTCCCATAGGGGTGTTTCAGACGACATAGAAAAAAAAAGTCTTAGATGAATAATTCGTTTGCTTATAAAGATATCGTAACCAAATTTGGCATTTTTTTATAGTTCCCAAGCACTGTACCAAATTTGATCAAAATCGGTTGACTATATCATATAGCTCCCATAGGGCCGATCTACCAAAAAAAATATAGATTTTTGACCAAAATTTGTTGTGTTTCGTTTGATTCTGAAGATATTGAAATAAAAAATCTTGTTTTTGGTTTTTTATGTAGGAACCGGATTTTATTGCAAGCTAGTGGTATATGGTATCTGCCTGTATCAAAGCGTCGAGTGCAACAAATTTTGAGGGCTGATCAAAACGTTTCGTACGAAAAGAGGCTAATTAAATGTCAACTACTCCCTCGGCAGTAAGTTGCCCGGATGCAATTTTCAGAAATTCATAGGTTTTGGAACTTAGAATAGAATATCATCTTCAGTGATGAGAAAATATTTAATTTAGATGGTCCAGATGGCTATCAATATTAATATAGGGATACTAGGGCTCCAAATCAGTTCAAAATGCCACGTAACTTCCAAGGAGCGTCGCTTATGGTGTGGGCTGCATTTGGATATGCTGGAAAGAGTTCAATATGTTTCTTAACATACAAAATAAACTCTGAGAAATATGTTCAACTATTAGACGAAGAACTTATTGATTTTGGAGAAAGATATTATGGAGATTCATGGACTTTTCAACAGGACAATCCTCCGATCCATGTACACATCAAAATTTTTTTATAAGAAGCAAATCCTGTTTTTGGAATGGCCAACAAAAAGTCCAGATCGCAACCCTATAGAAAACCTTAGGAGCATACTTTCCAGCAAAGTTTACATGCACGGAAGACAATTTACAATACATTTAAAGAGTTAAAGGAGGCTATCGTGAAAGAGTGGCCGAAATTGGATGTATCCTTACTCCAAAAGTTAATAGATTCAATGCCAGGGCGTATAATAAAGACATTAAATAGCAAGGGAGGGCACATTTAAGTAATTAAAGTTCATTAAAGAATATTTCATTTAGGTTAATTTAAGAAAATAAAATAATTATGAAATTGTAAGTTCATTCGCTCCGGAAAATATTAATTTAATTTTTGAAAAATGCTTCATAACCTTATTAAACTTTCTTTGGCCTTTTTTGAATTGTTATTTTGTTAACTTTAAGGAAAAATTATATTACAAAAAAAATCTTAAAAATTATAGTTTTAATAAAGTTTTTTATGTTTGTTAGTTCAATTAATTCGCGCACCTTAAGTTTATGGTAGATTGTGTGTATAGTTAACATTATAATATAAACCTTATCAATTCTAACGAAATGTTAAATGTATTTTGTTAAATGTTAAATGTATTTTGTTGTAATTAAATATTTTTTAATGCACACAAAGCAACGTTGTATGTAGAGAAAACGATTAAATTTATCATAATAAATCATTTTTTAGGTTTGATAGCGTGACAGACGGACAAAATTGAAATAAGTATAAACAAAGTTCTACTAGGCTTCGAGAGACACATTTTTTTACAATATAAGAGTTATATTTCAGCTTTGTACACAAAATTACAAACGCCTATGACGATTTTTTACAGCACAAATTGATTTCAACAAATCAAAAAAAGTATAATAAATTGTAGATTGAAAACTACCTTATGAAGAAGAGAAAAAATAGCTTAAAATATTCAACAGGGCTTCTACATTATATAAAAAAATATAACCATTCATATTCGTTAAATTTAAATGTTTCACATATCATCTAGCTGTTTTTTGCTTATGAGCGCATTTACAATATTCTGTTGCTGCTTCCATTAAAATACCTCTCTTAATATGCTAGTCTTTTTTCATTTATAAACTATCCAATGTGTCAACTATGATATTGTGAGTAATAAATGTAAAAATTAACTTTTTGAAAATGGCTCTCCATGTCCGTGTTTTCGTGAAAGCGCTCGCTTAAAAACACTAAAAGAAATTTAAATGCCAAATTAGGTTTCCATACCTTCATAAACAACCAAAATTAAACAAATTTTTAACCAAAATGTTTTTTTGACCTAACGTTCCTAGGAAATAGTTAACCGATTTTTATAAAATTTCGCACAATGCTTAGGTACTCAAAAAATATTTTTTTGATGTCCACAAAAATCGATGGACCTATAGCACATATGTACTTCTGCCTGTTGTATATACACAAACTCTTAGTCCGGTGCCATCTTTGGCTAGATACCCGTCAGTATGATGCACAACATGTACCTATTCATAGGACTTATCATCCCTAACGTTGCTCAATTCTTTTTGTAACTCATGATAATACTAAAATATCTCTCGAAGTGGTACTCTGTGGTCAACTCGTCTCTGGGTAAGAGGGAGGATTGGGGGACCATTTTTCTTAGTGTTATTTTGATTTGGAGCCCTATAACGATATGGAGTGGTGTTGAAATTATTTCAGCTTATATTCGATTTGATTTCACTTGTTGTTGCAATTAGTCGGATTCAAATTATATTTAAAATTCGTTTTGGTGAAATTGGGTAAAATCTTTGAATAAAATATTTTGAGAACTTAACCTTTGATACACAATGAAAATGATTGAAAAATTATAAAAAAATACTACATACTTTCTACTTAAATGTTACATAAGCATTTTTTTGCAGAAGTTTGCAGGAAGTTAGTTTTCATACCAGAACAGAGCAGACCGTTTGTTGTTTTCTCTAATTACACTGGTCAACAAAATGTTTCAACAAGAAATGTACTTACTATTTTTGAATTACCTACCTACCCTCATTTTATCACCATATTTATTTTGATTTCATCAGGTCTAGTTTTTGTTTTACAGCTACTACCCGTAAAATTGAAAATTAATCATATTTGTTGTACTTTTGCATTCAGAAATTTTATTTATTTCAAAACTATTGTGTTTGTTTAATTAATTTTATTAAAACAAGAAGTAAAATTAAGTATCCTGACGTGCCATCTGCTAAAAGACAGATCCCTCACAGTGCGGAACTACCTGTACCAAAACCACCACAAAGTTCCGATCTGGCCACTACGCCAGTAACAGTGGAAAACGACATATTAGATCCTGACTTTCAAGAAGGTTCTTCATCTAAAGAGCCACATCTACTATCTCAAGGAGATCGCAATGATTTGGTACGTGACTTTTTGTTCAAACAGTCAGAACTTTTGGGCTCTCGATTAAAGGGATGCAATTTATTACAACCAAAAACAAAAGTGTCTTTTGCAATCAAGATGAAGAACTAAAAGGATTTTTTCCAAAAGATGATCAGCTGGTATTTTGTAATAATGTCTATGGCTGTCTTGGGCATATAATATAAAACAGAAGAGTGGCGTTTATTTATCGATGGGTCCAAAATTAGTTTGAAGCTTTTACGTGTCGGCAATAAACTTCCCTCTATACCATTTGGTGAGGCTTCCAACATGAAAGAGTCCTATGAAACAATTAAATTTATATTGGAAAAAATTCAATATAAATAACACAATAGGAAAGTTTGTGGAGATTTAAAGGTGATTGCCCTGATTTTAGGATTCTAGCTAGGGTACACAAAATATTGTTGTTTTATTTGTGAGTGGGACAGCAGGGATCGAAAAAATCATTATATTAAAATAGATTGGCCCAAAAGGCAATCTCTTACTCAATGACAAAATAATGTTAAAAATCCTCCATTCGTGCAGCCTGATAATGTATTTTTACCACCTTTACTCATAAAACGTGGACTCATGAAAAACTTCCTGAAAGCTATGGAGAGGAGTGGTGACGGCTTTTTATATTTGAAAGAAAAGTTTCTGAGTGAGGCAAAAATTAAAGAGGGCATCTTTGTTGGCCCACAAATCGACAATTGATGAAAGACGAAATATCTAAAGAAAAGCTCAGTGATTGGAAAAATCTGTTTGGGAATCTTTTATGAAAGTAACTTCAAATTTTTTGAATTTTGATCGGTGATTATCAAGTGACTATAAAACTATTGTCGCGGAGCTGCTATCTGCTTCTAAGGCTTTGGAATGAAATATGTCATTAAAAATACACTTCCTTCATTCACATTTAGACTTCTTTCCTGAAAAATTGGGCGCCGCCAGCGATGAACATGGTGAAAGATTCCATCAAGACATTTCTACCATGGAAAAACGATACCAGGGCAAGTGGAGTCCACGTATGCTAGCGCCTTATTTTTGGACATTACAACGAGATGTTCCTGAAGCGAAATACAAAAAAAAATCATAAGAGATTACAAAAAAACTATTCGTATTTGAAGCATCCTAATTTTATTTCTATTATCCTTATCATTGTTCTTAACATATCTAGATAAAAGTTTTCATGTTACACACATAAGGTGTTTTTTTGTTTACCAGTGTTGTGGACAGTAAACAATAACATACAACAAATTTTGAATTATAAACAAACACCTTTTTTATACATACAATAGAAACTTACATTGTAAATACAACTAGCTTTATTTTCAATTATAATAACATTTATAGTACATCTTTTGTTTAAAATCAAAAAGTCAATAAGCTTGGAAAGTTGGAAAAAAGTTTCGCATCATTTTTACTTTCACACGCAGCTGATGGAACATTCAAGTTTGAAGAGCTGGCAAAATTGCAGGGCTGCATTAAAATCGATAGTATTTAACAAATTTGTGTTGAACCTAGCATACGCACTATAAAATTTTGTTACTAAAATAGGATTTTATTTGCCTGCGGGTGGGAGATGGCACTTACCGATGCACAGTGGCTTGCTTGCACTTTTTTGTACATTAAATTCAATGATTCGAAATGCGTATGATAAATAAATGTTTAAATTTCAATATACTCGTTAATGGTATAATTGAATCGGTCATTTCAAAAACCTCATAAGTCACTAAATTCGAATTTTTCAGGAATCAATAAAAACTGTTTTATACGCAAACAAATGAGTTTTAACGGACTTTTCTATGCTTAATTTAGTATCTGAGTGATAAAAAATTTAAATTGTGAAAAATGCCTTCGTAAGACGGTTTCCTCGATAACCAAGAATTAGGCGCTATTGAATGCGTCTTTGGAGACCGTGCCACTTTAGGATATATCTTTTTCTTTTATAAGGTAAGCAAACTATACATTACGAAATTAAAAAAATAAAAAATAATTAAAACTCTCTTTACAGAAGCAATACAAATTCAGTCGGCAATATTAAATATACAGAAAAGAAGTCATCGAATATGGCATTGCGTTGGAAAACATTCGTTTAAAGCTACGAATAAAAGAGTTCGAAAACGAAAGCAAGCTTCTAAAAGAACGAGTGGAGGAAATTGATTGTTTAAACAAATCGATTAATACAATTTTTACGCCAACACAAATATCACGCTTTCAACCTGGAACAAAATTGTGGTGGACTGAGGCTGATATATCTTATGCTGTGTGCCTCCACGCTGCTGGACAGCGATCATATTAGCATTTATATAAAAAAGGGTTTCCACTACCTTGTGTGGACACTGAATAAGTGGTGTCATTCTGTGAAGATCCAGAAAATCCCAGGCCTACAAGATGTTGTTACTGATTTGATGAGCAAGAATGTGTCAATTGCCGACGACGCGTCGATAAAGCTTGCACACTTATGTTCGACGAAATGTAAATTGCATCAACATATGAGTGGGACCCCTCTATTGAAGCTGTCTGCCCTTCGAAAAATAATGTCCAAGTCGCCATGGTACAGGGCCTTAGAAAATCGTGGAAACAATCCATTTACTTTGATAACGATAAGCCCATGACGATCGCCATCGAATCTATGTATATAACGCAGGTTACCATGTCGCAGCAGTAGTGTCAAAGTATTTGTGTTTGCGGATATTCCACACTTAATAAAGCTAGTGCGCAACCATTTCCTGGATTCTGGCCTAATGATTAAAAGCAAATTAGTTACGACCCAATCTGTAAGGCAAGTAATGCATCCGTGCTCATCATTAGTTCTATCAATTTTGTGGAAAGTGTCTGAGGAGCACCTTACTGTATAATAACACGAGTAAACAGCGAGTTAAATTGGCAACACAGCTCTAATCCAACACCACTGCCAGCGCTATTCTAAGATGTTTCTCTCTTGGATTTGACTGGTTTGATGTTTTCAACTCTAAGTTGTCAACAGCAAATTTGCCAACAAAACAACCATTTGGCAAAGAACTTGCTTTGCAGAAAAATATTCAGTTTAAAATGACCAATCTTGTGTCGTCTCGGATAGTGCCAGACACAAAAAGTTTTCAGCCACACAAGAAACTAATATTTTTTTTTCTTAAAAAATGCTTACCTTTTCAAAAAGGCATCATAGTTAGCAATAAATCTTTGATGGAAATGCATTTGTATATGCAAGAGCATTACAACATGCAATACATTTCAACAAGTAGGCTTTCCCAAGACCTTTTGGAACATTTTTTTGGCGCTATCCGGTCTGGGGGAGGCTTACATGATCACCCATCCCCTGTTCAATTTAAATATAGAATGCGAAAGTACCTTCTCGGTAATATTCCTTCATTTATTTAACGCTTTTAGTAGTTCAATCTGTTATAGCATAATGTGCATTATTTCGTCCCAAAAAACTAACACGTGATTTTGTGTTTGTTTTTAAGAATATATTTTAATTTTAAATAATTTCTTTACATATAGCACGTAATACTGAAGTAGAAGAGGTGCCGTGGGTGGATATACAAAAACCCAAAAAAAAATACCGTGACACCACAATATTTAGCAAATAATGACGCCACAAACATTAACATAAATGACATTGAGGTAGACGAGCTCACGGAAGACGCGATTGAGTACCAAGCTGGTTACTTCATTTTTTAAAAATTAAATTTAACAGACGACATTAACGTTGACGTTGGTATTACCTACGTGAACCAAATTTCGGCCGGCGGTTTAACAAAACCTTCAAGACTATTAACAACAAAAATTATAGAACTGGAAAACATTTTTTCTGTTTTCAAACAAACAAAACTCATAACAAAAGTCGATGAATTGTTATCTAAGAAAATTTAAAGGAAAGTCTTAAAAGCCATTTATTGCCAAACTTTACTCCACAATTTCTTTTGTTTTAATCATCATCATAATTTTCTTTATCTCCAATCAGAGCATAGGGCCTCAATAAAATATTTCCGTTTGGTCTAGTTTTTAGCTAGCATTTTTATTTCATCCAATGCTTTTCCACATTCGTCGATATCGTTTTGTAGACTTCTTTTTCACGAAGTCTGAGGTCACCCCTCTTGCGGCTGCTTTGGGAATTCCTACCAAGCGCTTGCCCCCAGATTTCCATAGCTTCTTTACGCAGTTAAATCGAGAACGCCATTGCCTGCAAATTCGATTTTTTATATACGACCTTAATCAAAAAGTTCCCGGAATTTATTGAGAAATCCAAAATACAATTAATTTGTTTGATCCAATCCTTGAAAAATTTGTTTCAATCAAAACCATCTTTGATTTTTCATGATCTCGGGTTCTCGGTCTCTATAAAACATTCCATGGAGCCGTTTTTTGGATCGACCGAAAGTGAAATACTCGGAGGGAGAAAAATCAGGTGAATTTGGTGGTTGTTGTATGGTATTCATTCCGTTTTTACCTAAATGGTCTTGATTTTGATTGGTCGATGTTGATTTTGAGGCACACTTTGGCCGTTTCACACTCACATCGTTAAGTTGAATATGCGACATCTCCGAGATGATCGGTAAAGTTCCAGTAGATGCTTCTTCTTTTTTCATCTTTGAATATCGTCAGTAACAATAAGAGAGAGGATCGGTGAAAGCAATCGCCCTTGTGGAACACCTAGTTGTGATGATGTCTGAAAGTTCGCCATCATGAAGTACTCTTCGCTGGAACCCCTGGATCTGAGTGCCTCCCAAATACTTCCACGACATATGTTGTCGAACGCCGTGCAAGTTTAAGTGTCGACTGCCATTCATTCATCAGCTCGACTATTATCCTTAAGGTGTTAATTTGATCAATGCATGACTGATTTGGTCGAAATCCAGCTTGTTGCTTCTCAATTATTGCTGGAGCTTTAGCTTAATGCACCTAAAAAGCACTTTGAACGCGATTAATGGGAGTAGGATTCCGCAATAGTTTCGACATTGGGGAGATTGCTTAATTTTGGGAGAACAACAAGGATACGCTGTAACCAGTCCTCGGCCATCTTTTCTTGGGCCCAGATTAAATTGAACATTGGCAGCAGGAAGTACCCAGGGGGCTTGTCCATTTTAAAATGGTCTCTGAATCTTTTCAGTTGCTCGTGCTTTATCGTAAATAGTGTACTGTTTTTTGATCTTTTCGAGACTATATATAATATTTTCCGCTCATTCTTCGCGAGATATCGTAAATATGAAGTTATTTTGTTGAGCTACTTGTTCTGCTTCCTTAACTAGGCTAGCAATGCAGTTACGCATATCTTCTCCACACATCTTTTGAAGGACCTTGGATATCCGGTTATAGCGCTGTGCTACGTCGCCCCTATTCTATTTTGCGTTATTACCCAATTTGCATCGCTGATCCATTCTTGTTTCTCTTGTGGTCAGTAACCCAAAATATCCTCGCAGGCATCGCAGATACGGGTTTTTAAGTAGTACCATTGTTGTTGTATTCTCACCCGAAGTTCTGCTTTGGATGGGTAAATTTCTTGTAGAGCAGCACTAAAATTTGAGCTTTGACTTGGATGATTGTTATGTTTCTTGCTCTGGAATGAAGTCTGGCTTTTAGTATGCTTTCATTCATTGGCTCCCAGCTGATGAGGACTTGATGGCGTTTTTGCTCGGGAGAAAGCCGTAAACATCGTTCCCAGCCAGATTATAAAAAATACACTCGTTAGTTGGTGCTCGCAAAATCCGTTCCGTATATTTCCATGTGAAGTCGCCTGAATTCCGCTGCGGCTTGATGTAGTCTTCCACATGGATATCGCGATTTTTTTTTAGAGGTTCAGAAATTTGAGTTAGCAGCACTGCTTTATATTACAAACCATTTAGCTGCGGATAGTTGCACTTTGTTGAGTTTGGTTTGATATTTCACTATGGATAGACTTACATCAGAGCAACGCTTGCAAATTGTTGCAATTTTTATCACAATAGTGTTCTCCGACGAAGCCCCAATAAATTACCAGAGTTTTCGCTTTTTGACTGAAGAAAATCCACAGCTTTTGTCGAAAGACCAAAATATTGTTTGGTGCGCTTTATGGACTGGCGGAGTCATAAAATTGTCAGCCAATTTTATTGATATTAAAATTTTATTTTTGTGTTATGATTTAAACTTCTGTTACAAAAAAAAAAAACATTTATAAATAACGTTCTTACTTTCTATATTTAAAAACGTGATAGTATTTTGTTGTTTATTGCAACTATGCTTTTCTGAGGTTTTTCAATATTTTTTTTACTAAGTTAAAGCAACAGCGGGGGGATTTAACGTGAAACGATTACTTGTATTCGTTTTAGAATCCATTTATATCTAAATACAAATCGGCAGTAAATTGTTTTTTTAGCTTACCTATTCAAGAATCTTATAATACCAAATTAATAAACAAATAAGATTATAATGAATTAAACAATTCTAAAAAATAAATAAATAATAAAAATATAAATAATTATACAATACAATCCAATACGAAAACAAATTGCATCCTATAGCTGTTATTGTCTGAACCAGTTACGAATTGTAAGCAGTTTAATTTATCAATATTTTTGTTTACGACATGGATGCTTTCGATACTCTGCCAATTGTTTATAAAAACAGTAGTTGGTACTGGTTTTTTTTAGTTCTCGGATCTGTTGCTTAAGCAGTAAAGCTTGTCGCGCGTGATTGGATTTTGCTTGGTTGGGTAGAAAGTGAGGTTGCTATCTAAACCAATGAGATCAAAACCAACTTAACCTGGTAATGGGTGAATGAAGTCCCAATGTCAAGACCTGATTTGTACTTTTGAAACGATTTTGAAATGCTGCAACATTAATATATAATAAGACACAACCATAAGAAACCATAGACCAGCACCCTTGTCAAATCGAAAGTCCATCACAGACCCACTGCAACCAGCAGTCCTAATTAGACCAATATCTTTATATGATATGAGCCCTTGATTTTGAAAGTGGTATAAGTCATATTTTCCTTGCTTCGAGATATTTAGAGTTTTGCATTTTAAAGGATTAAAAAATATTTTTGTATTATGAAATAAGATTTTTCGACAGTAAAGTAGTGCCAACAAACAAGTATTTATTATGATTGTGATAATTTATAACCATTTTTAAAAGAAAATGTGGTTTTGAAAGGTTGAAATGACTCTTACCACTTTCAAAATTAACTGCATGACTTTATAAATGACTTACAACATTTTTATTAGTAATTAACATTTTATTCAAACTCATTTTATTGTAACTAAGTAAATTATTTATTAGTATTTAGGGAAATAAAGTGTTTGTGAAAAATTTGTGAGATATAGGTTAGGAATCATCATATCTTTACGTTTTTCTTCTGTTATTGGTCTAATGGGTGTGTATAATGGAAGCAAATCAATATTTTCGTATATTCTAGGTCTTCCTCCTCTCTCCTTTAGGTAAGAGGTCTAATACTTTAAATTCGGAATAGTCATCCAAGGAAGTTTTATAAAACATCTTATATTGAGTATTTTTTAGAAATCTGATCCATTTTTAGTCAAAACACAGTTTCTCCGTTGGTGCTTTTCTTTCTATTATTCTTTAATTCTTTAAGTTGTTTTGTCGAAATGAAATCTTTCTGAGCCATTTGCACTACCAAAAATGGATTTTTCTTTTTACATAATTCTATTAAATTATATTAATGCTCAGGGATGTATAAATAATTCGATTTTTTTTTTATTTTAGTTTCTATCAAACCAAAATCGCGATCATTTGGCAAAAAAGAATGGCCGGATACCATAAATTTATGATGAAGTGTATCAACAATATTATCAGACGACTGAACAATTTTTATCCATACTAAAGCTAATGGGTAATTCATTAAGACCTTTTTTGTTTTAATGATTTGGCAAATGCAAATTTCAAAGGAATTATGGGATCTTTATTTATGATTTCGAAAGGATATTTTACGGCATTTATTTTTTAAAAATAATCTCGTTCAAATGTTGGCCGCAACTGCGTTTTAAATAGTCCATCCTGAAGGTCCAATGTTCCATGACTCGTTCAAGCATTTCCACTGGTATTTGGCCAATAACACGAGTAATGGCTTCCAAGGCCTCAATCGTTGCTGGTTTGTCCACGTAAACTTTTAACTTTACGTAACCCCAAAGAAAAAATTCGAGCGGTGTGATATCGCATGATCTTGGCGGCCAAGGTACGGGTCCCGTACTTGAAATTAATCGCTCACCAAATTGACCTCGCAATTGAGCCATTGTTTCATTGGCAATGTAGACCGGAGCGCCATCCTGTTGGAACCAAATGTCGTCGAGATCACGGGCAACAATTTCAGGCAGCAAAAAGTCCGTTAACATGGTCCGATAGCGTGCGCCATTGATGGTAACGTTCGCACCTTGCTCATTTTTAAAAAAATACGGACCAATGATTCCACCAGCCCACAGACAGCACCAAACCGTTGTTTTTCTTGGATGTAATGGCAGCTGGTGAACCTCGTCGGGTTGATCTTCTCCCCAAATACGGCAATTTTGCTTATTCACGAAGCCCTGGAGCCAAAAGTGGGCCTCATCACTGAACAAAATTTTGGTCGAAAACAGCGGATCTTCATCGATCTTACCAAGAGTCCATTCACTAAAACGGCGACGTGCCGGGAGGTCATTCGGCTTCAATTCTTGCCTGAGTTGAATTTTGTATGCTTTCAAGCCGAGATCCAAATGTAAAATGCGCCAGGTGGTTGAATACGACAGGCCAAGCTGTTGCGATCAGCGCCGAATCGATTCCTCGCGGTCATCGTGAACACTGTCAGCTACCGCCGTTATATTCTCTGCACTACGTGCTGGATGTGGTCGATTTGGTCGTGTATCATCAAACAATGAATACTGGGTTTTAAATTTCGTGATGGTGTTACGAAATCAGCGCACGAAAAACATTCTTTGCAGAACACTGGTTTCCGAAGTACAATTGTACAATTTGTAAACGTTGTTCAGGACAAAATCGTAACATTAACATAAAGGGTGATTCATTAAGACATTTTTTTTTTCAATAGGGATTTTCGTGTGGATCACGCGTGATCCATGACAGCTGTCAAAGGCAAAGTTGTTCAGTATTCATTGGCAAATCATCTTGCAAAGACATACACCCGAACAACGTTTGCAAATTGTCAACATAATCGACCCACCGAACCCACATGCATGATGCAAAGACTTACACCCGAACAACGTTTGCAAATTGTCAACATAATCGACCCACCAAACCCACATGCATGATGATTTGCCAATGAATACTGAACAACTTTGAAAATTTAAGTTGAACTCCGTATTAAATATTTTCCTGTAAGTCCACTCCTTCACCCGTGATGCATTATTTTCATCACATTTTTTCACATACAGCTCATACATTTTTTGAATATAGCACTTAGATACTTTCGACCTAAAGTGTGATGTGATCTCGTGTAATGGCTCTCACATGCTGGAAACTCAGAATATGTTCTCGTACCACTTTAATTTTTTCTTCATCTGTTTTTCTAGATGAACCAGCCATTTTGCCACGACCATCCTTTCCAGGTGTTTTAGCATTTAAGACACGGCTTAAGGGGCACACCTAGTGTGACAGCCTAAAAAAAAGGCCATTTTTGGGAATTAATAAAAAAAAAACTAGTGAATCCATCTATTTAAAATTTTGAGGGTATATTTATACATGCTTTGAGAATACACAGTAAAATTTTTGAAATAAAATATTAAATATTTTTGAAATGACACGCGATCTCCGGCGGCCCCAAAAAAAAAGTTCCTCCACTGCTGGAGTGATTGCAGCCATCTCCGTTGATAAAACCTAAAAAAAAAAATTCTCGTAAACTAAAACATATTGTCTGTACAATGAACCTCGGGCGAACAAAAAAATCGAAAATTGACAAAATGGCGGCATGTTGAAAAAAAAGTTAAATTTTTCCCAAAATTTTGGTCGTTTTTGGCCTCCCAAAATTCGATTTTTGATCAGATCAAAAAACTGGAGGTTCATGGTATGGAGAACTATATAGAGGAGATGCAAAAAAAATTTGATAGCGATCGGATCATTTGTCTTCGAGTAATCACTCCAGCAAATTCGAAAAATGCTGTTTCGAGAAAAACGCGTTTAAGGGGCACACCTAGTGTGAAATTTTCAAAAAATAAATTTTTTTTTCCATATTTCTATAGGTTATACCTTTAAAAATAACATACTAAAATTTTAAATCGATATCTTAAATAGTTTTTGAGTTACAGCCATTTAAAAGAGTAGCCGCTCGGCAGTTAGATAGTTGGTATATACCTGACATCGCGTGTCATTTCAAAAATATTTAATATTTTATTTCAAAAACTTTACTGTGTATTCTCAAAACATGTATAAATATACCCTCAAAATTTTCAATAGATGGATTCCCTAGTTTTTTTTTATTAATTCCCAAAAATGGCCTTTTTTTAGGTTGTCACACTAGGTGTGCCCCTTAAAGATAAAATGATCGTTTTCACTGTTATAGAGCGGCTACTCTTTTAAATGGCTGTAACTCAAAAACTATTTAAGATATCGATTTAAAATTTTAGTATGTTATTTTTAAAGGTATAACCTATAGAAATATGGAAAAAAAATTAATTTATTTTTTGAATATTTCACACTAGGTGTGCCCCTTAATCTTTCGTTATATATTTTGAAAGTATCCAAAAAAAAAGTTTTGCAAACAGAAACTTTTGAATTCCGTACATTTAGATGAAACTTAAAACTACATTTTCTAATATATCCTTAGTAATTTCTGGGCCGTCTTAGTCTTATTGATTGTTTTTGAACCAAACCATACAGAACCAAATTCTCTTTTTCGAAACTTGCTAATTTCCAAAAAGAATCAAAATTAGCTTTCCTGTCTTCATATCAGATTCTATTTATACATTTTTTGGAACAAAGGCAATCTTTATTTTCGAAAAGTTTACCACTCACATGCTTAGACTCTTTAGTTTCATATTCCTCTCCACTATTCCTCTTCATTTTTCTTATATTTTGTGCATAAATACCTTGATTTCGTGTCCTCTTTCTCGGTTTCATGTTGTTTTCTTCTATTTGTAAGGGTTTCGAATTCACTTTTTAAGTATGAACTGATTCATTTGAGGACGATATTAGTCTTATTAGTTTCCATTTCTTGGGAGCATTATTTATACTTCTTCGCCGTATAATGTCTACAATTAACTATAAATAGTGCGTTTTTACAATAAAAGGATTACTTGATCATACCTGAACCGCTATCTGAAGACATGACAAAGTTACTAATTATTTTGCCAAACTTTGTGAACAGACTGACTATATCACTATCAAACAAAAACTAACTGTATTTTGTTTACCAACCAAAAAATAAACACATTTTATCGAGTTAATATTTATGGCATACTGCTAATCTCTTCAGATTATGTTGTTTTATTAGGATTTGATATGAAATAGCTGATAAACTAGATTTTTAAAACTTTTAACTTATACCACTTTCAAAATCAAGGGCTCATATATGTATTTTAAATATTATCTATTGTATATTTTATTCTGATACTTCTTACCACATGTTTCGTGTTCCCGATTTTGCCAAAAATTAAAATATTGAAATTAAATTAATTGGTCAAAATAGGTTCACAAGAGTACGCAATTGTAATGTTAATAATAATAATTTTTTCCTAAACACTGATTCCTGATACACAATGAACATAAATTTTAGGTGCACATGGAAAAAATAATAAAAAAAATAAACTAAATGGAAATAAGTTTATAAGAATTTAAAAAAAAATGGCGTACGTAAAGTCGGGCGCGGATGACTTTAGGATACCCTGTGCCACTAACTTGCAATAAAATCCGGTTCCTTCACAAAAAACCAAAAACAGAAGAATTATTAAGCAAAAAATTTTGTTTTGATCAACCGATTTCAATAAAATTTGACACAGTGCTTAAATACCTTAAAAAAGATGTGAATGCTTAATTTAGTTCAAATATCTTTACAAACAAATGAAACATATCGGATTTTGTATAAAAAACGTTTTTTTGGACCGATTGGTCCTATGGGAGATATATGATCTAGTCTACCGATTTGTATTAAATTTAGTGCAGTGCTTAGGAACTATAAAATACTCACGAATGTTAAATTTGGTACCAATATCTCAACAAACAAACGAAACACAAGAAATTTTTTGGAAGATCGGCCCTATGGGAGCTATATGATATAGTCAACCGATTTTGTTAAAATTTGGCACATTACTTAAGTGCTCTAAATAATTTCCAAACGAAAAATCTGGTTACAATATCTTTATTAAAAAACGAAAAATACCGAATTTTGTATAAAAAAGTTATTTTGGTCGATCGTTCCTATGGGAGCTATATGACATAGTCAACCGATTTTGAATACTTTCGAATACCATATTTGGTTACGATATCTTCATAAACAAACGAATTATTCATCTAAAACACTTTTTTTTTTGTCGAGGTCGTCTCAAACACCCATAAGGGAGCTATACAATTTATCCCCGATATCAAAAAAATAAAATAAACTTGCCTCCTTTGGAATAATATGAGATCTAATGTGAAAGTTTGGTTACTCTAGCTCTTACCATCTCTGACATCTAGGCGTTCAAACGGACAGACGGATAGACTGACGGACATACGGACATGGGTATATCGACTTCTCTATTCACCCTGATCATATTTTAGGTAACTTTGCGGTGTCTCCGACGTCTCCTTCCTGCTTGCACAAACTTAATATACCCTTTGACCATACGGTACAGGGTATAAATATATAAACAAACGGACATGGCTGCTATAATACATATATAAAGGGAGACTTTGATGTAATAAGTCCTGTCTCTACCCACCCAACCTATGTCTAATGATAAACGGCTAGGCCGTCTATTTTGACCCTATTGGGTTTTCATGTTCCAATAAGCCTAATTCTGTCCTACTCAGAGTGAACACACTAAAAGCAATTAGAATTTCATATTAGTATTATAATTCAAGACCAAAAATAAATGGGTGTGCTTAAAATAATGCAAAAAAAATTTTATACATTGGTGCTTTCATAAACCTAATGCTATCGAGATGTACATATTTTTATTTTTAACAACGATATAATTATTTTTGTTATTGTGCCATTTGGTTTAAGATCTTTAAATGTAAATTTATATATATATATTAGGGTGTCCCTTATATTTCAAGTTCGATATTTTTTTACGGAAACCTTCTTAAGAGTTTTGTAATAACCCTATATTGTCTAGAAAAAAATATTAGTTGGATTTATAAATGATAACCCGTGCCGACTTGCTATTTAAACTTGTCCATGCAAATTGCGTAAGTATTGCGCTGTGACTTGTAACTACATATTTTATTTGCCATTTTACACGTGATTTTTGAGACTATTAGTGCTCCATTGTTTAGAGCGTAAACACGTCGATGGAATTACGGAGTGATAAACAAAATATTTTCCTTATCGGTTGCCTAGATACCAAATAAATGGTGCAAGAACGGATCTTGAATTCTGGACTCAGCTTGCCGGACGTTGCCTGCCATGAACAAAGTTCAAAAAGAGGTACAAAGAATTTCATAACACCTAAACTAGTTCCACACCAAGATCGGTGCTAGAACGATTGGTCTGAGCAGCGATGATTCCTCTATTTACAAATCCTCGATTCGGCGAATTCGTACTGAAACTAGAAAATCAAGGGCAAAGGCAATAAAATCTGACTCCCAAAACAATGTACCCGACGTAGTCACCGTCCATTGGGATGGAAAACTATTACCCGGGCTGGATGTACGGAGTTCAAAAGAAGAACGCTTGCCAGTTATTGCTTCATTTGACGATAGAGAACAGCTTCAACAGTGTTGAAACTAGAAAGTTCTTCAGGAAAACATGAGGCTGTCCCAACAGCTCTCTTTGAAGGAACCTTCACGATAAAGTACAAATAATGGGCTGCGACAAAACAGCTTCCAATACGGGCCGTTTCAATGGAGCTTGTGCTATTTTGGATCAAACTTTAGGAATAGAATTGTTGCTTTCGCCTGTCGTCATCATGTTTATGAATTGGTTCTAAAAGCTGTCTTTGAAACCAAGATTAAGCAAATTACTAGTAGCCCATCAGAGAAAATTGGAAAAACATGGATTCTAGTAATATTGAACCATCTCTTAATTTCGTAAAAGAACGTATTACCGAGACAGACATTCAAGCTTTGTTACTATTTATAAGGCAGAATTAGACAAAGGTTTTGTAAGAGATGACTACCGCGAATTGGTCGAACTGTGCGTAATATTTTTAGGAGGAGACACAGTGGAAAAATTAAAACTAAGGCCCCCCGGAGCTATGCATCAGGTTTGCTTATTTGTCGTAATGTTGTATGTTAAACCTTGGCTCCAATGTACAGTGGCGACCAAAGCACCTAACCAAGATTTGCGCTTCTTTAAGATGTTAAAAGAGTTCGAAAAAGTTGACGCAATAATTTCTAAAGCTTCCAGTTTAGCCATCACTTGTGGTATTTATGTGAAGAGACAGTCATTCTGTCACTATTTGATGATGAAGTTGATAACCAAACTAAGAAGAAAATGATTGCCAACTTCAACAGGGACAAAACCTCAGATTTTAGCAAACGCTATGACCCGTTGAAGGAAAAAAGTTGTTTGGTAAGGTAAATTGTTTTTTTGGTTATATTTTCAAAATTGTTGATGATTAACCGACTTATCATGGCCAAAGAAGAACTAAAACAGTTCTTGCTGCGCTGTGTTCAGGAACATAGAAAATTGTATCCGGACTGTAAAAAACTACTCTAAAAAGAAGATACCCTGAATAATTGGTATTACTTTATGTTTTTAATTAAAGATTAATGTTCATCTAATTCATTTTTTATTTCTATTCACTTAATTCATTGCATTTATAGTGATTTTATAGCAAACCGAAATTTCAGGGCAAAACACGTTTTTTACTAAACTTTGAAGCAAGGTCGGCACGGGTTGCAATTATGCTAGATTAATAAAATTTTATATTTAAGTACCTTATAGCATTACTAAAAAATATAGAGGGTATGCATTTCGAAATTCGAAAAAAAAAATATTTTGTCATATAAGGGACACCCTAATACAATATATATCGGCGAAAATAAGTGAAGCGGGCCACTTTTTTGGCGACCTTCTCCAATTTTAATGATTTTTACACAGTTGGTAGAGCTGCTAGCCATTATAAACCACGCCCAATTTTTTTTGCAAAATTCCGATTATTTATGGAGTTATCGATAACTGAATATCGGTTTTTTTCATTTTTGGACTAATTTTTGATAAGCCATATCTTCTAAACAAATAAAGATATTGACGCGAATTTTTTTTACCATGACAGATAAAATATTAAATTGAAAAATAAATATATTTTTTTTTTATTTTTAAGATTTTTTTTTTGAATTTTTTATCGTTTTGAATTTTTAATTTTAAAATTGAAAAGTGATCTACCACTTTTGAAAAAAAAGTGTGAATGTCATTTTATGCGTGGAATATATATTTATATTAGGTATGTGCTGCTTCTCTAAAAGCCTCTCCATACAAATGTCAACCTCGGTCTTCACGCGGCGTTCCCTGTTTTAAACATATGAGGCAATGGCGACCGAGCGTTCAGCTGGATAACTGTTCCTCTCCATCTGGTTCTCGGGGGAAATACCTAGCTCCATTAACGTGCTTTGGGCAAGTACGGAGGCCTGGAGTACTTTGACGTATAATTATTTATTTTATTAAAGGTGGCAATCCTACCAACGAACTAGATTGCTTCGGTCCAATCAGCCGTCGCGTCTGAAATTCAAATGATTCGAGTATCTACAAGAATACAAGCCTCGGAACGGAATGTAAATATGATGACGAAACTTTGCAATGTTAAACGGACAAGATTTGGACAATGGAATGTGCGCACGCTTTTTAAAGCTGGAAAATTTGCTCAGCTCTCTCCTAATTGCGAAAGACTCAAAATCGACTTGCTGGGAGTAAGTGAAGTTCGGTGGAACGCCAGCGGTGAAGTAGGCAATAATAGAGGTGGCAAATTTTTGTTCTCCGGCATGCCAGACGATGTCGATGCACATATTAGAGGCGTCGGTATCTACCTTAGCAAACGTCTTAAAAATACATTGATGTCGTGGAAAGCTGTATCTGAGCGTATTATTTTTGTACGTCTCAGAGCCAAAAACCAAAATGTTACAGTAGTACAATGTTATGCACCTACGGAAGATGCTGAAAATGTAGAAAAAGAACGATTTTACAGCATCCTTGAGAATACACTACAAAGTGTAAACAAGAAGGACATCATAATCCTAATGGGAGACTTTAATGCACAAATCTGCTCAGAAAATTTGGGTTTTGAGCTAATTATGGGAACCCATGCGTTAGGCACCTGCAACGAAAATGGCGATCTTTTTTTAGAGCTTTGTCTGAATAACGTTTTAAATCGTTGGCGGCTCAATGTTTCCCCATAAGAGAAATCACAAAATCACTTGGCAATCGCCAAATGGTTTTACAACAACTCAAATAGACCACATATGTGTATATCGTAAATGGGTTAATTCGTTACACGATGTTCGGAATAAACGTAGCGCCGAAATTGGAAGCGACCATTACTTAGTGATAGCTGAAATTTGCTTACGGTGGTGCCCAAAAAATCGCCGACAGAATACCCGTCGACGCAAATTCGATTTAGCAAAACTTCAGTGTGTGTGGCTATCTCAATTCTTTTGGGATCTGATTGAATTAAGAAACCAAACTAAAGCAAGAATATTTGGGGCAGCTAGCGAAACCCGTAAAGCTGAATTGCAAAGTGAATTCATTCGTTTCAAGCGAAACGCGATAAACAGAGCTTCTACGAGAAATTAGGGGCAGCGGCACAGGTTGCTGCTGATAAAGGTAACCTTAAAGAACTATTTAAACTGAGTCGTAATATAGCTGGTAACAAAAATCTCAGCCCAATGCCTGTTGAAGATGAGAATGGTTGTATTGTAACAAATGCAGACGAACAGATGGCAGTATGGAAGAGAGTGACCTAAAATATGATCAGAGAAGTCTATATACACATGTCCATGTAGATCTCAGAGATGGGAAGAACTTGAGTAGCCAAACTTTCACATTAGATCCCAAATTATTTCATAGGAGATAAGTTTATTTAATTTCGATGATATCGGGTTCAAATTATATAGCTCCCATAGGGGTGTTTCAGACGACCTCGAAAAAAAATTAAAGTTTAAGATGAATAATTCGCTTGTTTATGAAGCTATCGTAACCAAATTTGGCATTCGAAAGTTTTTATAGTCTCCAAGTACTGTACTAAATTTGATCAAAATGGGTTAACTATATCATATAGCTCCCATAGGAACGATCGGCGAAAATTACTTTTTTATACAAAATTCGGTATTTTTCGTTTTTTAATAAAGATATTGTAACTAGTTTTGGCACTCAGAAGTTTTTAAGAGCACTTAAGCATTATACCAAATTTGAACAGAAGCGGTTGACTATGTCATATAGCTCCCATAGTTTCGTTTGTTTGTGAAGATATTGAAATCAAAAAAAAGAATTCCTGTTTTTGCTTTTTTATGATGGAACCGGATTTTATTGCAAGCTAGTGGTACAGAGTATCCCAAAGTCGTCCACGCCCGACCTTACGTACGTCATTTTTTTAATTAATTTACTGCAGCTATAATGATTTGTACTCTGCAGCCTTAAATAATGCAATGAGTTTTTATGTTTGACCCAAACTATCGAGAAATGCTTTTAGACAACTTAAATTTGTGGTATTGCGATTTGAAACTGCCCACAAATATCTCGAGGTTTTTTGGACAGGAGGTTGACCTTTTCAAGGCGCATAACAATGGCCCAAAAAACAGTAACAATTCATCAGATTTTTTTTAGACCAATATGCAATTCTACTATCTTTTTTATGTGCACCTTGATTAAGCTGCCTTCTATAGGAAGAAAAAACAGAACTTTTCATAAAATATGCATATTTAAAAAATAAAAATGAGCCCCATTAAGATATGGTTACGATACGTATACGTATTATGCATACACGTGATATAAGTCTCATACAAACAAAACTAAGTTATGACATAAAAAATAATTTTATTAATATGGCTTAAAAATAATATACATTTGGCATTGTGATATTTTAATTAGTTAGTTGTTAAACACTCATAAAATTCTGAACAAGCCTGATCTAATCTACCCGAGCTGCGTACTTACTCAGAACTTAAAATAGCATACATCCCATTCCCAAGCATCCATCACGGCATCACAAAATTCAGTTAGTATCAATACTCCTATTTTATTTGTTATACAACATAATATTTAATTTTAAAAAGGTTTAACAGAAAGCTAGAGAGACTAAATTGGCGAAATAGTAATATTTCAAAGCAAAGGCTTTTATTCTTCTTATATCAGTAGTTGTATGTAAATATACTATATGATTTTAAATAAACAATTTTATTAATTTTGAGATATTATATATGCGTAAGAGTTGGCAACACTAAACAGATTGGTTAAAGGGCCATTTGTGCAGTAAATATATAGTTTTATGAGTTGAACAAAGATATTTATTTATGATTTGTTGTATTTTTTCTTTAAGCATCCTTGATTTTATGCGTTCAGAGTTAAAGCATGCAATTGTAACATTCGCTATTAATTTATTAATTTAATTTAATGGAAACAATTTGAAGTAAAAAAGTAACCTTGAAACGTATTTAATAAAAATAGTTTCAGTAAAAGTTAGCTGCAGCATTGACGTATATATGCATAATTGGCAACAAAATGTATTTTTTAATATAACATATAATAATAATGAAATATTTTTTAATTAATATTATTAATAAGTATTTTTATTGTGCTATTATCTCTCTCAAGTTAATTTTTATATTTATTATTTATATGACAAATGTAGGAAATTTTGTGAATCTTGTGAAAAAAAAAAATTTAAGTTATTACATCTATTATTTGAAATTCACAAGATTTTGTATTCATTTGATAACGAAATTTCTGCAAAATTAAATAAATATCTATATATCATCAAAATCCAATTAAAATGCCACGTATATTCACATAGTTAAAAATGCACTTTAAATCAATTGAAAATAATTTAAGAAATTGTATTTTCTACTCTGGCCGCCATTTGCATATTTCAGCATTTTATGTGTCAGCCTGAAAGTATGCAATGATATTTTGCATGTGCACCTGGGCGCAGCTGCGCGCAGTTAACAAGAAAATTTTATTACTATAAATTATTTTCTGCTCGCTAAAGTTTAAATTATCCAAGCAGTCAAAAAAGCAACAACTATGTCAACAACAAACAATTTAAAGTAAATGGAGCTGCTAGCGTCACACATATACATATACGTATTCGTATATATATACTGAAATCTCATTTGAATGCATGTGTAAAATTAAATTGCCATCAAATAGTTTTGCGAGCACGAGATTTTCTTTATATGTATATAGTTTAACTACTTTTTATATCTTATTTTTGCTATTTGCTTGGCAGCTATTTTTTTTATTTATTTTAAATTGCAATAAAATTTGCATCACGTAAATGCTTATAGAGAGTACATGTAAATAAGCTGTGTTTGCATAAGTATAAGTATATGTGTGTAGGTGTAGTGTGTGCGTGTGTTTTCTTTTTTACATTGGTGGCACAAAATGCGGGTGAATGCATTGGCTGGTCGGTCCAATGCTTGGCATTTTCCTTGGAAATATTGCGCACACGCTATGTTGAGCAAAGATTTGCAAATGATTTGTTGTTTGCTTATTTTTGTGCGTGTGTGTGTGTGTGTGTGTGGGTTTGCTGTTGTTGCCATCGAAGGTAAAACAAAAATAGAACAAAAAATTTTCTAAGCCCACTTTCAACACAAAATACGTTGGACATTGACAACTCAAGCTGAAACGCACGAAAAATCACAAAAACCAATATACATATAAATATTGGTCAAATATGCTTTAATCAATTTTTTTCAATTGCTTGTGTGTGAGTGTATGGCTGTGTGTGCTTATTTGTGTGCATGTGCGCGTATAAGCACGTACGCCCAACAACTCAAGTGCTGGTCGACATCGTTAGCGACAAATCCTTTTGCCACACTTGATCTAACAACCGTCCCAGGCACGTGTTGCAGTTGCCCAAAAGCCCGGGCGTACATTCAAGTCCGTAAGGGTGGCATTTCTTTTTTTTACAGGTAGCGACAACCGGCAAAGATGGCGCTAATTACAAACGATTTTCTATTGATTGCATTTTACGCTGCTTTCGTGCCAACAGCCAAAGGAAATTCCTTGGCCGATTTAATGACAAACTTATTGATTTTATGTCGCTACTTGTGGGAAATGTTCCATGCCATCAGCTCGAATTTTAAAATTATGTCAAATGAAATGCTCAAGTCAATTGCTTTGGTACTTTGGTAGGCACTACCCACAATTCTCAAAAATAAAATGGCTCAAAAAGTATTAATAACTCAACTGTCGAAGTTTCTGTGAAACAATGCCTTGGCTAAAATTAAAAAGTGAAGTTACATAACGTTTCAAGCAGCACTAAAGTTCAAAGAGCACGAAATATTATTATTACTTTACAATTAAATGTAAGAAAGTCGTATACGTAATAAACTCCTTAGGCAATGAACGTATGCCTGTGCATAAACAAAGATCTATCCAGAGATATAATCTATTTTGGCATGGTTATGGATTGGCTTTAAAAATTAAATATCAGAGGGTACAAAGAGCCGGCCTGTGCATAACTGGATCACTGCTATCCAACCCTTGAAGAACATTGAACCTTCTTAATAACTCTGGTCAGAGCAATGTTCTACTTGAGTTGGGGTATATATTCTGATTTGAAGTGAGAATCTCTAATAAGGGCAAACGACCTAATGAGCTGCATAGGCGGCTCGAGGATGAAAGAAGGAAGGCACAGGAGCGATATTTATTTGAAAGAGCTCGCGATGCGGCATTTATTCTTACCAATTTTACAGTTTGATAAGCGGGACAACTGATAGACGTCACAGGAACCTGTCTATCCTTTTCGACAGCCAAGTGGCTATCAACGTTCTGTGTTTGCACCTCGCGAAGAGTGAGCTTATTCCTAATATCCCCACCATATTAAAACTAAACAGTGTCTAGTGTTACTTAATCACCGTCTGCTGGGTACCTAGCCAATCTCGCATACTCTGTAACGAGAAAGCGGATAAGATTGCCATGAAAAGACCTGCTTAAAATATAACTTCGAGCACTTTGGCCAAGGTATCAGCCAAAGAGAACATTCCCACAATTGACAGGAGCTGCAACAGCTAAGGGAATGAAAGTTATTCGTGGCGACTTCTGTCGTAACTGCGGAATGAGAAGGAGATAAAAAGTGTCATCCTTTGCTATCTCTTCATAATCGTGCTGCACTTCGTAAAATCGCATCCACTATCTGGAAAAACCCTTACTCTTGGGAGTCAGGAAAATCTACACTTAGAATATCTACGTCTTTTTTAACTTTTATTATTGAATCTTCAAAATGGTTTAGCAAGATCCGTACCTACCCTATTGCATTAAGGCCTATATTCCTCTTCCCTTGTCTCTTGCTACACAAAAACTCAGCTCATCTAGCTCTTAAAAAGAAAGTCTTAGTCAAACCAAGTAATATTGAGCATTCAGACAAAGAGGAATTTATGTGCTGATTAATTAATTCCAGTCCGTCTCGAGTAGCAACTATGCCCATCTGGGTTATTTTATAAAAGCTACAGAGTCCAGAAGTTGCTTGGCCGTCCCCATTGATACAATCTGAATTGCGTCATACTCCCTCTTTTCTTTAAAAAGGTATCAACTACATGTTTTGCTTTTCTGCCCCACATACTCGAAGCCGTATCACCTAAGAGCTTTCAAAAACTTTCTCATAGATCTTTTTTTAATACTACAATTATCAAATTTATTGAATATTAAACCTTGGTAAAATCCAATATAATGAGTCGTTAAATAAATTTAAAAATACCATAAAACAAAATTTAAAAACGACGGACGACTTTGGGATACCCTGTACCACTAGCTTGCAATAAAGTCCGGTTCCTTCATAAAAAGCCAAAAACAGAAGAATTTTTAAGCAAACCTTTTTTTTTGACCGATCGTTCCTATGGGAGCTATATGATATAGTCAACCGACTTCGATCAAATTTGACACAATGTTTTAATACCTTAAAAAAGATCTGAATGCCGAATTTAGTTCAAATATCTTTACAAACAAAAGAAACACAACGATATTTGTATAAAAAACGTTTTCTTGGACCGATTCCGCGTATGGGAGCTATATGATATTGTCAACCGATTTTGATTAAATTTAGTAAAGCACTTAAGAACTATAAAAAAATACTAAGTCACGATATCTTTATAAACAAACGAATTATTCATCTAAAACTTTTATTATTTTTCAAGGTCGTCTGAAACACCCATATGGGAGCTGTATAATTTAACCCCGATGTCAGAAAAATATAATTAACTTGTACCATACGGTACAGGGTATAAAAATTTAAAAATATAATAATAGAAGACTTAAATAAATTTATATAGCTTTCCAGCTTTCACACGGATACTTAACGCTTTTTAGCAAAGCTTGTAGAGTTCATATCCTTAATTAATTTAGCTGTTTATATTATTACAACAAAAGTTTTTTTAATGCTTCACATAAATGGGGCGCTGGGAAATTGCCACCTGGCGTTTCAAAATCCGCCACTGCGTCAATGACTTTTTGATTAAAGTTTGAAAAAGCTTTGGTTGTCAACAATAGATTTCAATTTAAAAAACGCCAGCTGTTGTTAAAACAAGAGCGCTGCGTAGAGTCGGAGCAACTCGAATATATTTTACCCTATAGAGCCGAAGGTCTTTCGCTGCCAGTGCTTTCTATTAGTTAGGTTAGTATGGTTTTATTATATGAATAATTTAACATTATGATCTATATTTCTACATAAATTTAAAAATATGCTTTAAGACCTTGAGTGAAAGTTTAAAAGTTTTTTATTTAGGTGTAACAGAAAAGTTGGGCTAGATTGGCTTCTTTTTAAATTTACCGCAGATAAAACATAGCCACCTAGCATTGGATTATAAAATTGCAGTCAATAACTATAAACAGAAACTTATCATTGCTATAGTTTATTATATGTCTAGAATTTTTTTCCAAAATATAATACTAATAATAATATTTTACGTAAGGAGTGTCATTCTTTTGGGAATTAGCAAATCTAAAAAGAATTAATAAACTACACACATGTTAGCCATATTTTTTTTTATGATTATCTATTGATAAATGAAGCATGCCGAGCATTAGACTCGTCTGCCATGCGCCTGCTGTTTCCTTATATAGTTGGTAAATTTTTCACACTAAAAGGAAGTATTATTTGGGTCACATTTCCGGCTGCATTTAATTAAAATCTTCCACAGCCGCATTGTACACCAAATTGACACACACACGCACTCAAACATACACACACTTACACGCACAACACAAAAAAAAAACAAAGCGGAAGTAGAAATTTTGTTGTTGCTCTTTATAAAGCGAAGAAAACGGCGGCTGGCTGGCAAAGACTAGCCTAACCGTTACAAGCTGACGACTCGCTTAATGGCCGCCATGGTTCGTGTTCTCGCTAAAAGCCGAAGCAAAGCCGAAGGGCACTCGACTCGACCGCACAACCTATTGCCCTTCATAATTCCATGCCAGCCAGCAGTAAGCATCCAGATGATTTTGACTGAGATTGAAGATAAAACACATGCGCGCATCACGTTTTCAGTTTTCAGTTTTTCATTCTTTTTTTTTCCGTTTCTATTCTAGCTGTACTCACACAATAAACACACACACACTCACTCAGTCAAAGATACAATGACACACCATACACGTACACACACAAAACACACACACATACTCACACCGACACCGACACCGACACAGACACAGATACATCGTCACACGTCGTTGTGAAGCATCGTGCCCGCAAGGCCGCACAATTCTCACACGGAAAAACAATGCTGACAAAGGGCGTAGAAAGGGGCAACAAGGGGCATTACACACACACAGAAACAAACATATTTGGTGTTTTCTCAGCGTGTGTCATATTTTAAAAGTCGTTTGCGAATTTACTGAACATATTTTTAAAACAAAAGATGCAAATTTTATAAAAAGTATCTGAAGTAATAGCTTTACAAATTTTGCATATAAATGTATAATATGTTACGATAATTGCATGAGCTGTTTGTTCGAAAGCGTTTTTCGATTAGAAAACTTAGCTACGATTATTAAAAACTTTTTTCCATCATAATTAAGGTATTGTTTTCTTGTCATTGTTTTCCTAAATATTCGAGTTATTGCAATACATTTTTTCTAATAACTTCTCATATGTAAAGTTATTATATTTAAACTCTAATTCAAGGTGTTTAGCTAGCTTTAAGCATGTTTTTATTAAATTTTCGGCAAATGAAGCATATTGTTAAAACTAAATATAAACGATTAATTGATTTATTATTTTTTATCAGCTAATTTTGTAAATTCAATAATAATGGCAGAATTCTGAAGACGATTTCAATTAGTATTTGAAGTAGGTAAAAATAAATGGCTTTCAAAATAGATTTTACTGTTAGTTACTAAGGTATAGATTTTTGAGTCAATTTACACTTTACAAAAGAAAAACTATTTTTTTTTAAATTTATTTAAAAATACATTTCCTAAAATTGATTTCCAGTAAAATTTTAACAATGGGAAAATACGTGAATTTTAAAATAGATTTTGATGATATAAAGATAGTAATTAGTTAGCTTTGCGGAAATTTCATTATCAAATAATTAAATGACTGTACATCATTTTTCGAAATTCAACTAAATAATTAAAATTTAAAAATTATTCAAATTATAAATATAGATGCTATAACTAGCCAAATTTTTTTGTTTTTCAAAAGTGTTACCAAGTTTTCTATTTTCTGCCATATAAATAATAAACTTCTTTAAGATAATAGCGAAATAAAAAAACTTGTTATCAATATTTTACTAATTAATGATATTTTATAAAAAAAGAAAAAACAATTTTGCATTTAGCTCAACCATTTTAATTTAATATGCTTTAAGGTATTTGTCTGGCATTTGCTTTGACTACTTTATTATTTCAAATTGTTTCCATTAAATGAAATTAATAAATAAATATCGAATATTTCAATTGCATATGTTAAGTAATGCTTTAACTCTGTACGCATAAAATCAAGGAAGCTTTTAACAAAAATGCTACATGATGATAATAAAGTAAATGAAAATCATAAATAAATATTTTTGCTTAACTTATAAAATTATGCATTTACTGCATATACGTATTTTTTGTTTTTCAGTTCATATTTTAAAACGATTGAAACCTTATACAATGTTTAAAATCACTTGAATGTTTTTGTAATGCTATGTATATAAGATATAAAAAGGATAAAAGCTTTTACTTTGAAATCTTACAATTTCACCAATTTTGTGTCGCTTGCTTTCTGTTAAAATTTTTTAAAGTAACATCTTATATATTTTTGCAAAAAAAGGAATTTGTTCGTTATTTGTTGTATAAGAAACATATTGGGAGTATTGATATAAAGTTTAGTACAACATACATTTTTTGTTGCCGTGATGGATGCTTAGATGTGGGATGTATGCACAGCGCGGGATTAGATTAGAATATACGTTCAGGCTTGTTCAGAATTCTGATTTTATAAGTATGCCTATCATGACGTCGTCAATATCTGACACACTGGCGAATTTGATTTTTAACCCCCGACGCAAAAAGAGGGGTGTTATAAGTTTGACGTGTCTGTCTGTCTGTCTGTTTGTCTGTCTGTCTGTTTGTCTGTCTGTCTGTCTATGGCATCATAACTCCCGAACGCATGCAGTGATTTCAATTTAGTTTTTTTTGTGTTAAAGGTGACTTATGTGCAAGTGTTCTTAGACATGTTTGATGAAAATCGGTTGAGACGTTTAAAAGTTGTGGGGAGTGAAAGTGGGGAGAATAGCCGAATGTCTGCAAATATACTCGGATGGGGTCTCAAATAAGTATATTATAATATAATATACTAATGTCTAACTTAACCTAACCTACCTATAAAAAGTATGAAATAAAAAATTAAATTAAAAATTTAAAAAACCCCCGACACAAGAACTTAAGTAATGTCCCTTTAAAAAGTAAAAAATAATAAAAGAAACTTAATGTTAAAGTACCTAAGAATCTATTAATAATTCTAAAAAAAATACGTCGTTTTTCATTTACATCCCTAATTTTACAACCCTTGCCTATATACATTTATTTATATTTATATGACATTTGTTTTTTTGCATAACATAGAACCGCAATAATAAAATGTGCCATAGTTAGTTTCGTTTTCGTTTAGTATTAATTTTAAAGTCGTATACTTTTTTTTTTAGTTTTATATTCAACTCATGGGACTGTAAGACGCAATTCCAGCAACTAAAAAAATGGTATTTTCAACATTTACTGTCTGCGAAGACTTAATGCTTACGTAAGCAAATGAACGTGACTTTATCGACTCTTCTATTCAAAATGGTCAATATGATAGATTATTTGAAGAGAACTTTATTGAAGCTGCATGGCAATCGGACTTAACAATAAAAAATTCAAGCAAATAAATGCTTGAAACGAACTTGGCATGGATTTAAATTTTTGGTATAACATTTTTTTGATATGATTTGAAAATTTTAGTAATCTGCGATTAACTACCGTCGCTCACTTTTAATTACTAACCTAAGATGACTTGACATGTTGTGGCGTTTTCAAATTTTCATTAAAAATTTGTAATATTCTATTTTTTAAACTATTCAAGCAAACAAAACATAAAATTTTACTACAATATTAATAACTTTTAATGAATACATTTCATTTGCTTTAAAAGTAAAATATAAAATATGCATAAAGACCAAGTTAAAATTTTTGAAATTAGTTTTAAATGTTGAAATAATATATATATAATTCCCTGTTAGACCCCTTGGAGGAGGGGCATAGGGGATCTCCATTAATAACTGTTCGAACAGAACAGGGACCTACAGTTTATAGCCGATTCCGAACGGCGGTGTCTTTAATTAATAGAGACTTTCATGGCAAATAGCGTCTTTGAGCTAGCGATGCCAGTGCTAGGCAAAATGCACCAGTGCTACTGCGGGGAATCGAACCACCGACCTTCGGTTTTAGAGGCGAGTACGCTACCACTTAAGCCACCGACGGCCATAATAATAATAATAATTGAAATAATATTCTTCAATATTATATACTATGAACCTTAATGATTTCACAATAATTTCATTGTTCGTTAATGCTGCACTTTTTTATGAAAATGCCGGTATATCTGGTTATATCTACACAAACTGCTTTATACTGTCTGAATTATGTTAGTCCGGAAATTATAACGAACAGCACGAGATATTACAACTTTTGCACCTGCATTGCTTTTCTAATTATCTAACATGTCATGCTGTTCGAATGAAATTGCTGTGTGAATGCATGCTATGCCCAAAGGAGGAGATTTAATATTCAGTTGAATATATAATTATACCTAATCCATGGCAATCATTGGATCATCTTTAATTAAGTAATTATCATTTATTCAAGTTATAAACTCGCCAAACACATGCACACACACAATTTCCCAGTGGGTCCAATATGGCTGCTGCTGCGGCGGCTGCTGCTGCAGCAGCGCTTTCTTCAATGAAAGTGAAAAAGTGTTTGGCTACATTTTGTTGCCCCTCACACAGCCACAGCTAAGCGTGTTAGTGTGTGAGTGCGCCGCATAGTCCATCTAGGAGAGCCGAACAGTACCCATACCACAGCACCCTCTCACGCACACGCACAGCGACGCTAACTCGACGTTCGGCTGCCGCTCGTGTAAGCTCGCTCACAGCTTCGAGCTTCGGGTGGCGGAGCGCTCCGCTCATAACCATCGGGCGGGCCTGAGGAGCACTACGCTGATAAGCTGCGCTGTTAGTGCCAAACTGTCAATCGTGTAGTGCGGTTATGTCGTTTTTAGCAGCGCGCGCTCTTCATTTGCTTTTTGAATAGTTTGTTAAATGAAAGAAAGCAAGCTGAAAGATATATTTTTTTTTGCGAACCCAAACCCTAAGCGCCTGTATCCTCTAGCTATAACAACAACAACAAAACACGCTGTACAGAATATTAAAAACCTAAAAAAGAAAAAAAATCAAGCCGAAAAGCAAAGCAAAGTAGCAAATAAAATAAAGAAAGAAAGTAAAAGAAAAAGAAATATATATATAAAAGTAATTTAATTTAACTTTTTTTTGACGTGTTTCAAACATTGTGAGTGTGCGGCGACGGCGGCGGCGACTTCTACAACGACAGCGGCGCTGAGGGCAACGTTTATAAGAAGAGCGCCCCGATTAAAGAAGCGATGCCATATAAGAGTCATGGGCTGCTGTAAATGTGCGTGAAACCTAACAACTTTATGCTACATATTTTATAATGTACATATATATACCTATATAGTATATATTTTTTTGTTTTTGTTTTGTGTGCAAGTTATTACCAACATTTGTAAAAGTTGGTCAACAAAAGTCAAGCTTGCGAGTTGAGTTTGGAAGGCTCAAGGAATGCGGTAAAATGCAAGAAGAAATGAATTATGCAAAGTGCTCGTCTTGGTGAATGTTTGCGTATCTGTGTGTCATGCAATTGTCTTGTTGGCTCACTCGCTGTTAACGTTAATCCAATTTGTGACACACACCACACACACCACACACACCACACACACACATGCTGAGACAATAAGAAAAAACTGCCATAAAATCAAGTCAAGGCAAACTTGCAGCTCTCTGTGTGTGTGTGTGTGTGTGTGTGTGAATGAATGCGTGTGTATGTCTTCATGTTTGTTTGTTTATCTATGTGGGTGTGTGCGTGTGTGCCAATTAGTTGACAAATTATGCAAAAGTAATGCCAACAACTAATTGCCATGGCTCGTCGTCTCGTTTGCTCGTTTCGAACATTTTATTTATATAACAAAATGGCAAAAAATTGTCACATGCGTGCTCCAACAAGCAGCAGCCACCAAGCAAACCCACAACCCCCATTCCCATTCCAATAAGCACACTCTCAACAGCCGCTCCTCCCCCCCTGTACCCACTGTAACAGCGCCTCTTACTGTCATTTGGTCTGCGGCTGCTTCTGGTTTTGACTCTATTCTCTGCTGTGGCTACACTGGTCCTAATGAAGTTGTGAGGCTGTAGCAAAAATTACTCAATCGTTTGTGTTCATGTATTCTGTATCTTATTTGTATGCGTCTATGTGTGTGTCCTGTATGTGTCCTGTGTGTGTGAGCGCCACCCTCGGGCTAGGCCTTTGGGCTGCCATTACTGCTACTGCTGCTGCTGCTGCTGCTGTCTGCGGCTTGTTATTTTTGCTGTCGGCATTTTCAGTTGCCGACCAATAGCTGGAATTTGAACGCCTCGAAAGTATGCTACAACTTTTTCAAACTGTATGGTTTTCATTTTCATTTTTATTTTTTGAATTTTTTTTGTGTGTTTTTGGGTCCATGCATGTAATTTAAAAAGCATTTTGAAAAAGTTGAAATATTCTTTATGTGTATACATTTATGTGTGTATAATTTAAAAGTTTAATGGAAATGAAGTACACCGAAATGAAATGCTTTCATTTATCATTTCTTCATGAATTATGAAATTATTTAATGAATTTCTCATGTCCTTATAGAGTGCGCGCATTATTCAAAATGAATTGGTATTTACATACAGATTTGCCGTACATTAAGTTAGCGTTTGTTTATTTTTCCAACTTATACACAAAACTTTCTTTTTATAAGTTTGATTCAAAAATTTAAACTACTGCTGCAGCCAACACTAATTACTATTAAAGTTTGGTAAACAGAGCATTTGATATAAAAAGTATTGATTCATCACAAAGCACTTAGGCAGCCTTGCCCATTGCGCCACAATCGATAGCGGAAGTGAATAGAGAAATAGAATGGCTGCCGGCAGGAATAACATAAGAAAAAAAATAGATAGTTCTTCCGTCGCGACTCCCCCAAAAAAATCATGAGGTGGCAGCAAGTTAGAGCATGCACTTAGCTCGCGTCAAGTGTATCACTTCGCAAAATGCATTTCGTGTCCTTGCAAAGGTCGGACAGTGACACAGAAAGTGTTTCGTTAAGCTGTCCTTTTTCACATAGAGCATTCTTAAACAGACTAGATAGAATAAATGGAATGTGCATCAGCAAAAATCATGCTAACTAAGAGGTGCATTTAAGAGTTGGCTTATTAAGCTCCATTTTGTTTTTTGCTTATTTTGAAATAAATTTAAAATATTTAAAAATAAGCAATCCTCAATAAAATATTAAAATTTAAAAAGCTTTGATAAATCATTTACGAAGCGTCTTAATTTATTATGGCTAAATGAATATACAAATTAAAGCTGATATTTGGGATATAGTCTTATAAAGGTTTTTTTATTAGAAATATACTTTTGCAAAACATTTTATTTGGCAAATTAAACCAAGTAGTTTCAGCTGTGGCAGCACAAAATCAAAGACTTGAATGCAACTCAAAGATATTTGTTATATAATTTGCTGACTAAGATTTATTTAAACTATCTTGTTGTTCATAAAAAACTGGCGATTTATGCTTGCGACTTTTGGATTTGCTAGAAGAATTCAAATCAAACTTAAAAACGTCTGAAGGCTTCGTACATGCTTCGATCATGAAAGAACTTAACAATATTTTGTATCAAAAACTGTATTTGAAAACAAATTTAGCTTGCGATATTTGTGTTGGATATGACAGTAACATAAATTTGCAGTAAACAAATGAACAATTTGAAATTGTTCAAAAGCCGAGTTAAGGGGGTCTTACTATGTAATACCTCATTTCCGAGCGCTATATTCAAAAATTTATTACTAGAAAATTACAAATGATTCATTATTGAATTTTAAATAGTTTTTTTGGTTTTACATAAAAATTACGTATGTGACCGCTACACGTCTTTCACTGCGTCCCCGTTAAAAGTGTCCAGGCCGCACGGGGTGAACGATTTTGACCGATCAGATTATCAGAAACCAAAAAACCTTTAAAATTAATTTTTCTCATCCCCTTGGCTATGGATGGACACGAGCTTTTTCAAAAATTCAAAAAATTCTTGTAACAGAATTTTGAAAAAAAAAAAAAATTGTTTGGCACTTTTTTTCTGCTATTCAAGGCTGTTAAAAATTTTTGGACAAGAATTTCAAAAAAAAGCTCGTGTCTATCTGTTGCGGTATGTTTACTGATGATAAAAATGTTTAGTATGACAAGATCGGTCAGGCAGATTTTTGGAAAACGTTCACCCCACCTTTAAAAAGACGACTTTCGGAAAAACACGTTTAAAGATTGACAACGTAATAAAATATAAACAGCAGAAACACGAAAATGCTCTGTGACTACCAAACGAGCCCGTCCACAGTAAAATCCTTTTACCAGCGTATTGCTAAAACTATTGAGATTAAAAAAATGTTTAAAAAAAATCGATTTTTTGAAACTGTTACATAGTAAGACCCCCTTAATTAAAACCGAATAGTTTCACTTAAATAGTTTGCTTTATTTTTATAATATGCGCTTTGCTTAAATCTAGCTTTTAAAAAAAATGTGCAGAGCTCGAGGTAGATGTACAAATATTTTCAGCTGAGATAGGAATATTTTTAAAGTTATGAAATACAATTTTAGGTGTATTGTCGTTGTGTAGTCAAGAAAAGTAAATATAAAAGCCTTAGAACAAACAATAATTTTTAAATAAATTTACAGAAATAAAATAGAATAGTAAATAACAATAACGCATTAAAAAAAATTATTTTTCTCGATTGTGTTTATAGCCATAAATCAATTACTTTTTACATAACTAATTAAATTTCCTTTGAACAAATGAGTTTATGTGTATATAAATGAAAGGGTATTGAAAAATAAGAGCGCTACAAAAGTTTTTCTAAATAAAACAAAAACGGTTTTGGATATCAATGAAATTCTTTATTCCTGTGAAAGTACATTATGTATGGAACTCGATTTCTTTTGCATGGCTACCACGGGCACGCTTGCAGAGGTCCAGACGCTGATCCCAATTTACGACGGTTTTCAAGCATAAATCAGCCGATACTGCTGCAATTTCACTTTCGATATTCGCAAGAAGTTCATCAATCGTCGCTGGCTTGTTGGCATAGACCATAGACTTGACGTAGCCCTACAGGAAGTAGTCTAACGGCGTCAAATCGCACGACCGAGGCGGCCAATTGACTGGGCCATTTCGAGAGATAACACGTTTACCAAACTTGGTTTTCAATAAGTCGATTGTGACATTCGCTGTGTGCCTTGTGGCGCCGTCTTGTTGAAACCACATATTGTCCAAGTCCATATCATACAATTCGGGTCAAAAATATTCGGTTATCATTGAGCGGTAGCGATTCCCATTCACAGTAACGTGCCGGTCTTGATCATCACGGCGGTAGTACGGCAAAATGACGCCGGCGGCAAATAAACCGCACCAAACCATAATTTTTTCGGGATGCAATAGTGACTCATGGAGTACGCGTGGATTGCTGCCTGACCAATAACGCATATTTTGCTTATTGACGAAACCATTCAGCCAGAAATGAGCCTTATCGCTGAAGATGATTTTTCGATGAAAATCCGGATAATTTTCAAGTTGTTGCTCAGCCCAATTCACGAACATACGACGCTTCTGGTGGTCAAGCGGCTTCAGTTCTTGCGTCAATTTGATCTTGTAAGTATGTAGGCCAAGGTCTTTTCGCAAAATTCGCCACAACGACGTCACAGAGATGCCTAACGCTTGAGAACGACGTGTGAGAGACTGATTTGATCTTCCTCACTTGATGCGCTAGCGGCAGCAATGTTCTCGACACTACGGACACTTTTTTGTCTCACTGGCACGGGAACATTTTGTACTGTGCCTGTGGATTCAAATTTTTCCACTAGACACTCAATTGTTGAGCAGGCAAGACAATTATGACAACCATAAATTGGACATAGCGCTCTTAAGGTTGAGGCCACTGACTACGAATTTCGGTAGTAATTTCGACTCGTTGTTGGATCGTATATCTTTCCATGATGAAATGGCAAACCTTACTAAAGAGAAATGTAACGGGAAAAAATATCTATCGGTCTACTTTTGTAGCGTCCCTACTGAAAGCTCCGATACATACAGTGGATTTCATAGCAATAGGACAGTCTGAAAATTTTGTGTTCAAATGTAAATATTTCGGTTCATAAGCACGATCCAGCAAAACTTCCTTTTACAAAAACAACTGCCTAATATTGGAGCTTTTAATTTACCGTAAGGTTATTGCACTGTTGCTTCACACGGTGCTTCGCAATAGCTTATGCATCGATAAGTCATTTTTGATGCAATTTTGGTGTTTCATTACTATAGGACAGTGATCTATTATAAGGAAAATAACTGTAAGGATGGCATAAATACATTTTATTTGAATTTGAAATCACTTTTTGGTAATTTAATGATAAATCGACGCAATATGTAAATATTAGTTTATGGTAGAGAGACCATATAATTGCGAAAAACGACGTGGGCAGAGGATGATGTATATTTTATGAAAAAACATAAGAACCGATACATAATTATTTGGAATTTGGAATTTGTAATTTCTTTGGAAACATCGAGAAGCAAAAAAAATATATTTAAAAGATTATTGGTAAGATTTCGGAGTGGTAAAAACGAATAATCTTAAAAAATTCATAATTTTCTTCAGTTCATTGCTCAGAGTTGATGCCAATAGTGGACCATAAAGTGTCCAAAACTACAATTTAGCAAATCGTCCAGAAGTGCCTACGAAAGACGCATGTCAGGATGTCCAAATCTTGAACCACTAAAGATATGCCCGCTTTGAATTCACTGTTGTAACTAATTTTTAAAAGGCGCGCTTTTGCGTAATTTTTTGTGCATGTTTTTTAAAGATTCTCCTTATAAGGTTGATTGTTTTTATATTTTCCAATTAGAAATCATTGAGTTCGAGTAGTCCGGGTGAATATAATTACAATTGGAGGGATTTGCGAAGAATAAAATGAAATTTTTCTTGGCGAAATTTTAGAAGCAGCTTGGTTTTTGTGCGGGGCGCGTTTAAAGCCAGTTAAACCTCGACCCCCCATTAAACTCATCTGAAATGAGCAGTGGGGATTACTGACATGTCTGTCTAAGCGTTTTGATACCATTCCGACATAAAACTTCGGCGAAATGCTTTTTTTTAACAGGACAACGTCTAAATTCAAGTAGATAAGCTCGCGAATACCCTTTTTAGGGCGACTCTTACGGGCAGAAAGCCTGCGAATTTTCATCTACTTTATTTTTTACTTATTTCTCAATGATTCTAAATAAATTCCAAATATAATTATGTTATCGGTTTATATGTTTTTCCATAAATATACACCATTTTCTGTTCCATGTCGTTTTTCGCAATTTTATGGTCTCTCTACCATAAACTAATATTCACATATTGCGTCGATTTATCATAAAATTACCAAAAAGTGATTTCAAATTAAAATAAAATGTATTTATGCCATCCTTACACTTAATTTCCTTATAATAGACTACTGTCCTATAGTAATGAAACGACCAAAATTGCATCAAAAATGGCTTAAGCTATTGCGAAGCACCATGTGAAGCAATAGTGCAATAACCTTTTGGTAAAATAAAAGCTCCAATATTAGGCAGTTGTTTATGTAACAGGAAGTTTTGCTGGATCGTGCTTATGAACCGAAATATTTACATTTGAACACAAAATTTTCAGACTGTCCTATAGCTATGAAATCAACTGTATACTCTTTTTTGTTGACTATTATTCTTAAAATTTGATTATTTTTATGGTATAAATTAAAACATATTTTGTTAAGTGAAATAATACTAAAAAATAATGCATAATAAAGGTCTTCCAATTATTTCCAATTAAATGTGAATTCTCGAATGAGACGCATATCCTTTTGGATATGAGAGCCTCACAAGACTGCTTAAATTTTAATATCAGAAGAGCCGCCTCTTTTCTGTAGTTTTCGCCCTACTGTGTTCTCTCAAGCATCACATAAAAGTTTAGAGATCTTTATAATCAAAGATCTTCACCACTTTCCTGCTGTGTGCTGTTATCAATAACAATTATTAGAGATTGCGTAATTATGCTCTGATAGCTAATAAAAATAACATTCCATGTCGCAATGAATTTCTGACAAAACTAAGCAATTTTTTTAAAGTAATTTGTATGAGTTATGCCGTTTTATCTCAATTTTGGATAAAAATGGGAAAAATACAAATATATTGTTGGTAAACCAAAAGATTTTAGATCCTCATTACCTTGAGGATTTCATAATAATTTCAAAAATGACAGCAAACAATTGCAATCTATTTTGTGCCAACTGAATTAAAATGGAAGTCGTTTTCGTTAATGCTTAGAACGTCAATTACGCAAAAAATATTTTATCACAATTTGTTAACAAATAATTTGTTAAATAATTTGTTTTTCCAGCCTGAATGTTCTTTCTCGTAAGGTCGTTGGTAAAGATCCTCTCATGTTTTTTTTCTCTTGAGAAAATTGGATTTCAGCTTTAAGATTTCAGCCCACAATTGACCTATATAAACATTTACCAAACTAAAATAGATTTATCGGGTTTCATCATAAGAAACAATAATAATTTTGTTTCGCAAAGTCGTTTTCTCAACTCAAATTACAATTCGTCTGCATTTATTTCGTTGATGCTTAGAGCCAACAAAGTTTCAATTAAACTTTACCAATATGTAGCTAAATCAATATATCTTTAACCTATTTTTCATGGGATAATGGCATAAAAAATCGATTTATAACCACAAAACTTTGTTTTCTACTTATGTGTAGAACTAACTAACCACATGGCATACAGAATATTTTGTTTGGATCGTTTAATTCCCTCTCAAAGGCTGCCAAATTGGCTAAGAAAAAATTTCCATTTTGCTGCCTTGGTTGGATAGCATCTTCATTGGATATGCGATGCACACACACTATAACACACGCACACACCACAACAAACATATATATTAACACTCACGCACACACACGCACTTTCACACACACAGATAAACAGGCGCATTGTTGGTGTTAATACACATATGCACACATACACATACATATATGTGCCATTGACTGTTTGGCTGCTGTCTGACAATACGCATAAGCCTCGTGTGCTGGGTTGTTTTGTGTTGTGGCCAAACCCAAATATAAAATGTTTGTTTCTTAGTTGTTGTTCGTTACTGATTTGATAGGAAACTTTTAGTTCCTTTCCTTTTACATATTTTATATTTGTTGAAGCTGCTGAAAAAAACAGCGCAGCAAGGAAAAGAAAAAAAAAACCGAACAGTCAAGTGGCAACTGGCAACAATGTCAGCAAGGATATTGGCAAACATGTTTTTATACCCTTTACATATCCAAGCACTATAATTCTTTAATAAGGTTTGTGTCGCTGGCAGAAATAAAAACTAATTATTTCAAAGTTTTCCTTCACTCTCTTTCTATATATATGTATATATTTTTGAAAAATTCTTCAATTCCGTTTTTAATAGATTCGATTGGGTTTTATTTTTTTTTTTTTTTTTGGCTATTTTTGCCTTTTTTCTTTACTGAAAATGTGACTCCAAGTCAGGCAATTTTAAGGATTGTTAAAAATTATTTCATAGTAGGCAGTTGGCAGTCAGTGTACCCATCCAATTCCAATAAATCGTAGCTGACTGGGTCAATGACTTTGTTGACTTGTAGTTGAGGAGGTCTTTTATTTCTATGTGACGCGCTTTAAATGCTTAACTTGATGCTTTTTATTCTAAAGAACAGAAAGCAAAACAATATAAAAGGTTTAAATAAAGCTGTTTTATATAAAACAAGAGTGGTTTAACTAAAGCTTATTGTACTAAATAAAAGTGTCACAGCTTCGGAAGAAAATATATTTACAATGTGTCCTTATTTTGAAGCTGTTTTTGTTGTTGTTTGGCTTGCTGTTGTTTTTTTTTTTTGGTTTGGTTTCTTTTGGTTCGGGCTGCTGCTATTTTTGTTCAGAGCTGTGAATTAATATTTTAATCGATAATAAAATGTGCAAAATGGCCAGCGGGCAGACAAGCCAAGCAAAGCGAAGGCGGTAGTCGATTTGACAGTTGCCTGGTCAGTTAGTTGGGCAGTTTGAAGGTTTGTCAGTTGTTAAGTCATTCATTTTGCTTGGCAGCAGCAGCAGCAGCCGCTGTCAATGATGACATTGGCGTTGACGTTGGCGTCGGCGTCCTGTGTTGGAAATTATGACAAATAAGTAGATGGCCGCAATGCCACAGTGCAAACGTGTTTAATTAATGGCAATGACACAAACACAAGCCCAAACACTCTTCCAACACATATGCATACACTTAACCATGTGTGTGTGTGTGTGGGGGGGGGGGGCAAAGCCAAGTCAAAAGCAAATCAGAAAACCAAAGGAAACCCCAAAATGACAGTCGCAGTCACATTCGAAATGTCGAAAAATAAACACTGAAGCAAAAGCGGCAAAAGTAACATTAAAAAAAAAATGTATATATATATATGTATATAAAGGCACATAAAGAGATATATATATATAGAGCTATGAGTGTGTGTGTGGCAAAAGAATGTGAAGGCATAAGGCAAAGACGAATAGAATGACAACAACGGCAAAAGCTGAGAAGAAAACGATGAGTACGACAATGGCAATGGCGAGCAGTTGCAGACATTTTGCTATAGCTTTGTATATGTGTGTGTTTTGGCTGCTGTGCGCGCTCTCTTTGTGTTTGTTTTTGTATTAGTGTGTGTGCGTGTGACAGCAGCAATAATAATAAAAACGTACACACACACACACATACAGCGCAGTGTGCTGCTATATAATAAAAGCTAAAGAAAATGCCAAGAAATGAAGTGTCTCTCTCTGTGTGTATATACATATATATATGTGTTGGTATTAGTGACGCGCCCGCATGTGTCTCTGTTGGTTATTTTTTTTGTGTTTTCTTTTTTTTTTGGTGCCTTACAATTACATAATATGCGCGCATAGGCATAGAGCATTGTTGAAGCCTTTTTCTTCTTAATTTTTTTTGGTGCATATTTGCTTCGCGCTTAAAAGTATGCTACGCCAAAATTGCGTTCAACTTCATTGATTGTTATGAAAGCGGAAGTGACACAGAGGAATTGCAAGGCGCGTGAGTGAAAGTGAAAAGATGGCGACAGCGTTAGCGGTGTGTGTGTGTGTGTGTGTGTGTGTGTGTGTATTTGAGTGAGCTTGCACATTTTATGCAAAGTCACAAGCGGCGCATTGCCTTTGTGCTTGTGTCTGTGAATGCTTGACTGTGTGTGTGTTTGTGTTGGTATGTTTGAATTGCTGCTTTTTGTTTTGGCATGCTGCTGCATTGCCAGTGAGTAAGTGCCTGCTCTCTGTGTTTATGCGCACTTGTATGTGTGTGTGTGTTTGTGTGTGTATGTGTGAGTTTGTCCTACTGCCCTAATGAAATTACATAGCCAAGAACACACAATGCACTCATTTTTAACACACACACACACATTGTCATGCACCCTGCAGCACATAAAGCTTGTGTATATACGTACATATGAGTGTATTGGTATGTGTTAAGCGACGAGGGCGCGCATTATTGCAATTTAGTAAACACCTACATATAACATACCTATATACTTGTGAACTATGTGTATATATTTATATAGAGCAATGGCTTGGTAGGGCTGGCACAGTTTTGCGCAGCTCGTTGCGCATTTTACTTGAATTTTCATAAATTGCATTTCGAGTTGATTTGATTTTGCCATACAATGTTATTTGTATAGGTGTGCCTCAGTAGCTGTATGATTGGGTGTGTGCGTGTGTGTCCATTCAATTGTCAATATATTCTAACGGACTTTGTCATTGCCACACACGAATGGCTAGTGAATCACCAAAATTCTATGGCAATACATGTTGACTAGAATTCGATTTGACGCTCTTTAATTTTATTTTTCTTGTTGACTTATACACTGGCGCAGGGCATCTGAACTTTGCATTCAATATAAAACTGCATTTTATTTAACAACAATGAATTTTGTTAGAAATGTTTAACAAACATCTCTTAACTGGAAAACAACATTCTTTATCTGCTAGAGACAAAAAGCGTAGCAATAGCTCTGATTTACGTTAAGCAATGTTTACAAAACCTTATCCTGCAATTCTTGAGTAATGAAAATCTTTTTCATAGTTGGGAGGAATTTCTAAATTGGCATTTGTACGTCAAACATCTCTTCTTGGAGTTGTCTTAAAGTGAAAGCAATGACATCTACAGGTTTTCTTATACATAATGCATTGCAAGGCTTTGTTATCGCACAGAGATATGCGTTTCTTTTATAAAAGAAGTTTTTTAACGTTAAAGTGCTTTTCAATGAAATGTAAGCGTTTTGTGCGTTGCTCAATGCAGTTCCATGTAAGTTTATTATCTATTAAGTCAGCTATTGCTTTTCTTTGAAGGCTGATGAAAACAACTACAATAGTTTTTAATAAACCCTTATGAAGTTGCCTTATGAAATAAAATATTTTATTTTCTTGGTATTTTTTCACAATTCTATTGTGAAATCATTTACACAAATTCATTTGATTTCGCCCGATTGAAGAACTCTGTTTGATTAAAATTTCAAAGAAAAATATTTTTATTAACCTAAACTTTTTAGAATTCGCTTTTCCCATATATTTATTTTAAAGCTAGTTTATACTTAAAAGGTAAAATCTTACATTTACAAATAGTAAGCCATGACTACCAGGGCTTTTAGCTCCCCTTTTAAATTTATTTTCAAAGCAGATTAAGGCTTGATTTCGTGTCTGGAACGTAACTAGCTTGTAAAACCAGTATTTGATTCTGCTATATAAGAGATCTAGTATAGGTCAGTACTTTGGCAATATACAGATGACAAAATCGTTAGTAAGCCGTTTTGCAGAGGTCCTTATGGATATAATTTATTCAAACTTTATCTTGTAAAAATCGAAAATTAATGAAATTTTAATTTATAGAAGGAAAATTTTGCAAGGACTCCCCTCTTTTTTTGTTTAACTTTTCTAAAAATATTCAATCTTCTCGATTTGATAACTAATAATATTTTTACAAATCTTAACAAAATATAATAAATTTTCTTAACTAATAGGCCCTAATAATTGTTGCTGGGGTGGACGATCTCTAAGGCGAAGCCCAGATCTGTCACATAGCTGTGTTAGGCCTTGAGCAAGATGGTTTGGGTGTGAAGACAATTTATTGTAGTACTTTATCGCATTTTGGACTATTTAATTTTTAATGGGTGGTATATTCAGTTCTCTCTGAATGTTTTTATTTTGAACATACCACGGTGCCTTGGTGATAGTTTTCAGAATCTTTGACTTGGCTCTCTGGTTGATGCTGCTTTTGCTGGCATTGCACCATAACTGGTATCCGTGGTTGGTTTTAAGACCTTGAGATCGATGCTTATAGGTGATTTTGCGTTAATGAGCCAGTAATCTTTTTAACCATAATGAATTTTATGTCACAGTACATAAATCATTAGTTCAAGAGAAACCTGTTACTATGTGGTTACTATAAAGTTCTTCTCTTTTAAGCCGCACTTAATTTAATCGTCATTGGCTGTAAAAACTCTTAAAAAATATTTTAAAATAGTAAGTCTCACCTTTTATGTTTTCCCAAGCAAAAGTTATTTATATCAAAGGAGTAAAGTTTGGTAAAAAGAACAAAAGCCTTGTACTTTATGGCTTTAAAAGGTGCTTTATATGGAGTGCTGTTATTAAGATGTGCTTATCAAGCTTCCGTTCTTTACAAATTGAGACTCAAGAGATGCAAGTATGAAAAATAAAACGGTGACTTGAATTTTATGCGCCAAGACTTCCCTACACATAAATTACACCAAGGAAGCTCAAATATATCAATTTTAAGGTTACTGACTGCCAAATTATGTTTTTTATTTGAAAATGAGAAATCACTTCTTTTTGACCAAATATCCCGATTGTAGATGTGTATAGAAGTTTTTGAATGCGATTTTATTAAGTCGCAGTTTTTGTGTACCCTTTAATCATATTTTTATATTTTTAAATCTCCTTCGACTTAAGTGTGAAGTTGCTAGGAAATCGATTTATATATACATATCTATGGGTAAGGATACTATTACTATACCTATATTAAGTACATAAAATTGGGCGTAGACATTTGCTTTATTGGGGAAACACGTTTCTGAACATCACATTTTTGGGCAACTGGGCAACTCGGTCAGGTTCAACTTGAACCTTTGCAATTTTTGGCAATAGAGTATTATTCACATTTTATAGAAAAGTGGGTCGATCACATTTACTTCAATTTGAATGTTTAACAACATCATCATGAGAAATGTTTCTTGGTATGCTTTATGAAAAATATAAGATAAGGTAATTTTCTTAAAATAATTCTCATTTTATTTTTCTGTTGTGTGCGAGGTTTCGTAAATTGTATTGTTTGTAAGGTTCCTTTATATTAAGGCTTCCTTCCTCTTCTCTTTTTTGCCAAATTTTAAACTAAATTCTTTGTCTTTTCGACTTTGAAATAGGTTGTATTCTACCTTTAATAATTATGCTTTGCTTATCCGAGACTATTCCAATTGTCGAGCAATACGCCAACGTTGCGTATACGTAATATGATGAGTGATAGGATGGGATAAGGAAAAATACATTTTATTAGCTTTCACAAAATTAAAAAAAAAAAAATGCGTGTCAAAAAAATTGTACTTCTATTTAAAGATCTTTGTATTCTATAACAATTTCTCTAAAACAATCCATATGCATTGTATCTTCCTTGCAAAAAATCATATTTGACGAATTTTGACCACGAATGAAAACGGGTTTAAGCCTTTTAGATATTTTAATTATTTCCCTTGGACACATTCGGGAACATCAAATAAACACAACGAAATTTAAAACGTTGCCTATAAACATTTGTCAGGTTTTGAAAGAGTATCAATGCTTCGCTACAATTGAGCTCTTAATTTTGACTTTATTCTCTATTTGGCTCTCATTTGATTTGATTGAATTGCGCTGGGGCTTTTGCACGTTTAGAGCATTTCCTGTTTGGACGCTCGTTTGTCGTTCCATTCGCAATTCCACTCTGAAGCAGTCCATTCGACTCCCTTCCTGAACGCCATTCAGTTCATTTGCCACGCTTTATCTGCCATCTCTTCATTTGACGTTGTTTAGTTGATGCGGCACGTGTCTATTAAATAGACGGACGGACAGACAGACAGAGCAGTCAAATCTCTTTCATTTTGAATGTGTGCTCAATTAACATGTGAATTGCAGTTGTTATTTAGTTTTCTTGGCTTATTTCAGTGCCGTTTTTGGGCGTGTCCATGGCGAAATGTTAAAAAAAAGTGTGCCTACAATTTTTTTTAGGGGAATGACAAAAAAAACCGCTAGGAATCAATCAAACTTTCGTTTTAACAGGGTTCTTCTAAAATTTTACTTTCGGTTACATTGTTGTTGTTGCTTTTTTTGACATTTTATTTAATTATGGAGGGTTAGCGCCTGTATGTATGCAATGCAAAATTGATTATATACTGGCATGTACATAAAGCCTATTAATCAATCACAATTGGGTTGCTTGCGCTTAATGGCAACTTTCTAAAGGGGTTTTTTTTTTGCCCACATTTTTATGGGCTTTCTGGGCCTGTAGCTGACCTAAGCGCTGCTGCCATAAGGCTGATGTGGCACTTCTTGGACAGAGCTGTTATTATAAAAGGGTGCGCTTTATATTTAGGAAATATACAAAAAAAATGCAAGCTTGTGATTGCTATTTATTTTTCGACTTACACACATAGAACTAAGATATTTATGATAATTCATGCATAAAATGTTGAGCAAATATGTCAAGATGTGCTGCAAAATTTTCAGAATGTTACAGAATTTATAAAATTAACCTAAATTGGATAAAAACATCAAAAGTTTAACCACAAATTTAGCTAATTCACAACCCACCATCACCATCTTCGCATATACGAGGGCCAGCTGAAAAGTAATAAGTAAGGTCTATATATCTTTCCTAGAGAAATATACTTAATGAAGTAGCTGAATAATTTTCAAAAGTCCATAGAAGAGACATAGACATAAAAATATTATTTAAAGACAATGATTAGTTACAGGGTTCAAAATCCTGAAGACTATCGCCTAGTTGGCTGACAGATCCTTGTCGTCGATTCCATCAACTCTTGCCTGGTCTCTGTGATATTCCTAAAATTTGAATGCCTAAGCTTATGATACGGCAATAAAAGTTAGTGATATTAAAAAAAATAAATTATACAAATAAACATCCGAAGACCAGTGGAGCCTCGTAAAAATCGTTGACAAAATCAGTGTGTACAAAAAATTTATTTGTAGAGCTTGGGAGCAAACAGTGCTGTCCATTTTTGGCAAACTGACAAATATATGGCGCCAGCGTTAACAACACATCGAGCCCTATTTGCGACAATAACGTATGCGCCATTTCCCGAAATTTTTTTTTATGCCAATATGTTTATAAACACCATCCGCATCTGCACCTAAAATATTACATTTTTATTTTATATAATTACGGAGATATTGGCCTGTCAATAATAACGTAAGCGTTATCCGGTATCCGCGAATATAACGTAAGCGACACAAAACCACATATGTATGTATGCAAATGCATCGCGAAGAGAACTGTTCAAACCAAGATTACGAGAAACCGAATTAGATATAAAAGGAGACCGAAAAAGTGACACCGTTATTGAATCAGAAGAATTCAAGAACCATATAAGAGAAAAAAATGAAATCAAAAGCATTTTCCAGAAAGATCAAAAAATAATAACGGAAAATAATTTATTTCTTTGCGCCAGTTTTGATCTTCAGAAAGTATTAAATACTCCACATAGCAAAAATATTACTCTATTTTATGCCAGAAAATATGCATTTTACAATTTGAGTATCTACGAAAACGGCACCAGAAATGGATATTTATTTCTATGGGGAGAAAAAGATGGGCGACGTGGATGCAACGAAATTTGCTCAGCCATGCATAAATACCTTTTAATTTTAGATGGAAAGAAAACTACGAGGGAATTAAGTTTGTATTGCGATAGTTGCGCAGGACAAAACCGAAATAAGGCCATGTTGACCATGATTTCTTATTTTATAAATTCATCGGTATTTGTTGAATCTATTAAGATTACATATTTGTTGCCAGGTCATTCAATGATGCCAGTTGACTCGGTTCATAGCACAATAGAATCGTTTACTCGAAATAGAACAGTGTGGGCTCCTAGTGAGTGGCATACAATTATTAGAAGTGCAAGAACAAACCCTTACCTATATAAATGTATACCACTAGAAAATTCCGATTTTTTAAATTGGAAATTATTGTACTTTCCAATGAACTTAAGTTAAAAGGTAATAAATTAAATGTAAGCTTGCTGGGGTCTGCCACCTTTAAAAAAGAGTGCATTAAATTAAAATACGGATATTTTCAAAACAGTCCTGAACAAGTTATTAATATCAATCTTTGCCATCATCCAAATCGTTTATACACAAAACAATGACAAATATCTTTAAATAAGTTTAATGATTTAAAATCACTTTGCGAAAAAAAAATGTATTCCAATACAAATTCATCAAGAATATTTTGGGCTTAAGACATCAAAAAAAGTCAAAGACACATTAAACGAAAGCGACGAAGATGATTAAAAGAAAATCACTTAAAAAAAAAACATTTATGAAAATTACTTTAATTTCTTCAGTCTGTGAACTCACATATATAATAAATTTTAAACCATATTATGAAAAATTGATAAAAATAAATTTAAGAAATACATATTGAGAAAAAAACAACAATAAAATGTTATCAAAAAATTTTATGTAACCGACCATTTTTAACTAAACTCTCGCAAAGTCTAGTCGCGAAAATAACGTAAGCGCCAAAAAATGGTAATTTGAGCAAATAAATCCCTGAAACGGATATATTATTTGTATGAGACCTTAAAAAGACTACCTTTTTTTATTTCAAATAAATCTACTTAACGAATTCAAAAATAATTTTAAAAAACGCTCTCCAGTAAAATTGCGTTTTGGCGCATACGTTACTGTCGCAAATAGCGCTCGACATATTGTATTGCAAAAAGTAAATGTTAAACTCAACAGCTTGTTTACAAATTATAAAGTATAAATACAGTAGTGAGAAAACGAATCGTCGCCAGCTATGTTATTTGGACTTGCATGATAATGATAGATTTGAGTAAGGTTCCAAATATTTGATTTCCTGAATTATAAATGTTTTTGGGGCTTTTTTAAAGGTTATGCAACTCTGTCCGACCGTCAAGTGTTTTGCTATCAAAATAACTTTAAGATGTTTCCAAAACTTTTTTCACTTACAGATTTTAAAGAAATAATAATTTTTTTTCAGTGTCTCTATTCTATTTGTTTCTTCAATAAAATCTCCTGCAAAGTTAAAAAATTCAACATTCATGATAATGTGCTGTAAGAGATTCAATGCTTTTAAGCACTCATTTTCCTATTCACTTATTCCTATTATAGTTATTTTTTTTATAACTTAGTCACTCTTATATATTCACACAACAATGACAATTCTGAATTCTTTACAAAGAGCAAATTTTAATTATTGTAGTTTCAATGATAATTCCACACAATAATAAAGTCATATAAATAACATAAAGTACACTTATATAGCCATTTTGGAATGCATTGAAAAAAATTGTCTATTCATTGTATGTCCGGAAACCATTTTTGATAATGAAAATTCATTGAATTTCACTTCCAGCACATATATTTGATTTTTCATTTTGATTTAATCGCTTTTTGAGCGCAATCAAAAATAGTTTTTTTTTTGTGTTCCGATTTCTTTAAAAACAATTCATCTATTTTGTCACATTTTGTTTGCCATCGAAGACATTTCGAATTTTGGTGTTTTCATTGCTGTAGTATCAAAATCGACCAACTTACAAGCCTTTCCCCTACTTAAATAATAATAAAGCATTTAAATGACAGCTGGCTTGGTAGTCTTAACTATTCCCGAAATATTTAATACAACCCTCGTTTATTGCCTAGTATTAGACGACGTTTGTTTTTGTGGCCCTTGTTAAAATGCACACAAGAGACCGGCCATGAAAAACGCGCATACACAGATACGCGCAGATAAGAGGCTGACGTTTGTTTGTATTTGTGTGTGTGTCAGAGTACACACAAGTGACTGTGTGTGTGTGTTTGTGTGGGCTTAATTGAGCACCGCTTGCACATTCCCGTTTCGCTCACATCGCACATGAGCCATGTCAAATAGTTGTCAATTATTTTTATTACAATTTTGCCAGCGCCTCGACGACTTTCTTTTCTTCTCAGCTCATCTCGTCTCGCCTCGTCTTTTCTCTTATCTGCTCTTTTATTTTTATATATTTTTTTTCACATTTTTACAGCCACTTCAACGTCTCAGATGCGTGAATACCCCAGCCCCTTAAGTTATGCTCTGCCTTTTGTCTGCGCCGCTGGTAACGCATTTATTATTGCTACGCGAGCACGCCATTTTTTTTTTGTTGCGCTTTACATTTGCTTCTTGTTCTTGTTTTTGTATTTTTTTTTCGCCTTTAGTTGATTGCTACCGAGTTGAGTTCAAGTGTAGGCTTAATTGGCATTCATCTGCAGCTGCGAGCGTGTGTGAGTGACTTACAGTATGTATGTGTGCGTATGTGCGTTTATTTTATAATTTTGCCATTTTCTGCTTTTTTTTTTTCTCTGCGCCATTGCCTTGCTGTTGCTGTTGTTGTTATTCTTGCTGTTATTTTCGCTTCTCGACACGGCTGGCTTTTCATGCGAATTGTGCGCGCTTTTCCTGTCATTCGCGTAATTGTGTGTGTTTGTGTGTGTGTGTGTGTTCGTGTGTGTGTTCGTATGTGCGTATGTCGCGCTGTGTTATTTCTCACAGCTCAGCGCACGCTGTTACCTTTTGTCGGCTGTCTTAACAGTACAGGGAAAAATGCAAAAAAATGAAAAACAAAAAAAAAATTCAAATCCAGCGGAAGTAATTTTGTGACCCACCAAAAACCCCCACCAAAAACTGTGCCCGTAAGCACACAACAAGCAGCCCACCCGCTGCTTCATTTCAATTTGAATTGACAGCTTGCGCTGCACGCCCCCAACCACCCACAAATACTGAGCTGTTGACTGTTGGCTGCCAATTATTTGCCAACACATACGTATGCGTATTTGCACAATAAATACACTCCGCGTCATTTAAAGAGTACACTCAAATTGTTTGCACTCAAAATAGTAACGAGAATTGATTGCTTAACTTAAAAACTTATTATTTAGAATCAAACAAGTACGTGCTGTCAGAGAGTACTAAAATATAGAGGCGAAGATTCGCTATTGAGTGTTAATCTTTGAAAAATCGCGTGCCAGGTGCATGTGATTTTACACCAATTGTTCCTAACTCGGCGTGCGATAGTTCAACGGGAAAAAAACTTTTTGAGTTATTTCGCCTCTATATATTTTAGTCCTCTCTGGTGCTGTTTTACTGTACTGTTTAAATTTGTTTAGCTTAGACAACTAAAATGCTATTACTTTAACGAAATTAAATAGATTTTTCCTGAATAATGTTTTTTTTTGTACCAAATACAAACTTAAAAATGGTTCAAATTTTAGTCTTCTTTCTCTTAGTCAACATTTTTGTCACTTACGGATTTCCAATATAAAGCTTCGTTACTTTTTTTTGAAAAAAACTCGAGTTAAAATTAATAAAAAAATAAAATTGAAATATAGTTGTGAGAAAAAAAAAAATTCAAGTGTGCTCTTCAAGTGGCATGGAGTGTTGGTGTGTGCGTATGCGCAATATCGCTTGTATCAGATGTAAAAAAATTCGCTGCATAATTTCAGGCGGCCGTGATTTTATTTATGCACTTAAATTAAATATTCAAGCTAATTAGCTCACTCGAAAGTTGATTTACGTCAAGTGGTTAATCAGTTTTATTTGCTGTCTCTTCACTCACTCTGGGCCACTATGTGTGGCGGGTTTCCACCTGATCGACAGGTGGTCTCAGGCAGATTCTTGCCGCCTGCTGAAGGTCAGCACTCAAATGAAGCCCTGTGCTCAACAAATTCCATTAACTGCGCACTCTTCTGAATAAGCTCGACACGATGACAGTTGGCAATTTTCGCTGGCATTTGCTGGCGGCTGGAATTTTGAACTTTAATTCGCTATGGAACTTGGAGCTTGATTAAGCGAAGTATAAAATATTTTCACAGCCAAAACCGTATCTCAGTGAATTGGAAACAATCAAAATGAACGGATTGCAAATATATTTGAATAATTTGCCAGCAATTATTTAAGCAACTGACGATTTAAATTGCAAATATTATTCTTTGGCTAACAATTTCGATTGCTTTTGAAGTGAGTAAGCCACGGTTTGATTACAATTTGATATTTATTTAAATATATATATATATATATATATACGTATTTATTTTGGTGGTGAAATATCGAAATATTATATTATATCAAACAGAAATTGTTTGTCATGCTTTGGTTATGCCTCATTGAAACAGCTATGCCTTTAAATAGTATAAAAAATATATAAATGCAAAAAATTTGACTCAAATTAATGACAATTTAGCGGAAAAGTTATCATAAAACTCAATCAACAATCAAACAGTATGAAAATTAATTTAATATCATTTTCATCAGAAACTGTTTTATTTGCATAATTCTTTTTTTCGGGCAATATAATACTGTCAAGCTGATAAAGCTAATTATATTTCGAGTTAATTTAATCAGTCAGCCCTTTTTATCCCAAATTTAGTGTAACTTAATGTAAATATCATACCTAGAAATGACAAAAGAAATTATTCTGTCTGTGCTTTGGACGGTCCATTTTATCTGCATCCTGTGTTCTGGTTCTTTACTTATATTTATGTGGATATTACCATCTCTTTTTGTGCCAAGAGCTATAAATCCAAACTTCACGTTGAACGTGCTTTAAATTACGCTTGCATTTTAATATAATCACTAGAGAACAGTGGGCGTATAAGCTCTAGAAAAAAAGCCTTTTTGTTTTCTGTTTTATGTATAGAAAAATAGTATTTCCTCCCAGATTGCACTATACACGCTCGTTTTTATACAAAATATTAAAAATTAAATCACACAAAAATAAATATCTAATATATGTATGTGGCAATGGTATATGCAAATCAAATGTGAAACTATAGATCTAAATGAACAGTCAGTTCTTGACCTTATTGTGAAAATTTTATTCAGCATACCCCGATTATTACTTGATGTAAGAAAATCCTAGTCCAATAGGAATATTATTATTTATTTAACTATTATTAATACTTCGGTCCAAGGTAAGCTGGATAGAAATTCTTAAAGATTCTCGCGTATTTATTTTGAGATGCTTAAGGTCACAAGAAAGACGTACAGTTGAAAATTTATTGACTTGCAACCGGTCTTATGACCTCTTACATTTATAATCCAACACTGACTAGATCAATGCAACTAAATCCGCAGTGTCGAAGCAAGTTAGTTAACTTGTTTGGATTCTATGAAAATCTTTCATACGATTTAATCTTATACGTTGTAGTACGTTCCTCTTCTGACTTGGTTCGACTTTATATGGGAGCAATTATGGTAAATACTGGTTCTACTTAAACTTTACGTTTGTGTTACTTTATATGAAATATGTTTTATTTTTTTAACTTCAATTGGTTCTTATAAAGGGTGTTTTTTAAGTGCGTCTGCATTTCAAACTTAAATGAAACCCAATAGAATTAACATTAATTACATATGATCCCAAATATGGTTTTATTAGAACGATTATTTCTTATTATTTAATGTTCAAAAAAGATCTCTGACAGTGACCACCACGACTACGAGTTACTAAGACTCTACAATGGTCAAGCCATATTTTTTCGGACAGTTCTATTCAAACTCGGGTTAGTGATCTGACATCTTGGAATGTCAAACGATTCTTCGGTTCATTAATTGTAGGAAGAGCTTTATAAGTACTAAAAACAGAAAATAGTTTTTGATTAAAAATCTCAAAGTTGTGTGTACATATTTCCCAGATTAATATTGTTATGCCCTACTGAATAAAATGACATTGACATTTGTTGAAAGAAACCCAAACCCTATTAAAAAAAAACACCCTATACTTAAAACAAATACATTGAACGCTACTTTCTCGTTAAAGAAACCGTCAATGTTTTTGAACAGTTTTAATGTCTTTTGAATTTAAATTTAAATTCCTACTTTTTAATGTGACCTTGTGTCACCTCACAATAATAATATAGAATATTTGTTTATGCTTTCTTTTCTTTTGAAATCCCCCAAAAATTGTTAAACTTCTTTCTCACTACGAAATTTAGTTTAAATGCTTAATTTAGGGATTTAACTTTGGGCTTCACAAAAAAAAATAGTAGATTAAATGAGAGAAAATCAAGCGGATTTTTAAAGAATTCCCTGTAGTAGATTTTGTCATAGTGAAGCTCTACTGTATATTATTAAAACTTCAAAAGATTTAGTTAATAACGTAAGACTTTCAAATTCTCTTATTGTAGATATTATTATTATATGTCGAATTATTTTACTTTTCCAAGGAATAAGCTAGAGAATGCCCATCTCTTAGGGCTTCAGGAAACTTATGGCAGTCCATTCTATGAATAATGTGTATTATTTATTTAAAATTTGTTTCCAGTGTGTTCAATGGGCAACAGGTTGAATTATGATCTGTAATCGGGACTAACCGAAAATATCACAAAAGCTTATTTTAAACAGAAGTTTGCATATAATTAATTATATTAAAATTCTCAAAGCTGTAATGTTTCTTCAATTTTTTATCTTTGTCAAAGCCTAATATGTAACATATAAAAAGAGACCCCTAAAGTTACATAAAGTATGTTAGGGAACTAGAAAAGTGGATTTACCCATGTCCGTCTATCCGTTTGTCTGTATGAGCGCCTAGAACTCAGAAACGATAAGAGATAGAGTAAACAAACTTTTAGTAAAGATACCTTTTTATGTCATATGCATTGTAGAGTTCCCAAGGAGCGTACCTAATTTTTTTCAAAATCAGTTTTTCAACCAGAGGCAAATCTGGCCCCTAACCCCAGAATGAAACTTCCAGCTTTTTAACTGATAAAAATATATAGCTTAAGGACCAGTTAAAGCAAAGTAACAATTTTTAGATAAGTTTCCGTAAAGTGACCGAGAAAAGGAAAGACACAACATAAACTACGGCGTATTTGGTGTAAAAAGTGACCTTGACTAAGGTGATTGATGGGAATATTTTTGTTTCGGTACATACTTTTTTTATACTTTTATACTTTCTTTAAACAAACATAAAATTAAAAAAAAAATTAGGCTAAAAAACAAAAAACAATTGTCTTTAGTTTGTTCCTTTGATTTTTACCATTTTGGAGGAAAAAAATGTCTTTTAATATATTTTTATTTTTTTATTATTAGTTTATATTGACAAGAACATAAATTTTTTCTTTTTTATTATTTTGAACCTTTCTTCCACTGCCTTTACACCGTTAGTTAAAATCCTCATAAGGCGTTATGGGGTTAGGCTGTTTTTTCATTTACCTTCCATGTGCTGTTATGGTACAAAATAGTTGTACTGATTCTTCACTTTAAAAAAAAAAAATAAAAAAACTTAGGCAGTAGATGTTAAGGTAAAGGGTATCTGAAAGTCGTCCATGATCGACTTTAGTCTACGACATCTTTTAACAATGGGAACATTTTAAGTACTTTTTTAATAATGAGTGGTAACCCTATAGCCACAAACAGTCACAGGAAATCTTAGTATGCTAGGTACCTTAGTATGGCACCACCGAGATATTTCCTATATCATTTTAGAGTGATTCTGACAGAAAACTTAAGCTAACTACACAAAGATGTTTTGTATTTATGGATTCATCTTTTAAAAACAAGTCCTGAAAGGGTACAAAAATAAAAATCTCATCACAGATTTGGAACTATCTGGCTACATATCAACCCCAGTTTATAGTAATTATTTTAACAAAAAAAAAATAATTTCTCAACATTTTATTAATTTCGATCCAAGGAAATTTGACTTTTGGGTTTTCGGAGAGTCTCTTAGTAAAATTTCTCGTTTTAGAGAGTCTTCAAATTGTCAAAAGTAGACTGAAATAACAACAAGTGGCTGAATTGGAAAACCAAATTCTTAACAATAATTAAAAAAAAAATTCAAATTTGTTAATAATTTATTCCCAATTAAGCTACTAATTGTGTAGCCATTGGTTTTAAAATTATGGCGCAGCATGTCAAAAAAGTCATTAAACATTTTCCCAAACTTTTTTCATTTTGAGTCTGCCCACTTTATGGCAAATAATTTGCCTAAATGCAAAACATTTTACCATAATTTGGCTAATTTTTGTCTAGTTTGGCTGCCTTGCTGTGAGGCTGGGCTGCTTGTTAGCAAAGTCATTTACAATTTTTGCCCACTGTGCCGCTTATGCTTATGCATATTTGGTTGACTTAAGTTCCTTAAGTTTCTTGTTTTAGCCTTTCTTCATAATGCCAAAGGGGCAAGTATGCCTTAGTTGTCCATTAATTTCCATTTTCATTGGCGTCGCTATTAAAACGTTTTTCCATTTTTCAAATTCTTTACACACACACACACACACACAGAGTAACGGAAAAGCTGGAAACGCTCTGACATTGAAAAATTGTTAAACTTTGGACAAACATTTGGCATATTTAAATTGACGCGCATGGCAACTCGACAAGGATGAACCCAATACCCGGTTTAAGCAAATAACCAAATTCGGTTGAATAACCGGGCAGATGAAATATTCAAACCGGAAATTCATGTGGTTTCCATTTTGGTGGTTATTAAATTTGTGCCATATGCATAGCTGTGATTAGAAGGTGCGATTAATTAATGACAAGGCAGGAAAAAAGATGGCTATAAGCATTTTTGGCAGTTTGCAAATTAAAAGTGCCAAAGTTTCCTTTTCTTTTGAGGGTTGCCAGCCAGTGAATTATCTTAGTTAATGAATGAGTGCAGAACGAAGTGAAGCTACAATGAAATCAAGCTCAAATCTAATTTTGACACAGCCAGAAATATAAATAATGCCACCCCATAGAAATTTGAGTGTATTTACGGTATATATGTACACTGTACAAAATGTTGTAATGGTGTTCCAACTTAGCTTAGAAACGCGTTAGATACATTTGCAAAATCTTTACTACAAATCTTAAATGGGAGAAGACTAATCGAAAAGTGTAACTTTACTTAAAATGGAACAGACTTTGACAATTAGGGTTGCCGTTGCTCTCCTATTTTTATACCCCGTACCATATGGTACGTAAAGGGTATATTAAGTTTTGTGCAAGCTGAATATATATGTAACATATAGAAGGAGACGTTGGAGACCCTCCAAAGTTACCCAAAGTATGATCAGGGTGACTAGAGAATTCGAGGATAACTACATATATCCACCCGTCCGTCTGCATAATTGCCTAGATCTCAAAGATGGGAAGAGCTAGAGCAAACAAACTAATATCCCTTATTATCCTACGGGAGACAAGTTTATTTTATTTTTTCGAAGTCGAGGTTCTAATTGTATGGTTCCCATTGGGGTGTTTCAGAGGAAGTTTTTTATATGTTCCAAGTATCAAAATCGGTTAACTGTATTATATAGCCCCCATAAGATGAATCGGTCGAAAAAACATTTTTGATGCAAAATTTATCTGTTTTACGCTTTTTCATGAAGTCGTCTGCGAATTACTTTAACGTATGCCATCTTTAAGATAGAGAAAGTTTTTTAGTTATTTTTTAAGAAGTTTGAACCTGAAAATATATTTGTGAGTTAGATAGGTGATAGTATAATTTTGAGATTTCAGATATTTTTCGAAACATCTTTTTATTTTAATTTTATTAATTTTTATTAAGTTTTGACTGACTGCAAATGCTTTAAATTGGTTGTTGTAGGATACTTAAAAAATCGGATACTTTTTTGTTATGGCCATTGAAGAGATGGCCTTCGAAATCTTTTTTGTATCTTCCTTCTCCTTTCTGTAATATCTGTTGCGCTTTTTACTATAAGAGTCAGTTAGTAACTCTTAGCAATCTCTTGGAATTTTAGCAGTTAGTTTGCAAGCCTCTTGATGAATTTCCCGAAAAGATTTCTGCAATTATTACTTTTTTTCTTTTCTTAAAGCAATACAAATGGGTTTTCTTTATTGATATATTCTTGTATGGCATTAAGAATTATTACGAATTCCCTGGACATAAGCGGAATATATAATGTAAAGGCGCGGCTTATAATAAGAGCATAAGGCGAAGAGTATGTGCTTCCGTTTTTTGAGTATATTTGCTTGAGTATGTGTCTAGGTGAAACATTACTCACTACGTAGTCCGGCCGTGTATCATAATAATGGAGCTGACAGAGAATAATGCACTTTTTCCTTCGCCACCGATATCTACAATGGTCTTCTAGCTTTTATTTGTCTCCTACCAATCAATCCATCAGGGTTGGTTACGAAGTCTTTCAAAAGGTTACTAGGGCTAACAGGAGCATCGTGAGAAGCTGGGAGTAGAAATTTAAGTGGCAGCGGCTGTGGACCTAACTGAAAGCAGCATCTTTGTTCCGCATCAGCACCCTTTTAGCCCTTATAGGTATAAAGTATATGCAATATTGACTTCTTTGAGTTTCTTTATTTTGGTGCAAAAACTTGAAGCTTTTAGTCAAAAATGTTTTCAGTTAGTTATAAATTTTAACTTTATTTTGTGCACATTGAATTTTTTTTGACATTTTAGGAATTTTTCCCAGTGTAAGCAACAAATTGTCATTAAAATGGGTACACTAACCATCATTATCATCAGCGTTGAGGACTGGGCAGCTGCTGATTATACATATATTTTGCTTGTCAAAATAGCTGGGAGTTCATGACGGTTTTTGGCTGTTCGCACTCCGTGAGCTGGATTGCTTATATACTACTGGGATAGGGCTTTGAGACAGTCAAATTGTTTCAACGCCTTTTGAAATGTTGACATGTTGTCAAATGAATTGGCTGATAAAGCAGGCAAAAAGGAGGGTAGTACGTAAAAATAAAGTATATTTGCATGTAGCTGTATACATAAATATATATTTGTGCATGTATACTCGTTATTTTAGCTGATGTCCCTCAATGGGATGCCCTGCACCACTCCCCCAAAGAGTTAATTGCTACAAATTCTGAAATGTATCACATAACAAATTAATGCTATAGGTAGCAAAAGTACTTATAGCAGTTATAACATAAACCCGATATTAATTGATATTTGCAATATTTGAACCGTGTAATTAAGAAATAAAACAATTTGTTGAAAGTTGAACTTTGTGTTACTTGACAAACAAGTAAGTCCCACTATCTGCTGCCCTAGACAAGCTTGCCCGAAGCATTTTAGCTAAGTAATGTGCCAATGTCTATTGCAATTAGTTTTAATGTTGATTAAATGCAAAGTCCTTATTATCTTTTTTTGTCGCGAGTTTCAACATTTAAAACACGTTTGACATTAACTTGACATCTTAAACAATAAAATATTTGGCAATTTTTCAGTTTGCGCTCAGCTCAATCCAATCCCAGATCATGCCCAGCCTTAGCCCCAACTGAAATCCAACTAACACTAATGACACCTGACAGCCATGCTAAGCTGCTTTCTGCAGCTTATATACTATATATATGTATACCTATATATTTACTATATACTCTATATAGTAAACAGTACTGTGCTGTGTGCAAATGCCATGTGACAGCTGCGTTAAACATACGCCATGTGTTGCCATAGAGCCCCAAACATTGCCAACAGCACGAATACTCAATTTAGGGGGACGGTGGCAGTGCCGAGTTTCAGCTCTCCTGCTGCTGCTGCTCTTTTTTAGAAGCTGATAAGCACTTGCCTTATTGGAGCCGTGGGCCATTGGGGGCCAGCGCAACAATTTTGGCCTGCCACAAATTCTATTACCAGGCGCTTGTAGCCGGTAGGAAAATTGAAATCATGTTCCAACAAAATGCATTAAAAATTTAACATTTCATGAAGATTCTTTTCACTTTGCCGATGTGCAGAGATTCCAGCTCAGTCCCAAAATATTATTGTACATGACAGACTATTATATGCTTTGACCTTTATACACTGCATCATGAATTATGCATTAAGCCCGAGGAAGTGTCAGTCTGAGCGTTGTAGCTTGTCTGTTCAATTTTCCCTCGCATATACTATATACTATATAGTATGTATTGGATTGGAATATACATACACGTATGTATTCATATTTTATGATTTTCCCCGCAGCTTGCAACGTCAACAAATGAAATACCACTTCAGTGGACATAAAAACTGACTTACGGCATAATCACTGTCAAATTAAATTGGGTCAAATGTTGAAGTATCAAAAGAAGTTAAATAATTATACTCATTGTGTCATTGTCCGGCTTAACTGCTTTAGAATGCTTTTACCTTTATTTAGCTGCAGGATATTGTGCACTACAATTTTAAACTCGTCGCGTCACAAACTGTTTTAATTAAGTTAGCTGTAACGTTGCCGGCACGTTTGCTTTCACAACTGGCCATAGTTTCAGGGTTAGCCACGCTACGGTTGGCCAGTATACACTCCAACAAAAGGGAAGAGTATTTCTTTTTCCGAGAAGTAGCTTTAAGTTGTGAGTCAAAAGCATCCACGTTGTAAACAAAAATATTGATAAAGTAAACTGCTTACAATTCACAACTCGTTCAGACAATAGCATCTATAGGATGCAATTTGTTTTCGTATTGGATTGTATTGTATAATTATTTATATTTTTATTATTTATTTATTTTTAGAATTGTTTAATTCATTATAATCTTATTTGTTTATTAATTTGGTATTATAAGATTCTTGAAGAGGTAAGCTAAAAAAACAATTTACTGCCGATTTGTATTTAGATAGTATTAATGGATTCTAAAACGAATGCAAGTAATCGTTTCACGTTAAATCCCCCCGCTGTTGCTTTAACTTAGTAAAAAAAATATTGAAAAAACCTCAGAAAAGCATAGTTGCAATAAACAACAAAATACTTTCACGTTTTTAAATATGGAAAGTAAGAACGTTATTTATAAATGTTTTTTTTTTGTAACAGAAGTTTAAATCATAACACAAAAATAAAATTTTATAATCAATAAAATTGGCTGACAATTTTATGACTCCGCCAGTCCATAAAGCGCACCAAACAATATTTTGGTGTTTCGACAAAAGCTGTGGATTTTCTTCAGTCAAAAAGCGAAAACTCTGGTAATTTATTGGGGCTTCGTCGGAGAACACTATTGTGATAAAAATTGCAACAATTTGCAAGCGTTGCTCTGATGTAAGTCTATCCATAGTGAAATATCAAACCAAACTCAACAAAGTGCAACTATCCGCCGCTAAATGGTTTGTAATATAAAGCAGTGCTGCTAACTCAAATTTCTGAACCTCTAAAAAAAACTCGCGATATCCATGTGGAAGACTACATCAAGCCGCAGCGGAATTCAGGCGACTTCACATGGAAATATACGGAACGGATTTTGCGAGCACCAACTAACGAGTGTATTTTTTATAATCTGGCTGGGAACGATGTTTACGGCTTTCTCCCGAGCAAAAACGCCATCAAGTCCTCATCAGCTGGGAGCCAATGAATGAAAGCATACTAAAAGCCAGACTTCATTCCAGAGCAAGAAACATAACAATCATCCAAGTCAAAGCTCAAATTTTAGTGCTGCTCTACAAGAAATTTACCCATCCAAAGCAGAACTTCGGGTGAGAATACAACAACAATGGAACTACTTAAAAACCCGCATCTGCGATGCCTGCGAGGATATTTTGGGTTACTGACCACAAGAGAAACAAGAATGGATCAGCGATGCAAATTGGGTAATAACGCAAAATAGAATAGGGGCGACGTAGCACAGCGCTATAACCGGATATCCAAGGTCCTTCAAAAGATGTGTGGAGAAGATATGCGTAACTGCATTGCTAGCCTAGTTAAGGAAGCAGAACAAGTAGCTCAACAAAATAACTTCATATTTACGATATCTCGCGAAGAATGAGCGGAAAATATTATATATAGTCTCGAAAAGATCAAAAAACAGTACACTATTTACGATAAAGCACGAGCAACTGAAAAGATTCAGAGACCATTTTAAAATGGACAAGCCCCCTAGGTACTTCCTGCTGCCAATGTTCAATTTAATATGGGCCCAAGAAAAGATGGCCGAGGACTGGTTACAGCGTATCCTTGTTGTTCTCCCAAAATTAAGCAATCTCCCCAATGTCGAAACTATTGCGGAATCCTACTCCTATCAATCGCGTTCAAAGTCCTTTTTAGGTGCATTAAGCTAAAGCTCCAGCAATAATTGAGAAGCAACAAGCTGGATTTCGACCAAATCAGTCATGCATTGATCAAATTAACACCTTAAGGATAATAGTCGAGTTGATGAATGAATGGCAGTCGACACTTAAACTTGCACGGCGTTCGACAACATATGTCGTGGAAGTATTTGGGAGGCACTCAGATCCAGGGGTTCCAGCGAAGAGTACTTCATGATGGCGAACTTTCAGACATCATCACAACTAGGTGTTCCACAAGGGCGATTGCTTTCACCGATCCTCTCTCTTATTGTTACTGACGATATTCAAAGATGAAAAAAGAAGAAGCATCTACTGGAACTTTACCGATCATCTCGGAGATGTCGCATATTCAACTTAACGATGTGAGCGTTGAATCGGCCAAAGTGTGCCTCAAAATCAACATCGACCAATCAAAATCAAGACCATTTAGGTAAAAACGGAATGAGTACCATACAACAACCACCAAATTCACCTGATTTTTCTCCCTCCGAGTATTTCACTTTCGGTCGATCCAAAAAACGGCTCCATGGAGTGTATTATAGAGACCGAGAACCCGAGATCATGAAAAATCAAAGATGGTTTTGATTGAAACAAATTTTTCAAGGATTGGATCAAACAAATTAATTGTATTTTGGATTTCTCAATAAATTCCGGGAACTTTTTGATTAAGGTCGTATATAAAAAATCGAATTTGCAGGCAATGGCGTACTCGATTTAACTGCGTAAAGAAGCTATGGAAATCTGGGGGCAAGCGCTTGGTAGGAATTCCCAAAGCAGCCGCAAGAGGGGTGACCTCAGACTTCGTGAAAAAGAAGTCTACAAAACGATATCGACGAATGTGGAAAAGCATTGGATGAAATAAAAATGCTAGCTAAAAACTAGACCAAATGGAAATACTTTATTGAGGCCCTATGCTCTGATTGATTAAAACAAAAGAAATTGTGGAGTAAAGTTTGGCAATGAATGGCTTTTAAGACTTTCCTTTAAATTTTCTTAGATAACAATTCATCGACTTTTGTTATGAGTTTTGTTTGTAACTTGCAAGCTCTATAGCGTACAGAGCTTAAAGTAGAATACAAGTTTTGGAGTATACAGTAGTCGGTACAGTAGCTATTGTTTTATAAAAACATTTTAGCATAGGGTGCCTGCAACGTTGCCAATTTGTGGGTTGCGGCTTTTCATCAACAGCAGCTTTCCTGCCACGTTTTACAGAGTGTCGTTGTGCATCACTTGCCCCTAGGAAACCATAAGAGCTTGGGACACCAAATACCAAAACCATAAAATGCACGTTATTCGTACGCAGGTGAAATTTATCAAAACAGGTTGGCATCTGACCTCCTTGCAACGTGAGAGAATTTCGCAGTTAACACCCATAAATAAAAGCCATCCTGACAACATTTGGCCAAGTTACATACGTTGCTGTTGTGCTTTTATGGTGTTAAAATGATTAAGTTGGGCAGATCTTCAAAAGATATAGCTAAATAGTGTACAAATTTAAGGCACTGAACTTTCTGTAGAATACATCACCAACCTTGGCTTGTAGACTCAGGGTCATTTCAAACAAAGGGAGCCGTATACCTGCTTGCAATCAATTTTCCTTGATGACATGCACGGCCCACAACAAATCGCTACAAACCTTGGCAGGGTTATTTATTTGATTTTTTTTTCATTTTTTAAATGTATGCAGTGTGTATACCTCTGTCGAGCACCGCCCCCAAAAGACCCAAATTTGTGCTGGTGATTTCTTACTTCCGTTTCCCCAACTGAGATGCCATGTGCTCTGCGTCACCTTTGCCATACATTTTGAAGAGCTGGTTTTGATGTGTTGTTCCCATGCCAATATACGGGTGTAACGACTACATTGGCATATTGTCAACACATGTATAAAGGGGATAGGAAATGGTGCCGCTTTAATGTATGGAGAATGCACTGGGTCAAGTCTCCATTTATCTGTTTATCTTAAACCACTTACATTTTTTATTGAGCGTAGGTTGCAGTTGAAATAAGTCCGTTTGTCACAGCAAGAGAGGTAACATATCTTCCTTAAAAATTTGCTAATTTCTGTCATATCTCTCTGGATCTTGTATATAGCTTCAGCAAGAGTTTCAACAACAACGTTGATTAGGTCGAAATGGAAGCGAATGAAAAACTAGACCAAAAGAGTTTTTTTTTTAATTGATATGACGTATAATACAAAATATTGCTCTTAGTCTAAGCATAGGGCAGACCTTGATCATCCGTCAACTTACTTTCAGGTTCCATTATCACATCCATAAAAATAAAAATAAAAAAGTGTGAATTAGGATTGCTGGAAATAAGTACCACAATGCTTAATTTTTATGCCAATTTAGGAATTTGTTACCTGAATAAAGATTTTTGTAACAAAAGAAAGCTAGAAAAAGCTTGATTATTTCACATAAGGAAAAAATCTAAACAGAATAATTAACGAATAATATCAGGATCAAACTATTTACTGCGGACTCTAAACTTTTTGAAATAAGATATGTTCGATGATAGTAACGAAAACGATAATTTATATAGTTTTAAAAATTCTTTAATTTATATTATATTGATGAACGACTTGTACCAACGATGTGTAAGAAAAAGATTAAGCATTTTTCTTTCAATTTGTGAAATAGAATAAACTATAAATTTTAAATCGTCATTTAAAAACTTATTTCTACTCGTATATCACACCGTAAAAGTATTTGGTAATGTTTTGAGTATTTTCGTTTTCAATATGTTCCAAATTTAATGATATAAATATTATAATATAGCTTACGCTTGTAAAGTATTTTGAGAAATAAAAAAAAATGTTTTTCTTAGCTCGAGATCTATGTTTCTCTTACTTTAAATAATTGTGTTCCCTGAAATTAATTCTATTTTACAAAATTAAATTAAAAACAATTTTTTTTTTTAATTTTTTGTCTTGCATTATAAAAACTATTTATGATTTATATCGCAATTTATGAATATAGTAAGGCTTTTTGCTAATGTTTCAAGTAGGTTTGGACTTTTTTTAATAATTGTTTATTATTTAGATAAATTTTATTTTGTTTTAAACATTAATGTATAAATATTATTGTCTTTACTCAAGTTTTTAAGTTTAAATTTAAGATATAAGCAATCCTAATTGGCACCTATTTTGGCTATGTTTTCAGAATTAAAGGCAATAACCAAATTTATGAATATTTTTAACTTAATTCAAGAGTTTTAATATCATTTTAAGAATTTCCGAATTTTTTCTAGATTTGTTAATTTTTTAAGAACGATGGTCTTTTTGAGCTTGTTCAAAGTCGAAATATTGACTGAGTGTCAGTTATTGCAAGACAGAAACGCAATCTAAGTATAAATTTTGTAATAAGAAACATAGCATTCAAATTTATCAGTGGTATAGGGTGCACCATCTGTAAGGTTGGTTTTTAATCGGATTTTAGTGGTCCTAGCAGATGTTAGTCTCGAGAATGATGGCGGCTCGATGTTCCCGGTGACTCTTCGAAATTGGCCTCATTATATCTTTTTCACACACCTTGACATATGTCGAAAGACATCCACTGTTTAACAACCAACCCAACAGATGGCCCACCCTATGCAAATTAACATTAAATAAAATAAGTTATTTGAATATATTATTTGCACTGAATACGAAGCAGGAAACTCGCATTTCAAAGATTTTTTATAATACATTTTCCTGTGTGGGCATTGGGTTGTTTTTTCTCGTATTGAAGAGTAGTTGGACATTTAACATACGTTTTTCGAAGAACGGAAACGAATAAAATATTAGATTTTTTAAATTTTACATGTTGTGTTTTTAATTCAAAGGCTTTGTTGCAAAAGACTCAAAACCGAATTAATTTGCATTGATATTTTTAAATTGTATTTGTTTTTCTTTTTTCAATTCGTGAGTGATAATTGATGCCAATTAAAAGTTAAATATTTAATAAAAATTATTTTTAATTATTAGTTTTTGATTCAATGCAATAGTAAAAAATTACAGTTGAAAAAAGTGAAAAAACGACAATTTTATTAGCAAAAGCGTTGCCTACTTAGGGGCGCCACTAAAAATGATCATTTTTTTTCACTTTTTTCAACTGTAATTTTTTACTATTTTATCGGTTTTATGCAATTTTTTGAGTGTTTGAGGGAAGATGGGCCGAGTTTATTGTAGATTCGAATTGAGCAGATCAAATGACATGAAAATCTCTTTCGATCCGAGCCTGCAAATTTTTTTTTATCAAGATAATCCCGATTTATTGCAATTTTTGCAATTTTTGTGGGTTTTTTTACAATTTTCTTGAATATAAAACGGCTTATTGTCTAAGTACATATGAAATTAGTATTAAACGGATCAGAATACATAAAAATTATGCGTTTCCTATATCCACAAATTTTTTTTGTAACGAAAACATCAAATTTTCGCTATTTTTTAGGATTTTTTGCAATTTACTCGAAATTGGGGGGTGACCGGCCAAAACTAACTCAAAATTCGGATTCAGCGGGTCGAAAAACATGCCCGTAGGTAGGTGGCGTCCGGTGTACAGAACAAAAAATTTTTTTTGTGTGCCGGTGTAATCTTTAAAAAGTGTAAAATTATCTTTTTACTTTTAGTTGATTTCTGCGAATTCGTCTTAAGCCACTTTTGAAAATAATTGGCAGGGTGTAAAAAATTCTTACTAACAATTGCATAGAATATCTCAACTCAGTAAATTACAAAGTTGAGCTTTTTCAAATGAAATCTACAGCATGTAAGATTTCTGAAAATGTTTAAATTACAAGTTTGTAGCTGCAACTTCTGGAAAAAGCATTACCCATAAACTACGTTGATAAAGATTATATTTCGTTAGCAGCTATACATTATTTACTGGGAAATATGTACGCATATTTACGTATTTACATATTCATATACATTCAGACGTTCGTCAAAAAAAAAAAAAAAAAAAAAAATAGAATCGAAGAAAATTGTTACTTTTTCTGGTTATTTGTTCCCGATATATGATATATATTTGCTATCAATATCTTCTCTTTTCTGTGCTAGCAAAGCTTTGAAATTTTTTAAATTAAGATGAACCATTTATGCATGAAATGAACGTTTTTTATGATTTGCGAGGATGTTTTTTTTGGGTTGAATTAGAAAAAAAAGTATCAATAAATATCTTGCTTAAAATTGGGATAAATTGAATCTAAGAATATCAAAGTATATTTAAAAAATGATTTAAGTTTGAAGAACGTGGCGTTTAAGCCTATTCTGCCAATTTGTTTTGATTTCTTTTGCAACAAATTAGTAGTATTGAAATCACATAGACAATTCGTTTTGGGGAAATTGGGAGCACCAAATTTGTGACTTCAAAGCGAATTGGAATTACTATGTCAAAAACGCAGATTCGTCTTTCGGATTACGGCCAATTGATTTAATCTTACAAAATTCATTAAAGGACTATTTTTGGCAAATCCTCACGATGGCAGGTTTAAGTCATCTCCTTTTAATTCTTTTGATTGATAATATACTTGCTACTTATTCAGGATTATAAAAACTTAGATACTCTGCATTTTCTATAACTCCTCTTTGTCTTGAATTTTTGCAGAAAACTATCATTTCGTAGCAAACACACTAAGACACACACACGCAGCAAGGTTTTATATCAAAAGGCTTCCAAAATATTTACTTTAGAAATGAAGCTGATTAACCTGTAGAAGAGTAAGTGTCGAATATCTAAAAAATACACCCAAAAAAGACAAAAAGTTCAAAGTAAAAAGTTTTTTAATTGAATTTAGCGTAAACGCTTTTTGCACTCACTCGCACACTGGTATTGCTGGCTCTTTTCTTTTCACTTTGTGCCCATAAAAAACAGAAGATATAAATCACACTGCTGTGCGCATTTGAAACGATCCAACTGTCATGGAAGATGAAACACCCAAAAAATAAAAGAAATGGCATACAAAAGGAAAAAAGATAAAGATAAAGAAGAGAGAATAAAACAGAGGCAAACTGAACTGCTACACATTTGGTTTCAACTAACAAACTAAATCTACCAAAATGCCACTCATAACAAACACACAGATACATATACATACAAAAACACTTGCAGATACTTCTGAAGGAATACTATACACGTATGTGTGTGTGTGCGTTTGTGTAACTAAGCTACAGTGCGAGTTGAAGAGCAGGGCAAATATCCAGGTCCTGCAAGAAGCTGAAACAACGCCAGGACGACGCGTTGTGATGTATTGCTTTTATTACAGCGATAAATATCTGCGCCTGAAAAGGGCGAAAGGCAAAAAGCGTCCAAAATGGCGCTGGTGAAAGGCGAAAAGCAAATCGTCTAAAGCCTTTCGAGTGCCAAATTTATTACACATACGCACAAACAAATAACATGCATAGACGGCAGAGGTGGCTGCCAAGGGGATGCTTAGGGTTTACTTATAACCCTCTACAGCACAAATAAATAAAGCAATATAGTAGTGAATAAAATTTAAGCGCCCACTGAATATTATTTCTAAATCCGCCCCTGTTGCAAATGCAAAGCACGTAGTGAAAGATAGCGAGCGAGTGCGAGAGAGAGTTTAGCGCTTACGGCTTACGTGGCGTATGGTCGATTTGCAGTTACTTCCGTTGGCATTGAAATTGATACAAAATCACGGCAAACATTTTCGCATCTCTAGCCATAATTTATTGAAGTAAAAAAATAAAGTAAAATGAGGGAAATAAAAACTGCTGACAAATATTTATGCATGAGTTTTTCCACGTAACGTAATGTAAAGTAACGTAACGTTAACATAAACGATTTTTTGTTATTGTTCCCCGAGTTGTTGGCTGAGTTGCTGAATTTTTTTCACCTTGTTGATTTTGTATAAAATTTTGTAAATTGAAACAGTCAGCGAAGCAAAACGCCATAACAACAAGAACACCAACAACAAAAACAACAAAACACCTCTTGGTCTGCAGTTCTGCGGGTCTTTGGGCTCGTGGGCTCGTCCGTCCATTGGGCTCTCTCCATTGCGTTCTTGCGTCCTTGTTCCGTGGTTTTTGTAATTTCAATTGCCCGGCACCCGGCTCAAGCATAATTTATACTGTGGTTCAGTTACAGCTGCCAATTTACATGAGCTTAACGGGCATCGTCCGCCAAATGTATTCAGACCAAAACTGTCCAAAGCAGGCTAAATCCAGGCAAGCCTGGTCAAAAGGGCAGCTGACAGGCAACGCATGTGCTTTAAGTAGCCAGCCAAGCTGTTTAAGCTTACAATGCAAGTGACCCAAAAAAAAAAAGAAGAAGAAATATTTAAAATCGCTTAAGCTGCCTAGATTTGGGACTTCGACTAAAGCATACTCTTTAAAACAAAGTAGACTAAAATACTGAACAGAGCTCTTTACTTCATCTCAAAATTGGACACACGTAGGTACGACATATTTTAATTTGTGACTCAACCGATTTTCATAATCGAAAAACTTGTATGACACCAGCAATCACATCCTGGATTTTAGTATCTGGATGTGCTGAATATAATTTTTCTATCAGAACTAGAGCAATAAGTCTTCACCTATAATCTCAAGATAACATCGTCGCAAAGGTATTAATAAAAGTTTTTTTTACCTCTAATAAGTTATTTCCGGCCTTATCTGCACTGGCTTAACCGTAAGAAGCCGAGTCAACCCCACATGGTCTAATATAACCCAACCAAACCGGTTTAACTTTACTATTCAGATTTAACCCAAAAAAAAAGCTAACGCGAACTTAATTCTTAATTTTTCCTTGTCATTTATGGAATCTATGCAAAAGGTTTCGTTTACCACATTTTCCATCTACATACAACAGCATCCATTAAAAGTCTGACTTCAAAACGCACTTCCTAATTAAGCTGCGATAGTTGCGCCACTTTCTTTTTTCTAAGAAACTTATTCAAAATAAAGTAAAGTTGCCACTTCGTGGATTCCGTTTCGACACAATTAGAGGCCATAAAAGCAAATTCGCTGAGGATGCCGATTGGCAAGCCGGCCAAAGAATACTTTTTTAATTGCTGGAAAAAAACGTGGCATACGTGCAAAACTTCAAAAGGTGCAAATTTTGAAAGAGGCAAAATAAATCTCAATGCTTCCAAATTTTGAGTTTTAATTATTACTTCCTGTTCAGGCCCAATGTATGTAACGTATTAAACCAAATCTAAAAAAAATTGTTTAGCTAAGTTTTTTCAAGTATTAAAATTAATAATAAAATTATAGAAAAAAATCACTTCAATATAATCCAATACATAATTCAACAGCTGGATATACCTGCTACTGTTCATACCAGTTGTGAATTGTTAGCAGCGTGAATGTGCACGTATTATACACGAACACATGACCATATGTAAGTGCGACAGGGTTGCACAAGGGAAATGTCCCTTATAACAAAAATAGCTAAGTCGTGATTAATTTCAATACATATTGCTACTTAAGAAATATATTTGTGTAATTTTAGTTAATATAAAGAATAATTAAGAATTAGCAATATTTCAATGAAACTAAATTCTAAACAACATATGTATAGTAATAAAAGGGTGCAGAGCTGTGGCAACCATATTTTGTCTGTGCTTTACAATTTTTTACATTGTTCCAAAAAGTTGTAGATCCTAAAATTCTCTACGTAATCGGTAAACGTTACATTACACAGTGCAACACTCAAAATGGGAACAACTTATCTTTTCCCTTTTTTTGGAGTACATCTTGAAACTAGAGAAACTCCTAAAGGATTTTGCTCAAAGTCATCAATAAGGTAGTTTTTTTATATCCGCAGTTTTTCCGCTCAAACCTGATTTTTTGGGAATAAGACCATTTTTATGGAGTCTACATATCGTAAACCGTTCGGAACTTCGTTTTCATATCTTCAGAAAAGTTTTGGATGTTGTCAAAGATAAATAAATTGTAGAACAGACACCAATAAAAAACTGTATCGAGTGTCACAAAATTACTAATTTTTAAAAAATTACCATATTTTTATGCTTCTTACTATACACAGCTAAACTATTGGAAATCTAGCATTCCTATATTTAGCGAAATAATTGCCAGTAACAATCAAAACTCTCTTGCACATGCCAACTGCATCCGAACATTCCTTAATAACTTTTGGTATTACGAAAGTGAACTCTTTGTGAAAAAATTTTCATTAGTGATTTCTAATTACCAAATTGGTGATTTTCATGGTGGGCCAGAGAGGATATTTGAAGACTCCGAATTTAAGGAATTGCTTGGTGAAGAAGCAATATCATTGCTTGTTATTCAGCAAGCCTTAAAGCCATCGAAATCATTCAGAAGCAAAGAAATTGGATTCCGTACCAGTTGAATCAGAGACATGTTGATCCGCGTTTCATTACTTCTGAAAAACCGCTTCAAACACACGATCAGAAGGGAATGTTATATCCATCATCTTCGAATAACTTATATAAAATTATGATCGGCGACAAAAATGGGATTATTACGATAATCCTAAGCGCAAAAAAACATGGGAAAGGCCTAGACATGCCTCCACGTTGACGGCCAGACCTAATATTCACGACACTCAGATTAAGGGGATACGAAAAAACTATACGGAAGTTCCGTTTTTCGTGTTAACTTGTGTTATCTTTATATAGCTTACTAATTATCTAGTAAAGTAAATGCACGTTCCATTAGAAAATTGTATGGACTGCTAAGAGCATGCCATTTTATTGTGGCGAAAACTAAAACATGTTGAGGATAACATTTTTTAAAAATTTCAAACTATTATAATTAGTATTTTATGTTATTGAAATTGTGTGAAACTTTTGAATTCCACAGATATGTAAGCCTCAAATATCTGAATATCGAAAATCAGTATTTGACCTTTCTTGAACATGGTCTCTTTTAGCTTCTTCAGTCAAATGACATCCTTAACCCTGATCCCAAATAGAGATAGGGTAATTTGGAACTTAAAGGCTGACTTAGTAGCTCATACAAAGTCAAATATTGCTATGTCTGAATATCTGACCATTGAATTAAAAGTCGTAAGAAACCCTAAAGATTTTACGGCAAACTTTCTACCTAGCCTGATAAGAAAACAAATACTTCAGAGGTATTTTTGTTAAAATCCACCATAATCAATATTTTTTCAATCGATAAAATACATTTTTGGTCTTTGTTATCGATTGTACTTCTCGTAATAATAATCCATGATTTTCCTCCAATTCGGTTAAAATTCATTTGCTATTCAATGTTCATATTTCTGATAAACTTATAATTATTTCATTTTTTTTTTTTTTGTTCGCTACCGCAATATGTTTTTTTTAACTATAAATTATTTAGCCTTTGTTAATTTTAATAGCTTCTGAACTTACTTTATAGGGTGTCTGGGGTACAAATAAATAACAAAATAAAATCGATTTTTTTTTTTAATATTTTTGAACGTTCTTTTAATAAGACTAACTTTAGACAATAAAAATATATACTCTCAAAATGAAAATTAAATTTTAGTCGTCTACGTTCCAACTACGCCAAATCAACTTATTAAGATTAACAATAAATCAGTTAAGCCCACAAATAAGGAATAACTCCCCTAGAATAGATTGATATTCAAAAAACTTTATTCGAAAGAAAAGAGACCTTCCATTCGTCAAAAACACTCCAACCCAAAACTTACAAAATTTCGAAGGCTATCAAAAGAGCCGTGGCTTCTATCTTTTACTAATAATATTTTATCGTTTTATCAACTAGCTTAATATACATGCAACATGTATGTAGCGATACGTGATCGTATTATTATATATAATCTTAGAATACATTTAAGCACATGTAAAAGGAAGCTTAAAGGCGAATAAGAATTGCAGACGCTCCTTAAAGATTTATTATCTCTATTGATATAAAAATGAAATTATCGGGGGTGCCACAGAAATCTATATAGATTTTGGAAACGGTTTGAAATCAAATCTTTAAAAATCCGTAGCTGCCACAGAAATCCTTTAGATTTCATTTTTCGAACAATTAATTTCGAATGTTTACGCTTCTGCAAGAATGGCAGCAACCTTGTAAAAATTAACTTAGAACATTTAGACACTTATTCAAATACATGTTTATCAACAGTGATCCCATAAACTTTATTCTATATTACATTCAACGATAATAATCAGCATCATTTTGCTTTCCATTTGTACAGAATAAATTTAAATTAAGTTTGAATATTTGTTCCGCCCATTACAAGAGAGTGTATGACAACCCTACTCAACAGCTGTGCTCAGCGTTGAGAATGGCAAAATTGCTTTGCTTACATTTGATAATTTGCACAAAAATAGAAAATAATTTTTAAAATGCCAATTGCGGGATTAATTGCAATTGAGGCCTTAAAAAAGAGGCAGCTGTACGAAGAAAAGGTGGAGCTTAAACTGCTTAGAGACTTATCGGACTCTTTTCCTCTTATTATCTGAAATTTTTTTTGTATAACAAACCAGCGAATGCATTTTTATAAATGGGCATTTTTTAATACTATTATTATATTATTTGTAATTCTTACGCGTTGCCATTCGTCTACCGATTTGATGGGCGGCCCATTTGCATTTGGGGTATCAGCTAGCTCAATCCACGCAGTCGCTACTGCCACCCTGTCACCACGAGTGATGCACTTGGCTATGTAAACACACTTTTCCATAAAATTAATAAAAATAGCATCCTGGACAGCATGTGGACTTTTATGTTTTCCCCTGTGCAAGCGTGAACATGAGACTCTGCCTAATCAGCGATAAGGCCGCCTGCTTAGAATACTTAAGATAAACATTATTGAACCCAAACTATTTACGCATAATCATGAACCCTTGCAACGCACATAAATCGCATAGTTTATCAGGGATGCCACAGAAAACCAATTCGATTCAATTTCAATACAATTCCGTTTAGAATGGCAAAATTGGTTTGTTTACATTTAAAAATTTAAACAAAAATATAAATTAATTTTTAAAACGCCAAAAAAAAAATCCCTACAAGGAATAAGTCAAGCGACGACGTTGCTGAACCTCTAGATTGAGTTTAAATACACACTGTAAAATCAGTTATTGACATTCACAAGCATGCGTAACATCCCGTACATTGCGACTTTCTGAGAAAAAGGTTTACAGCTCATATTTATGTAACTTTCCATTAAATTCGTAGCTTTTCATAATGGCAACTAAGTTAAAATAAAAAAAAAACAATTTTTTAACTATCATTTAACATCAAAATTCTTTATTAATACGCCAAAATAATTACTTCAAAATGTCATTATTTACTACTGCACTATGTGGCAAATCCTTTGCACGAAAAGATTTTGCACGTTGTCACAGAATGGCAAATGCACCAAATATTTTAATAATGATTTTATAAAAATGAAAATTATGAATTAAAACATTAGATTTAGTAAAACATAAAGACACAGATATTTTAGAAATTGAATAAAGTTTTCAAATAAGTAAGGCGTAATTTGTATAAATTAGTTTTTATTATTGAATTTAATCAAATCTTAAAAGATTTTAGAAACGGTTTTGAAACCGTTGCGAACCATGTCTGCGGCACCAAGAATTGGTATTGCATAGAAATTGAATCGAATTGGTTTTCTGTGGCACCCCTCTATGTTTCCTCTATTAATTTAAGAACTATCCACTCCATTGAAACCAAATTTGTGTGTTTTTGTTTCTTATATTGTGTGGAAGATTCTTAGCGTGGCTTTGTAAAATTTCGGCACGCGCTCATGGTGCATTTGAAAGATTTGTAGATCTTTATATAAAAACGTCAACAAAAAAATCAGTGTGGTACCGATTGTGTTTGTATGCTTAACCTTAGTTAGTTGAAACTTACACTAAGTGATAGACACATCTCATATAGTGTGCACAATGTAAGTTTCAAAACATAAAAATGTATTATAAACTATTGAGCAACATTTCACGTAACACTGATGGCATTAATTTGTTGTTGCAAAACTCAAAAAAACTTTAAAATTTTGGATAAATTGAATTACTATAGTTTTTGAGAATAAATAAAAAACTTAAAGAAAACATTTAAACAGAACAGAAGCAGTTGCCAACTTTCTATTCCACTTGCGAATTAGAGCAGCATAAAGATCGCTGCTCTTCTCGAGTATTGTGAAGTCGGGCAGCATCGACTGTAGCATGGCAATAAGATGAGCATTATGGAAATACAAAATTGTACAGAGTATACTATATAATAGTCTGGACGATCTGAATTAAATAAAGAAGATCGGGCGTTAGAGCGTGAAGCACCCAGAGGGCAAAGCCCAAAAGTATAATATTAAGAATTATTATATTGTATTAAATACTATAATAAAAGACTTTTTGAGAACAAGCAGATTTGTGACATTCACTTAGAAGTATTTCCTTTTTACTGTTTTAATAGAAAAGGCTTTTTTCTATATGACTTCAAAGTAATATATTTTTTAGAGAAATAATAAATCGATTTTCATAAAATTTGAGGGAAGCTCCGGGTAGGCGGATTAATTTTAGAGCCTACATGTGTAGATATAAGTCCTTTCGTTTCATTAAAGATTACAAATCTTGGAAAAAATCGAATACACAATTGACATCCCCATCAACCTAAAAAGAAAAGCTGTCAAGAACTTACCACTCCAATAATTAGAAAATGTTGAAATCCGTTCAATATGGACATAAAACTGGCTAATCTGACAATAATGTATCCAGGGGTTCAGGCGTCCTTGGCGAATAAATATTTACAAAAAAATGAGTTTCATAGAAAACTTAATAAAAGATGTTACTCAGAATTATGCAGATTGTATTACGAAAGGCTAAGTGTTCATACGAATGGGGCCAATAATTGAGAGTCCTCAGTTTTCAAACGTTTTCACTGTATTTCCGCTGATAACGCTGTAATTTTTCTTTGTACCATTCTATGAATAAATTTACAGCCATTTTTTTTACTGCCATTAGATACATATGTACAATGCTGAAAAGAAAAAAATAGATTTTTCATCCAATATAGATTAAAGAGTAGAAAGACCTGACAGGCAACATTTGTTATTGCTTTATAAGCTCCTTTTGATATTAATGATAAGTTTTGCAGACTATGATTTTTTTTTTTATCCTACGTGTAATGAGCTCAGCGATGGCTGATTAATTAAATCCTCTGAGGAAAATAGTTGAAGACCATTAGACATAGTAAATAACAATAGATTGCGTGTTTGCAGAGAAATTAATAATTGTTAATAATTATAATTATGGCGGGTACTGAATCAAAAATTTGGTAAGTATTTTTAATTGGATTTTTCATGCTTACACTATGTATAGTAAAGCGAAATGGGCATTTAAAATTATTGCGAGAATCTTTGAAGTCCAACAATATTTTTCTCCAATCAGCAAACATTGTTTTGAGCTCTATATTCCTATATTATACTCTTATAACTTGTTGCACTTAATGAACGAGTGACGTCACGTGTATAGAGAGTAAAGCAAGCGCTCTGCTTGAGGGTATGCCCAAAGTGAGTTATAATAATCACTTTAATGCGTTACAAAGTGCTTGACATAATTATTATACACTATGCGGCCATTTGAAGAGCATAAAAAAAGCAAACGTGCAGTGGAATAGAGTTAAGGGCCAGTCAAGCTGGAAACAACAAAATCTTGTTGCAGGTAATCCATCCATCTTAGGACCATAGCTTGGCAACATAGTTGCCACACTGAAAAAAACAGCAAAGACATTTCATGTAATACCCATAAGGGAGTGCAAAAAAAAAAGAGAAATAACGAGAAGAAAAAAAAAAATAAAAATTGTTTTGTGTTTTGCGTTTTGTTCCTTTATGCTCGACAAGGGTCGAGCCAAACAGTCAGCCTTGGTCAGGATACTAATAGCTTGGACTATGTAGTCCCTGTTAGTGCATAGTATTGTGTTACTGTGGCCTGGCCAGCGGCAAGCATTTGACATAATCGTTGATAAGGGATTGCTCTTCTGTTTGGTCTCATTCTCCACCTCAAGTTCAATCTCCTCAATCGCAATCCTCATGCTCATTCTCAAGGTTGTATTGTAGGCTGGCACATGCCAACGTACCGTCTTAAAAATGACAGCTAAAAGTTATGGATAGCCGGCTAAGTGTGTTTAGTGCTGCTTAGTGTATCAAAGCTATGTGAATATGTATACTCGTAAATATGAGTGGGAGTAGTCGATTGTATGGCCAGTAGCTGATGGGTCATTAGCGTGCTTGTCAGCTGTGTTTTTCTTCTTCTTCTTCTGTTGTTGTTGCTGTTGTTGTTGTTGTTGCGCTTTTTTATGGGTGTATGTCACGTGCCGGCAGCCATCACCATCTAATTAAGCAAAATCACAGTAAATGCGACCCAAAGCTATCATTTTGGCTCTTTAAATATGCACAACACACCATTTGTGTATTGCATACTTTTAGGAGTTAAGGGGCGGCAGCCAGAAGTCAATGGGGCACTAAAGACAAATTACGCATACGCCACATAAACGCATTAGCAATAAAGTTTAAGCGTGTTTGTGCTGTAAACACGTTACACAAAAATCATCCTGGCAATTTCAGAGCATACCATTCTTAGGACCTTTCATGATAACATATGATATGATTGTTTATAATAAAAAATATTTAATTGGTTTTGGTATGGATTAACCTTCCCTCCATATGCACCATATGAGATAGATACACAAAATAAAACAGAACAATAAATTCTATTGGATAGAGTTAGCATATGCTTCCGATAATAATATTAGATGTATATTTCTTTAGTAACGACTCCCATTAGTATTTTTTTTGTTCTTTCTCTATTGGAACGAAGTTAATCAACCATCGCTTATTCCCATAGAATTTATAGTACGTTTGAAGATTTAAAAATAAATTTAAAGCTTGGGAGATCAAACAAAACTCAACAAAAAGCAACTATCAGCTGTTAAATGGGCTGCCAAATAGATATATATGCCTTTGGGATAGATTTTGTATACACATTATTTATATAATTCTTTGATCCATATAATTTGTAATAAACTGTTTGAGAATTGTGTATAAATTTCATTTCGAATATTTTGCATATAGTTTTCAATTAATTTTTGCATATTTCGCACATCATTTTTAATAATTAAGTAATTATATTAATTTGCATTATTTGACGTAGGGAAAATTATATATTAAGAGGTTCTCCCTCCTAAATTTCAAATTTGTAGATAAGTTTCCATAAAAACTCACCTTAAAAAAAAATTACCCAAGTTATTTTAAGTGGCAAATAAACTGTTTGATCAAGTATTTAACTTTACTCACTTACTCATCAACTGCAATTTGACTCTTTCTGATATAGGAAATTGCTTTTAAATTGCTTCAATTAAATATAAATTTACATAATTAAAATTCTCGCATACCCGCTGAGAGTACTTTATTTGACCGCAGGCCAGTTATGCGCCAATAGTTAGCAATTTGTGGTCAATGGCAATAAAATTAAAAAAAAAAATTTTTAAATGCCATCATCAAAACAAAATTGGCCTTTGACCCACTGGGGGGTATTTGGACGAGCCCACAAACCAGCTGTGCCGCTACTTACAGCCAGAGTGTTCAGTGATGCCAAGTTTTTTCCTAAGCCAGCTTTCATCAGGTGGACAAAAGAAATCTGTATTCTGATTAGGGTCAGTAGAAGTCACATATATATATAGCGCCCTGATTGATTTATATAAGGCCTAGATTGTAGTAAAGAATTCTCTTAATAACGCTTAAATACCTTTAAGCTAAGCTGTTGAATGGATAAATCTCTGCAAAAAATTATTAATTCATGTAGCTGTTAATACCAAACTGCTTTACGCTCTGATGTATTTTTAATTTGCAATTAAAAGCATGCAGAAATCCCAATTTTTGAGCAAAAAAGTTAAAGGACATCTCACTGACGTGTCTCGACTCTCCTAATATTTTAAATGACTCTGAATAGGCTCGTTATACGTTTTAAATCTTGTTTAAATACACGCAAAGCAGTGCTGCCCAACACAGTAAGGCTGCTCAATGCTGCCAATTACATCAAATTTCATTGCAATCAAGGCCATAGGGAAATTCGTGAAAAATGTACTGCAGTGCAGACAAACAACAAGCAGAACCTTGTTATGCCCATGGCCACGTGTCTGTTCCAGGTATACGTGTACTTCAATCTTGAAGGAAACACGAAATGGCAGTGACAAACCCTCTTAAGAGCCAATTAGGCTGACTACGGACTACCGAAAGCTTAGTAGTAGGCCATCAAGGCCATCAACGTATGCTAACTAGTTGGCTCCATCCATGTTGCCAGACTTTTATGTGATTTTTGTGAGTAGAACGTGGTAGTGTTTCCTTATTGTGTGCATCATTTTATGGTTTCATACGAGTTTACTTTTGATATGCTATTCTACGGAATCAATCAATCATATACAAGCCTTGGGCTAAGGCACTTCTCTTGGAACGACGCAGTTCTATTTTTTGCCAACTACAGTTAAAGCCATTTGAAACCAAATTGGCTGGAGCTGAGATTTTGCATATTTTTAAAGCTTAAGCCGAAGGAGTCCAAATAAGGTGACACATTTTTGTGCAGATCAAATTTTGGTTTTTGTACATATATCAGTAAAATACATACAAATGGCGGCTCATTGCCTTACTGAATTGCGAGTTGTGCTCTTAGAACTAATCCCTTCGATCAGATTTAGTCACTTTTATTCCACTCATGTGTGCTTTCGTCAGAGATTTAACAGCTTTACAATATTGCTTGAAATTTGCTCGTAATTAATTTGAAGCTGGTAAAATTACTGCAGATGTGGAGCACTTGGAGCTATATTTATAGCGGCACGGGCAGTAATCTACATTCAGGCCGAGTTGTAAATCGGCTTTTCGAAGTTATTGTGTTTTTCTTTTCAACATTTTGAATTTATTCTTATCTAGGAAAAGAAATTTCTAATTTTGACCATTTGCGTCGTTTTATTTACCAAAAATATGTATAAAAAAAAAATTGCATAAATTATGCTAAAAATATAGCATACTCTGAGGAGCTACTCAGGGTCAACGAAATGTGCTTAAATTCAAAAAAATTTTTTCTGAAAAACCCGTTCTGCTGGAGCGCAATATAAAATTGGTGAGCATTTTTTTTTTTCTAGTATATTTAATGTTTCATATTATTTCAATTTCCTTTTTACACTTGGTTATTGTAGATCCAAGTCTCTGGCCAGTTTTTGATGTGAGTCGGTGTATGCCGCTATAAAGTTCATCCACCGACCTAGAAACGCGGTTCAGTTTATATCTATCTTTTTTTTCCTGTTCTTTTTCTTAATATTTTACTTAAATTCATTTTATAATTAAAGTCGAACTATAACTTGTAGTGCCTTTAAATAAATAATTAAATAATAAATGAATAATTTTTGTTTTTATGTTTCTTACCTTAACCCTTTCAGTCACTTCATTCTGCCGATTTATATATATAAATCTGATAGCTTTTATATTACCTTAATTTGGATCGCTGATGGCGAATTTGGAACCTTTTTTAATGTGGGGTGGCTCCCCTGGGCTCCACGTGCTGTCCAATAAGTTACACAATGTTACTCTAGGTACCATACTGTTTTAAAATCAGCATTAAAAATAAAATAACAAAATGTTATGTTTAGAATTTTATATAAAAGGATGATCTTCAGTTTCGAAGCTAGCATCATGATAGCTTGAATTAAGTGTCCACTGTGTCTAGATACTTTTGGAGATCTCGCAAAGTGAATTTTATTGTCAGTCCAAATGAATCTAATATATATCATCTATTGTATTTTCATTGTAAGCTTTTCTGTATGTTATGCTAAAATATTCATAATTAATATGGAAATGTGGAAATTCATGATCATTTGATCCTCAAATTCCGCGCCTCCGCTCTCATTGTATTTAGGTATAAGAGTACTTTCTGACGATCAATGTCTATATGCCTTTTTATACCGCTAATCCTTCTAATAACATTATCTTTGTTTCCAAGTCCACCATATCCAACTTTACAACATTATTCTATAACCATCCCATGAATATCACTTTTTCATATACACCGAAGCGATACACCATCGTTCAGCTACGGTTTTTTTCCTAACAATGAAAGCTTTCTATATCGATTACTTTTAGTTGTTCCTGCTGTCTATAAGAAGATTTATATTATTATCAAATTAAAAAATGTATTCCATTTCATTGTAAGGCATTTGTTTGGTCAATTCTACTATAAGAGGGCAATTTATGGTAATCGAATAATTTGACCATCAACACAAAAGATATATTTTAATGAAACTGGGAACTGGGAAAGATGAGATTGCACTTTTGTTGATAGCTTACATGTAATATGCTGAAGGACAATATGTAAACGATTTCGTTATTCAACAAATCGATTTCGCTTTATATTTTGGGAACTTAGTTTTTAATAACATATAAGAATAGACCTACAAATATGTGCATAATACAATCTTGTATACTATTACTTCCTTTTTGGGATACAAATTTTAATCTTTGCGATATCCTCGCTAAAAATTTCGCTTATTTTTACTTTAATTTTTAAAGATCTATGTTAATTTTATTATCATTTTCGTTAACTTTGCATTTAGGTAGATCAGGTAAAGATGCATAAATTTTAGTATCAGTAAATGTGCTGAGAGCGAATGTTATAATAATTCAAGAAAATTCAGAGAATCTCACTTTAAAAAGCCGAAAAATTCAATTTACAATACAAGATGAGTCGGAAAACGTCATACTTCCGGTACTTATGCAACGGTTCAATGGGACGACGTAATTTGAAATTGTTGAGCCTTACCATTTAAGCTATTTACTGAATTTTACAATATTATCGTGGAGCAAAGCTTCGAATTAAAGTTAAAAGGTTAACTTCTACAATTTTTTTCAAAAACTCTTTTTTTCTGAAGAATCCAAATATATTTCGTAGCTTTTAAAGTAGATTGAGCAGGTTTTTGCGCTCATCTGTTTAAAGTACTTCTAAACATATTTTCTGGATATAGTCATGCAACATTCTGGAAATAAACATTTATTCGAAAAGAGCATTTTTAGAAGATTTTTTACTTAATTAATTCGGAGATTTCAAAAATCGGCGAATTGACTTTTAGTGTTTGACATTATGCTTGGCTTCATAACTCAAACAATAATAACTATTTTGATCTGAGATTAAAGACAAATTAAAAAAAAAAAATTAAAAGCCGATAAAAATTGAAAGTTTGTCTTATTTTTTAGACACCGTACGAGGTGTGTTCAAAAAGAATCGCAGATTTTTGAATTTTCGTTGGTTATGGTTTCGTTAATTTCGTTTTTCACACAAAATTTGATACAGGTTCTTTGATCCTTTTTTTTGAATAGGTAAAAATCAAAGACGAGCCAAAACACGTGCAAGCAAGCAGCTGTCAAAATTTAAGGGAACATTTAAAATGGCCGAGCTTGTCGGCATAAGTGAGAGACATGAGTACCAACATAACGCCACAAAAGAATCTAAATTCGAATATGCCTAACCAGGGAAAATTCAAAAATCTGCGAGACTTTTTGAACACACCTCGTATATAATGAAATAACTAGTAACCTAATTCTTAAATACCAAGTTTTTTTGTATATAAAAAGGGAAATGACTATAGGTTTTCTATATGCAAAACAATCATATTGACATAAAAATTAATGCACATTGATTTAATTTTATATAATTGAGAGAGGATTAGAGGATTATTTTGACCAGGTCCTTTAGATGGATCTTTTTTAGTGTGTTTTTGCAGCGCTCATGGCACTCCATTGCATATTCTCGAGATTATTTGATCAATTCCATGAAAATCGAAGCACTAGAACCTTTGTATGGCCTCCACCACCTTCCTCATTAATGTAAAGCTTAAACCCAAGTATTTAAATTCCGTAAAATCCTTTGGTTATGAACAGCATCTGGATGGTTGTGTAATAAAAGGTTTTGTTTATTATAAAAGAAGCATTCTTCATAAATATTGCTTACTACAAATATGTCTGGATTAAAGACCAGAACACAGCAATGCAAAAAACGTATTTTATAAGCAAACAGTAGCGAACTGACAGTTAGGTGGCGCCAGCAACTTATGCTAGATGGCACCAGTATTAAAAAAGTAAATTTCAAAATCAAATGGTAAATATGTTTTATTCAAACAAAAAATAAACAAATAAAAAAGGAAAAAAATGAATCGTTCGCAAATACTATTACTAGCTATTAATTTTACAAAGTATGAGAAAAAATCGTACCTGTAATGTTTGTACATCCTATTGCACGTGCATTTTTTTGTTTTTTGTGCTTAAACAGAATAAGTGATGTTACTGCTGGCTCCATCTATATAATTTCCAGAATGATATAGGGAGCACTGTTTGTTGCAAAGCCCTACGTACCAGAGAGCAAAATTCTTGGCGTTACGAGTCATGGCAGCTTTGTTTTTTACTTTATTTTAAATCGTTGCTTTTTGTACTGCTGCGTACTGACCTTAAAGTGTTTTCTAACGATGGGTTCAAAAGTGACCTATGTATATCGTTTGGAAATTTATAGAATAATTTTTGATCGTATTTAATAACCCTTTCAAGCCGACTGTTACTTATTGGATTCAAATGCAAAAAAATCCGCTGTATCGGAATATATTGCATTGGTTATTGATTTTATTTAGTGGGCTGTTTAATTCCGGCATTTATATGCATGTATTTATTTAAAATACTTAGATTAACTGCTTTTTACGTTAATGCATCGAGTGCCCAAAAAATTTCTACAAAAGTGTTTCAACGTTTGCTTTAATAATTAACTAATAATAATTTCATTATTAGTTATATTTACTCAAGAAGTGGGGTTTTTGCATAAAAAAATATATTACAAATTTATTCATTTATAAAATTAAATAAAAAATATAAAATATTTATTCAAGAGGTGGGTTTTTTGCATAAAAAAATATATTACAAATTAATAAATAATCAATAAATAAAAAAATAATATAAATATTTGTGAACAAAAGCTGTTTGTTTTTGTGTCAGGATTCTATTAGAATCCTGTATGTTATATTTTGGTGGGGCCAAAGTAGGACACCTAGGACTTTGAATTTTATTTCTGTGACTCTTTGTGGCTAAAGTAAGATAATTCTAATGTCAAATATTTCTTAAGTTATCCCATTTGTAAATCAGTCCTGAAAGGGCTAAAAGTACCTATACATTTTTTAATTATTGATTTAAGTATGGCTTGCAAAAGTTTTTTCTTTCTATACAGTTGAGTTTGTTTCTGGCCAATATAAAAACGCCTCGGGGTTGAGTTTAATTACAATTTGATTTACCAAACAAAAAAAGGAAGGCCGCACGTTTTATGTTGGTTTTTTTTTGCTTACACAACGTTAAGTATTGAAAAATTTCATAAATGCATAAATTGCAGCTTTACTAAATAGATCCAAAATCCAAAAGTGCTTAGTAATTTTTTTTCTTCTTTTCTAAGCACAATGCTAATTACGGCATCAATTTAAGACGAAATCCAAGTGCGCTCTCAGCCAGAAATTATTGTCATATAATTCACATGCTCAATTGCAACATGCTGATAAAAATTTGTGGTCAAATTATTTTATGGTGTCTTCTTGTAGCTCGTCTTGTCTTGTCCTGTCTTGTCTTGTGCTGTGCTGTCTCGTCTTGTCCTGTACTGTCCTGTCCTGTCTTGTCTCATCTTGTCTTGTCCTGTCTTGTGCTGTCCTGTCCGGGCCTTGTCTTGTGCTGTCTTGTTGTTTTGTCTGGCTTGGCACATCGTCTTAAGTGCGCCGATACGACCCGGCTCACCCAAATGCCTAATGCCTTTGACAAGTGGCAAACCATTTTTTAATGTCACTTTGTTTGGTCAAAGTTCTTTAGGAGAGAGAGCGTGAGAGCGCAGCCGAAGCTGCAGCGGGAAGGGAGTGAGGAGTGAGGTGGGTAGTGTTAAGGAAAGCCCCCGTGGCGTGTTTTTACTGCCCAATGGAGCGTAAATTTTTTGAAATTGAAATCATGAGACATATCAGACATTGCTTGGTGCTGTTTATCTTTTTTTGGATGCCTCGCAGCATGCTAGCTAGTTGCCAGCCATAATGCTTCATTGCGCTTTATGTATAAACACTCACACATACGCACATACACAGACAGAAACAGAAACAGACACTCACACACACTCACATACAAAAAAAAAACACACACTCAAAGTGAAGCTTTAAGCAGATATTTTAGACTTGTAGCATCAAGCATCATGATTACTTTGGGCATACTCATAAAATTTTCAGCCGCATCGTTGCCTAAGTACACACATTCACACACACTCAACAACACACTCACACACACTCTCCTTGTACACTTACGCACACACAGAGTTAAAGCCCTAAGCCGTTTAAGCACTTGGCCAAAGTGTTAAGTGTTCAGTCTGTTGTTGCTGTTAACGTGTTCACGGACTCTGTGTGTGCGTGTGAGTGTGTGTGTATATATGTATATAATTACACCTTATGTAGAACCGCCAACAGGTGTTGTAAACTTTGTGCTATATTTAAGCTCTGGCTGGCTTATTTAGTTTAAAGTTTTATTCAATGTTTATATTTTGGCCATACGCTGCGTATACTTAACGTACGTTTGTTCAAAATTCAAGCAAAAAGTTTCAACAAAGTGTTTTTCATTTTGCATACGCTTTTATTGTTGCTTTACTTTATTTTTGTGTAAAATGTTTTTCCTTTCTTTTTTTTTTAATTTTAATTTAATGCATAAATCTTTTAGCTTTCATTGAATTTTTGATTTACATTAATGACAATTTGCATTCACTTATTTTTAAAGAGCAATCTTTTTGATTAAGTTAGTACCAGATACATATATATTTGTGTGCGTCTGTGTGCTTATATGTGTGAGTGTATGTATTTTTGGGCCGCCAAGTTCAGGTTCAATTGTGCATAAAACAAAGTTTGGTTTCAACTTTTTCATGAAGTTTGTGCAAAAAGTTTTTGCAAATTGCACAAATTGCCACTAAACAAAAATAAGTAATAGAACAGAAAGACGAAGATGAAGACGAAAAAGAAGAAGAAGTAGAAGTGGTGGAAGCAGCAGCTAAGATAAAGCCAAGGCAGAAGATGAATGAAGTTGAAAATAAGGAGGAACAACTTGGCTATTTATGACTGGGCCAAATTGGACACAATTTGGTTACAAATTATGTATGTATTAATGTTAATTGTCCTTTACATATATCTCTTATTTTGATATCCTTTACTTGCCTATACATAATTTTAAATATTTAAAAAGTACTTGCTATTTGGGTTACTTTCAAAGAATTTAAATATACAAGCTATAAGAGAGGATTTATTAAGATCAATACGCTATGGGTTTTGTGCAGAAGGATGATTTATGGATATGGATGGATTGACGATCATAAAAGCATAGCTATGAGACCTTTTGTCTTAATCTTATCCAGGGACTTTAGAAGCGATTTTGCTTGTTGCAGCCCCTGTTCTCCTACAGCCCATTTATTAGCCGTGTTCGTACTTGTGGACCAACTAATACCACAGGAAGTCGCAGAAGACTTAGTCGGTGGTGGTGGTTGGTCAGTTATCGCGTTTATACCCACAACTAAGTGTTCAGGTACTCAACATAACACGCCTCTCTTTAGGGAAGCACTAGCTCCAGACATAGGTTTCACGTAATATAAGCGTATAAGAATAATCTGTTAAGCAACCCGTTCTCTTAATATGTTATATTATCATGACGTTGAATCCGCAGCATAGTTCCAAAGTTTTTAAGATAGGTCATAAAATAACAAATATTGGGGTCTGCCTAAACTATTTCTTGTTCATCTGTGATGACACTCTGGAGTCCAGATCCCATGTGACTAAGACATGCTAAGAAAAATTAAACGTAAAAAAGTGGTGAGAATTTGAAAAATTCGGGCCATTAATTAGTAACGAGGCGATAGAAGAAAAAGTCAGAATGGGTAATTCATAGTCATCTGATTGATTGACCGTCGTGGTGGGCTTCACAGAGAACAAACTGTGAATGACAGATTTAATGTGGTTGGTGTGATTTCACGCGTCCTTTGCATATGGTCAGATATCGCAGATTCTTAAAAGCTTCCCCTCACCGCAATTCTGGTGGAGTTTCTAGTGTAGCACATGCATTTCACTTTGAATAAAATAAAATGTCGGATTTTTTATCAGCAATATAAGTAGATCCATCAGTCTAAGCTTTCCCTAGACCTATATTATTTTTTTTTTTTAAATCAATGAAAGCGTTATTTACTAAGCAATTTGGCTTGATGTACCAAAATACATTTCAAGTCAAAATTTATAAATGGAAGTGTGTGTAAATTTTAATAAATGGTTTTATGTATAAGGTACAAAAAAAGATCAAATAAAAAATTCAATTGTATAGAACACCAATACAGTGCGAAAAAAAAGTGTTTGGTCTTATTATTAAAGAAATTTTAATATTCCTTTTAACTATCAATAATTTTTCTAAAAATTTACTAAACCATCAGCATCAATATATTTTTTTTTGGTAGAATTTCAAACCGGTTTCATTTATAATTTTTATTTGTAATCGAATTATTAGGGGTACAACTTTGCTTTTTACCCTAATCTTTAAGGCCTTATCATTAAAACGTGGTATTATCTTCATTATTGAAATTACTGCCAGTTGATAGCTACTACTTTGTCCCATCTTGCTGTTGATTATAGAGCAGTATCTCGTCAAAACGATGATTCTTTTAAGACGATCCATTAATCTCTCATAAATGTTATATGTATCGAAACCCATGGTAATCCGTCGCAGCAATATCTGGAGAGTATGGCGGTAGGAGATCCCTTTTAAGCGTGTTCAGGTTTGCGACATGTTCTATTCGAGCATCGTCATGCTAGAGGATAACTTTGTCATGTATCTCTCGGTACTGCGGCCGTTTTTCCTTCGATGATCTCTATTGATCTTTATCTAAGTTCCTCCATTAGCGGACTAGATCTTTTGGCTTCTTGCCCATAACGAACTACAATTAAATCTCCTGTACTGAGCGCATTACATTTAGATATATGTATTCAAGTTTCAAGATGCTAACTGCAAGATGCTAACTTTGGCGCCCTGAAGTCTACTTTGCTTTGTGACGTCAAAGTGCTTGTGTGTGTGTGCGCATTCGTGTGTGCTGCTGGCATGACTGATAATTATCACATTTTACAAAAGCCAAACAAATTAAAATGTCTTCGTCATCTAAATTAATTTCCACTTTAATGTTATCTTTTGTAAACATTTCGCTTTAGGCATCAACGAAACAACACCAACAACAGAAGCAGCAGCAGCGGCAACAACAACAACTATTTGTAACTATAAAGCGACATGAGGCCTTAACAACAATAACAAAAGCAACAACAGCAACACCAAAAAACACCAAAGACAACAACAACACAGCGACAACAAGCGCGGAACCGAAGCAACCGTAGAGCACTAAAAACCCAAATTACAAACAATTAAAAACGAAAACGTCAGGCACGCACAAAACACAGCGATATATCAAGATACACGCACACACAGACACAGATACGCACACACACAAGCTCACGCACATGTATATACACTGATAAAGAGAGCGACATTTATGGCCAACTAAAAACTGAACAGCTAAGAGGCCAGAACGGGCCAACTTGGGCTTGGGGCCCAAACAAACAGTCTACAAAAAAAAAGCAACAACAAACCAGAGCAGCACCAGAGTCGTGGACCACACTCAGACCTTAGTCCTGCAGCCGGGGGCTGCCGTTCAACAACAACACCAACAACAACAGTAGGCCATCAAAATCAGTCACTAACGGAACAATAGGCGACAACAACAACAACAAAAGCGGCAATAAAAAAAAGTGCGCATTGTTTTGTATATTCCTTTTTGCGTTTTGTTTTTGCTTTTGTTTTCTTTTTTTTGATTTTTTTTTTGTTTGTCTGTCTTTCAACATCGTTGGACCACATCGCTGGCATCCGTCAGAGCTCATCGCCTCTGGGCACTCAATTAAACCCAATTCAACGCAACAGAGTCAAAGCATAGAGAACTCAAGTTTAAACGGCATATTAAGTGACGCCAGAATCCGCTAAACTGTATTCCTTTACCTACCCCAGACCATTCTCCAAGGAAAAAACCAAACAACCCTTGCCACCGAAAGCAAAGCTGAGTCGCAGGAGCAGGAGCTGGAACGCAGCAGCCACTTAAAGAAACCGCAGTAAATGTCATCATGAAACTCAGCGTGAGCGCGTACCGGGCGCATGCATCCGCACACAAAAAGATACTCTCTAGCGGCTATCATTCACAGCTCAATTACGGCAGCACTGGAGCAGCTGCTGCATCATCGTCATCCTCAGCGGCGACGGCCACCACGTCGTCAGCGGCGGTTCCAGCAACGGGCCTATATACGGTAAGTTCGAAGCAAGATTGGTCGCTTAGGAACACACTTGTGACATGTCCAAATAAAATTTCTTATAAAGCCCACAACATAGCACAGCCCTGCACTATATATTAAAATAAGATAAAAGGACATTTTTTGTGCTACATATTTTATTTACAACTACCCTACGACGCACCTGAATTAAGGTAACAAGTAAAGAAAGCTTTCAATAAAGCTTAGTATTATAATCTGCTTATGCTATTTTACAGATTGCTTTTATGTTGTTTTAGGGATTTACGAGGGCAAGCTGAAAAGTAAATGGCTGAACAACTCTTAAGTTTCCTTTTCTATTTGTTTATATTTGCCAGCAGTAGGTTAGAGTCAAATTTGTAGAGCGCCTGGGTCGCTCTGTGCACCCTGTGAATTTTGTTTGATAGATGACGACTTTAAGTAATTCACAAAAATGTATATAATTATAGTAAATATGTTCTAAACAATGTGACTAAAATCGAATTTGAAGCTAAAGGCCACTCTACACTGTTCAAGCGCAGACTAAGCAACGTTTTAAATTAGGTCGAACAAGTGACGTCACCACTCTACAAAAAGTTAACAAACTTTATTGCATGGCTGTGAGTTTCAAAATATTTTCCGTTTTTAGACATTAAATTTCAAGTTTGCTCAACTGATAACAACATAATCATAGTAAGCCGTATCAACATCACATAATTATTACGTATACGAGTACGTAATTTTTGGGACCTTTAAGAAATCTTGAAGTGGCTGTCATAGCAGGCAATAGAAGCGGAGAGAGATTCATTTAATCCCAAAAAGAACATGAAGCTAAACTGCATATGAGCTCCACAAGCTATTTTACATTGCAGGGTATGATCCACAAATAAGGAAAGGGGTCCTATATGAAATGTAGCTTTCTTTGCATTTATATTTACTGTTGATAAAAAATAGTTCCACTACGATAACCCAAAGGAGGAAAAAGCATAGATACTAACTGGCCATACTATCAATCGAGTAGTGATTGGAAAAACTTGGTTGGCGTCGTGAATTAGGTTGTGGGAAAACATTGATACACTGCAAAGGAGACTGAGTCGAGTTACTTCTCCAGATATGACAACATTATTTTTCTACTTGATGGTCCGTATGTTGTGGTGGTGTCCAAAATCTGAACATACATTGCCTCTTCCATATATCATTTATTTCAGCCAATAACATATATAAAATATAAATTTGGTTTGATCCTTTCGATGGACTCTACTAATGCTGACAAGAAGGAAAACGTTAGTAGTTAGTAAGTGATCATAATTTGAAAAAAAGCAGAGACCAAAAAAAAGTTTGCCAGTTGCGGGTCCACCTAAGGGTTTCGGGTCCAGACCGCCTATCTCCAAAGTTTAAAACGGGTTGGAAGTCTTTGGCGATCTCTGATGTAAATATATACAATTCGAAGTGAAGAACCCCCCAAGACGAAATCAAGGATCGCAGCAGTATATTTCTGATCAGAAAGAAAGCATTTGGTACCAAGAGCTAACAGCTCAGATGTTATGGCAATGCTCTCCGAATTGGTCCCACATGCACCATATTGTCTGGAAACTTGCTAAAATTCCTCGACGTAAAGAGATTTTCGGCTCAACTAAGATATTCACGGACGATACCAAGTTGGAGGATTGCAGCATTTTTCAGGCAAAAGTAATGGCAATTCAGGGACTCTTACAAGAATATAAAACTCACTAATAGGTAACAAAAATATCTGTATATACTCGGATTGGCAGGCGGTTATTCAGTCTTTCTCCTCTTTGACATCATGAATAAGTAACTGAACAATACATATCATCTGGGTCCCAGGAGACGCCAGCATCCTCCTTAAGGACAAGGAGCGTCTTGGTATTTCTATGGCCAGCTGCAAACTAAGCATAAAAACCCATTTCGCTAAAACTGCAAGCAAACATGGAATGGAATATCCAATACCAGGACGATCTTACGGAAAACTGCTGGAAAAGAACCAAAAAACTTAGCTGTTTAAAAAGAGCCTAATGCTCGAAAGTTATCCCTACAATCACCGGATACTGTCTGGTGAGAACTCAAGTCTTAACGTTTCTACTTCTGTGGAAGTAATGGCGATGCGGAAGATCTGAAGATGGTAGAGAGCATCTTATGCCCGTTTCCAAATGACTTATCGCAGCTTTTAGAACAGAGCCCAAAATGCCTTTCGAGCTTTATTTAGACCACCGGATGGCTGTGAATTAGAATATCTAGGGGATTTTTCTACTGGGGAAGGATGGAGGAAAGTCTACCATTACGTTATCAAAACAGGCGTATTTTCTGGCTTAAGTGAGTTGGGACGCCATGTCACAGCTGCTGCCTTAGCCCAACCTGAGGAACTATGATATACTGGGAGAAAAGGATAGCTCGCACTATGCTGATTTTCAGATATCCCAACTATAAAATTTTCTTTGTTTTTTTTTTACAGTGTTCATTGAATTGAGAATGCTTCGATATAAACTTTAAAGTACCCTGTACCAAGACAGTTCGCCGAATTCGAATTTGCTTCTGTTATCCAGGAAACACCGCAAGACACATCTAACTTGAATGCGTTGAAATTTGTGAAATGGTGTTATTAAAAAAATTTAAAATAATATCGAACAAGAAAAACAAATTTTAATACTTCATCATTTATCAACTCGGTGCTTATAATTCTCAACTGGTTTACTGATTTATACAATAAAAGAATTTTTTTTCAGTTAAGAAAATCAAGAGCTAGATCATTTTTAAGCTACTGGAAAATATATCTATTTCAAGTTTTGCCTTACTTAATATTTTATTACATATTTTTTTAAAATGAACTCCGTTTAATTTGTTTTGTTTTCCGAGAGCATGTTTTTTAAATTACGCAAAATTCCTGAAGTTCAACTTTTCATAAAGAAAGTGGTTAGCTAATTACTTCTCAACTTTATTATACAAATCCAAACCACAAATTGTGCAACGTAAGACCTGATATATGGATATATCCACATTCCACAAAATCTTGAACTTCAACTTTTCACAAAGAAAGTGGTAAGCCAATTACTTCTGAACCTGCCCTCGTTTGTATGTTCATTTTATTAAACAAAGCAAACCACAAATTGTGCATCGTAAGACTGGATAATATGTGCCTAACATTCTATTCATCAAAATATCCTAAAGATAACTTATTAGAGACTATTCAAAATGATTTATATAATCAAATAAGTATATGACAGTAACGAAAACAAAACCAATGTAGGATAGTGTATTAAAATAGCAACTGCTACTCAAGGAAGACCAGGCTTAACAACAAATTACTGTATGACAGAGTTCTTAAAGCCAAAAAGCTTATAATGTATCCTTTTGCGACCGTATTAAAAATGTGTCCTGCATATATTCTTGTTATATAAAGTTCTAGAAAAATATAAAGCTACTCATCTGCTTTTTTTCTGCGTTTTCCCATCATTTTGGAGCAACAATTTCTGGAGTTTTATGTTGCGCCATTTTTTTGTGCTTGTGGGTACATAATTCAACAAATTTATACTGCTAGCATTATTTTTTATGTACATAGCTCTATTAAAAATTACGCCACGGTCTCATCGTGCCGCATCCTCATAAAATTGACGATGCAATAGATGCAGTCATCTAAGAATTGTAACTCAAATTTTTTGTTTACGACTAGCCATAAAAATTCATGTGGTTGTTGTGGAGGGTTTTTTTGTGGGCTATTCTATTTGACGTACAGGTAAATAAATATTTGATCATGTAGTGCATGTAAAATATATATCACTTGACTTGTATGGGTTAATCCTATAAATTTAATGACAAAAAAAAAATACACTGCCCACTTCATATTTTAGCTGAATCTTTTTATTTACTTTTTTTGGCTACAGGCTATATAGCCCTTGGTTTAAGGGAAGTATTGATTTTTGCAACGAATATAAGGTGGAGCAGCTTATAAGACGTGACCTTCGGGCTAAATGTAGCTACATATAAGCACCTACATCTCAGAGATCACACGACCAAGATATACCAAAATATGCGATTTAACGTAAAGTTCGTCGATCAACGTCGATATCCTCACGGAATTCAATATCAGATGAACATCCCTCTAGTACGGATGGTTATTGTAGAGCTAGCGATTTCATTAGGCACTAGGTAATGTCCAGTAATTGCCATGCTATTTACTTCTTCATTTCATCTTATAAACAAATGTCAAAGGCGGTAGGTAATCGCCACCAAGCCTTTTACCAGTAGACCGCAGCATCACTACTTATGATCTTGTACACTAGTAGACAGCGTAGTAGTCACCAGTATTTTATACCTATTGAATTCCTTAGAATTAAAAACACATATATTTTAATATTATTGCAGAGTTATTTTTATCTAAAACGCTGGAGGGATTTTTTAAGGTTGGATTCAGACGGTCCGGCTCCATCTCAAATTGTATCTGGAATTATACAAAAATAATATTAGGGCTAAAAATATATATGAAAAACTTTAATGAGCTTATCGATTATTGCTTCATAGAATTTTTGACTGTTTTCATTTATTTGCCAGCCGTGCAAACTTGACGGCAGCCCAAACAAAAATAAACAAAATTCCAGAACATTCAGGAACTGTCATACGTCTGTTTGTGTAAATTTTATTTGCGGCAAATACGTAGAATACACACAAAAAGATCGGCGAAAAATTCGGCTTACCTCATATTTCGGTATTAAGGAAAGGAGGCTTTTTTTCCTTTATTCTTTGCGTTTGATGCTTGGCATATTTCCTTCGCCGTCCGTTTACCTCGCGCATTACCAGGGGTGTGGAAAGTAGGTAGCAACATTTGATAAACGATGTTAGAAGTTACTGGAGCCACTAGAGGGATTTTAAACGATATAATCAAATAAATTTCAACTTTGGAGTCTCTTCGCCATTCCCACTGTTCGGACTCGGCCTTAAACTGTAGATCTCTGTTCTCTTCATATAATTATTAATAGAGATCCCCATGCTCCTTGCAGGGGCGACTGGCAAAATAGTCAGTCAGGAAAAAAAAGAATATTTATTAATTAAAAAATTAGTGTCGTCCAAAAAGGTGTGTAGAATCATGTGCACCAGACTACATTTATAAAGGTATAAAGACGGGGTCATGGATGTCATGGGCTATACACACCAATATACTCCAAATAAGACTCTTTTTAAAATACAAGGGAAATAAAATCATCTTAAGATGTACCCCAAGACATATTGTAGCTGAAAGGATGACAAAGAACGATGGTGAACTTGCTTAGGGCAGACCAAGCCACTCCTTGTATCTATAACGTATATAAATAAAATAGTGTTATGTGAATTACTATTTATAATGCAATAACGACTGGACCCATTTTGATGATCTATAACTTGTTGCATTCGTCTGAGTCCTGGTTAACAGTTAATAGAACAACTAATAAAATGGAATAAATTGGAGAAATTCACATAAAAAGAAGTAAGCCGCGAAATTCTCTTGCGAAGGCAGGGTTTTAAAATTTCAAGAAAATACCTTGATTGAGCAACGCAAACTTAGGAAACACAAGAGCTAGATTGACTGCAGGAATTGCGACACAGTAGTTTCTGTTAGAATTAAGAGGAATCATTACTATACTTGCTTATGGACTATGATGATCAAGTCGGAGGAATAACATTTCTTTCTGCTTCAAGGAATGAAGCTTTCAATAACTGAAGAGCTCTAGAGCTAGTTGAGACTCCCAATGATTCCACAGTAGCTCAGAGCACGTCTATGCAAGATGTGCATCATGGATTTTGTCATCAGTAGATACTCTGAGATTGAGCAGGAACGCCCCAGAATCTTTCCTTTGTACTGTAGTGCGTTGCTCTACACGAAAAAAGAACATATTAGTTCTTTAGCAGACATCAAATTGCAAAAAAAAAAAAAAACCATTCCAAGTTTTATTTCGTGAAGCGGACTAGCTGAGGAACTCTCTCTCTCTCTGGCTACTAAGTATCTCAATGGTACATTACGAAGGCACTGCAGCATGCCAATAATTTATTATGATATTACAAACACCTCCGCGATTTCTATAAACCAGCATTCTACAAAAATTTTGGTGCTCTTTTTTTTGTCTAGATGCAGAGTATCCCACTGTCGGTCATTGCCCCGACTGATATAATTTTTGTCTTTTTTTGATGCAAGCAACTAAAACTTTTGGTACATACAAATTTATGCCATCCGCGGGGAGCATTTGAGATTTTTGTTTTTTTTTTTTTGCCACAAACCACAATAAATTTGAATTATGTAAAGCATTGACAACAACAACAACAAAGTAGAAAGCGCAAAGCAAAGTTTTGTGGCACTTTTATGTAATTACCAAGTCCCTCCGGGACCATTCGAGTCTGGCTAACAACTACAATATATATAAGTACTATGCCTTATAACAGAAAAAAATGTATATACATACATACATATATAATTGTATGTATGTATATAAATAAAAAGATGTCACCGAGTCAGCTGAGTCAGTTTGTTGGCTTAACAATTGTAAGCCTGTTGCATAGTAACCAGCATAGGGCACTTAAACACAATTTACCCCAAGGGTTAAATTTCATATCCTTGTACATATTAAGTTATTATAATAGTTTTATATAGTTAGGCTAAGAAGCAATAAAGGCGGAACAAGCCTAACGGAGCTGAACGGAGTACTTAGTGCCAAGAAAGGTTAAAGATTTGCTGAGAGACTTGGTTTTATATAAAAGGTAAAATGCAGCATAGTCAGATTTGGTTCAGGAGCTTAAGCATTCTTGAGATATAGACTGGTGTTGGTAAGAATATTTAATTGATCAAAATATAAAAATAAAAGTTTCCTAGCTTTTAACATTTGTCCGTACACGCATAATTCCTTAAACAATTATGATATTCTTTATTTATTTATTTATGCTTTTTATTTCTGAAAGGTATTTTAAGGCATTTTTTTAATACCCTGTACCGTATGGTACCAAGGGTATATTAAGTTTGTGCAAGCCGAAAATGTATGTAACATATAGAAGAGAGTCGTCGGAGACACCCCTAAAATATGATCAGGGTGAATAGAGAAGTCGATATACCCATGTCCGTCTGTCCGTCCGTCCGTTTGTCCGCTTGAACGCCTAGATCTCAGAGATGGTAAGAGCTAGAGTAACCAAACTTTCACATTAGATCCCATATTATTCCATAGGAGACAAGTTTATTTTTTTTTGATATCGGGGATAAATTATATAGCTCCCATATGAGTGTTTGATACGACCTCGAAAAAAAAAAGGCTTTAGATGGATAATTCGTTTGTTCATGAATAAATCGTAACCAAATTTGGTATTTGAAAATTAAAAAAAAAGTTACCTAAAGTATGATCAGGATGATTAGAGCAGGCAATATACCCATGTCCGCCCGTCCGTCTATCGGTATGAGCGCCGTCATCTCAGAGGTAATAAGAGCTAGAGTAACCAAACTTTTACATTAGAGCCATTATTGTTCCATAGGGTTACATAATATACATAGCTCCCATAGGGATGTTTCAGAGGATCTACAAAAAAAACCAAAAGTGTTAGATGGATAATTCGTTTGTTTTTGAAGATATCGCAAATTTGCCACTCGGAAGTTGTTTAGAGTTCCTAAGCACTGTGCCAAATTTTATGACTATATCATCGAAGCGATCGGTCAAGAAATCATATTTACTTAAAAATTCTTCAGGTTTTGGTTGTTTTTGAAGAAATCTAATTTGGCAATCAAATGTCTATTTGTGTTTTTAAGCAATGTACCGGATTTTAATGCAAGCTGGTGGTACAGGGTATCCCACAGTCTTCCGCGTCCGACTTTAACGTACGCCATCTTTTTTTGAGTAAAGGACAGCAAGCAGCCTTGTAAAAAGTCCTAAACGAAAAAAAACTGCAGCTTATATGCGCAAAAAGAATTTTAAGTCTAGCGTTTGTGACCAAATAAATTGGGAAACTGACCGCTAGATGGCTCTATCCGTAAAAATACATATTTTGCTTAAGCGCTAAAGGCAAACAGTATGTCAGTTAGTCAGTTTGCTTTATTTTTATGATTTCTAGATTTTGTCTAACCATTTAAATTTACAGAGTTAGTAATTAATCTTTTCGACTGGAACATAGTATGGTATAGAATTAAAAATTATTTTGAGTGTATTAACATTATATAGCTAAATTAAAGAAAACACACATCCTTGGTCCAAAAAGTATTATATGTAAATGTGAAAATCTGCAAATGTTTTTCAAGTGTAAAAACGATAATAATAATTTTTCCTGACTTGACTATTTTGTCAGTCGTGTTAGGTCTGATTTAGGTTTTCTCAGTGAATGGCCATCCATGTCCATTTGAGTTTTTTAATTGCATTATATACTTTCAATTGTTATTCTTTGTCGCCAGAAGATGCGGAGTATTTTGCATTGTCATTAATTCAAGAAGGCTTAAGGGTATTGCAAGAGGCGAGGGTTAGCATTCCATGTTTCGCATTCCTATAAAATAATCGACATTATGTTTGAGTCAAAATTGTAAATCTCGTCAGGGTCAAAAGCTGATTCAACTTCCATATAGACGGGAGGGATCCAAACGCTTGCTTTCCTTTTTTTTATGTGGTTGTGAATGTCTGCTGAGAATTCAACGTTCTTGGCTATGACGCACCCTTGGTCCACGTCATCTACGACCTCATAGTATAAAAGCCATAAACTGGCTACGATTAGTTGTTTGTAAAAGCATTACCTTGAATTTACCAACGTTGATCTTCAATCCAGCCAGGATTGCTCGCTCAATGAAGCATATGACGTCTTGATTTATTTAGGACATTTTGTGTTGCTGCATAGTGGCCTTAAATTGACTGTAACCATTTGTCTAGAAATCAATATTTTTGTTATCGGTGTAAGCTTCTCTTCAAATTCATAAAACCTAAGGGCCTGTGCCCCACTTTTTCGGTTTTTATTTGAGTTGGCAGTATCAGCTAGCTAGATATCTGTTACATATCCCCAATTTTTTAAACTTTTATTTTAACTTTTAGTTTTAAAATTGATTGAGACACTTGAAGTTTGAATGGAAAATCATCTCTATAAAATAGTTTTGTACTCTAGTGGAAATGTTTCACAACACTTAACGATTCGCTTTCCAAACAATAAATTACATCGATTTTTTATTGTTTGGGGTAATGAAAAAAGGCTGTAAAAATAAAACCACTTTTTATATTATTTGATACATTCATGCACTTAAAGTGAAGTTTTATCACCTTAAATGTTACGAAAATTCAATTTTATAAACAGGGTGTAAATTTCTTGTTTTGTTTTTTAAGAAAAGTGCTGCCCATTATTTAAGTTCAGAAGCTTAAACTCTATAAAAGAATATGATTTTAAGCAAGCTACTTACAATAGAATTCTTGATGTTAATAACATTCGCCAAAGCGATTCACTCTGGAAAATGCTGTAAGTTAACAAAGTATTTAATATGCATGGTTATGTTGGAGTTGCTAGAAAGTTTTTGGGTTAGTTCGCTGTAACAAAACTCTATTAGTTTGGTATAAACTGAGAAATCTCGTTAAACTACTTTTGAGTTCAGCATATTTTGATGTTGGCAAAGTTTTTGGCTAATTACTTATGTTAGTGGTTAGTTAAGAAGCTACCAAGATGCTTATAGGGTTTTGGCCATTGCTTATTGACTTTACTACTCGGTTCAGGATACACTTGTCTAGGTTGCGCTTTGGGTTACACATTTTGTGTTGACAATTTTATATCTTTTCTTATACAAGTTTAGCTACCTTTGGCAAACTTTTGCCAAGGCCAATAAAATTTAATTATCAAGCGAGTGCGCTGTGGGCGGCTGTAAAGTTTTGTGGGGCGTAATTACATTTTAGCCCTTTCAGCTTGGAGCTAGGAGCTTCTCCTGTCTCTGGTTGGTTGCCTTTTATTCGATCGACTCAAGTGTAATCATCATAACATCATCATAACAACATGATGAGCTTTACAAAATAATAGAATTTTAATATGACATTCTTAGAAATTTTTGGCCTAATTAACAATTAATTTGGGTAGCTGCAAATTGTATTGCATAGCTGCAGGCGCTAAAGCCGAAAAGCGAAAGAATTTTCTAATTTATATTATTTGTGTACTTTTCCAGATGGAAACACACGAACATGGTGGCAAATTTCCAAAGGATTTGGCCAGGCTTGATTGCAATAGCGACACCGATGTCATCAGCCCCACAGGCACCAGTAGCTCCGGTGGCGGCGGTGCTGCTGGTGTACACGCCGTTGGCACATCCGATCCACACACTTCCGGACATGGGCATGGTCATGGACACGGACACGGACACGGGCATGGACATGGACATGGCTATCATAAGAGGCATCACAAAAACACAATTATCGCCGATGACGATAACAATAGTGCGGCCCATTCATCGGATAGCAAAAGTCCTAGTCAGCGGTAAGTACACTCACAACAAAACATATACATCTGTCATCCAGACACGCAATCACACACCCACACACTCGTAAACACAGCACACCTATACATAAACGTAATACAAGCAAACATTTATATTTTTATACAAATGTATCTATATGTGTGCATATCAAATATAATTGTACAGTTTGTGTAAATTTACATATAAATACAAATATATAAGTCAATAAGCGTAATAAAAATTGGCAATTAACAAAGTATATAGTATTATGTAAAAAAGTGCAAAACCATTTTAAGGCTTTGTAAAATAATCAAAAGACACTAAACTAAAAAAAAAAAATAAAATGAAATAAACTTGGGTATGTTCATATACAAACACTATAAACACTCACACACACACGCACAGGTGTATTAAATGTATTCATCACTCACCCATAAAATCACACTTTTCCAGCTTCGATGTGTTGATATTTATGTACTCTTGCAGTGTAGCTTTTTTTATTTTTTATTAGTGTATATAAATGGGTTTCACCACCTGCGTAGATTATTTATGGCAGAAGCAACTGTTTTGCAAAGAAATCTGCGGAAAATATTGCAACAAGGTTAAAAAGTTTCATTTATGCAGTCAGTTTGAAAAGTAATTGGCCTAGCAAAGAAGGAAACACTTTTTTCCGGAAAAAAAATTTTATTATTTCGTTACGTTACCTTAAAAGCAATTGTCTATATCATATGGTATTTGACTCTTGCCTCCAAGAAATTTCTTTAAGTTTCCAAAGAGTTGGTATATGAAAGAGTTCTAAATGAGATAACCCTTTGTTTGGCTTTTGTATAAAGAACTTTTTTCTGGCATAACTTACACTTTCACATCGGCCGGTCATCGGTTCCGCCAAGGTTCTCTGCTGCATACCTCCCTTCCTTCACTCCATGGTACCAAAGGTACCACATTAATTTTTTTACAAAAATTCTTCGTTTCAAATGTACTGCTTCCTTCCACCGGACACCCGTCAATACAAATTTAAAAATACACTTTATAAGCATTGTCTTAAAAAAAAATATCTAACGTTATCAAGAAGCTCAGAGAGATCCTTTTCTACCTTGACGTAGCTGCACTTTACAGGCATACCGAGCTCCGACAATGCGGAAGATAATCGAGGGTCTTTCCCAGGATAAGTAAATATCTCTCGAATGGCCAGAACAATTGATTACTGGAGACTTTTATCCGACGGAAAGAAAGCTTATGATACGGTAACCTTCCTACATTACCAAACTCCTACCTTGAGGATGGAGCGAGCATATCAAGATGCAATTCAGCGCACATTGTTGCCTTAAACATATACTGCCAAAGATCTGGTCGATGGTGCGTCCTAAGCCTACCGTAAACCAAGTTCAGTTTACTTCGCTGCCCAAATTGCGAGTGCAGCTTAGAAGAATATATTTTTTGGGGGTCGTTTGTCAACTAGGTTACGGCAGAGTAAAAAAACCGCACTAGTTACCCACCACTTTTTGCTAATCATGGACATGGCTTTGTCTTCAATGTGTAGCATCGATATAGTTTTTAATTGGAAGCCGTGCCAAAACTACGTGACCTAATTTTTCAAGCCTCCCCTCGGCACCAACCGTAGTATATGCGAAGACCTCCTTCCTAACAATTGTAAAAATAAGGTCATGAAATTTTGACTATTTGTGGAACCAATTAGTAAAAATAGGTCCACTATTTCGGAAACCAAAAAAAAACATTTCCCTTCCGAATATTATTGACTTCGTGACATTAACGTATTTTCAACACCCCCATCCACCTGAACATGTCACGTAATATGGGTAAGGTCCCTTGAATGGAATCCAAAATCATATAGTTTCCCGCATTGTTTGAGATATAAGGACGAGAGTTTTTCCACGCACATCTTATTCTTCGACTTGGACTCTTGTGCATTTCGATGGTTACGAGTTTCATCCAAAGCGCTTTGTCTTTTAAAATTTGTGGGTAGAAAATTTAGTTAAATAGAGCATGTTTATAGGGATAATAATAAAAATTAAAGTTCGACAAAATAGGTTATTTGAAAAATGATCGCTGATCAGGAATTTTTACCGTAAGATGCAGAAACGTAATCAATTTTAGGGCGTGAACTATGAACTATTTGCACTATAAACCGACCTTGGTAAAAATTAACTACTGATGAAAATTAGTTACAAATAAAAAAAGAAACTTTTGTTAACATGGTTATTTGTCTAAGCCAATTACTTTTCAGGCTGCCTTCGCTATTCACCAACATAAAAAATCTAAGCCACCTCGAGCTAGTTGCATATTTTCATGCTTTGCTAAATACATTCGACGAATTTTGAATACCTTTTGCTCTCGTTTAAACTCGTTTGTTATTGTTTTCAATATATTCCTTGTGAATACAAGTATTCGTTGGTTGCATTCTTAAAAATACAAATATTCGTTGTAATGCTTTGGTTAGAAAATATTCAATATATTTTTGTATGAATGTATATTCATACATTGTGACAAAAAGGCAGTTCGCCGAATTCGAATTTGCCCCTGTTAAGCAGAAAACACCACAAGACACATCTAACTTGAATGCATTGAAATTTGTGAAATGGTTTAAAATTTTAATACTTCATAATTTATCAACTCGGTGCTTATAATTCTCAACTGGTTTACTGGTTTATACAATAAAAGAATTTTTTTTTTTCACTTAAGAAAATCAAGACCTAGATCATTTTTAAGCTACTGGAAAATATATCTATTTCAGGTTTTGCTTACTTAATATTTTATTAAATATTTTTAAAATGAACTCCGTTTAATTTGTTTTGTTTTCCGAGAGCATGCCACAAAAATAATGCCTCACAAATCCGTTTTTTAAATTACGCAAAATTCCTGAAGTTCAACTTTTCATAAAGAAAGTGGATAGCTAATTACTTCTCAACTTTATTATACAAATCCAAACCACAAATTGTGCATCGTAAGACTGGATATATGGATGCCCTATATTGTATTTATCAAAGTATCTTAAAGATAATTTATTAGAAAGCCTATTCAAAATGATTTATATGTACATGTTTAATACCGTCATAACAATATATTGTTTTCAATATATATATTTCTGGAACTATATTCTTGTGAATACATTTGTCTGTATTCGTTGGTTGACTTCCTAAAAATATATTCGTTTGATAATCGTAAGAATTTGTCGTATTCCTAAATATATATTCGGTCCAATCGATTATCCATATATACCAACTAACACATCAATAGATTTGCTGCGTTATATTTCCTAATCTAAATGCATTAGCTAGCGAATGTTATCGTGCAATTTTCGAATACATTAATATATTCATCATTTATGCGTTGGCTTCTCTTTGCAAAATGGCGTATATATGCTGTAAGGGTATGATGCATCAACAACAAAAATCATTTGAATTATGCTTCTGTAACTGCACATGAATATACACACACCCATATGCACACGCACACGCACACATTCAGCTATCCTTTACACTCATACAACCATATTCACTTACAGCCATACATTTGTGATTTACAGTTGGCGTAATCGCTCTAATTAATTGCGACATGTTCATTTACATTGATAATTAAACATATAGCATACTTTTTTGGGCTTGCAAAAGCTTGCTATACATATATTGTGTACCTACTATGTATGTATATACTCTTTATACATATATCATTGTTTAGTATGATAAGTATTTAAGCGCATTTATGTCATTGCCGAGCAATTGGAAAATTGGCAAATTGTACAATTTGACATTTGAATGTGCAATCAGTGTGCATCAAGTTAGTGCCAAATGCTGCTATTTTCCATTCATCGCATTGACTAAGTACTTAAGCCCACATATACTTCTATAAATAGTGCATATATGTACATGTACTTGTAGTATACATGTATACATGTATGTTTTTGGCCGCCTATAAATGTTATAACTAGCATTGTGTCTAAGCTTTTTGCCATTTGCAAGCTGTCGTTTTGCTGCTTATGTGCATTCTATGTAAGTATATATAGTGTACATACTTGAGTTAAAACTTATGTTATGTATGTAGCTTGATTTCATTATATGTTGCGGTTCATCAAGCTAAGGTTAAACATTGAAGATTCGTTCAAGAATCCCACACATTTTCTAGATTATCACTTATACTATAGTATAGTATAGTATAGTATACGAATAAGTATCTTTGAATGACTGTAGCCAGCTCATAAAGCAAATTAGTGATGACAATTTTGTATGGCTTGTGTTAGGACCTGGTTACATACATACATAGTGACATTTACGTTAATATTTACAGCTACAACTATGTCTATCTGTGTATAAATATATATACTTGTACAATTGCAAATGCAAGCCGTATTAATTAACTGCTACTGAGCTTTGGTTTTGGCTTTTGCGGTTCAGTACGAAGGCAGCTTGATAAATTAGTGTCACTTTTCGCACTAAGCCATTTCTAAAGGTTTGGAATTATAAAATAGTTGCCTACATATGTATCCAGTAGTCCAGCGACTATTCAATTTGAACCAAAATCTTTGCATATTAACTTTTTTTCTTTTGAAAAATTTTCAGGTTAAGTGCAATTCGGATTCGTGCTAAGGGATTTCAGAAAAAAATTGTTTTTTGCAGAGTCATAACATTTGCTGGTAATTGGCACATTTTCAGAAGTCACATTTTTTTATTATCAACGAAATTCACGCGGACTGCAATTATTAAATTAGTTGCCGACTTATCAAGCAGCCCTCGTAATACCCATGGCTTTTCAACTAATACATATACTAGGCACACGTCATATACTACTTTTTCTACTACCTAAGTACTTATTTATAAATACATATATATATATATATATATATAGTACATATATAAATACATATATATATATATATATAGTACATATATAAATACATATATATATATATATATAGTATATATATATATATACTAAGCACTAGCGTGCGTATATATTTGCTGTACTAATATGTGGCAGCTATAAGCTTCGCACCCAGGAGACTCATTTCCCAGATGTTTGCTCTTAACTTTTTCGTGGCACAACCAACACACACTACGTACTTATAAGCATATGTGTATGTGTTTGTGTGTGTAAGTAGGTAATTGTGTGTGGTGGCAATTTAGCGAGCTTTTTGTGGCTGCCACATAAAGTGCGCAAAGTCCAATGAAATCCATGCTAATGCAATACAATTCAATTATTGTGCGTTGAGTTGAAATCTAAACGAGTTTTGGGGATTTACTCAAATGAATTACGACATGGAACCAGGCCCAGACCACAGCAATACATAGCCAGTCACTTAAGTTACCAATTGGTTATTATGAGCCAGCCATAACCGATAGATTGGAAGGGCATTTGGGAGTAAGAGACGGACAGTGCTGTAAGTAATATATGCGTAATACCTGAAGTGGTAAACTGTAAAAAAAAAAACCCCAGCACTGTTGAGGGCACAGCTTGATGACGTGCTCTTACCTCCCAAAGTTATTAATAATTTTACTATCATAGCTGAAGCGGCTATAAAAATGAAATTGAGGAAATCTATATCTTAACAGGCATCTACAATTTTTGTAGAATAAAAGTCTATAGCATTTGGCTCAATTATCAACATGAACTTTAAAATTGACTGATTAAAGCAACGAATAACTAAATAATTATGAAAATAAATTTGGGTCAAGAATATTCAGTAGCTTAGTCACAATTAAATAAAAGCGAAAAACTGTTTTTTTTTTTTAAACTAAGCCGCAACTCGTTAAGCTTTGAAAGTGAAATTTTGCTAAAAATATTGTATTCCATTATATATGGAAGTGTATCATTAGTTTTCAAAAATCGCTGGGAGCAGTTTTCAGTACCTTATCCAGCTAGACCCCTTTAAAAACAAAAATTTGTGAAAAATTTTGTTGATCCTGTTCGAATTATTAGTTTCTAAAAATCGCTGGCGCGAATTAAGGGCTATGTATAATTACGGAATGCATAAGCAGCTGAAATATCTATCGGGAGTTACCGTTTATCAACTTTTATATATGTTTTTTGACTTTTTTTCGAGCAATGCTAACGTTGCTTATAAAAAATTAAAAATTATTATTTTAATATACTCAATATTTCCAGTCAATTACAATTAAGATAATGAAAATTCCTGCCATTCGCTTCGTTATGTTTGAATAGACCCTCGTTGAAACCATTTAAGTGTTAACAAATTTCAAAGAAGATTCGAAATAAAGAAAGAAATTTTCGTTTTGTTGGACTAAAAGCAAATTCTTTGGATTTGGTTATATTTAGTAGTGTGCCAGACATCTCTAGACTATCTATCTTTCTCCCCCTTTCGGTAACAGCAGATGTCAATCAATTCAATCAAAAATTAACTAAAAACTTTATAATTTTGCCAGGAAATGCAATGCTTTCTATTGAATCCATTGCCCTTTGACTTGAAGCTAATCACATCTTACCTAACATAAACCAAACTATCTAAGCTAGCGGGCCATGCCAAATTAAATGGAATAGCCAGGGTTAACAAAAAGCAAATTTCCATGGAATAGTCAAAATGCTCTAAAGTGAATCATTAATGGTGATTTCCTTTAATTGGACATGCGACGCAGTAAAGTACAAATGCTTTCATTAGGTTAAATAAGCATTAATTTATATAAGTTAAGTAAGTTGGGGCTAAGCCAGGTTACATTGGGGCTGATTGTCTTAATTTAAAGGTCAAGGTGTGGCCAAATAATACTTTGATTTTGAGATTTCTGGCATACCAACGGCTACAGATACTTCTATAGAAACACACACGTATACACATACCTTCCTAAACACACACACACAGACACACACAAGCACACAGTCACACCATGAAGGTTATTGGTTTATGACATCCTCCTGTTATATATAGTATCAAGCATATAGCAAATCATAATTTGTTTCTACTATGAAAGATCGGCCAACTCATCGCTGACAAGTGCTCAAAGTAACTGTAATGGCACAAATACGAGTAGTTTAAGAATGTACACAGAGAGGGATAGACTTATATTAACGCCACAACAACAATCGGATGTAATTGTGGCATCGCATCTGCAGCATCAGCCACAACAACAGCCGCGCCAGCGTCATGTAAGACTGCATCTGAATAGTCCTTCATCCGATTGCAGTTTAACAGCGTACACGGGGCGTATGATTAACTCGGCCAGTTGCACGCAAATGAAAACTCTCTCATCGTTCATTAGCGAGCATCCCGAGGAGTTGCTCGCTGAAAATGCTGGCTGCAGCGGCGGCGGCGGCACCGGCAGCAGAAAATGGCAGAGCAACAACAACAGCAGCAGCAGCAAAAACAACGACAATGACAACAATGGCGGCAACAATGGCGGCACACAGAAATGGAAAAGTCTGCGCGCTGTCATGGCCTACTATTGCTCACTGCGTCGCATAAAGAGGAACGGTGCTTTTACAGTTGATTTTCATTAAAAACAAATTAAAAAAAAAATTAATAAAATTCTAAATTCTGCATTGTGTGTCAATGTCAATTAATCCCTATAACCCGTCCCACTACTTGAAACAAAATGAAATACTTTTGTATGCGTCCTTCAACGTGATTCATAGCAATTTTTATTTGGTATTTTTTAATTTGTCCATTTGTTTGTTTTTTTTTTTGTCGTTTTCGTTTTAAAACTAATGACTAAATTACTAATTCAAATACTAATCAACTAATCCAAAAGCAACAGTAGCAACAACTTTATGCCTTATATGAACCATACTATACTACATATAAAAATATATATCTTTATATATTTAAATATATATAAATATAATTGGTGTGTGTAAGTGAATGCATTCTCTCTCTCTTTCTCTCTCTGTCACTCTCTCACTCACTCTCAACTATTGTGAATCCAAAAATCAAACTCAAACTAAAAATCAACATCAACAACCAATTCAAATTGCCTCTGCTCTTTGTCGCTCCAGCTCTCTTTCTCTCTCGCTCTTTTACTGCGTTATACTCTGCTCTTGTTCGCTTTGTCTCTTTTGCTCTATGTAATGGCATATTTTGTACTTCCAGAATATATATATATATATTTGACTTTTTTTTAACTTAGGTGTTATGGCAAAGATTCAAGAATAACAATGAGAATAAAAGATATATAACTGACTATATCATATATACTATCTAAGACTTTTAAGTTTGTGTGTGTGTGAGCGCCTATGTGTGTGTGTGTGTGTGAGGAGAATAAGAAAAGTCAGTGAGGTCAACTTGAAACTTTGCGACAACTAAACAAGTTGCAGCAACCTAAAATGTAAGCGTTTCGGGGCAAAATCTGGCACATACATGAAATAAATACGTTTATGTGAGCAAAAAACTGCAATAAACTTGGTATCGCGATTTGGTATGGCAACACTAAGAAAAGCGTAAACGGAACATTATGCAACACGGCTTGGTGTGGCAGCACTTCGATTAGCGGAACATAAGCAATTGGAACATTAGAAAATTGATCTGAGCAAAGTTTGCACTGTATTTTGATGATAATTTTATTATATATTTTTGGGAATGTGTTGCAAATATATCTAAGTTAAATGCCTCAACAAGTTCTTAAATCTTCTTAGCTTATGAAACGTTATAACGAGGTACAGATTTTGAAGAGAAATAATTTAAATAGTCGGGACTTTAACTTTCAATGCATTAACTTGCTTTTGTTTTTCAAAAAATTTTTTAATTCCTGGCCATTGATTTGTATCCAAGAAACTCTTTGATGTGTAAGGATGTCATTAAGATGATAGACGGTTTGCTAGATTAGGTACATAGCGCTTATTACGAAAAATTTTAATATTTTTATTTTGTTCACCAATTGTAGAAACTATTGATTATATTTTTTTATGTGCTTTGCTTAATTCGTTTATAATTTTTTATCCAAGGCATGGCCATAAAACAGTTTTAATTTTAATATTAACCGATTGAAATATAAAAGTGGAAAAGAAAATTGGAAGCATGTTTTATATAATTGCATCTTTTTTTCTTTTGTATGAGTATTGTAGGAAGCCAAAGTTCATAAGCAAGTAGCTTAAGCTAATTTTTAGCTGCAGCATCTTCAAATATATAAGCTGGAGTACTCCTGTTAAATAAATAAATAAATTTAAAAAGAACTCTGATATCGTCATAAGAATTTAGAAATCATGCAATTGCATCAGCTGTTTTTTTTTTAATTATAAAAACAAATAAGTTGTACTATAGATAAACATGTATTAGACTGCATGGAAAATTATAAGAAAATGTGGGAAATAAAAATAGCAGATGATATTAATGCATTTATTTGGATTCTACTTACGACAAAATACGTTTTCTTTGCGGAGTAAAAACTACTTCTAGTTTTGTCCAACATATTTTTCAAAGTATTAAGTAAGTAATTGTGCAATGAATACTTTTCATCCAAATTTGCCCATGCTTAGTAAATTTGGTGGTTTTTAGGAAAATTTTATTTCTGTCAAATTAAGAGATATTTAAAAAAATACGTATACGTAATGTCGTTTGCGTATATGTGTTTATACAATAATGTTACAAATAAAATTGCGTATGCGTAATATAAGAAGCTAAAGATAGGCCAAATCGGTAACAATTCATAATTTCGGGTAATTCCTACTATGCTATAAAAAATTATGGGATTTCTTAACAAAATAACGTATTTGCAGTGTTGGTAAAAGGAAAGAAAATCAAGGCTTTATCGAATCCCAAAACTATTAATATTAAGAATATTACTCCCTTCCTTTCTCTTTGTGTCACGGGGCTTAAATTTACATTTCGTAAAAAAAAATATACACTTACTTAATTTTTTTTAACATTCTTATTTTTTATTCTCTTCTTCTCTCTGACTGCCCCAGGCATGGGAAAAGAACGGATCAGTCCTTTCTGCTATTCATGCGGAAAGTCTTTTGCATTAATTTATGGGTACAGTACAACAGATTCCTTGAAATGAAAATTGCAAAAAGCTAACACGTATAAACTGGCTTAAATACAAGACAGTTGTGCTGGATTATATATGTATGTGTGTACAATAACATCGACAAGCAGAAGAACTTTGGCGTTTCGTGGCGCAAAGTGAAAAATCTCTGCAAACACTAAAACTTGAAGTGCCTCTATATGAAATGTGTGTATGTGTGTTGGTAAAAGTGTATGTGTGTGTGCATGTGTGTGTGTGTGGGGGGGGGGTTTGTGTATACGAAGAATCGATGAATGTTTAAGCTGGCAATGCATAGTGAAAGCATTGCAGCAACTTTTCACACAAAAAAAAAAAAAAAACAACTACCACACAAACAAGCACACTGACATTGAAGCACACAGACGCAAATACAAATACTAACACAAATACACACACACACACACACACAGATACACACTGTGGCGCCTATGCATATGCTACAAAATGGCATCGTGCATGCGAAATGAGAAATTGGCACTGACTGACAACTTACAAAGAATTTGAATTTAGAAAATTGCAAATTTATGTAGAAACTATGCGCACACACACACAGACACAGACACCACCACTACAATCTATACATATGCATTTATGTATATACATGTAGCATACATCCAGGGGATGTTCGCTTTTAAAATGGCCTGAGGAAAAACTGGCAACGACTGGCGTCGACCTAGAAATTATGCAGCAAGCAATCGTATAAGACATTCATATAATTTCAACTTTTTTATCATTTTGGTTTTTTTTTGTTGGACTGTCAAATGCCTGACAAACAGACGACATCCAAAACAAAGTATGTATGCGTATATGGTTAGGTAATTCACTTACGACTTACGAGTTGAATTTTTATCCCTTTTTTCTGTTGCAGCATTTTGAAATGCTTGGGCAACCCTTTGGCATTTGTTGCATTTGCGTCATTCCTCAAAAGAACAAAGAAATACTTTTTGGTAAGGCCAAAAAGTTTCATAACTCACTCGCAATGTGTTCAAGTCAAAATCTTATTAAGCAAGCCGAAACTAAAGATGGCAAGAAAGTAGCTTCTGGAAGTAACATTTGACATGTGTTAAATTACGCGTCGGACATGACACATTTGAAAGGTATGGGGCTGGAAAACTGGAAAACTTTTGCTGCCAAGTTGGTTTGTATTCAAGGCACCTATGTATAGTGCCTTGAGAAGAAACAAATTAATGTGTACTATACGTATAAGCCTTGAGCTTTGCTTGGCCACCATATACAAAGTGAACATTAAGGTCAAAATCAGAAAGCTCTTTTAAACATTCTTATGCGCTTAGTTTGAACTTTGTTTTGAGTAACTTGTTTTGATGGAAAATTCATTTTTGTAACTTGCCTACAGTCAGTTAGGCATAACTATACATATATGTCATATCTGCAAATTTTTTTCCAATCAAATTTAATGTCATGATTTCAAGTTTGAAATTATTGCCAATAAAATTCACCACTAGACACGACTCAAGTCAAGGTTGTAGGTTAATTGATCCATGCGCAATGCCTGTATTAAATTAAAGGTCGGAAATATCTCAAAGCATGCAGATTTTTTTTTTTTTTAGATTTATACTTTTCTTTGGCAAAGTATATGAATTGAAAATAAAAAACCTTTTTTTCGAGTATGCAGACGCAAATTATGAGACTTAAAGAAAATTACGTATATGTACATTATGCCGTCTTATATGGACGGCAAAGGGAAGCGTTGCCAAAATAATAAAAAATTTTATTCAAATGTCATGTGTACCCTTATTTTAATTTTTAGTACTTTAGTACTAATTTTATACATGTTATGTCACCTTCCATACAAAGTTAGAGTAGCTCAGATCGGTTAAATCGGTGTTATCTGCCACATTAAAATTATTTTTATTTTCAAAATTTTGATTTTAAGAACTCCTTTTTTGGTATTTATATGAATTTCCATTATTTATAAACTTAATATTTCGGTAGACTTTTCTTTGACAAAGCCTTTCTTGTTTTTGAAAATTTCTGAAATTTCAAAAATTATTGAAAAAAAGTTTCGTTTTTTTCATTTCAAACTTTTATTTTAACATAAAATTATTAAATGTTACTCTTACAATTCAGAACTTATGTCTGAATTTGTTATATGGCTTCCAATGTTCATCTTTGTATACAGTACCTTGTACTAGTGTCGAAAAAGCAAACATTCTTGAAAATAAAGAACAATAATCTTAGAAACTCTGTATTTGTTCGTATCTCAAGATATTCAGGGTTTAAAGTCACGCAAATAAGTTTTTCAACATTAAATAGATAAAAATTTATTCAGTTATTCAGCCGGGTCAGGATGTGCCATACCTTTCTCAAATATAATTCCTTGAAGGGTATTCAATTGTAGCCAACTAACCCGTCTGTAGCTCTTAAATACTTCCTCGTTCACTTGACAAGTATAATTTGTTCAAACAATCAAATTAATATAATCTGTTATCGGAAATTTATTAGCAAACTTGCTCGTTTAGAAAATTATTCCAATTAATGTAACAAATAAAAACAAGCAGCTCATAATTTCAGGCATTAAACTAGTTGAAATTGCAAAAGGAATAACTTTAGCCTAAAAGCTGATAACAAAAATTTTAATGTTTTTAATTGGCATAACCACAGAATTCTGACGAAAAACTCAACAGCTGCATTATATAATAAAGTTAGTAATTGTGTACAAATCACATAAAAGCAAATAACTTTGGTACAAACAAAAACAAAGAAGAGTTTATGTTTACTAAAGTGGTCAGGAATGAGGTTAAAAATCAGCCGGCAGGCGAAAACTAAAAATTTCAAAATTGAGAGACAGCAAGAAAATGGAAAAATATTTTTTAATAGGCTTAAATACCTTTTAGGCATTACTCTCGACTAGGCCGAGACAAGTCTGTCATTTGCAAACAAATTGAGTTCAAATTGCTTAAAAATTATACATACTTGTGTAGCTACATTCTTTAGGTAAGACTTATCAGTTAAATATTTACTTTCAGGGCAAGGCCACAAATTCAGCTTTAAAGTAGGCAACATTTATTTAAAAGGAGCTAGGCCACAAGAATTTTTTACTTGTACATGGCTGACTGCTTAAATGACAAACAGTTTTCAATGAATACCAAAACGGGTTGCCACAACTACAACAAAAACATTCCACAAAAAATAAAAACAATTTGACATGGCAACATTGTTGTTAACTTTGGCCTAAACTTTATTTTATTTATTTTCTAGCCTATTTTTTTTTATTTTTGTGCTGGTCATGCAAGCTGACATCAATACAAGACTAGTCAATAAAAAATAAAAAAAAAATAGAAAAACTGAAATAGGAAAATACAGTTTCCAAGCTCATAAAAACTGTTATCTCAGTACGAAAGCGGTAATTGAAATCAGCCATGAAGCCGAGCAATCAAAACATTAAATAATTTGTTGCTGCAGTCTGCCATAAAAACCTGGCCAAGCACATTTCTTCTGCCCTTAAAAAGCAACAATAAAAAAAAACAACATGAGCGAATCTAATACAAACTGAGTATTAACTAAGGACAGTATCGAATTGCCAGTACACCACTTTGAGCTGGCTCTGTTTATCGATTCCTCAAAAGAGTTGCCAACTCCAACTAGCCCACCCAACTTTAATTCCTACCCCTCCCTACCACAGAGCAACCGTTTACCATTATGGGACACACCTCAGCTTTCCGACATCCGTCTATCGTTTTGCCGATAGCCGGCTATCGGCAGCCCGGCGTGGCGATGTTTTTCCGATCCTCTAATCGATGTTTCAAATTTTGTCAACACTTAATTTAACTTAATACTATACTTATAACTACTAACCGAAAAGTACTAAGTTTAACTTATATCTAGGAAATTATTTATTATTATATATTTATTTATGTGACGGGGCTAGTACCCTCGTTACAATTGTAATTTTTCGCACTTCAAATCAATTCTTAGCAGAGTTTCATGTTGGGCGAGATTCTATGAAAGTTAGGTATTGCTCCACAAAACTTATGTATTTTGGGTTGACTTTTGATTTTCTAAGAACAACACAAAAACAATTCAGAATAAAAGCATATAAGAAATATTTGACCATTGCCATAAATTGTTTTCGTTGCATAAACCATCAATGCTATTTGCCAATATTTGCTAAAATTTTCGTGCCACCCAAAGTCAAGTTTTTCTATTTCAATTTTGCGTTTAGTTTTGCAAAAACAAACAGTTGCTTGGTTATCAGAGGTTGCAGGCTTATCAGAATATTAATTTGGTTTTGCGAAATTCACGCATAAATAATTCAATATTTTTCTAAAAACTTGGCAATTTAAAGCCAAATTCCTTTGCACTGAATTTTACTTATCTTGTATTAGTGCTATAGTTTATGCGGTTATTGCAGAAAAAGCCTAAAAGAGACCAAGCCGAATGTCAATGGGGCACATCACAAAAGGTCTCTGGACAAGATATAACATTTTTTTAGTTTTTCACTTTAAGTAGAGCAACGATTTTATAATCATAACAGTCTTAAGAAGCAAGATGAATGCATATCCTCCACAACAAACTTAGTTTGTGACGGAAAAAAAAATTCAGTACCTGAAAATCCCAATCCTGGCGGAATCGCGCTTTTTAGCCAACTTGGTACTGGAAAACCAGGCTCTTTATAATTTTATTAAATTTCCCAAGTAGGCTAAGTAAATACCTTAGTGTATTGAAATGCTTATGTCATCATTTCACACCCTTTCCACCGTATTTTTCAGATGATATCGATGTATATCGAGCAGCCCACTTAACCTTATCTAAGCTCTCAAATCACATTATTATTTTTAACCCAGTGGTATCCATACCTTTTAGGATATAATTAAGTTAGTGAACATTTCGAATGTAGCTTTACACATCCCAAAAAACATTCAAAGGCTTCTGTTATATAATAGTTTCTCTTAAACAGGAGTAGTTTAGTCCTTAGTCTTCCTCATCATAACATTGCTCATTGTTACAATCATCGGATTCTTATAACTTGAAGTAGGAACCCGAAAATCTTCTGTGCTAGCTGCCGAAGCCGAATTTCAATGAGTTATAAACCCCACCTGGACAGCATGCGCCTTCCTGTTGGCAATTCGACTCCCAAAACAGCAGTAGACTGATCTTTGGTTCGAGACTCCTCTTTGACCCTTTCAGTAGCTTTGCCAGAGCCAACCTCTTAAAAGCCCTTTCTCCACGTCAAAGTTCTAATCCCTGAAAGTCCTTGTATAGTCCATATAAATTATATATGGTAATTATAGTTCCAATCGAAATGTAGCAAATTACAAATATTCCAAGAAGTGGTGAGCTTTTTATAAGCTTTTGTACTGCAATGAAATAGTTAATTGGATGTTTACGGAGTACTTAACAAAAATATAAGAAATGTTGCATTACATAATCAGTAGCTGTAACAGGCCTCGCAGTTTGTTAATAAAATTTTGATTGCATTTTAAGTATACTTAACAAAAACATTAATTTAGGCATCCTTTAAAAGGCTCCTCTTAATATACATTATCAGATTTTACGACTTTATTGAAAGTTTTCTGAAAAGTTTTTTTAAGTGTATCTTATAACACAGTTTCGGAATTAAAGACATACTTTTATCAGCATGAACCAAAAATATTGAGAAATAAAATTTCATAATATATATACTTAAATATCAATTGATCAATCTAATGAAAATACTTTTTCAATTTTCGAGCATATTATATAAATACTGATTTATGAAAAAAAGAAAAATATTTCCCATATGGCTGCTAATTTTCGAGGACTTTTAATGGTAATGGTCCGTGGACTACAATTATTGGGACATTTGGATCCTGGATGTTCCTGGCGACCCATCGACACTAGTATCAATATGTTCTTTTACACAGAAAGATCATTTATATAGTACGCTTGTACCACTTTTACGCATTGTTCGATTGCCTAACAATCCATGACCAAAATTGAGTAGTATTAACTTGACATATAGTATTGAAAAGAACATCCACTTTTGATAACTATGTTCCGAATTATGAATGTTTAACAACTACACCATCAATGGACCTCTCTATATCTTTGACAAGATATTCCGGTTGTTCTACTTACCACGTCATTTAATGTTTTTTTTTTTGCTTACTTTCAATGAAATTTTGGAAAAATTAATATCCTTTACTTGTTACGATTCTCACATTTTTTTCCACCATTTTAAAAATTTTAACAATTATACAATAAATAGGGGGAAAGACTTGTAAGTTGCCAACCCTAGTTGGATTTTGATATTCCAGCAATAAAATCACCAAAATTTTACATGTCATCGATGTGTGTTTCATGCGTATAAACAAAATTTGTTTTTAAAGAAATCTTATAACAAAGTGATGAATTCAAAATTAAAAATCAAGTTAATTATTACCTGGAAGTGAAATTCAATGAACTTTTATAATTTTTGAATATACGATGAATAGGCAAGTTTTTTTTTCAATGAATTCCAAAATGAATTCAAAAATGTAAGTTGCCACACTTTGAGGCGGTTTCACACTGCACCGTTTGGAAAGGTCCAACGGTCTTACGGCCAATACCCTTAAGACTAAGTTTAACTTTCCCAAATAGATAGTAAACGTGCTCGCCCAGTTTCACCAGCTGTTGATGAGAGGTCCCATCAACCTCAATGATGATATGCAGAAGTTGATCATGTGTCAGTCTCCGCATTATTCTGGATTCTGCGCGTTTATAATAGCCAGAACCCTATCGTTTGACAGGTTGATGCTGTTGGGAAAATAACCTCGAACAACATGTGATCGGGAAAACTCCTCCTCAGAAATCAACCTGATATCAAGAGCCACTTTGTTCTTGATATGGCAGATGTTGTTGTGAACCCACTCAGCCGTGGGTTCATTCGCACATATCAACAACACCCAGTTCGAGCGAAGGACTGTCGAACTGTGGTGTCGCATCACCAGCGAATTCGACTGTGACATCGATAATCGCCTGTTTGATCCGAACCATTTGCTTGGAGTTAAGAGGTGCAGCGTTTGAAATTAAACCCAGCTTGATGCCATTGACTGCGCTGCTGTAGGACATCTTGTTTGACTCGACATGTGTCTGTTTGGGTTTCTATCGTCAGATCGGCTTCTCTTAACCAGTATCACAGGGGGTTCCGATATGACGGAAGCCAGAGCTTTTGCTCTGGAGAGTCCCTTGCGAAGCGAACCTGAGAGTCTCTTCTCGCGGGAGTTCAGCCTTACGAAGGAATGCTCTGTCTCCTGATTGAGGGTCTGGAGGGTGGCTCCGATACTGGGGCCAGACGACTTCTGTGAGACTAAACTCACGTTGTCATCTCCGTCAGAGACCAGGAGTTCATCTTTAGAGCTGGAAGCCGATACCTCGAGCTGTCGATGAAGACGCGGTCCTTTCGGTTAAATGAGTACCGGTTGTACCTGAACAGATTCAGGTGATTTAAAGTTATTTAAAGTATCCATAAATGTATTGAATACCCGGGGCGGCGATGTCGCTTACGGTATGGCCCGAGATGCCGTGGGAAGTCAAGGATTAAAACTTGAGGTTGACAGGTACCCAGAGTCCGCATACTAGAGACAGAGCTCCCCCTCGATCATGCATCTTTCGGCGTATGATGTTCTACCTTAGATTGGGGTAATTTTTGAAAGAGTAGTCTTCTCTTCGCCCGACTATAATTCGCCAGCATCCAAAGCAGAGACATGACCTTACCAAGGACCTGCTTCCAGTCGACCTCACGTGGAGAGTATAGTCGCACTACCAGTAGTGTATCACAATTACGGCGCGTACCACACAATAAGTGCTTACACGATGATCCCCTTGTAATACCTATAGATATTGATTGTTCAGTGAGCTTAAAGAATCTTGTAGGCTTTCGCCATACTTGTACGAAAATGAAATTTATTCGCTTTTGGGGCTTATCACTTTTTAAAATAAGTCACTGATTGAAGATCTTTTTGAGCAGTTGTTGTGGGTCAGCCTAATTTCAAATATAATAGAAAATAGAAAAAGTTTTCGTCCTGCGCACTATTTCACGCCATAATTTCACCCCAGGCCGTCTCGCCTTACCCCACAATCAGAAAAAAGCGTTCATCTTATTTTCAATTCGAATACGCGCAAAAGAAGATTGATTTTTCGAATTTTTTAATTTTTCAGCATTCCTATATTATTCCGGAGCATTTTTGCTTGAACCCATTCTTTGAATTCTCAAATTGAAAGCTTTTGTCTACAAAGAAAATTGTCTTAAAATAAGCAATTTAGCTTAAGTAGAGACTTTCGGGGCTAAAAATTCCTATTTTTAACCCCCGACGCAAAAAGAGGGGTGTTATAAGTTTGACGTGTCTGTTTGTCTGTTTGTCTGTCTGTCTATGGCATCGTAGCTCCCGAACGCTTGCATTGATTTCAATTTAGTTTTTTTTGTATTAAAGGTGACTTATGTGCGAGTGTTGTTAGACATGTTTGGTGAAAATCGGTTGAGCCGTTTAAAAGTTGTGGGGAGTAAAAGTGGGGAGAAAAACATCAACTTTGTCCGATTGGCTAAAAATTTGGTCCTATTGTAGCTGACGACGTCACTGATTCGAATCTGTGGTTATTTTTGCTCTATCTCTTCTCGTTTAGAAGTAATGGCCATTTGAAATTAAAAACATAAACTTTGTCCGATTGGCTTAAAATTTGCTCCTATTACAGCTGACGACGCCACTGATTCGAATCTGAGGTTATTTTTTCTCTATCTCTTTGCGTTTTTGCTCTATCTCTTCGCGTTTAGAAGTTATGGCCATTTGAAGTTAAAAACATAAACTTTGTCCGATTGGCTTAAAATTTGGTCCTATTGAAGCTGATGACGCCACTGATTCGAATCTGAGGTTATTTTTTCTCTATCTCTTCGCGTTTTTGCTCTATCTCTTCGCGTTTAGAAGTTATGGCTATTTGAAGTTAAAAACATAAACTTTGTCCGATTGGCTTAAAATTTGGTCCTATTGAAGCTGACGACGCCACTTATTCGAATCTGAGGTTATTTTTGCTCTATCTCTTCGCGTTTTTGCTCTATCTCTTCGCGTTTAGAAGTTATGGCCATTTGAAGTTAAAAACATAAACTTTGTCCGATTGGCTTAAAATTTCATCCTATTGAAGCTGACGACGCCACTGATTCGAATCTGAGGTTATTTTTGCTCTTAGAAGTAATGGCCATTTGAAGTTAAAAACATAAACTTTGTCCGATTGGCTTAAAATTTGTCTGTCTGACTGTCTGTCTGTCTGTGGCATCGTAACTCCCGAACGCATGCAGTGATTTCAATTTATTTTTTTTTGTATTAAAGGTGACTTATGTGCGAGTGTTCCTAGACATGATGAAAATCGGTCGAGCCGTTTAAAAGTTGTGGGGAGTGAAAGTGGGGAGAATGCGTAAAAAAAAAGCAAACGAGCTTGACCTTAAATGTAATCTATACCTTAACAAGAATCTAAATTATAGTAAGTATATTATAATATACTAAAGTCTAACTTAACCTAACCTACCTATAAAAAGTATGAAATAAAAATTAAATTAAAAATTTAAAAAACCCCCGAACTTAAGTAATTTTCATTTAAAAAGTGAAAAATAATAAAAGAAACTTAATGTTAAAGTACCTAAGAATCTATTAATAATTCTAAAAAAATACGTCGCGTTGGGGGACCGCTCCTAAACTAACAATTTAAATACAAATAGTCTAATTAAGCAACAAAGATTAACTTAAAAACAAAATTAAGAAAATACTTCAAAAACTTTCATAGAATTACTTCAAAAAATTTGCATGTAAGATACGACCGTCAACGACGTCTGCCCTCGCGTGTCCCCCAACGCGACGTATTTTTTTAGAATTATTAATAGATTCTTAGGTACTTTAACATTAAGTTTCTTTTATTATTTTTCACTTTTTAAATGAAAATTACTTAAGTTCGGGGGTTTTTAAATTTTTAATTTAATTTTTTATAATAGCAAAGTACTTGCTTTTGGGCGTAAAACTTTTTACTTGTTTTTCTCAGCTTATTCGCTTTTCAAGAGTGGAGAGCAAACTTTATTTTTTTGTGCATTTTTTCGTTGGTTTTAAAAACGAAACGCTTATTTTTTTTTGATGGATTTTTTTTTTTTACTTACTTTGCTTAATGTTACAGAAAAATATCTGAGGCATAGGTCATTACACTGCGATCGACCATATTGTTCATACTTCGTTCGTACTTGATATTAAACAAAATATTTTATAGTCAGTACACGACAATGCAATGCTAAATTAATAAATCAAAATTATCCACTTTGTACTACTATAATGTGTATGTACATAAGTAATAGATTGAAGCAATTTGTGTTTCCTCGACTGCACTGATTGAAATATAAATTATTGAAAAAGTTGCTGGGAATAAGAATTTAGTATTTTCTTTTACGTAATGTAAAAGAGTAAAATGAACTCGAAACGAAACTAAAGGAAACGAGAATGAAAACGCAAACGCAAACTAACAAGCTTATTTTCAATTTATAATAAATCGAAAGTTTCCAAATGGGCTCCGTTGGTCGAAAACAAGGGGCCAATGTCTATAACAATGGGGTCAACGCACACACACACAGAGGCAGTGAAACCTTAACCAGGACATTAAAGATAATGTGTGTGTGTGTGTGTGGCGTGTGTGCGCAATCTTATCGTGCAGCAAGCCTTTTTTCCGCTTGATGGCACACAGAACAGCCGATTCAGTATAGTCGTTGCCCGCATGTGGCAAAAGTCAAGCCAATTCAATTCAAGCCAAGCCAAGCCATGCCATGCCATGCCAAGCCAGTCCAGGACAGTACAGACCTGATCGAAACCGCACACATCATCGCAATGTATTTGTGGCTGAGTGTGGATGTGTGTATGTCAGTATGTCAGTGTGCGTGTGTGTGTGAGTGTGAAGGTGAGTGCAAAGTGTTACTGCGTGTATGTTTCAAAAATGGCCTGTTGGCAAGCACAAAAAGTATGTTTAATCAGGAAACACTTTGGTTGGCGTTTTCAGTATGATAGTTGTGGGTGGGTAGGGGCATAGGGTAGGGTGCATATCCACACACGCACACACTGTTGGCACATGTGTGCTGTAGACACACTGTGAAATATGATAAGACTGCGGAGGTGCTGGCTTAAAAGGTGGGTGGGGGTGGCTGAGTTTTCAGTGCCATTTCTCGACAACTTTTTGTATGTCTGGCATTTTGGTATGTGTGTGTGTGAATGTTTCTTAAGTACCTACTATATAAGCATAAGATTATCTAACTTTCTCTCTGTGTATGTCAATTCTTTGTGTCTCTCTATCTCTCTTTCTCTTTCGCTAACTCACTGTCTCGCACAACTACTCTCGCTCTATAATTTAAAATAAAAACACAACCTGATATATGCTATATATCTAAATATACATATCTACTATACATACAAACAAACCAAACATTTTCTCTCTGATTTAAAAAAAATTATATGCGTTAAAACAAACCAAAAAAAAAAAAAAACCAAAATGAAAAATTTAACAACTCGTTTAGGAAATCGCGTATCGGAGATGGAGCTTCAGATCCAGATTCCGATTGGTAAGTTTTTTTCATTTTTATTTTTCTATTTATTTTTTTTCGGAATACTTTGCGTTTTTGTCTGCACAGCAAAAAAGTACAAATACACAGAATCGACTAACTAACACACATAGATACACACTAATACATAGACACACACAAATATAGCTAGCTACGCTTGTTGTTAAAAACTCTCGATTTGCATATATCTGAGCGAAATGCAACACGCAAAATAATCGGCATGCGCGCGCTTTTCTACTTATAAGTATTTTGAATTGCCTTTTCAAACATGTTGTTGGCCACACTACAAACGCACACACACAGACACAGACACACATACACGCATACGGATAAAGTTACAGTTACAGTTACACATAGCCATAGACATAGATAAAAGTAATAGAGTCATAAAGCAGCATATATATATCTAGAGTATATGAAATAGTTTTCAAGAAGAATAGTTTTTCTAAACCACTAGCAGCTAGTACGAATAGCAAATGAAACTAGGCACAAAGTAAACCACAGCAACCACATGAACCACACATCTACAACATGCTCAACATATTCCAAGGACTACACGAGGGTTAAGCCATAAGTAAACGACGAGTAAAAGACACACAAAATTAAGCAATTACTTTATATTCGATAACTTGGTTTAATTTATTGAAGACACTCAAGGAGTTGGAGATTTGCATTAGTTTGTAGCTATTTTAATTCCAAATCTCTACTGTCTTTGAGAATAGTTTGTAGCTATTTTAATTCCAAATCTCTAATGTCTTTGAGATATACTTTAAAATAAAGTAAACTGTGCAGGATACATCCTTTTATAAAACGTATTATTAAAAATAAATACTTTTATTTATGAACTTTGATAATATAGTTGGAAGAATCCGTATAGCCAAAATCAAACAGCTTGGTGTATTATTAAAAAGAAAACAACTTTGCTTAGTTACTAAATATAATTTAAATTCAAGTATTTTTTTTATTATTTATATAATTATACAATGCCTTAAAAAAAATTCTCTAGTCTCTATAAAGAAAAATTCTGTGCGCTGTTGCAAAGTATGCTTTATATTCGCCAATAATTTTTGCTTTTTACTATTTATTTAACCAGTAAGACTACTTTCAAAAATTCTTAATTATACTGAAAATTGCCAAGACACTTCAAAGATGTGCTTTTTATTTAAGCGTTAGTTTAAAAGAAAATAAATATTTATTTTATTTTTTAATATTAACTGAACTATAACACTTCTTTCAAAAACTCGCAAGTAAAATTAAAATTGTCAAGACAATTAAAAAAATATTTTTTAACTATTTACACAACTTTTATATTTCTAAAGCTTTAAGAAAATTCTCAACTCACTAAAAAGAAAAATTCTTTAGATTTTAACAAGAGTCAAGCGTTAACTTAAAAGAACATTAATTTTTTAAATATTTATTAAACTATAAAAGTTCTTTCAAAAATCATGATATTTTTATTTTTTAATACTTATAATATACAACTAGAAAATTTCTTTAAAAAAAATTCACGTCATTAAAAAAATATTTTTTTTCGAATGTTTCAAAATATGCTTTTTATTGAAGCGTTGAAAAAAATTATATTAATCTTTATTTAACTTGTTAATATTTAATTAACTAAAAAATTCATAAGTAAACTTAATATTGTCAAGACGCTTCAAAGAAAATTCGTTATTTAAAAAATTTTTTTTTTTTTGGTTTTTCATTATTAATTATAATTAATAGAAGTGGTACCTTAGACTTTTTATTTAAGCGTTAGTTAAAAAGAAAAATATATTTATTTTAAAATATTTGCTCAACTATAAAATTTTATTTGAAAAGTGAACTGAAAAGTATTTTGACAATTGGAAATATTTTTGTTTATATATGTTTTTATATTTAAAATAAAATTAACACTTTATTTTTTTAAATTAATTAAAAAAAAATACTATTAAAAGTCTATTTTGAAAAATGAAGAATTTATATTCGGAAAATTCAATATTTAAACGGGCAACTGTGGTCTTTTACCAACTTCAAATTTTCAAGCAATCGTGGAAGTTAATTTTGGCAGTTTTAAAAGATATGTTTGAAAACCAAAATCAAACACCGAGAAGCTTTTTAATACAATTGCTGATAATGATAGAAAATAATAAGCAAATTCTTCAGACTATTAAAAAAAAAGATTTTTAGTAAAGCATTATTTATTTTTTGTTGATTTTCTTTTAACCTACTAATTGAAAAAATATTTTAAGTGTTTATTAAAAGGTCTCAATTTAAAATTGAAATAAGCCACACATTTTTGGAGTTTTATTAGTTTATTACAAAAAAGAATGTTAAAAAGAAAATTTATTTTTAAAGTAAAATGTGAAAATTGATCTGATTTTGATTGATAATTTTAAAGTTTTTATATTTTCCAATTTAGTTGAAAAACATTTTTTATGCCCTTTAACGAATATTAAGTTTGTGCAAGCCGAAAATGTATGTAACATATAGAAGGAGTCGTCGGAGACAGTCCAAAGTTACCTAAAATATGATCAGGGTGACTAGAGAAGCCGATAGACCCATGTCCGTCTGTCCGCCTTTCCGTCTGTCCGTTTGAATGCCCATATCTCAGAGATGGTAAGAACTAGAGTAACCAAACTTTTACATTAGATCCCATATTATTCCATAGGAGACAAGTTTATTTTATTTTTTGGATATCGGGGTTAAATTATGTAGCTCCTATAGGGGTGTTTCAGACGACCTCGAAAAGAAATACAAGTTGTAGATGAATAATTCGTTTGTTTATGAAGATATCGTAAACAAGTTTGGCATTAAAACGGTTTTTATGGTTTCCAAGCACTGTGTTAAATTTGATAGAAATCGGTTAACTATATCATATAGCTCCCATAGTAACGATCGGTCAAAAAATATTTGCATGAGAATTCTTCTGTTTTTGGTTTTTCATGAAGGAACCGGAGTAAATTGCACCCTAGTGGTATAGGGTATCCCAAAGTCGTCCGCGCCCGACTTTCCGTACGCCATTTTTTTGAAATGCTGATGAACATCTTATAAGCCATCACAATTAAAAAAGTTGAACTCAATTTATTTATTAATAGGTAGGTATATTTTGAATTTTTTTTTTGGAAATTAATTTTTTCTAGAGATGCTGAACTATCTCAACCCTGAGGTTTTAGCTGAATTTAGATAAGGCTTAAAAATTTCCTGAAACATAACTTCGAAATAAGATTTTATGTATGATACTCGATCAACAAAACAGAACTCACTGAACTAATATCCTATGCAGTCGCTTACAAGTTGCTTAACCCTCGTATAGTACAAATATGTATACCACATGCTCCAGCTATACAACTGTATTATATATAAATCTTATTTATATACTACATAAATATACACGAAAATAAAATGTATACCAATTCTTAGCTATAGTTGCCCAGTACTGCTTAACACTGCAAGTTATTTAAACAAACTTATATGCAATATATTATATGCAAATTAATATTTTTCCTATTCATTATATAGTCCAGTATATAGCTAATATGCAAAAAACATACACACACTCACACACATGCATTTACTGTATATAAAACACAACCACATTTCAAACACACGAATTAATTGCTTAATTTATAATTTATTTACATTGTAACATATTTTGTTAGCTTATCGGCTTGCAATTTGCGTTCTGCTTTTGTATGCCACACGACGTATGCGTAATATTTATAGTCATATTCACCAACAAAGTATTAAGTAAAATTTTGAAGCAAACAAAAATGCAAGCGCTGTAAATATTTACAAACAACAAAATGAATTTTTCAATATTATATAAAAGCTTTGTTTGTGCTGATAGACAACAAATAACATATTGTATTAATTTTATGCAACAGCTTGTAAATAAAAACAAAACACTTAATTACTTATATTATATAGCTATTATATATATTGTATATATATGATATATGTATATACATATATAAAAAAATTAATTGCGTTAAAAGAAATTGGTTATTATTAAACAACTTATTGGCGGCAACTAGCGAACTGAGCAAAATAATTTAGTTATCCAGCTTCATATGATGCCTTGGCAATAAACCCGAACCAGATATAAACGTATGTTCCAGTTCCAGTTCCAGTTCCTGTTTCGTTCCCCCTAGGCCAAATCCCAAGCGTTTCCCCAAACAGCATTCGCCGTTAGCAGTAGCATATGTTTTTGTTTTTTTATTTGAAGACTGTACTTTGTGCATAATTTGTTTATATTTTTGTTTGTGTTTTTGTTTGATTTTAATAGTTTTGTATTAATAATAATAGTAATCACTAGCAATTGCTTGGCAGCATTAGAGTACTAGGTATGTATGCTCAAAAAGTCAGTACATAAGTCAGTACATAAACTTCCACTCTTAAAATGCAGCTCTCTTGCTGTCGCTTTCTATGCAACATTTAATTACTTTCTTGCAGTACTCAAAATACTTTATGGCTGCGCCTAAAAGCAGACAACGTTGCGCTTTTCTTTAAAAAACCTAAAAAAAATTTTAACTCTGCCACTCTTCTTCTACTTCTATCAACTTTTATCTTGCATATGCCATAAAAATACAAACGAAGAATAAAAAAAGAAAACACATTCAATTTCACATTGTTGTTAACTGCCTGCAGCTGCTGGGAAACGACACAGTCGGTTGAGGGTTTTTCCACTTTTCCAACTCTCAACTTCAATTTAAGCAGCAAGAAAAAATAAAATACAAATTGTTTTGACCCTTAACTAAAAGCCTTTTCTTTTTCGGGGCATAGTGCTGCTGCCCACCAAAAAAAAAAAAAAAAACCGAAAAACCATGGCTGTTGAAATTTAATTTTCCGCCCACTTGCTTTTCCCTTTTATGCTTTTTCTTAGCATTTCCATTACAATGGCTTACGTTACCTATCAAAATAATAATCATAATAATAATAGTTACACATTTATGTCTGACGCTTATATTGCATAACTGTATCATGATTTGTTTCCGTTTTCCTTTCCTGTAAATACTTACGATAACTGCATTTAGTATATATACATATATATAGTCAGCATACGACGGTATCTATATCAATAACAATTTGTGTTTATTTGATTTATGTGGCACATTTCGCTCGCCCCCCCCCCCCCCCCCCCCACCCATTTGTCTGCTTTGCATCTATTTTTTGTAGCACGCTCTTTAGTTGTGTATCTTGTAGTACCATATTTGGATGCATTCCTGGCGGCAGTAGAGCGTAACGGTAGTTTCCGCTTAGACAGACGGAGTTCCAGCTGAGCTGCCAACTAACGCTCTCTTGCTCCAACTCACTAGTATCTGTAGTTCTTTATCTCTCTTACTCAAACTATTTAAACTATCCAACCAAATACTATTTACTACATGTTTGTGCGTTTTTTTTTTTTTTTGTGTGCGTTTCCGTTAGCGTTACAGTTACCGTTAGTATTACTGTTAGCCTTAGCGTCTGACATTACAGTTAGCGTTACCGTTACGGCTTTTGGGTTTCCCCCAATTTAATGAATGTTTATGCTACTCCTTCTACTACTCTTCACATATACCTAGCGTAAGTGTTTCGTGCTGTAAGTCAACTAACCAACTATCTATCTATCCGTCTATCTACTTAGTAGTTAAACCTTTCTACAAGCACTTTAGAGCACCCCCCACCAACAAGAACTAACCGCAATTAAAGTAGTATAAAAAAAAAAAAAAGACAATCCTTACCCAATTCTATGTAACGCACGCTGCACGCTTTGCCTGCCCCTTCGTTGCCCGTTTTCGTGTACTTAGTCAGTTTTATTTTAGCTTTACTCGTATATATATATATATATATATATATGGTATTTGTATGTCTGTCTGTGCATGTATATATGTATATGGCCAAGTTTAAATGGCGCCTTGTGCTCTATCGTCGTACAGGACACGCTCGAACCAACGCTGGATGAAGCTGCGCACTACCGTGCAGATATCATCGGCCATACAAAAGAAACCACCGCTAAAGCGTGAAGACTCATTCCTGAAGCGTTTCTCAACTAGACAAATACCCGAAACACAGGCAAGTATTATCTTCCAAAACTTTAAGTGCCGCCGCCCATTATTATTACTATCCGCCTTTAGGAAACTGTTGAAGATACGGGTTCAGAAAGTGCCTCTGGTGACGTCGACAAAAGTGTCAAGCGTAGACGACGCTATTTGCAAAAACGACGCTCCGTTGTTAATCCAGATGAGAATTTTTACTTCTATTGGTTAATGATGTTAACTGTATGTGTTCTATATAATCTATGGACCCTTATTGTAAGGCAGAGCTTTCCTGAACTACAGGTGCGTAGTATTACAAAAGACACGAAAACTCACACAAGTCCTTAAGCTTTAGGCATGACAACCTTCTAGAGCCTTCATCCGACCCGCCCCGTCTTAATGCTTATGAAATATGAGTTGACTTACCTTAACATGATGCCCTTTTATGCGTGCCGTGTAACGACTCAATTAAAAAGGACACGGCTTGCGACAGGACGGACCAGAAGCATCACGAATCCTCAAATAATAAACTAAATTGGGTGTGTTGCCTTCAAAGTTTTGGCAGCCCCGTTTCGTTGACTTCGGGTCTGTTTGTTGTTATCTGATTAGAGTTGTGGGCTGCTACATTGGCTGGAATTTTATTTTATTTTTTGTCTTTTTTTTTGGGCCAAACAAAAGCTCAGTCAAGTCAAAGCCAACTTGATTGCCAGTTGTTCTTGGCCTCTTGTAATCTAGTACTCTTGTCTTTTGACCTTTGGGCGTGCCCTGTCCCGTTGCCCGGACCAAAAGTAATCTCAATTCTCTCTGCCCGCTAAAATTTTAAAAGCGCAGCCCATGCAGGCCCCGACTGTATGTATAATGGTAGATATATTAAACATTTTTTATGCGAGGGCGGGCTAATAAATAGATGGTTCGATATACACTTTCGTTTATTCGCAAAAATTTATAGAATTGAATGACAGAGAGGAGCGTCACTTGTTTGGCTAACCACGGTTAAAGATGGATTTGGCAATGTATAGTCTCAATGATATGCCGTCTGCTACCAGGGTAATGCCTACGAAGATGTCAAACACTTATTAGCGATTATCTAAAAAAAGTAGAAAAACAGGCAAATTGTATAGTTTCCATATATTATAAGGACAGACGAGAAGGGTGTGGAAAGGCGGAGATTCCCCCGTCGTAATTCAAGCTAAAGGTGTAATAGAGGGGCCAGTACATTTTCCACCCAGACCCGGTTATATGTATATCTACCATTTTTTGACCCCTGGAACTAGCAACGTTTCCTGTTGTTACAACAAATTCAGATCCGCTGAAATATTAAGCACTAAATGCGGATCATGCTGAGAATTACAATTTTAGCAAATACCATTCAGCCACTAACTTTTCAGCCTACCCTCCATTGCTATATGGGCAATTTACATTTGTCATAGTGCCTGGCATTGTGGGCCAGTGTTACATCAGCATTTTGTGCCAACTAATTGTCCTTGACCTGATGCTAAATTTATTCACCTACATTGACACAAAACAGGAAAATATATAACTTTTTGTGTATTCCTTAAATATTCATAGCAAGCTGTGCCCACATTTTGGCTTATCTGCGATTCACTGACAGATGTCGTATTTATCTTAGATATAATAGTTCAATTACGCACAGGCTATCTGGAGCAGGGTCTAATGGTAAGCTCAAAGGATATACTACGCTCGGGACACGGCTTGCCATAACTGAAGTTTTCCATTTAATAGGTATATGATGACAAGAAGTTGGCCTGCCATTATGTGCACTCGCGTGACTTTATCTTCGACATGATAGCTCTAATACCTTTGGATTTGCTGCAGTTGAAAATGGGAACACACCCGCTTTTGCGTTTTACGCGCTTTTTTAAAGTAAGTTGTAGTAAAATTTATATAAATTACAAAGTTAAGATTGTCAGCGAAGTTGCTTGAGATTTGGCAAACCAAAATTGAGTCAGAGAGACTCTTATGGCTATCTAGAGTTATCGATTAAGTTGGACATTATTAGGATTTTCTTTATGAATGGCGATTGTGAATTCTATATTAACTTTAGCCTATTTTTATATTTATTTAAAAAAATATTCTAATGTTTAAGCAAACAATGATTGGTTTAAATTTATTATAAAACTAAGAGCGAGCTCTCTGCTAAAAAAAAAACTAGATCCCATATTACGAAAAGTAGGGTGTTCTTACCCAAATAGTGTTGTAAAATGCACCAATATCTACACGGGTAAACTAATTAATTATACTGTTGTTAAAAATATTTGTGCTGCGTGGGTACTAGAAAACTAATATGTATTTTGAAAGCAACTATATAGTTTGATATATTTTTTTTTAAAGACATGAAATACTATATGTGTTAAAAGAAGAATCCAAAACTTTATTTCTTAGGATAAAACTTTTCCCCCAAAAACTGTTTTTAACGAAATAATTCATGCCATAAGGCACTTGTAAGTAGCTCATTGTTATTACTCACTTTGTTGGTCAGGCATTTTATCCCTTATACCTTGTTGCTCATGTCCCTACTGGGGTTTTTTTTCATTATGCATTAATGCATGAAAAAAAAAGAATATCCCAAATACTTTAAAAATAATTATATGAAAAGTTAAGAGTAAGTCAAGTTTACAATTGTTTTAAAGACAGTTAAAATGTTTTTGTTTTTAAGTACAAGATTAACTGGTGCCGAAGTGAAGGACTTAGCATAAATCCCCACAAAGCCAAGATTGAAACCTGACCATTAATGGAACAGAGGTGGCACTCTCCAGTCAGAGTTAGTACCTAGAGTTAGTGCCCTCAAAGGCCAGTAGAGCTTCATGGGCTTACAGGAAATTGTTTGGTAGCACTTGAGGTTTCAGGCCCAACATAATAGACTGGTTGTACCGTATGATGGTCCGCCTTAATGCCACGTACGCAGCCTTTGTGTGGTGGCCCAAGGTGCAGCAAAGCGGAGTAATTAAAAATTGCAGTAAGCTGCTAAGGCTAATATGCCTATCTCTGCCGGGAGCAATGCGTACATGTCCTACAGCTACAATGGAGACAGTCCTTGGAGTGACAAGTAAAAGAGTAAATAAAGTTTTCGAATTTTATCTGTTTTCGTAGATATATCAAGATTAATCGTATAATTCGACTAAGGGAGAAGAGAAGAAAAATGAACTCAACGTCCAAGCATCATCTTGTTTAGGTACTATGAGAATGACAGACTTTGTTCGGCTAATCATGAATATTTTGTATGAATACGCACATTCAGATGAATCTTATATGGTCATTTAATATATAAATAACACTTTAAATTATGTATAAATATGAAATATTTTTTGGAGTGTCAAAATTCGAATCCAAAGAATTCCAAAGTCCAGCACATTTGGGTTTGGATCTTGAATTCGGATTTAGCGACCTCACAGTTTGTTTACAATGTGTGTACTGAATATGTTTTCTTGTGAACCAAAATACCAGGCGATCAAAAATCATGCAACATTTAATAAAATAAACTAACTAATTTTCTTTTTTAACTAAAAATTTTCTTTTCGAAATTTTAAAAAATTCGCTTGCAGAACGCTGCTTTTATTTCTTAAGTTTAGCCGTCTTAACATTGCTTTGGAGTTTAAACGGTGTTTTAACAATCAATTATTGTAATAATTATGATAGTAAAGGAATTTTCCTTCCAGAGACGTCAGAAGATAGAACAATTAATGCGCTCCTGCCAAATGGAGTTCACAAACCCACTGACTAACACTTGAACAGAACAGAGCGAGAGACACAAAAATTCTTAATTAGCCTTTTCTCTCGAAGAAATTGTTTCTGCATATTCCTACTAAGAACTTTCCAATTGGAATTAACTTTTTTTTTGGTAAAATTCTATATTTATACGTATAAGTTTCGTAAATTTTTACCAATTGTGATGAAACTCGAAATTTACGTCAAAGAAGCTATTTAAAGTATTTGATATGCTTAAGGGTGTGGGAGAAAACACGGTAAATCGATTGTTGGGGCTGGGGGTCCGCATCGATCAAATTTGGATGTGGATTTATTTATTAGAGCCCATGAATCGGCTTACCAAAAATTGTGTTTCAAAGTCACTTGTAACCATAATTAGGTAGAGTCAAATATTGACGCAGTTTATTGGCAAGGGGAGGTGAAATTTGTATATTTTTGACTATAACGAGATATAGACGTTCATACGGACGGACGGGTTATGATAAGCATTTTGGTATTAATGATTTGGGGTCTGCCACACCTCCTTCTGATCGTTACATAGATTGCACAAATCTAGTATACCCTTTGTACCTATAGGTACAGGATATAAAATATAAATAGAGAAAGAGTTAAACTGTAACTGTCGCGTTATGCTGCTTGGCCTTGTTGTTCGGCCAACTCTCACCTCCCCCGCGCCTAATTCTACATCCTTCTTTGCGCAGCGTGATCAAACAGCACCAAGGCCACGGCATTGAGAGTGACATTGAGAGTGAAAGGAGGAGGGAGAAGCAAGCAAAAATACGAGCTAAGACTTAAGCATACAAAAAGGATTCTTTCGTTTACACACATGCACATGTGCTACGTGCTTTAGCTGAACAGCCACGGCTACTTTACTTACTCTCTATACCAGTGCTGGGCAAATATCATACAAACAAACGTTTATTTGTGTGAGTAAGCAGCGCAGTAAGCAAAGTCGCACGAGAGAGCAAAAACTATTGATTGGCGCCTTAAAAGTTTTACTTCAAGAAATTAAATAAAAAGGAGTCCATTTACTTTAAAAAAAATCATGTTATTATTTATTAATTTTTAAGTTTTTTAATTGAAAGTACATTAATTTTTAGTTTTGTACATCTGCTATGATTTTAAACATCAAAATATATTTTAAGTAACTTATTAAAATTAATTTAACTAACCATCTATTAATTAATTCTTTAAGCTTTAAGCTAAAACTAATATATATTATAAATGTAACCCAATCATCAAGAGTGATATCGATATGCGATGGTCTCTTACAACCAGTACTGGATATTGGGGGACTTCTTCACTTCGAAGTGTATGTAAGAGCTCGTGAAACACTTTCAACCCATTTTTCCAACTTTTGGAGGCGGTACTGGTTACAACACCATTATACAAAATCGAATAACCTGATTATAGTCGAAAGCCGCAAAAAATTAAGCTGGTTTCTTGACTCGATATGCCAAATCTCATTGGAACTTCCAGACAATGTGTACCATAGTTTCTCAAGGCATTGTGTATTTAAATATTAATGTCTCTATTTTTTATAGGTTTATCGATCTGTGAGATTTTATTACATTGTAGAAAGTAGAACAGTTTGGCCGAATTTATGGCGAGTTGTTAATCTAATTCATATCCTGTTGATATTAGCGCATTGGTTTGGTTGTTTCTATTTTTTACTGTCCGAGGCGGAAGGTTTCCAAGTAAGTTTAACATTCGTTATAAAGCAAAATTGCTTGATATAACTACAAACTTGAATTTTTTTAATTTTGCAGGGCGATTGGGTTTATCCTTATAGACCAGGTGATTATGCTACCTTAACACGCAAGTATCTGGGCAGCTTGTACTGGTCCACGCTAACCTTAACAACAATTGGAGATCTACCAACTCCAGAAACAAACGCAGAGTGAGTACGACATAATCTTGATTGTGCTGGTTGGGTTTTGTTTGTAACTACATACATATGCTTCCATTTGCAACATTCCAAAACAGACCGAACTTTTCGGTGGACGGCCCACGATCCATACCAAGACGTGGCATTAAATCACGCCTGCTACAGTTTGGCTCTAGCTATGGGTATGACCAACTGATAAAAGAATCCAAATAGGTCAAACAACAAGAAAATTAATATCATGCAATTTTGTTGGGGGCTGTCCACCAGTTCGCAGCTGATTTGCGTTTAGTTGTCACTAGTTAGAGATTTGTTGCCAGCCTTAATTAAAGTTTTTTTGCATTGTTTTTAATACAAAAATCGAAAAACAAATGATATCAAAGTTTTCGAAATCGTGCGACAGCCTTTAACAACAACCAGTGATATTCATTTTCTTAAGAAAGAAAAGTGTTCAAAAATATGAAAGTAAATTTCAAGTTGTCTTCAAAACTAAAGAGAATTTTCGAAAACTTTGATTCAAACTGCATGATGCAATGAATTTTACAAGGTGCGCCAGTTCCAATTTTGATCAAATTTCAGACAAATGTTTGGTCTGAAAGAGAATACAACTGACAAAAATTTGCTCATAAAGGTGATCGAAATTGGTGCACTATTGCTTGTAGTAACCATACATAAATTGATGCTGAGAGAGACAGACAACACAGCGCTCTCTGTGCGACATAGCTGTCTCTCTTTTGTATATCGCTGCCACACAACTTGAGCTTACTCTCTTTTGTGTTAAATAAATCTAATATTAATGTATCTTTTTATCTCTCAGATATATTTTTACGATCGTTAGCTATTTGATTGGTGTTTTTATCTTTGCGACAATTGTCGGCCAAGTGGGAAATGTGATAACAAATCGTAATGCGAATCGTTTGGAGTTTGAGCGTCTGTTGGATGGCGCCAAGACTTATATGAGACATCATAAGGTGAGTGGTAACAAATACTGGTTTATATAGATGTATTTTCATATTTCCCCCTGCCTCCAACAGGTGCCCGGTGGCATGAAGCGTCGCGTACTGCGCTGGTACGATTATAGCTGGTCACGTGGTCGCATACAGGGTGGCGGTGATATAAATACCGCCTTGGGCCTGCTGCCCGATAAACTGAAAACCGAATTGGCCTTACACGTTAATTTGAGCGTGCTCAAAAAAGTGACCATATTCCAAGAGTGCCAGCCGGAGTTTTTGCACGACTTGGTGTTGAAAATGAAGGCATACATCTTTACGCCTGGCGATTCCATATGCCGCAAGGGCGAGGTGGCGCGCGAGATGTTTATCATAGCCGATGGCATACTCGAGGTGCTGAGCGAGACGGGCAAGGTGCTGACTACAATGAAGGCGGGTGATTTTTTTGGTGAAATCGGCATACTTAATCTGGATGGCCTAAACAAGTGAGTAGCTTCATAGGCACCGCTAGAGTGAGAGCTTATTTTGTTGTTATTGTTGTCTTACTGCCCACCAGACGCACCGCCGATGTGCGCTCCGTAGGCTACTCGGAGCTGTTCTCGCTCTCGCGCGAGGATGTGCTGGCGGCCATGAAGGACTATCCGGATGCGCAGGAGATACTGCAAACACTGGGTCGTAAGCGACTTATGGAGGTGCGCTGCGTCAATAAAAAGTATGCCAAGCAGCAAAGTGATAAGGAGGCTGCTGCTTATGCAGCCGCGCATCATCATCAGGTGCATCAGAGTGACAGCAGCGAAAATAGTGCCTCCAAAAAGATTGTGGACAAACTGAAACACGATGTCAAGGGGTTTCGCAATGTGCTCAAAAAGTCCAGGTAAGTATTAGACTAGTTTATTGTAGCAATAAATGTTATATTTGTGAAGAGAGAACCTAGCATATATACTATACAATTTTTTTAAGAACTCACCGAAACTTCTTGCTGTGTGTATTTTTTAACGAATCCTTTGATCCCACAGAACTGCACGCAAAAGCGACGAATCACTGGAAATGCAACCATTACACAGTACCTCGCCACGCGGCAGCAAGATCATGCTAAAACGAATGTCACGAGTACGATCCGATGACAAACAGGATGCCGAATGTGCCGAGGCCAAAGATGAGCTTCACGACAAGACACCCAGTCCCATTGGTGCCGGACTGCCCCTGCTGCAGCGCTTGCGTCTCCTCAAGGAGAAACAGGTGGGTGTCGTAACCTCACAAATCTTGCGCTGTTCTCTCACTGCTTTTTCTCAAAGTCCATCAATCATTCTCACTGGTGTCTGTGCATTCACTCTTTATGTCCTACTCATTGCCATTGCCAACACATTCGCCATCATATTATCACAGTGCTTTAAATGGTTATCTTCCAAGACAAAAAAATCAAAAGATACAATCAAAGTTAACAATGCAAACAAAATACAGCAAATCTCCAGGTGCTTGGCTTTACGGTTAGACTTGACAAACCCAACAACAATAATACGTTAAAAATGTTAATTGCGTCCACCATTTTGTAATTGCAAAAAGTGCTGCTTCTTCCTCTTCTGCAATTTCAGCACTTACTTTTTAACTATGTACTGCTTATATACTACAAAGTACTACTTAACTTATTATTTATTATAATTTAACTGTTGTATTGCAGTACTTAATTTTTAGAGCACCTTCCAAACACGTTTCTACTCTTAATAACTTTATGTATGCACGTTTTTTGCAAAACCAAACCAAGTCCAAAATAACTAATGTCGACAACAGCTTGAACTCACGAAACTTGCGCAGCAAAGTATGCTATAGTTTTTTTTGGCGGATCTCGTTTGCATTTAAGCTGTGAAACAATTTGCGAACCACCTAATTTTAGTTGGATGATTCGACCAGTGGATGATAGTGCTCAGGGAGTATAGTAAATGTATAAGGGTATAGCGTAGGTTTTTTGTTTGAGCCCCTTTTTAGTGGTAAATAATGACCGTGCACTTGAAAGATATTTGAGTGAAGATTACATATACGGTACCCATGTATTACTGTAACTCGCACCTTGGTTCAAAATATATTAAAATTAAATTTTATTAATAATATTAAAAACTCTTTATTGTTAGTTTTAATTCAAACATCCTTTCGAATTTTTATAAATTAAAGTTCTTTTGAATAATCTATAGATTATAGGAATATTTTTTTATTTTTTCAACAATATCTGGTTGATCACTTTCTGAAAGAAATAGCGATATTTGTACGAAAATTAAAAAAAAAAATGTGTTTTTCGGGGTTTTGGGCGCAACCTTTAGCCTGTAGTTTTTTCTAAAGTTTACCAATTTTTTTGAATCGGGGCATTTTGAAAAGGTAGTCTACTCTACTTTTGCAAAAAATAAATATTGAAAAATTTCGAATTAGTACAGTTTTTATGACTTATGTGTAATCGTATTTCGAAAAATGTATTTTTTCACTAAAAAAAAAACAAACTAATAAATTCATCATCATACTTGGTTTTCCATATAAATCAAAATAAAACGAGAAGTATAAAACGAACCTAGAAGCAAAAAGCAGTTTTAAGAGATGAGGATTACATAAAAAATTTAATTTTAGTTGTATTTTCTTCATATTTAAGTACACTTTGGTTTTCCTTTATCAACGAAATTTTTAAGAGCTCATAGGATCAAAAGTAGTAGCATTGAAATTCTGTACGTCAAACGAAGAGAGGGAGTTTGAACCTGGGCATGATAGTGGGAAGCCTTCCGAAGAGATTGATATTTTTTCAAGTCGGCTGCGGGCAAACGGAGGGTAAAAACGTGTATTTCTGTGAACCTCTGTTAAGAAGACCCAAGCTATAGGACCTCTACGCCATTAAATTTAATGTGAAATTTGGGAAAACCGTGACGAACTTATTAAAATAGATTGAGTAGGTAAAGGAGTACCCGGAACGTGTTGACTACCAAGGTTTTGTAAATATTAGTTCTATCAATAAAATGCAATCTATTTAGTCCGACTACTTTTTGATCCTACTCCGTACATAAAGCCTAGTCAGCTGCTCGCGTGTGCTCTTCAACAGATGAGTGACTACTTCAGCTGTACCTAAAATGGGCACAAAAGAATAAATTCAAACAAGGAAATTGGATCAAGCAACTTTTTCTATTTCGTTAAGCCAATGGTGAAAATCATGAAAATGTTCACGGTTTTGATGAAGTAATTTCATTCTCCTAGCCTTCTAGGACTTTTCATATACTTGTAATACAAGCAGACGAGTCGCATTTATATTGAGTTTTTTAGACAGAGCTACTTTCGAATATACAAAATAGTTAAAAAGTTGGCCCTTATTTTTTTTTAAATCTTTAAAAAGCTGATTCTAGATAAACCTAACATAGGGCAGGAGAGTTCTTTTATTAAAGCTTGAAACTGCAGTAAGCTTTAGCATAAATTTACTATAGTAAAAATAGTGATGTTATTTATTTAATTTAGTTTATCAGGAAGCTTTCAATGCAGTTGACAGGTATTTATGTACGTTATGTTTGTTTTGTTAACCAAGAGTAAATAATGGTCAACACATTGAAGCTTTTATGTATTGAGGTATATAAGCTCCAAGTTCTGCCTGTTCAATGCTGACATACTAATAGTATATGGTTTTTAAAACAATAGCCATGTGACTGCAGTTGCTCCCTTCCAACAATAGTTTCCTGTCCTTTTTTGCATATTATGCGTACTTTTGTCTTTCTTTTTGAATAGAAACAAAACCACAAAATAACAAACAATAAACTAATGACACAAGCTCATACATAGATAAATAAACAACACATAGATATATGCATATGAGTACAAATAGTATCCGTACAATGTTTAGTTGACAAATGAAGTGACATTACATGCTGAAATTTAATAGATGCATACTTTAGATACAGATACATCCACATGCACACATACACATACACTCACAAACACACACACGCAAACATAGACATTTGATTAATTTTTGATTTTTGCTTAAGTCCAACTTAAAAGAAAAAGAAAAGTAATTAAAACTCCACCAAAATTGTGTTGTAATTAACCCCGGCTCCTAAATAGTAGTTTTGTATGTGTCTTTATGTGTCTTGCACTAGGATCGCGAAGAGCGAGCTGTTAAGTCCACACCACCACAGAAATCTCCACCTCACTCACATGTAACGTGTACGTTATCGCCGCAGGAATCGATACAGGAAGAGCCCGAACGCGAGTTTAACGAAGGCTTTCCCCTGATACAGAGGCTCCAGCAGTTGAAAATTAAAAACGAGCCCCAGGCGATTGATGCCGGCGCCATGGTAAAAACAAATCTCTAACTTTCTCTCATCTCTCTCTCTCTCTGTTTGAATCTCTCTCTCTCTCTCTCTAAGTCACAACTCTTTCATATTCAAAATCAAAAATTAAATTCAAACTAGACAGCATTCACAAAACTTGCTTTAAGTCTGCATCAGAGCTTTTTACTAATACTCCTTTTTCTCTGTCCCATTCCCTATGTGTTGAACCACGAATGTCATCTTAGGCCAACACACCGGCAACCATCAGCAGCAAAATCGATACCGCCTTTGGAGCAACCGGTAGCCAAGGCCCAGCCGGAGCTGGCCAATCTCTAACAGTGGCCCAAATTAAGCCCATCATGAAGGTCTCCTTTAAGCAAAAGATACAGCAGCTGCAAGGCGGCTTGGTTGCAGCACCAACGCAAACTGCTGGCAGCTCTACGGGTGCCATAGCCAAGAAGGAGCCACCCAAATCGCTAGCAGTGGTAGCCAAGCATACCGCGCTGGAGGAGAGCACGGCCAGCGCCTTGCTGCCCAGCAGTTTTGCTCATACCCAGAGCATAGCCACAATATCGAAGAAAGTGATAAAACCGTCCTATAAGGCCAATACGCCGCTGCAGTCCGATACGGATACCGACGGAACGCCCATCAAGCCTTGGTCCAAACTGAAACTGGCCACACTCATGTCCTCCAGCTACACAAGCCTAACCAATTGCTCGCCCGATGATCTGAGCACGCCGCTAAAAAACTATTCGCTAAGTAATATACCGCAGCATATGCTGGGTAGTGAGCAAGCTGCAGCAAGGACGCGGCATGGTAGCGCACGCAGCTCACGCTCCCCCAGACATCATGCCTCCAGCTCTTCCACTTGCTCCTCCACAGTGCGCAGCAGCAGTAACCTAACAACGACTATGAAGATGGGTAGGCTTAAAAAGGATGCTAACCAGCTAGTGGTGGCCACGGACAATGCAGATGCAGATAAAACGACGGGTGCGCGCAAGCTGTATCAAAGCGTGTTCGATCTTTCGCCGGAATATTGTGGACTGCCTTTTGTCAAACGTCTCAAGATACTCAATGAACGACAAAAGCTGGCTGAGCTGGAGAAAGCGCTGCAGACGCGCAGCTTTAGCTTGGACTGCTCCAAGTCGACCAACAACAACGAAGTGCCCATAGCGGAGTCATTGTACCGCTGTTACAGCGACACATCTGGCATCTATTCACAGTTTCTGAGCACATACGAGTCCACAACTAGTTCCACATCCACCTCTACAAATACCTCAGCCTCCGCATCGGCATCGGCTTCGGCCTCTGCTTCAGCCTCGGATAGCAACTCAAGGCAACAGACGCTACCCATGACTATGGGCGGACAGCAGGAGTATCTGCCACTTAGTCCAGAATCGAATGAGACCGTAGAGCGACGCAAGCTGAAGAGCATACTAAAGAAGCTACACAAGGGGGGTGGTGGATTGAAGACCTCAGATCTTACGGTTGGCAGCGAGGCAGCAGGAACCGCGGCAGCAGCCTTGTCTGGTGATGCCCACGACAAGGCGAACGCCAATGCGGACAGTGCACTGTCGAGAGGGGGGCTGCTGTTGGAGCCAACCTTGGAAGGGTACGTGGCTAGGCACAGTAAGCTCTTGAAGAGTGTAACCTTCCATTCAACTCTTTCCAGCCCGCCCGGCAGTGCCAAAGAGGAAAGTCATTTCGCTGCCTTTGGCGGTGGCGGTGCAAGTAATGTAACGAAAAACGTAACGCCAACGTTGGCGCACGGTAACGGTTCGGCCACAGGTAACGGTAACGGCAACGGTAACGGCAACGGCAACGCTAAAAACGGAAATGAAAATATCTCATTTAATCCGCGAAGCTGTACCGCACCAGATGCCGCCATCTGGTCGCCGACGTTGGCGTTGGTAACGCCAACGAATTCGCCGCAAGAGAGTTTCGCCTTTGAGCCATCACCACCCTTACCATCACTGCCACCATTTTCATCAATACCATTAGCAACACAGCAGTTAGCTGGTTCCATCGGTGGTGGTAGTATGGGCGGTGGCGTTGGTGTTGGCAGCGCCTCAACGTCGTCGTCCTCGTATGTCGTCGAATGTTCGTCAACGTCGAATAAGATATTATCACAGAACACCGAATTCCATGCACAATCCACAACATCAACAGATTTGAATTTGAATTTGCAGCTTAGACAGAATACAACAAATTCAACATCTGTGGGTCAAGTGCCAAAATTGGAAGGTAAATATATCAGCTTCAACATCCGAAAAAAAAAAATACGCACACAATCATCATTAATACCTACAACGGCTACAATAACAACAAGAACGCTTGCTACACCCACAACCAACTCCAGCTTCAATGCCGCCCCACCTATTATTTAGTCTTTGTCAAAAATTTCGATCTACGTCTTGCGTCTTTTTCCTGTTGTTATTGTCATCTCTGTTCCACAGCTGCCACACAGTAAAGACTCCTATACACGAACCACGCACGAATAAAAATAAACCCCAAATCACCAAGAACACAGCCATGTACACTTGTGCATGAGTTTACTCGGCTGACATAGCCGCATGTCCAAAAGCACACTTCACAACACTGACATGGCTTCGCTTATGCTTTTTAATGTGCGCTTTTGCACACTTACTTGCTCTCTGTCACGCTCCCTTTCTCTATTTTTCTCTACTGTATCTAATCATAAATATCTAAAGCCGAGTACGCAGCCAACAAAAACGTGGAGGGACAAAAACTGAAACTTTTTTTTGTGAGCCGCATTATAAAAAAAAAACGTATATGAAAGCAATTAATTTTTAGTAATTAAATATTATACTTTGTTTTGATTGTTGCACCGCCAACTAGTTTCTAAACGGCTCTCAATATTTAATAAATGAGTTTGTAGTTAAGAATTCACTACATTTCGGACCAGCCATATGTTTTATACAATCCATGCTCCAATAGGAGATAAAGGAAATTATATATATAATATATATAACATATAACATATATATTCGTTTTAGAGCAAACAGTGCTTTTTTTCTATACCAAGTTTCCATTTGTTTCCACCCGTTTTTCGCTGCTGGGTACTGGCCTCGCTCGACTTATAACGCATACATAAGTACTAATTCTAAATGATCTTTTAACCATTTTATAAGCATGTCATTATTCATATTTCAGAAATAAACAATTTCATTTTTACATACTTTCAACTTTTAAGCTAAAACAATTTTTATGAAAAAAATATATGTATATATTTAAAATAAAATTAATTTTTTTAAAGAGTCAAAATAAAAGAGATGGGCCATATTTAAATTTGATCTCATAGATTTTATAGATAAGTTTGCTATTGATAGAGGCGCCATTGATTAAATGAGTATAGAGTATGTTTAAATATCGTTAAATAATAATTTCATATTTTTATATTTATCGGCAAAATTAAACCATTTTTTTTAATCATAAAACCACCGAAAACGTATTCTTTGTAATATTAAAAACAATAATTGTCTTTATTATTTGACGCCTTTGAAACAAAAAAAATTTAATTTTTTTTAATACCAAAATATTTTTCAGCAGCTTGGTAACAATCCAATTAAATGTGAAAAACAAAGTTTTAGATCATGTTAAAATGTTTATTTATATTAAAGGGGTACTACAAAGTAGAGTTTGCTTTAAATTATAAGAAAAATTCAAATGAAATATTGAAAAATAGAACGGGGGAAAAATATAGATATGAACTAATCTCATTAGGCCCATTAAATTTATTTTGAATCTTTATATATATAAAAAATCGCTTTTTATATTTTTATATCATTATTTTGTTAATACACAAATAGCTGAGACACAAATTTAAAAACTTATGTTAACAGACCAAATCTTTGTACATAACCTACTTTAAAACTCAAACAAATACTTAACGCGTATTCAATTTTGAACACTTTGTCATTTGTCTGAATAAAAATAAGTTAATATCACTAGTTAATACCATTTCCAAGGCCTTTTTTTTATTTTAGATATTTAACTTAGTTTAAATACTAGTATTGAAAGCACTATTAGACATTATAATATATAGCAAGTGAAATCTTAAGATATCAAGTGTATACGAGTCATTATCTTCCGATTATATCCACTTTAAAAATAAAAAGCCCATAACAGGATTTAAAATTCGAACTTCGATAAATATTTACTTTTAAAATCCGTTTTTATATAATATACAAATTCTAATTTCCGACTTTCAAAAACACAAAGCTTAAAATATCGGCGAATAAACAAAAAATGAAATAAAATAAATATAGGTTGAAAGACTTTCTATATTTTACAAAGTGACTAAATAGTCTATATGTACTATATATAGAACTTAGATATTTAGTACGTACTTAGTAAGTAACAACGTATACACTTATAGATACGAGTTTTAAAAAAGGTCCATAGCTTTTTTTTTAATTTTAGTAAAATACTTTCCATTATAATTTGGTTTCAATTTGGTTAAGCACAAGCATAAGTGCTATTAAAAAATACCTGTAAATAAGCCTTATGGGTCTATAATATGCAAGTACAGTCACGCACTGGAACGCATTAGAATGAAACAGCGTTCTGTTGAGCATGCAGAAAACTTAATTTTGCTTAGGTTTAGTACTCCACTGAAAAGAGTTTTAAAAAAACTTCAACAAAAACTCCTGCAATATTTGCTATCGTTTGATTACCTAATTTGCCTGGAGCCGCAAGGACTATATATTTGGAATGTGCTACTTGTATGTAACCTATGTAAATACGTATGTATTAAATTGTTTTTGTAGCTCAATTAAAAGTATAAGCAACCACCACAATCATCACACGTAAGCCAAGTATATAGTGCAAGAAACGCTTTAGTTCACTTTTGAAACAAAAATTATAAATATATAAATAAAATCTAATTGTAGTGTCCTTTTAAAAATCTGTAGCTTGTAAGTCATGCACAGCCTAAGGCTAGCTAGCCGTTAGACACAACTGTACCTTATTTGAAATATTTAGTCATCTGTCTCAGCCAAACCACAAATCTTTTACATTATGCTTAAAGGCTTTCCAGAAGCGCAGGACTACTTTAATCAAATACTCAGCGGCATCAACCAAGTAATCAAGACGCACATGAATGAGATGCATTCCAAATTCGAAACTCAATTCTCGACAATGGCTGGAGAAGTGAGACGACGTGACGCCATCATAGCCCAGTTACAGCTCAAGTTGAGAAGCATCGAGCAAAAGCCAACTGGTACACCGTCGCGTCGACAGAAACGCGAGAAAATCTCGCAACCCTCCGTGGATGATGACGAACCTCCTGAGCACGACAACAGCAGCTCGGGCTCTTCCGCCGAGTTACTCTTTATGGTAGATATAATGTTTACTCTGACCCTTTTGATACAATACATAAACATTGCTTACATTTAACACAGCGTGGCGACTCCTTGGACACGGTCTTCACCTCATCACCACCCATACAAGGCGGCAGACGCAGCACCTCGCCCGCTCCCAGTCGCTACTATGCTGCCTCGGCCAATGCACTGAACTGTCCTACCAGCTATTATGGTCCTCCAAGCACGCTAACGCGTCATGCACAAAGCCATCCCAGCTTTTACAGCGCACATGGGAATGGACACAGAAGCCGAATATCTGGAACCGGCTATCGGGACTGGTGCGGTGATGAGAGGTCCTATAGTAGCGGCTTTGGAGGGGCTGGCGCAGCGACGAGCAGCAGCGCCTTAATGGTGACCGATGTGACAGGAAATTTAACGCGTCTGTCGGACAGCGTCATACTGGACATTGGCGAAAGTTCTAGCTCTAGTTCCTCGTCTAGCAAGCTAAACATTGCCGAAGAGGAAGACGAGGACGATGAAGACGAAGAGGCAGCGGATGAAGTAAGCAGCGCAGCTCTAGCCGGCAGCAGTTTGCAGCCAATGAGCCATAATGATTGGGAGGTACAAATGCTGGCAGCTGAAATGGAGCGACAAGAACGTAAGCGTGGACATTCGTTGTCGGACAATCTGGGTGAGCTAAAACAATGCAGCACATTTCTGCGCAGACGTCGAAAATTCAGCGATACGGAAACTGAATTTAGTGAAACGGAAATGGATGAACAACTGGGAGCAGCAGGCGGCAGTGGCAGCGGTAGTGCCGGGGCCTTAAGCGGACCAAGTAGTAGCAACGTGGCTTCAGGAGCAAGTGCAGCAGCGGCCAGTGGCAGCACTAGGCCAAGAGCCTCCAGCCTCGACCAGTTTAATCTACGCTATGGCATAGGCCGTGGCATCTTTAAAGCAATGAGCATCGATCGTGATAAAGACAAGCTTTGAGAACTATAATCTTAACAACGGATTATGGAACAGAACAGAAAAAAAACACAGACCAAAGGACGTTAGAAGAGTATGCAAGGGACAACAATAAGAAAAGCAATTCGGACAGTATTACAAAGGTACAACTATATATACATACATACTCACACACAAACTTCGATATACAAATATACAGATATATTTATATATTCTAGTATGTATGTTAAAACTCCAAACTTCCCAAAAAAAGCAAAAGAAAATCCAGAAAAAAATACAAATTAAAAAATAATTATAAAAAAAATGTATAAATAAATGCAGCGGAAAACCCAAGAAATATGTTAAATAGTGTAGTTTTAAAGTAAACAAAAAAAAAAAAACACAAATAGCCGGAGAGTTTTCCACTATTGTTTCAAAATTCAACTCATTTAGGTTTATTAATTAATTCAATTATTTTTTGTACGCCCTAAAGTTGGTTACAAATGGGCGCCAGTGTGACTTTTAATTCAAATCATGCACTACTCTCGATTAGGAGTATGCCAAAACGCTTTCGATTTCGCTCGATTAAACTGAATTGCTTTTTAAACTTGCTTTAATTTAAACGTCTGGCTAGCTCCAAAGCAATCCTGCCTACAATTTATTTGCATATAACACACTGGCCATGCTCATGCTGCCTTCAATATAGCTTTATATTCGATAATTCTATCGAATAAAAAATATAGAACGGCATCCAGTATATAAGTGTGCCTGAGTGTTCGAAATATTCCCATGAAAAACCGTCCTATATAACGTCCATGCCTTTAGCGCATGATTGCTTTTAGTGTGTGTGTGTGTGTGTAAGTGTGTATGTATGTGAGATGCTCTGTTTTAAACATTTTTACTATAAAAATTTCGTATATTGTATTTTTTTTTTGTGCTTTGGAATATTGTGGGAACACTCTCTTTCCTTAAAATGTATATACCTCTTATCGTTAGAGACTATGAAATATATATATATATATATAAAAATATATAGATGCATATATATTTTAAGTACATATATATACATATATACACACAAATATAGTTATATATGAACTAGTGTAATGAAAACCGAAAGCTTTAATAACTTATATATAGAACACTATTTAAGAAATGTTTTAAATACTAATCAACCAAAGCAAAAACCAAGACAACAATACCAAAAATACCAAAATTAACAACAAGAACAAAATTATATATTAAGTTATAAAGCAAAAAGATGCATCTGATTATACGATATGCGTACACATATATAGAAGATATTTAGTATCTATTGTATGGTAGAAAATGTTTTGTTAAAACTTTCAGTTCAGTTAGTTATGCCCAGCTAAGCGTTAACTAAAAAAAAAACTATTTTTTTCAGTTATTAAATTGTCATTTTTAACATTCAAAGTTATAAAATTTAATTTATATGTTTTATATATTATGCATATGTATAGAGTGTTTTCTTTATCGTGCAAAAATACGTAAGGGCACAAGTGCCTGAGTACGATGAGGCACAAAAGCAAAAGTGCAAGCTACAAAAATTTAAAATTAAACTTTAAATGCCTAAAATACAGTAAATTTAATAGTTTATTTGCTGGCTTTCGACTACAAAAAAAAATTGAAATCAAATTTGCAAAAATTCAAAAAAATTTTGGTCCAATTTCTTTTATGCATTTTTGCTTGAGAAAGTAAACATTCTAATATTATTTTTTTTGTTTGATTAAAATAATAAATTTCCTATATTTCTAGTACTAAAGTTTAAATTTATGTCAGTTAACAAGTTGACTTTCTTATAACGCAAAGTGGAAACTTTTTATTTTAAAAAATTTGTTAGCTATAAAATTAATGATACGAATTCTTTCTTTTTTTGAAAATAGCTAAATTGAAATTCTTTTGATTTCTTCGTATACTTTATTCAGCTGATCACTAGAAATATCAGTTCATTTAATAGTTTATTGAAATTAAGAGAGTTTTGGTTAAATTATTTAGCTAAGCACTAGACATTTTTAAAGTACTTACCTTAAAGTGTTGTTAGAACTCTAAAACTACAGCACGTGAATAGTTTTAGCGCAGAAAGCTACAAGCTATTTAATTGTAACTTCTAAACTAAAAGACAAACAAAAGTCAAATTGGTATATTGGCATTGAATTATTTAACTGTTTTTAATGCAAAGATTTTATAAACATGTTGCTAAATATAAAAAACTAAAAACCAAAAAATAATAACACAAATAAAAAAAACAAAAAGTCTTTATGTGAACACCAGCTACAAGATACAAGACACCAACTAAGATGCGCCCTTATATGCCCGAACCGGCCCATAAATAACTAACAACTATTACTATGCTATGCCTAATTAATAACTTAGTATCTTGAACTTTTCTAATATAGTTGCAAATAGTAGTTACCAAATCCAACCAATACCAAGCCACACGCCCACTGTAGTACTTGTGTGGAGCTAACAGCAAAAGTTTCCTGTACTTAAGAACTTATTTAAAACTATCCAGAACTCAAACTACAAATAATTAGCGCACTAAGGCACAATCTTTGATATACAAAAAAAAAAAACAAAAACATAAGCGCAAAAACGAAAACTATTCATACTAAGAGTACTCTATATACTTACTTATAAACAAAAAATATACGTTCTATTACTAACTACTATGTTATACTACAACTACTACTACAAATACAACTACTTACGCAACTACTTACCACGGGGTGAGTCAGTTGTTTATAGAGCAAGCACAACAACACACAAAGGAAACACGATAACGAAAAACAAAAACGAAACGAAATTTAAAGGAACAATTTCTATGGGTTCAATAATGGGTCACAGCCAGCTAAGCAGTCCAACTAAATATAAATTAAAATCTAAAAAAAAAAAACTTTAATTATAAACTAAATACGGAAGCACAACAACAACAACTAAATAGTAACAAATAGTGAAAAAAAACTTGAAAAAATCTCATACACTTGTTTATTGTATAGCAAAGAGATTTTTGTTGAGACATAAAAAATATTTCATTGGATTATATACGCCAGGGACCAGAATTTTTTTTTTTTTTTTGTTGTTTTTTTATAATGAAGAAGCGTAGTGCAAAAATGTTAAGAAAACTAGCAATTATGATATTAAAAAAAAAAGTTTAATAATATAAAAAGAAAATAAACAAGATGCCAGAAATATGAACTATTGATTATTTTCATATATAGTATAATACTTATGCATGTATCTAAAAAGCACAAGCCCAAAACTATACATAGTACTACTTCATACAAGAAGATCTACTCCAAACTTACTATATACACATAGTATGCACATATGTACTAACAACTAGTTACTCAAAAGCTCCACTCAATACATACTTAAATTCTACTATGTACGAAAACTCTGTGAGTCAATTATACGAATATATTTAAATTGTATATTTTATTGATTTTAGTAGCTCCCACTGTTATTAACTTAAAAGTGAATTATTATTAACTATTATACTAAAAGTTGTTGTCGTTGTTCTTTAAATTGCTCGATTTTATTTTATAATATTTTTGTACATTAAATTAAGAATAGTATTTTAAGCGTCCCAAATAGTCTAGAGTTAATTAATTTGTAAATTAAAAATTTTTTTTTTAATACCCGCATTGTTGACAGCATAAGTAAAAAAAAAAAAACAAATATAAAAAAAAAAAACAAAAAAGTATAATATGTAATATTAAAAACCTAAACATAGTTAATTTTCGATTAAAAAATTAAAATGAGATATTGAGAAGAGTAGCACATGTTAAAAAGCAGCAAATAAAGAGCTAACGAAAAAGTACATAAAACAAATAGAACTTTTCCCAAGGTTGCGAATTGAGAGTTCTACTTTTTAGTGTGCCAAATCTACATCATATCAACTTTTATCCACTCAATAAGGTATGATGTTGCTATCAATACAAAAACGAAATATGTACGACAAATGAGCATAATATTTACATAGAACATAAAAGATGATCCAAAAAGTATATAATAGAAAAAAGAAATAGCAACAAATGCAACCAAGGTGAAATAAAAGAACAAAAAAATAAATGGAAAATTATTTCAATAAAAACCGCATGAAACATTCAAACGAAAAAAAAAAATCGACGTTTAACTAAAATTTAGTAATAGTAAGCGTATTATGCAATATTTTAGCTAAGCTATATTAATTTTTAAAGAGAGGTAAAAAATAAATAGTCAAAGGTAAGAGTAAGTCTTGTGTAATTTAATTGCACATTATTATATTATTCAACGAAATGAGTTGCCAACGCGTCGAATTTAAAACTTACAAGAAGCACAAACTCAATACCTCAACATATAAGCTAGCCAAATGGAATGCACGCTTTATCCTGTTGAGTTTTTGTGCAACTTTTCAACTTCCACAGTGAAGCCCTTCGAGTCGGCTTTTTATACATTACTGCTTCTGGCATTATTCGTTGAAGAAAATTTAAAAAAAATTAATGAATTTTGCCAGAATATTAAAAAATGAAGCTTTTCTCACAAAGCTAATGTTTTTGAGGCGAACTTTATACGAAAAAAGAGTCCCTTATTAGATTCATGCTGCAAAATAACTTTTTTGATATGCTTCTTGTTTTATTATTATGATTATGAATTATTATTTGCATTTATTATAAGGAGCCGAGCTGGCCTGGCCAGGAAATTCGCCTGACCTAAGCCGTTGTGAAAACGTCTGGAAGTTTTTAAAATCTGAAGTTGGGATGAAACCCGTACAACCAAGCAAAAGTTAATAAAATATCTTTGCAGCTACTTAACAATGCAAGTTGTTTTCCAAAAAAAAAAATGGCGTACGCAAAGTCGGTCGCGGACGAATATAAAATAATTTTTTTTTTTACTTGCAAATACATTTTTATACCCTGTACCGTATGTAAGTTTGTGCAAGCCGAAAATGTATGTAACATATAGAAGGAGTCTTCGGAGACACCCCAAAGTTACCTAAAATATGATCAGGGTGAATAGAGAAGTCGATATACCCATGTCCGTCTGTCCGTTTGAACGCCTAGATCTCAGAGATGGTAAGAGATAGAGTAACCAAACTTTCACATTAGATCCCATATTATTCCATAGGAGACAAGTTTATTTTATTTTTTGGATAACGGGGTTAAATTATATAGCTCTATAGCTCCCATAGGGGTGTTTTAGACGACCTAGAATAAAAATAAAAGTTTAAGATGAATAATTCGATTGTTTATGAAGATATCGTAAGCAAATTTGGCATTCGAAAGTTTTTTATAGTTCCCAAGCACTGTACCAAATTTATTCAAAATCGGTTGACTATATAATATATATATAAAATCGATTTTTTAACAAAATTTGTTGTATTTCGTTTGTTTGTGAAGATATTGGAATCAAATTTGGCACTTGTAAGTTTTTTATAGGTTTTAAGCATTGTACAAAATTTTATCAAAATCGGAAGACTATATCATATAGCTCCCATAGGAACGATCGGTCAAAAAAAAAAATATTTGCTTAAAAATTCTTCTGCTTTTGGTTTTTGACGAAGGAACCGGATTTTATTGCCAGCTAGTGCTACAGGATATCCCAAAGGACGCCTGTTTTTTTTATATTCATTGCTTTTCTTAGTTTTTATTTATGCCAAATTGAAATACATTAGTTATTGATAAATATTTGTAATAATTTTTTTTTTAATTAACCCAAAAAATAACCTGCATAACTCAAAGCGTACAATTGGTATACGTTTTGCTTAGCTGCCTCGATACTTAGCTGCATTGGTAAGATAAGTGCCTCAAATTCACTTTTTGTTGCACTGAAAGTCAATTTTATATGAAATATTTCAAGTTAGCAGCATTGAATATAAGATTTTTTATGCCATTTTTCGAAGAAAAAATTGCAGTTAGCTGCGCCATCTAATGAAACAGCGTAATCTTTACATACATATGTTGATATTCGCTGAATGCCATTTTGTGTTTTTTTCTGCGCAAGTCCGTTTTTTTAGTCATCTGCAACATATGTTTTTTTTTGGCGCAAAATAGGTAAAACAAAACGCGTTATTGGCTTTACAGTGAAACAAAATTTTAGTTAAGCCGATCAATAATAAAGTTGCAAAAAGTCAACTCTGCGCAAAGTACAATTGCGATAGGTCAACAATTAACCGAGTTGTACGTCAAAAAGATGCAATTGATGAGTCTGCTGCCGCAGGTAATTTGAAGCGTAAGCGCCAACAAAAGGGGACGCACAGTTTGGTCGAAGATGCGTTGTTCATATGGTTCAAGCAACATCGCTCAAAGAACGTTAAGGTCGATCGACATGTCATCTTGGCTAAAGCAACGAAATTTTCCACAAAATTTAATGACGAACATAAGCCTGATGCCAATAGGCTTTGGCGTTGGCGTAAGAGCTGCAACATTAAATTTGGCAAGATTCACGGCGAAGCTGTTAAAAATGACGACATAGCCGCAACTAGCTATGTAACGAAACTGGGCTTTTTTATCAATCCTTGGCTCCTGACATATAAGAGCACTGAAGAGGAAATTGACAGGGATGATGGAGAGGAAATTGATTGTCTATCCTTTAAAGAGGCTTTTTACGATATCAATGTGTTAAAAAAACTTGTCTAGCAAAAAATTGCAATGAATTTTTAAATACTCGTAGTGAATCAGAAGAAAAGCTTCTTACACTAAACATAAAAACTGGAAATCAGATGAACATAACCGACTTTTTTAGCTAGTGACATTGTGACAAAAAAAACTGGTGCCTGTAAAGTCGGTTTTACGGGCGAAGATTTTACGTGACAACGTCTTTTTCTCGGTAGAATATTTATTGATATGAATATTACAATATTAAATTGCACAATAGGAACAAGGAATTGAATGAAAATAAGAATTACACAAATTGTAACTATAGAAATATATTTTGTTTACTAAAACATCGTACATGTAAACTAAAACTTAACTAATTCCTATTTGAGTGATTTTGTTGAGGATAGGACGATGATAGGAGAAATAGGAAATGAAAGGAAGTGTTTCTGCTGTAATGTGTCTTGCGAAAGTCAAGTCGATGGTTGTTTCTTTTAACGTAGTTGACTTAGAAACGTTTGATACGCAATCAAGATTATACGTATATTTCATGGAATTATGAAACGAGTTGTCAGACTTTACGTTTTCGTATCTCATAATAAAATAAAATTTTCTCGGCAGTAGATAATAAATAAAAAGGTATAAACGAATGGTTTGACAGAAGAAAGGCCGAACTATGCTTGTTAGCATGCAAACAAAATAACAAAATTTTGTGTTACTAAGGTAGGGCATTCCTTTTCCCTCGCCGTTAAAGGGCAAAATATCCTCATGGAAAAGCAAAGGCCGATGACAGCGCAGACAACAAGGCTGACGTGTGCCGCTCAGTTGTGGCCAAATGCAGTTCCAGCAATAGAGATGTCCACATATGGTAATAACGCCACAGCGTGCATAGTTGAAACAGATGTTGCACAGATATTGAGCCAAGAGCATGTGGCGCGATCTACGGTGGGGCTCAGATGGTGCCGCGACTACTAAACCTGCATTTGGCTGAGGTGAAAGAGTATCTGCTTCCGGTTCATTGTCAGATGGTGGACTCAGGCTCGGCAGACTAACATGGCCTTCAGATGACAGATACTGGCTTGACAGGCTACCTTCTTCAGATGATGAATGTAGGCCCAGGCTCGGCAAACTACCATTGCCTTCAGCGCTAGCATAAATACCATTATCATTGTCCTCACCAGCTTCCGCCTCTTAAGTATACGCGTTTACGTGTATATTCGGCATCAGCAGCATATTATTGTTTTCCAGGGCAACCTCGATTATTAGATTTTCACCAGCCCCGATTGAGGCTTCAATTGCGTTGCCACCAACGTCGGTTTCGTTAACTAGTCTAGCCACTACGCCGTTTTTTAAAGTCTCTAGAAACTCCGACACGGCGCGTTTGATTTCTGAACGGTATTCCATTTCGAAACAATTTTTTTCTTTTTAAGTATATTCGTTTAGTGTGTTCGATTTAAATGTAAATAGCTGAACCATAAACACCAAGCCTACTATACGTTTATTGTTTTAAGCCAAAACCCAACGCACGCACACTTCAAGGAACGCACACAATCTCGAAATTCACCAATTAAAGTACTGTGACTGTGTGTGTGTAGCACATTAATGTTCAAAGCGTTGCTCAACACTTCTCCACGTTCAACTCGAGCTCGTCCAATTTCCGTACACTTGTTGATCAACGCGTTGAATGATGAGCTCTCAAAGCATTCAATGGATTGATTGAATGAGATTGCATACCTCGTACATGAGCGCTGAATGAGTTGAGAGTGGAATGCGTGCGTTGAAATCCTAGAGTACAACCGGCATGAAGCTAAAAGAATTTATGAAATCTGAGAGCAGTAGCCCTCCAAAAACCAATGTAGGGGCTGATGCTTTGTAGTACCTAAGGGTCATATGCTAGAATCTGCAGATTTGTTTACGAAGTAAACTTGATTTGATTTACATAAAACAATTTGTAAAGTTTAGTAGGCGCTTATTCAGCTATCAGGCCTCACTTTATCAACATATATTTCAAAAAATTCAGAACAGAACAAAGTTCTACCCAGTCAACAACTAAAATTAAGAAGACTCAGGATCGTCATGGTTTACTAAAAGATACGGCTACTTATATAGTAAAACTTGAATACCGCTCGGTGCGTCTTTATGGAAAAAGGGAATTCGAAAAAAGACGTCTCATGGCCTTGGAACGGTTAGCACCAACTGTGTCGTCGACAAAATTCAATAACCAATTCTTAAATAATGACGATGAAGTTCTACGCGCGTTGGCGGAACGTGAAGAAAATAATTGCAAGCAGAAGATATCGGTAGGTGCTTTAAGAATATTGTTATTTTTGATAAATACGTTTTTTTTATTCTCAGACTATTATCTATGCAGCACCAGCGTCCGAATGGTCTTGAAATATCGTCATATATTTCGTCATATCGCCTACGCAGTGCTCGTACGCGGCAGCGAGGTGCCACCGATTGGCAGGCCGTCTTTGAGAAACGCGTGCGTCTTAAGCCCCAACCTTCTCATTTGGTTTATTATGATTGGGAATCGGATCAAACAACTCATAATGATACCCAGAACTTTAAAATGATGCGTGGTCCAACTGGAATATGTTTTTTGCATAAGAGCGATGATAAAGTTGTGCCTATCACTTCTCAACCGAGTGAGAGTAGCGACAATGTTGAGAGAAAAATAGTCGACTCAAAAATCGAATTTTTGTAGTTTGTTTACTGTATAGCTCAGCCGATGATAAAGAAGTTTCGATATGCCCTGGGTGGCCAGTATACTGAACCGGAATGTACGAAACTCGTTATGAAGATCGATCACCGTAACTGCGCTCTGATGTGGGTTCAGTATGATCTTCGCATGATCCAAGAAATTGAACTGTACTGTACCATTGCTCAAGTGCATGATCAATCTGCAAGTTGTCTTAATAAAGAACTGTACAATCGGCATTACGTTTGGGTCTTCATCGGTCTTGGTATCCTTTATATTAGCTTCGGCTTTGGTAAGTCCTTGTAAATTATCATCTATGTAGTGAAGTAAGGCAAAATTTTCATTTTCTTATCCAGAGACTTGTTGTAGTCCGTGATGGACATAAAGGTTTCGATACCATTGCAGTCGACGAAATTTACAGTGATACCATTGGGATACAACACCATCTGGGTCTGATCGTTGAACATTGCACCAAAAGCGCCTTCACAGCTTTGGTAACCAAAGCAATAATTTACGCGATAATCCATCCAACTAGCTATCCAAAATTGCGCCTGTGCTGTTGCATCTGTATGCTCAACTCCCGGATCTTTACTCATAATGCGTGGCTTTGCCTTCAAGAGTTCCTGTAGCTGTACAAGTAGATTTTTGACAGCAGTTGGATTAGCTGCGGTACTCCTAACCATTGCTTGCTCAAGGATGCTTGGGTCTAAACTAACGCTAAGTAGTTCGTTGCCAGCTGCAGCTTTATCCTAGAAATCCTGTGGAGGTTTCTCAAACATGTACAAACAAGGCAAGGACAAGGGTATTTTTGTTTCCGTAAGAAATGAAAAATTCATTAGCTGAGTTATAGTGGGCCGGTTCTTCGGGGAACGCTGCAGCAGAGCTCTTAACATACGCGACGCCGATGTACTTATGGCCACTGGGAAATGGCTTGGCAAACAAAACGCTAAAGTATTCTTGTTTCGAATTGGTGATCGCCCCATCAACAGCCGATACATGATACATCCCATTGACCAAAGGTCCACTTCAACAGCAGCAGATTGGCCAAACTTAAATCACGATGCATAATGCCCTGCCCGTGTAAATATCGCATACCTTGTACTATTTGGAGCATATAGTAGCGGCACTTACACTCCGGGATGCCTCTACGAGTCTCTTAAAGTTGCAGCAAGTTGCCATTTTTGCACAGCTCCAGAACTAAGTATATATTGTGGGAGTCCTCGAATAAACTAACAAATTTGACAATGTTTGGGTGTTCCAATTCACGGTGTACGTTAATTTCCTGATTTGTAACCGCTCGCTCCTCTTCAGTGGCTCAGCGCGACTTGGACACAACTTTAGCGGCATAGACCTCTTGGGTGTCCTCATCTCTTATTTCATAGCAAGCAGCAAGGCCACCTTTTCCAAGAAAGCGCACGCGTTTATATATTTTACGTTGTGAGTAATCGAATAAATATTCGGGTACATCCGTATTTGCTTCCATATTGAGTGTTATTCCCACATTTCTTGATTATGCTGTCTATTGTATCGTATAATGCTAATGATGCTTATAGTAAACAATTTTAATAGTGACAATTTTTCAAAAAGCTCCTAGAGTTTTTATTTCTTATTGTAAAAAAAAACGCAGGTTTAAATTATTATCAGCATGGCCACAAAAGCGTTACTAAGAAGCACTCTTTATCAACGTCTTTTAACTAAAGGGTTTTTCAATAAGAGCGCTACAAAAGTTTTTTTAAATAAAACAAAAACGGTTTCGGATATCATTGAAATTCTTTATTCTTTATTATTATTATTTATGTAGTGTAAGTATGGAACTTAATTTCTTTACATGGCTACCACGGGCACGCTTGCAGAAATCCAGATGCTGAACTCAATTTTCGACGGCTTTCAAGCACAAATCGGCCGATATTGCTGCAATTTCACGTTCGATATTCGTACTAATGGACCATAGACTTGACATAGCCCCACAGGAAAAAGTCTAACGGCGTCAAATCGGTCGACCAAGGCGGCCAATTGACTGGGCCATTTCGTGAGACAACACGTTCACCAAACTTGGTTTTCAATAAATCTAGTGTTATTTTTGGGTGTGTGGCTTGTGGCGCGGTCCTGAGAAAACCACATATTGTCCAAGTCCATAACATCCAATTCGGGCCAAAAATATTCATTCCCATTCACAGTAACGTGCCGGTCTTGATCATCACGGAAGAAGTACTTGAAGTACTGGTGACTCATGGAGTAAGTGTGGATTGCTGCCTGAACAATAGCGCATATTTTGCTTATTGACGAAGCTATTAAGCCAGAAATGAGCCTCATCGCTGAAGATGATTTTTCGATGAAAATCCGGATTTTTTTCAAGTTGTTGCTCAGTCCAATTTACGAACATACGATGCTTCTGGTGGTCAAGCGGCTTCAGTTCTTGCGTCAATTTAATCTTGTAAGGCTGTAGGGCAAGATCCACAATGACGTCACAGAGATGACCAACGCTTGAGAACGACGTGTGAAAGACTGATTCCTCAATCCCATCTAATCGTGAGCTTATTGCCAGATCCTAAATTATCCAGTGACGTTCTTACTTCTTTAACCAGCCTTGATGTAATCTTGGCTTTGCTTAATGCCTTTATTGCTGCGTGACTATGGATGGAAATATCCTTTTCATGGTAGTTCTTTTGCACATTGAATTCTGGACATCTTTCAATAGCACAAGCCTCAGCTTGGAAAAAGCTGGTGTGTCTGCCTAGAGATTCATAATGATTGAGTGAGTGATCCGTCTGTGTACCACTTTATTGTATGTGGTTTCATAAGGTGAACTGCCGCAAGAGAGGTCCAAGCCTCTTTTATGCTGAGTTTGGTATCAAAATATTGATTGAACCTGTACTCAGCAAGCATCTCATCCCTTGGCTACACAAGCATAGGCATATCCTTTGCTATATCTGCAGCATCTTTCTTGATAAGGCTAAAGTCGTCCCCTACCCTCCCAATTCTTATTAATGTGGCTTTCCGCGGCATATCGACAACGATATGTAGCGGTGGGATCTCCATTAATATTTCAAAGGCAGCAGTAGGACATGTGCGCAGAGCTCCTCTCATGCTTATGCAGTCCATTCTTTGCAGTTTCTGCATTTTTTCTCTGGTCGGCTAAGGCACGCTCTACTACCCCAGGTTGTGGCCCCAAACGTTAGCATGGGTCTAACAATCATGAGGTATAGCCGTCGTGGTTATGTGCGCCACGACTCCCCGGCAATACTTCTACACGTAAAGAGAGCCTTTGAGCACTTATTTATCGTGCTATCTATATGAGTCTTGAATAAAAGCTTGGAGTCAGAGATCACTCCAAGATACTTGACTTCTTTGCTCTTTTCTATACTGAATTTTTGCCTTGCTCAACGTTTCATTTGAACATGAATGCATTGCGAGCCTAGTCCACCTAAATGATCAACTGATTCAATTGTTGAGAGACCCCTCGTCCTCCTAGTTGTTCAACTTGAGTTCGTGAAAATATAGTTGAACAACACGAGTTAAAAATGGTTGATTGATAAACAATTGCAGGGGTGCATTTCTTAAAATTGAAGAATACTCCTAATGGGCCATCCAGCTGTTGGATACTTATTACATAATACCTTTTAAAAATCTAGTTCGGAATCAATTACACTGTACAACAGTGATTAAGCACTTTTCAAGTGACCTAGTGTACGTCGTAGGTCTTGACGAGTAGATCACGATAGTGTGTTTCAAAATAGTCTAACACCCCGAAATTCTGAAGATATTGCTCAAAAACCGTTTTTCGGGTACTGCGATCACTCCAACAATCACAATGTCGTCATTTTTCAACCGATTGTCAATTGCTTTACGGTTTTGGAAAGAAGAAGATTCAAACTTTAAGATGATATACATTTGTTTATACAAAGCAACTAAGAGATTTTTTAAAAGTTATCTAAGATTTACACTTTTTTCTTGTAAACGTAGTTTTACTTCGTAAAACTTCATAAAACACCATATATGTAGTTTGATGAATTTTATTTTTGAGTTATTCAAATTAATTTTTTTTTAATTGTCTAGTATATTAAATAAACTCATGGCTTACTAAAATTTTTTTGCATTTATTAATCCTGGCGGTCCTATTAAGGATAATGGAAAACTATTATGAAATTATTGCATTGTCATCGATCCTTAATACGTATGCAAAAATTCAAATTAATCAGACTTCTGGAAATTGATGAAAATTATGTTCAAAGATTCCATTACATACATACATACCACCCAAGCTAATATAAGCGTGTTAATAACATATAAAGATTGACATTCGAAATCGCCAAACAAATGATAAAAGAGTATATTTGTGCAAAAAGGAGTGTTATTTATTTCCATTATGAAGTGGACTATCCAGTTTTTCATCAGGCATATTTGGAAATCATAGGTCCAAATAATGCTACAAAATTGATCAAATCTAGCACAAAATTAGTCGATATACAAACCTATGCGGATTTTAAGGAAATGATAATGAAAAGACAAAAAAAATTTATACATCCAGGTATTGAAAAAACAATAAATTTACCCAGATTACCAAAAGCTAATACAAAATATAATCTATGAATGCGAAACTTGCAACTTGGCAAAAACAGAACATAGAAATACTAAGCTAACATTCGAAATCACACCTGAAGTACTTAACATAAGAGAAAGATATGTTATGGATTTTTACCTAATAGGAGGCCAGCAGTTTCTGTCCTGTATTGATATATACTCAAAATTCGCAACATTGGTTGAAATAAAAAGTAGGGATTGGTTAGAAGCGAAGAGAGCGATAATGAAAGTTTTAAAGAAGTGGGTAAGCCAAAGGTTATTAAAGCAGATAAAGATTCAGCATTTATGAGTGCAGCTTTGCAAGCTTGGTTGAACCGTATGGAACAAAGGGTATATTAAGTTTGTGCAAGCCGAAAATGTGTGTAACATATATAAGGAGACATCGGAGACACCCCAAAGTTACCTAAAATATGATCAGGGTGAATAGAGAAGTCGATATACCCATGTCCGTCTGTCCGTCCGTCCGTCTGTCCGTCCATTGAACGCCTAGATCTCAGAGATGGAAGAGCTAGAGTTACCAAACTTCACATTAGATCCCATATTATTCCATAGGAAGCCAGTTTATTTTATTTTTTGATATCGGGGATAAATTATATAGCTCCCATGGGGGTGTTTGAGACGACCTCGAAAAAATAAAGGTTTTAGATGAATAATTCGTTAGTTCATGAAGATATCGTAACCAAATTTGGTATTTAAAAGTTTTTTTTATTTCCCAATTACTGTACCAAATTTTATCGAAATCGGTTGGTTATATCATATAGCTCCCATAGGACCGATCGGCCAAAATAACTTTTTAAATCAAAATTCGCTATTTTTTGTTTTTTTAATAAAGATATCGTAACCAGATTTGGCGTTTGAAATTTTTAGAGCACTTAAGCAATGTGCCAAATTTGAACAAATCAGTTGACTATATCATATAGCTCCCATAGGGCCGATCTTCCAAAAATAGATTTTTTAACAAAATTTGTTGTGTTTCGTTTGTTTGGAGAGATATTGGGACCAAATTTAATATTCGTGAGTTTTTTATAGTTCCCAAGCACTGTACTAAATTTTATTGAAATCGGTTGACTATATCATATAGCTCCATAAGGACCAATCGGTCCAAAAAAAAACGTTTTTTTTTTATAAAATTCTATGTGTTTCGTTTGTTTGTAAAGATATTTGAACTAAATTCGGCATTCAGATCTTTTTTAAGGTATCTAATCACTGTGTCAAATTTTATTAAAATCGGTTGACTATATCATATAGCTCCTATAAGAACGATTGGTCAAAAAAAAAATTTTTTTGAAAAAAATTCTTCTGTTTTTGGTTTTTTGTGAAGGAACCGGATTTTATTGCAAGCTAGTGGTACAGGATATCCAAAAGTCTTCCGCGCCGCCATTACGTACGCCATTTTTCTATCTTAACTCTAGACAATGCGTCAGCTACGTGGTTTTCCCTTTCCTGGCAAGTATTTAATTTGATAATCAAATTCATTAAGTTTTATCTTCCACCTTTGTAATTTCATGTTGGGTTCCTTCATATTGTTTATCCAAAGTAATGGATTGTGATCGCTTAATATCTCAAACTTCCTACCAAAAAGATATGACCGGAAATATTTGGTCGCCCATACTATTGCTAATAACTCTTTTTCTATTGTTGAATAATTAATTTCGTGCTCATTTAAAGTCCTACTTGCATAACAAACAGGGTTACGGTCTTGTGACAAGACGGCTCCTATTGCCATATTACTTGCATCTGTAGTGAGGGAGAAAGGCTTATTAAAGTCTGGATAGACCAGAATTGGGTCTGTGGTAATAAGTACCTTTAATTTTTCAAAAGCTTCCAGATATTCTTTATCAGTTATTTTAATTGTGGCTCCCTTTTTTAGTCTCATAGTCAATGGTTTTGCTATTCTCGCAAAATCTGCATGAACTTTCTATAAAATTCGCATAGTCCCAAAAATGATTTTATTTGCTTCGTTGTTTTGGGTAGGGGAAATTAACTATTGAGCTTATTTTATTAAGGTTGGGCGTTATGCCTTCTGTAGTAATTATGTGTCCTAAGAATTCTGTTTCTTTCGTCATAAATTCGCATTTATTCATCTGTAATTTAAGATTGGCCTGCTTTAATTTAGTTAAAACCCTTCTTATTGATAACAATGCTTTTCCAATGAAGTGGAGAAAACAATTATGTCATCTAAGTAAACAAAACAATCTTTATAAATTAGTTCTTCCAACAAATTATACATGCAACGCTGGAAAGTTGCTGGGGCATACGTAAAAACTCATAATGACCGTGTTTGGTCGAGAAAGTCGTTTTGGCAATATGATCATTTATTTGGATTTGATGGTAGTAAAATATTGGCATCTGCCTAACTCATCTAATATTTCATTTATTCTACGTGTGGGGAACTTATCCTTAATAGGTATTTCATTTAATGGTTGATAGTCCATAACCATTCTAAACTTTTGTTTACCCGAAGCATTTCCCTTCTTCGGAATCATATGGAGTGGTGAGCAGTAAGAAGAACTCGATTTTCGAATTATTTCCTGCTTAAGCATATCGCTAATTTGTAAGTTAACTTCTTCGTCAAATATTTGGGGGTACTTATATGGTTTTTTTTTGTAAACTGGTTCCTCGTGCTTTGTCCTAATTGTATGTTTTATAGTACTTATGAAGGTCAAATTGTCACCCTCTCTATATTGGACATCACGGAATTCGTATAATAATTTTTTCATGCAATCTTTTTCTTCCTGATTTAAATGTTCAACTCTTAACTCGTTACATTCTCTTATTTCGTTATTTACCGCGAAATGAAAGTCTTCTGTATTTGGGGGATCAATTTCTTTAATTTCAATCTCTTCTTCTCTAATGACTTGATAAATGTTTCCACCCAATGTTACTGTATCGGACTCCCAATCAATATGTCCACGCGCGCCCAACATATATTCATCGCCTAACATTATATCATAATAATCTGAAAAATCTTTTATGTAGAATTTTTGTTCGGACGGACAAATCTGACTAGGGGGCAGTATTATACTTTTTGTCACATTCACCATCCCTCCTATGGTGCGGACATTTGAATTCTCATCGAACTCTTCGGTTCCCGGTATATTAAACTTCATCACACTCGATGTTGCACCCGAATCTGCTATACCCTTCCAGATTCTCCCATTCAATTCGATTTTTATATATGGGCTACATCTTTTTTTTCCGAAGCTGGTTGATGAAAATTTACATCTATTCCCATCTGACCGCTCTGACTTTCCCTTGATCTTTTAACAGGCCGATTAGCTATTGAATCACCTGATTGGTTCCTTTGAACGTCATAATTAATTGGAATCTGACTCCTACCCTGATTTAAAGAATTCCTATACTCTTCATATGTTGGTGGTTGTGGTTAGCATCGGGTCTAAAGGAATTATTCCGATTTAATGTATTGCTCGAATTCGGACGATAAAAATTATTTGGACTTTGTACATTATTGTAAGTATGTATTTCCATTCGGACGATAAAAATTATTTGGATTTGGAGCACTGTTATATCCTCCAAATTGATTATTTTTTATATATGGATTCTTGTTATCGCCTCATGGGTAGTTTGTTTACTCGATAAGTTCTAGTGGAATTTTTATTTAATGATTCTCGTTGGTTTTCAAAAATTTCACTTTCATACATTCTTTCTTCCTGTGCTGCTCTTTTCAGACCCTGACAATTAGTTATGTCAGAAAATTCAATAAATCAGTAATTTTATATCATTAATATACAAAATTATACAGAAATCACATCTACATGTCATGACCAATAACTTAAAATAACTAACTTTTTAGGTGTCAAAGACTTTTTCTAAAATAAATTGTGATATTTGTAGAAAAAGTCACCAAAATGTTGTGTTTTTTGGCCTTTCGGGCACACATTTTCGGCTGTAGTTTTTTCTTTAGGGAACCGATTTTTATTATTGGAGACATTATGGAAAGGTACTCTATTCAGCTTTTAAGGAAAAAAAAATTGAAAAAAAAAATTCGAATTAGTACAGATTTTATGACATCATATGTTAAATCGTTTTTTGAAAAAGATCCATTTTCACTAAAATAGTCCTAGAAGAAAAACAAGCTATAACAGGATAATAAAAAATACGGATTTTGAATGCTGAAACATTGCCCTAACATAAAATATAAGTCTCATCTCTGGAGATTTTTCATCGTCGACTAGTGTTATTAACTATTATATAAGATATTCTCTCTAAGTCTTTTATGAACCTACGGAGGCTACCGTTGTAATTTGTGTAATAAACCTGGCGAATCAGCTCCTCATAGGGCGTGTGGTTTTAAAATTCGTCTATTAGTGCTTCCTTCATCTCGATCCATCCCGCTGCTTGAGTCATCTGAATCACTCAGTATCTCAGGTGCTCCCTCGTAGATCGGGATCTGCTTTATCTGTTGCAGTGCCTGGTTCATGTGCACCTCCATCAGCATTCTTGGTGGATTTGCCATTTTTGTGTTTTCGTAGATTATTTAATTTGTTTGTTTTAACTTTTGTTTTCAATTTTTTTGTATTAGGCTTCGTTTTAAGTTGGATTACATTTTTGCTTGAGTTGAGTTAAGCAACTTATATTCGAAATTTTTTTTTTCAAATTATATTTGCGGTTTTTCACTTTTTTTTGTTGAGACCGACCGTATAAGATTTTCTTTTTATAGTTAAAATTTTTTTTTTTTTCACAATCACGTAATTTAGATCGCGAAAGTTCTTTTGCGGATCTCGCTGATAAAATTGATTTATTTTTTATTATGAATTATTCGCTGATGAAAGATAAACTAGTTGTTTAGTTATATCTTTCACTTGATCAGTACGGTACAACTTTTTTTCAAAAAACCTATTCAGCAAGATCCTACCGACTGCGCCAATAATAAATAGCGGGTTTCGTTTATCAATAAAAACAATACTTTATTGAATTGACAAACTCTAAGTAACGTATACGATACAAGTCTTAAATAGCACTGATTTATGCTGCTGCATTGCTTAATAAGGAAACATCCGATTCTTGGATGGTTCCCATGGATTTATGCTGAGCTGGCTTGGTTCCCATGGATTATGCTGGCTGGCTTGTTAACAGTTTAGGTTTTTATTTACAAGTCAGCACTGACCAAAATTTTATTAACGCAGCTGCAGATTGTTATGGGTGTAGTTGACAATATGGATATGTCACTGTATATAAAGGGTGATTCATTAAGACCTTTTTTTTAATGATTTGGCAAATGCAAATTTCAAAGGAATGATGGGATTTTTATTTATGATTTCGAAAGGATATTTTATGGCATTTATTTTTTGAAAATAATCTCGTTCAAATGTTGGCCGCAACTGCGTTTTAAATGGTCCATCCTGAAGGTCCAATTTTCCATGACTCATTCAAACATTTCCACTGGTATTTGGCCAATAACACGAGTAATGTTGGCTTCCAAGGCGTCAATCGTTGCTGGTTTGTCCCCCTAAATATGAATGAAATGTAAGATTTTTTCGGACGATACACGCGCAGTGCGTGAAGCGTACATTGCGCGACAAAGTATGAAATAGCTAAAGGTCCTTTTGGTTGCTCAAACATTGTTTTCCACATATCATTGGCCCACAATATGCAGAACATTTTGCGATAAGAACTTGGAAAAAACCGCGTGAAGAAAACCATTTTTCTTGCATTTGTTTATAAAAAAATAATAAAAAAATATGTTTTTTTAAATATTTCTGCGTCATTATTTATAATAACTATTTGTAGCATTCCTCACGAAGAATTGTGTAATTGTAACAAGAACTGTATTTGTAATGAATATTGTAATAAAAAAGTTTTGAAATTTTCAACTACCAAAAAAAATTATAAACAAATTGAATATCGGCGAAATATCTCTAAGATATATTTTTTGGTACGCAATTTATTTAATGACAATGTTTATTGCAGTATTCGCAACTTCATGAAAAATGAGGGGGTCACTTCAGAAATTTTTACTCTATAGCGAATTTTCATGGAATCAACAAATTCTTCACATAGAAATGATATCCTATTTTTTTTGGCTTTAAGTGTTTTATTTTATTTATACACTAAATCTAATATGTATTATTTTTAAGCTTACATTTTTCCTTACTCCGTACTTTTTATTGAGTATACTTGGTTCTAAAAAATTAATGAAAAGTTTACTTCTCCGAGTTATTTGGCTTGAGAAACAAACCCAAAATAATTAAATACGTTCGTCATAAAAAGAGTGAGTAAATCTTTCAAAATCTTGTTCTTAAGGCCAGTACGCAGCAACGAAAAGGGCATCAAGGCAGAAACTGCAATTTATTTTATCAGCAAAGAGAATTGTTTGCTCGTACAAACAGTAGGTGGTATTTTTTTTTTGAATTTGTATGCCTTGTGGTATTTTTTGCGGTATTTCGGTTTAAATAAATTCGATATGAAGCAATTGAAATATATTTAAGCTTGCTTAAAAAAGCTTTGTAAAAAAAAGCTAGGCTGTATTATTTTATTATAAAGGAAGAAATTTTAAAGCTTTTGAAATTAAAAATATTGTTATTGTTGTTATTTTATACGAAAATTGTAAGCTATTAGCTATTGTTAAATTTTCTTTTGAATTTAAAATTCCATTTTTTAGAAACTTTTTAAAGGTAGCGCCATCTTCGCGTTGAAATTAATACCATACATTTTTTATATATATTTCTATATATAAATACTATACAAGTGCCGAAGGCCTTTGCAGCCAGTGCATAATAATTTACTTAGGTTAGTTTTTAAATTTACTTAACATTATTTAATAAATAAATAAATACTATACAAAATACTTTGCCAACATTATGATACTTTCTTTTTAAGTACTTTTAGCAATTACAATAAGTACAGTCAACACAAATAATATGCCTATCTGAAGGAAGAATGATTAACTTAGTAGATGACAGGTGTTGGGTGGGTTGGGCAAAACCAAACCAAATAGTTTTGCTCAATCAAAATTTTAAAACTAGAGAACTTTCACTAGAGTGTCACATTTTAAAAGTTTATATAACATACATATATAAATGGGTTTTTTAGAGTTATACAAATTCCACTCCAATTGCATCAATTCTTATTATATTATTTGCGTACCCATTCAACCAAAAAAGGGCTTCATCGGGGAAAAAATTTACTTTTGAATAAGTTCGACCAACAAAACAATTTGCAAGCGTTGCTCTTGGTTAAGTCTCTCAAAAAAAAAAATATAAAATCAAACTTAACAAAAGGGTTGTTAAATGGGTTGTCAGATAAATCCGTGTTGCCAGCTCTCAGTAAGGAACCTCTAAAGAAATTACGCTGTATTTGTCTTTCAAAGAAAATAATATATACTCTAAAATATACAATAGTACATATTAAAGCTGTCACTGAGGGTGGTCCTTAAAGCAAAAATGAAACATATTTTGATTTACAAATCATTCGCCAATTAAGTTCAATTTTAAAAATGCATTTATGTAAATGTTTCCATTGAATGCCATCAGAGTCGAGCAATTAGTTTTCCTACAAAACTAAATAGAAAATATTTATCTAACAGACAGATTTTTTTAAATGCACTCAAAAGGACAATTTAAATGGATTTCATGCATTTTAATTTCTATATAAACATAGAAAAATGTAAAACTGTTTGGCACCATGTGGAGTGAAACAAAATGGAAGATGTCTACGAAATGTCAAAATCATTCTTGCTTTAAGCTGTCATGTTTGAATGTGAAATAAATAAGTTAAAATCTTTAATATAACGACGAACAATTTTTCCCATATTGGCAAGTTTAGTGAGAGCGTGCAAAAACAAATTACATAACATATAACTATTTAACTTTGAACTTAAGCTTTTAAATTAAAATTATTAAGTCTGAAATTTCCTTCAAAGTACAGACGTGTTCATTATACAAGCTCGAAAATCGCTTCATAACTATAAATTACTCTGCCTTTTAGTGTGAACTGTGTAGTTCAATTGTGGGTGGCGCAGTGTAAACCCAGCATAGGTCTTTTCTTACTCACTCTCCCAACTCTGGGCTGTATATTCGTCTAGGTTCTAATTGCTTCAGCTTTTATTTGAGCTACCTTTTGTGCCAGAGCTCAAAATAATTTGGCCGAGAGCTGCTTACTCTAAGTTGTACCAATTTCGAGCATCACGCCTTTAACATACCCTACACAGCAAGTGTCGGTAATCTATGAACTCCTTTTAAACGAGGAAGGCGAAAATAAAATATAGCCTAATATATTATATTAAAAGTTCAATTCTATGGAAAAATAAATTAAAAGAAATTGGGATTTGGGAGCAAATAGAAGATAATCATGTTCCCATGGTAACATGGTAGGAGTCACTTTAGCAGAAAACTTCAAACTTTCAACTTAAAACAAAAATTTATAAAAGGACTTATATACAATGGTTCACTCGATTACCCTTTAATTTGTATTATGTATATCGGCGAAAATAAGTGAAGCGGGCCACTTTTTTGGCGACCTTCTCCGATTTTGATGATTTTTACACAGTTGGTAGAGCTGCTAGCGAATAATAACCACGCCCAATTTTATTGCAAAATTCCGATTATTTATCGAGTTATCGATAACTGAATATCGGGTTTTTTTTTAGACTATTTTTTGATAAGCCATATCTTCTAAACACATAAAGATATTGACACGAATTTTTTTTACCATGACAGATAAAATATTAAGTTTAAAAAAAATATTTTTTTTTATTTTTAAGATTTTTTTTTTAATTTTTTATCATTTGTAATTTTAAAATTGAAAAGTGATCTACCACTTTTGAAAAAGTGTGAATGTCATTTTATGCGTGAAAATTCGCTGAAAAAGACGCAAAAATAAAAATGGTGTAACTCTTAGAACTGCAGAAGTTATGCTTATTTTTGTGATGACACCTCGCATTTTCGCATAGCTCTACCAACTGTGTAAAAATCATCAAAATCGGAGAAGGTCGCCAAAAAAGTGGCCCGCTTTTCGCCGATATATATATTGAAAAACATTAAATTGAAGTAAATATAGGGTAGGTAGGTATAGTGGCTGTCATTAGACGCACCTAGGCCTGTTGTAGGCCCTTTGTGATGCCACCGGGGCTATCCCTCTCCTCACTCTACGCTGTCCTCATTGAACCAACCTGTGGTCTTTATATAGCTAACAATCTTTGTTAGTTTTATTCTTGCAACTTCTGTCATGTCATCCAGAAAGCTTTGCCCAAAAGTTTGTAGCCTTCTTCTACACAGAGCCATGCACCCGCATAGAAGGTGTTCTACCGTTTCTACTTCTTCAGCGTCTCTACAACTTCTGCAGTAGTCGTTGTAAGGCGCTCCCAATCTACTGGCGTGCCTTCCAATTAGGCAGTGCCCTGTTAACACCCCAACTAGGTTTCTTATGTCAGTTCTGTTAAGTTTTAACAGTCGGTTTGTGCGGCCCATGTTCCATTCTGGCCACGTCATTCTGCTTATTTCACAGGTTGATGATTGAGTCCATAGGACATTGACGGATTTGATGGTATATCTATCTGTTAGCAGCTTGCAAGTTGCTAATGGAATAGGTGTGTTTGCCTTATCTGGCAGGATTTGCATTGTTGTACCCAATCTAGCTAATTCATCTGCTTTGCAATTACCTTCTATGTCTCTATGACCCGGAACCCAGAGCAGATTTATAGTAAAATATTGTGCTTGTTTAATTAATACCTCGATACATTCCTTCACTGTCTTCGAGGTGATTTTGGGAGATTTTAACGATTTGAGGGCCGCTTGGCTATCTGAGTAAATATTGATTTCTCTTACGGTGAGAACACTTTTCTCTAAAAATAGTAGGCTTTCTTTAATAGCCATTATTTCTGCTTGAAAGACGCTACAGTGATCCGGCAGCCGAAAGGAACTACTGGCTCTCAACTCGTCAGAGTGAAAGTCTCCTCCCACCTGCTCGTTAAGCTTGGATCCATCTGTATATATGTTAATTCCTTTACCACTGTCTATTACCCCATTATCTCAATCTTCTCTCGGTGGGAAGGTAGTGGTAAAGGATGTGTTTAAATGTAGCTCTCTCGAGTTACAAAGGTAAGTAAATATAATTGTCTAAAAAAACAATATGTTTTTTTTTTTTGGTTTATTTAAATTTTTTTTATTTGTTTTTTTATTGTTATAATTAAAAAATTGTTTTCAGTTATACTGCGATTTGTATTTTTCGTATATACATATAACAATTTAAAAAAGTATTTCCATTCATTGAATACATAAGTTATTAGAAACAGTCTTTGTTTATACGAAAAAAAGAAGCCTTTATTAAACAAAAAGAAATAACTGCGATTAAAATTTTAGACAAAACAGCTCTTGGCATATATCATTCCCGTCATATCCACCAATCATCAACTTAAGCAGATGTAGCAGCTACCACATCTATGAAATCCTCTCACCAAACCACACCAACTACAATCCAGGACCTTACAAACAAATCCATTTCAAAACCATTATCAATTGATATGGAACCAAATCATGCCCTATCCAAAACAACCACCAATCAAAAAAGAAAAATAACTTGTCATGAAGACACTTCAAGCGATTCAGATACCTTCATAAGCCCAAAATCACTACGCAACATTATTGAAATAATTAATTCCAGAGGTAACGACGTTATGGATACTACTTTTTCTGATGACCATCCTTCTTGTTCTAACGCCAAATCCTCTAAAGATGTTAAAACCAACTCTAACAAATCTAAAAAAATAACTATACCACCTAAGTCTAAAAATAAAATACATCAAAATAACATATCCAAACACTCTGTAAATAACTATTACAAAGATAAGACACATCAATAGTTATGTAATACTCAATTTCAACTCACTATCTTCACACCATCAACGTTAAATTTAGTTATATTTCACTCTTTTTATATTTAAGTGCTGAAGATTATTCAATGGAATATAAGAGGCTATATTAACAATTACAGTGAGCTATTAATAATTATTAAAGAAAACTCCCCTCACATTATTTCCCTTCAAGAAACTCACCTTTTAAATATACCATATAATAATATTCCAGTACCGATCAACTACACTATAATAACTAACAAAGCAACTAACAGATTCGGTGGTGTAGCCATTCTAATACACAAATCTATCCAACATCAAGAAATTACTCAGAATAATTATCTTGAAGGCCTAGCAATCGAAGTCCATTCTAAACAAAAAATAACAATATTTACATTTCCCCAACAAGCCCTTCTCACACAGTAACCTAATCAATACCTTTAACATTGCAAATAACTCTACACCTTTATACCTTTGGATAACAGACGTGGTAATACATTATAAAATTTCATACAGCGCTCCAAATTAACTGTACTAAACTACTCACTACTCAACACATAACACATTCACTCATATAGATTTATCCATTTGCTCACCTCAACTGGTTCCTTTTAGCAAATGGGAAATCCTAGACGACCTCCATGGTAGCGATCACTTCCCAATAGTACTATCATTCTTCCCCTTTTCATCTACCCATAGCAATAGTAGACCACATTTTAGAATAAAACATAACTGGGACTCTTTTGCTAGCATCTCAAATACAATTAATACAAAAATTGCAATCTCTACAAACATAAACAAAGAATCAGCCAATATTAACAGAATAATACTCCAAAGTGCACACAAGAGCATACCTCAAACATCACCCAACTCAAATATCCATAGGGTTCCATGGTGGTCTAAGAAACTTACAGAGCTCCGAGCAATCAAATTTAAAGCATTTAAAACACTCAAGCAGAACATTACACAAGCAAATATTATCAACTACGAACGGGCGAACGCATTATTAAGCTACTGCTTCTTTTACATCTGAAATACAACCTAACACCCCAACAGCCAAAATATGGACAAATATTCGACGCTTTTGCGGGTTAAGCCCCGTTAAAAACATACATTGCATTCACTCCAACAACCAAATCATCACAAACCAAGAATTTATTAACAGCAAATACTCACAAAACCGACACTACTACGTACCCACACCAACAGCAGTAGAAATAGACCAAGATATCACCCTCATTGAACTTAATTCAGCACTTCGATCACTAAAGGGTTCAACACCGGGCTCAAATAGAATATCATATCCCATGATAAAGAATTGCCCTCTTTCATTAAAACTAAGAATTCTAAAATCATTTAACAATATATTCAACCACATTATACCTCAAAGTTACAAAACAAGTCTCATCATACCTATACTAAAACCAAAAACTAATAAGACTGACATAAATTCTTACCGTCCCATCTCCCTTAATTGTTGCTTAGCAAAAACACTGGATAAAATAATATTAAAAAGACTATGGTGGTTTGTTACGACCAACAATTTGCTTCATCCAAACCAATTTGGATTCAAGAGAGGTAAATCAGTATCAGAGGGCCTGCTCTATGCAGACCTTCTAATAACCAAATCACTTTCAGCAAAAAAGCACACCTCTATCATCTTGACTTTTCAAAAGCTTTCGACAGAGGGGTGTTCATGCCGTATTAGACCAATTAAAAGCCTGGAAAATAGGACCCAAAATAAGAAATTACATCAAAAATGTCATGTCAAATAGAATAGTAGTGCGATTGGGCAATCATACATCCAATATGTATATACCCTCTACACAATGGCATTCCACAGGGTTCTCCTATATCCGTCATAATTTTCCTTATAGCATACAATAAATTAGCAAACATAATAAGCCTGCAAAAAGAACTAACCTTCAGTGCTTATGCTGACGATTTCCTTTTGATTATCAACTTCAATAAACATAAACAAATAAACTATTATCTTGATCGCCCTTTCGAAAGTATACAAGCTTGGGGTGCTTACTCTGGATCATCACTTTCTCTTCAAAAATGTCAACACCTACACATTTGTCGAAAACATATTTGTATGTGTGAAATATCGTGTAACAACATTCAAATACCAACAGTTTCATCTGTAAAAGTCCTTGGCCTAACAATAAACATTAGATGCAAATGGAACTCTCATATAAATGTAATCATACCCTCACTAATTAAATCTTTATATGTTATTAAATGCCTATCAAGCACCAAATTCAACTGCAATACAAGCACACTTATAACAATAACTAAATCAATATTAATATCTAAAATAGACTATGCACTATATATATATACGGATATTCACCAAAATCACATTTAAATAAATTACGAACAATCTTCAATGCAGCAATACGCCTCTCCTTAGGAGCTTTTCGTTCTACACCCATACATTATATGCTTCAGGAATCCAATATACGAACCATTGAATTCAAAAGGGACCATCTTACATCAAAATTGTACAAAACTTTACTTAACTCCAGAGATACTCCAATATATAAACACATAAAGCAATAAAGTTCCTTAGAAACACCAAATGCACTTTAACCATAGCCAAAATAATAGCCCACTGCAATCAAAACCACATACCTTACTTACCCCCAAAACATCAAAAACTTAATTCGAAGCCATCTTGGCTATTACCAGTTTCTTCAATAAACACCTCACTCGCATATTTAAATAAATCCAAAACACCACCCTATATTGTCAAACAACAATTTCTTAGTATTAAATCTATCTATCCAAACCATACCTTCATCTATACTGATGGTTCCCTACAAAATAACATAGCAACTTATGCCATAACATCCGAAACCGAAGTATTAAAATATGGAAGTCTCTCCTTTTATTCATCAATTTTATCCGCAGAAACAATAGCTGTATTAAAAGCTATAAAGCTAATTAAAAAAAGAACTGGAAATATTATTATTTGTTCTGATTCACTACCTACTATAAACTCCATAGCTAACATCGACAATAACAACATATACCCAATGACAATAAGATCCTTCTTACTAACATCAAAAATCAAATTGTTGTGGATCCCAGGACACTCAGATATTACGGGAAACGAAATCAGCCCATAACATGCCACTAATACACACAATCAATACTAACCCAACAGACATTAACAAATACCTAAAAAACAACCTTAACACCAAACACAAAAAAAGCTTGATCTACTGAAACAAATGGTACCAAGATCTTCAGACTTCACAAAACTCCTTTCACATGCTAATACAAATAGATCAGATGAAATTAAAATCACAAGACTTCGTTTAGGCCACACTAAACTTACGCATGCACAATATCTTGACCCAACTAAAATCCCAACCTGTCCCGCATATCAGTCAAACACCGACATCACAATAAACCACATCCTATTATCGTGTCCCAACCTTAATCAACTAAGAAATCAACTTTTTACATTTCATAATCCAATAGACCCCTACCACCGTAAATATAAAAACCATAGTCACCTTTATCAAAAGATCTAATCTATACAATTTAATCTAATAATAATATAATATAAAATAAATACTGTAAGCTTATAACCTTTAATTATATACACAAATTACATGTTAATATTATAAGTAGTGCCGAAGGCCTTTGCAGCCAGTGCATAATAATTTAGTTAAGTTAGTTTTTAACTTAACATTATTAAATAAATTCATGTGTTCAAAAAGTAAAGCGACTTTTCAAATTTCGCGGGCAACGTATTTTCGATTATCGATTTTTTTGTTTTGTTGTGTTGGGTTGGTACACTCTTCCCGAACATCTGTACCAAATTTTAAGTGAATGGCATTTTTTGTTTGGTTGTGAGAGACTTCAGGGTTATAAGTGTTTTGCGTGCTCTGAGATTTTTTGCTATCGAAAAATATGGATCAACGGATTTGCATCAAATTTTGTGTAAAAAATAAAATTAAGTGCTCCGTAACACTTGAAATGTTGACAGTAGCTTACGGTGAAACTGTTCTGAGCAAAAAAAAAAGTGGTACAAACTCTTCCAAGATGGCCGGGAAGATGTCAATGACGAGCATCGCTCTGGACGCCCAAGCAAGTCAACAACTGATGACAACGTTGAAGCAGTGAAGAAAATTGTTTTGGAAAATCGTCGAATCACTATCAGAGAAGCTGCTGAGGATGTCGGTATATCGCTTGGCTCGTGCCATGAAATTTTTTCTAACGTTTGTTCCGAAATTGCTAAATTTTGACCAAAAGAACCGTCGCATGAGCATCGCTCAAGAGCTGTTGAATGGTGGCAACGTCGACCCAGATTTACTCAAAAGGGTCATAACTGGTGACGAATCATGGGTATATGGTTATGATATCGAAACCAAAGCCCAATCGTCCCAATGGAAGCGGCCAGAAGAGCCAAGACCAAAAAAAAATCGCCGAGCACGCAAAACACTTATAACCTTTACGCCTCTCACAACCAAACAAAAAATGCCATTCACTTGAAATTTGGTACAGATGTTCGGGAAGAGTGTACCAACAAAACAAAAAAAAAATGGATAATCGAAAATACGTTGCGCGCGAAATTTGAAAAGTCACCTTTCTTTTTAAACACACCTCGTATGTGTTGAGAGGTTTCCTATTCAGTTTCACAAAGTTCGAGCTTTCTTTGATATTATTAGTCAGGTCATAACAAGTCATTATCCGAAGAAAATTTTTGTACTGGCATCCCTCTAAGGAAGGGCTAATTCCATTAATCTAGATGGTTAGTAGATCTTGTATCCAATCGCATTCTTGGTCTCGCCAGTGCGGTGCTTAGCTTTATGATGATTTTGTGGCCCGATCTGAAAGATTTTGACAGATTCTTTTTTTTATTCGTAATAAATTGCAAAAAAAATTGAGTTGGGGATACCCCACATTCTGATTTTCCAATAAATGAATTATTTTTTCAAATTATTGCACTTATCATTAATAAGAGTTTTCATGATCACTATTTTTCGATATATTCAACGTGTCAGTGCTTATAAGGTCTATTCGACTTCGCATTTGACTGTGACCACCTGGAGAATATGCTACAAACTTGTACTTAATATGCACTAGCCGAAATTTATGTCTCCGGGTACGGGAAATGATTTTTATTTCTTGCATCGTTTCTAATTATAGCAAGTAACTAAAGCAATTTGTATGGCATCGTATACCCAAATATCGTATATTTTTCTCAAACGCAATCAGGTCGATTAATTAATTTCTTTCCGCTTTCTCTGATTATTTTATAAGATTTTTAAGAAAAAATTATTTTAAAAGATTGTAATCTTCCAAGCTAATGGTGCTTACGTTGACAATATTAGACTTATATATTTACCTACATCAAAATCAGCTGCATAGCAACAGAGCTTATTAATGTTGACCATATATGGACATGTCAAAGTGGGCAAATGATACCGGGAACTTATTGTATAGACAACCGATGATTTGGAGAGACCCTATAAATCACGAAAACAACTGCTACATTTGTTTAACGACGATCAAGAGAGGTCATAGCGCAAAGAAAGTTGTGAAGTATGCTAAAGTTAATTCTGTAACGATGCCAATCAAAACTTCTGGTTTGCCTCGGCAATCATCAGTACAAAATGCGGATTACGATGAAACAGAAAATGACGAATTTGTAATGCCACATGAGTCACATTCACGAAAATTAAATCAAAGTGAAATAAATGATCTTGTTCGCGATTTATATTTGACAGAAGAAAAATCTGAACTCTTAATATCTCGACTGAAGAAGTTTGGATTTGTTGACAAAGGTATGTTTTTATAAATTTGTGCACTGCACACTGAAAGTAAATAATAAAAAAAAATTAAGGAAGGAATATTTGCTGGTCCTGAAATTCATAAAACAATGAAAAACAACGACTTTAGAAAAACGTTAGCACCTGACGAAATGCTAAATTTATTGTTGATGAAATGCTTCATTGGTATGAGAAAATTGGCTCAACATTAAGTTTAAAAATGCATTTTTTTTGAAAGATTTCAACCGGATATAAAAAATATGGAAGATAGATTCAGTGGTCGTTTTACACAAAAAATGCTGGGTGAATATTGCTGGTTTTTGATTCGAGATTTTGATAAAAAAGTAAAAAGGATGAAAACATTTAAGCATTTTTGGTTAATTTATTTTTTTTTAAGATTCTTATTGATAGATTTGTAACCATTTTATGAATTAAAAAATTATGCTGTGAATCCCCAATTAGTGTTTTATTAAAGCACCATTATAATGAAAAATACTGTATTTATTTGGGAAAATCATCATTTTTCGTGTACTCTTCATGATGGATTCAGCTAGTGATGTAATGGGCTGCTCGAATTCTTCGAAAAATTGCTTATTTGAAAGCTACTAACATCTACTTTCAAAAAAATTTTAATTATAGAAGAGTGAACCACTTTTCAAAGGTTAAATGCAGTTAAAAGAGACGAAAAAAAATTTTGCCGAAAAAAAAAATTGTTTTCTAATTTTACTAAAAATGCAATAAGTTGGTCATCTTTAATCATAAAAAGATAAAATTATATAGAAATCGCATCTACATATCATGATCAATAACTTAAAATAATAAAATTTTCCGGTGTCAAAGACTTTTTCTAAAATAAATGACTTTTTTGTAGAAAAAGTCACCAAAATGCTGTGTTTTTTGGCATTTCGGGCACACAGTTTCGGCTGTAGTTTTTTCTTTAGACAACCGATTTTTATGATTTGAGACACTATGGAAAGGTACTCTATTTTACTTTTCAGGAAAAAAAAAGTTTGAAAAAATTCGAATCAGTACAGATTTTATGACATCATATGTGAAACCGTTTTTGAAAAAGGTCCTTTTTCACTAAAATAGTCCTAGAAATAAAACAGGGTATAAGAGGATTATAAAAAATACGGATTTTGAATGCTGAAACATTGCCCTAACATAAAATATAAGTCTCATCTCTGGAGATTTTTCATCGTCGACTAGTGTAATTGGGCTTCCCAAACTAATTTTGAGACAACTTTTGGGGCTACTAAAATTGTAAAGAAAAATTGTGATAATTAAAAGTTTTTTAGTTTTTTTTGTTATACTTTTAAATATTAAAACATTTTCTTAGATAAAACTGGTACAAGTACTACTTATGTGTAACTCTTGAAATAATGAAATTAAAAATTTAAAATATTTGTGTTTTAAGTTTAAATGATTAAACAATAATTATAAGTATGAAATTTCGTCTACTCATTTTATTTTTTACCTATTTTAATACCTATATTATGTTTTTTTTATTAAATTAAATTTTTTTGGAAACTATTCAAAATCTATACATTTTATTCCCTTCAAAATTGTAGAGGCTCCAAAAAAATATAATTCCTACTTACCTATTATTTCGATGCAGTTATTTTATAAATAAAAAACTATTCCGGACTTAAACAAACATTTAAGCAACTAAATTGAACTACTGCCGCCATCTGTGGGCTCGCCCGATTTCAAAAGTTTATCATGCAATTGATAAAGCTCTCTTCTCTTCGAAATCCATCGCATGCGCATCAATGACAGTGCAGTGAAGGGGTGAAAAACAGCTGGCGGCCGCAACATGCGCAGTTACACCCAGCTGGCCATTGTTATGCCTAGTTTACACCGAGCCACACCGTAGCAGCATGGCATTTGTCAAACCGTGGCAAATTTTGTGAAAAAGTTACTTAATAAAATACGCAAATAACTGAAAAAATAAAAAATATATGTTTTTTGAAAAAATACCGAAAACGATTCTTAGGAAAAAAAATATAATTTTTTAATTTTTGTGTTTCTGGAAAACACTAAAAAAAAACCGTTTATTTATGGTAAAAACTAGTGTAACGATGGAAATTAATCTATGTGGTTTGCTCACAACAATAAACTTGTTCTTAAAAAAGAGCTGAATATCGTATTTTAATATATATTTTCTTGCAATTTGTGAAATATTGGTGGCTAATGAGCCGAACACACCGTAGTGTACTTTATGGAACTACGAAATGTTTGCTAACAATAATGTAAATGTTTAGCTAATTATTTTCCCATAGAACGGTTGAGTGTAGCTTATAAATGGACTCAACATTTCACTTAATACTTTTCTTTTTATATAGGCGCTGTAGTCACTATTTCGAAATAACTTGTGATATAGTCTATTGACTTTAAGCCAAATGAGTTAACTGTTTCGCGGTCATTTAAGCTTGAAGCAGGTATTATATAAAGCGGGTTTGTAAAAAATGCTTCCCAAAAATTTTTATCCACCAGCCAATATTTACGGATGTAATAATGTGCATCCATATTAATTTTGGTTGTAGCGACAAAAACAAAACAGTGCTAACATCTCTAGTCTTCACTACTACTTCAGTGGCGCCATCTAACGTTAAGTATGGTTTAAACTATATTACATGTTTTGCTTTTGTATCTGGGATTAAAAAATGCCAAAAATGTTTGCCTGTTATTTTTCTCGACTATTCATATATGTATATAAAAAACGCCACTAAGCAAAAAGACAGACATATGTATTTTGGTAATACAGAAAAAAAAGAGTGTGTCTTTAGTAACAAAATCTGCAAATTATCGAAATAATTATCAATAATCAGCTGCTTCTTGTTTACAAGTAGCTAATTTTTAAAAGTATGAAATAAAACAAAAATACATGAACGTTTATTACTTATGCTATTTTGTGTACACAATGCTATAATAATTGCAATTGAAATTGGAGGCAAAGCCCAGGAAACGGCAGAGTGTTTGGGTTAATTCATATTTAACTGAGCTATGTATGAACGATTTTGCATTGGCGTGCTTCAAAACACATTATTGTTACAATTGTATTATTTTATTATATTATTTTCTCATAATTTCCCAACGATCCGCCACGACTTTGCGGAGCAGCCATAATTTGTCATGTGCAATGCCTATAACTACTTGCACATAAAATTTTGTTTATAGCGCCAAAACCGAGCAACTGTTTTTGCTTACTGCGCCATCTATGGTTTGCTATTGGCATCAAAAAACAAAAATAAACAAACACGAGTCTGCATCGTGACTTCTTAAGCACCGTTTTCAAAAACATTTTTTTTGGGTCCTTTTTTTATTTATCCATTAAAATCTCGTAAACAAGCATCTACCCGATCTTAAAAGCTGAACAAAAACTTTTAAATATTTTTTTTCGTTATTAAAAGCAAACGAAAAGTTTGAAATTTTGAATAATGGTCAAAAATTATAATTTTTTTCAACTTTGGTTGAACATACCATGTAAAGAGTTTATCAATACCTTCCGATCTAATCATCTTTCATGTCGATTTAAATACCCGAGGTATTGACTAATAAATGAAACAAGTGCCCAAAAACACGGTGCTCAAGAAAAAAAACGTGTTTTAGTTTACGTTTTTCTCGACCCAAAATAAAACATTTTTATGAAGGTTAGCCTATTTTTAAAAAAGTTTCCAATTTCGAGGTATTGTGTACTAAGCCAAAAACTTGCTATTGGCATCAAAAAATAAAAATAAACAAACACGAGTCTGCATCTGCAAAAACGTTTTGTGACCAAACGTTTGGCAGCGTTTTTTTTTTATTAAAGTTTTATTTTGTTTTCATGTCTCCGTCTAACCCTTTAGGGCTATCCATTTTGTAACTGCGTGCCCGCCTTTACACTAAAAATGATTTTACTTCCATTTGACCAAAGTCACAGTTCTACACTGAACTGTGTGACGCAGTGTAAATATAGCATTGGCCACAGTGGCGTGTGCCGCAGTCTGGCAACGCCGCACCCTGCAGAGCTTTCACATCCCCCTAATAAACAACAAGCTGAATGCTTCATGCTGCTGCTGCTGTTGTTGATGAGCAGAAATTCTGTAACAAGGCAGAAGAGCGCACCGTGAACGTGGTTCGGTTCGTTTCGGTTCGGCTCGGTTCCGTAGTGCACAACAACAACAATAGTAGCAGCAGTTCAGTATTGTTTAAAAATTCTTAGCCAAATTTAAGAAAATAAAATAAATAAATAAAAAAATTTCTTTAGAATAGCCAAATGTGTGTGTGTTAGTGTGTTGGCATTGGTATTGGCCATGTAGTAAACTCGTCTCTGTTGCAAATGCGTTTTGGCATGTAGCGCGAATTCTGTTTAGTTGTTTAGTGGCACGCAACGTAAAAGCAAAGACTTACGGAATCGGTAAGTGGAAGTGGAGTGGAGTGGAATGAAGTAAAATGTGACGTATGACAGATGGCAACGGAAGTGGGGTAGTGCGGACCAGCCCCTCCACAACTGGCAAAGTTGAAGTGCGACAGGGGTCGTGTGGACGGAGGTTCGGGCGTCTGCTAAAATTCCAATCAAAGCACAAAAACAACACAAACTATTTGTTTACATTTGCCTTTTGCTAACTGCTGTTTATTGTGTATGCGTGTGTGAGTGTAAGTGTGTGTGTGCCCTGACACACTCAGGATACCCCCAATAGCCCGAGCTTCGCGCCAATGTGCTCTTAATCATTATGTAAAAATCAAAAAACAAATACACAAAAAATCAAAACGTGCAGTTTCTGGCTTTTGTCAGAAAAATTAGCAGCACATGTATCTAGGCGGGCAGGGCCGGGTCCAACCGGCTGGGCGTATCCATCCGTTTAACTCACTTACCAGCTACGCCTCCGTCCCCGTCCGTTCACCTGCAACCGCGCATTATGATTTAAATGATAAGTTCCAGAACTAGAACACGGCGCGCCTAATACTTTGGTGCATGATGGTTCCACATTTACTATGTAGCTGTGATTTATGCCGCAAAGCAATCAAATTATTTGATGACTATCCACAGTTTTTTTTTCTTCTGCTATCTCGTATGCTCTTCTTTGCTCTTGTAGCCGCTCTCACTCTCTTTTTAATGTAATATTTTTGCCAAATTTTACTTGGGATTACATTATATCAGTCGGTTGAGGTTTTTTTGTGCATTTCTTTTTTGTTTTTCTTTTCTTTTGGGTCTTTTTTGTGCTTTCTTATTTGCTTTTTTTGTGTGTCTTGCTTTAACATGAACTAGTTTTGGTCTAACGGCAGAGGGGGTTGTTTAAGCAGTTCTCAAGGACTGCTTAACGTATCCTATTACACATGAAGAGTTCAAGTAGCTGCCAAGGGGTTGATAAAACTGTTGTACTTGAATGTTGCAATTGCATTAATCTCAAGGGAAGAGTTTTGATATTTGTACAAGTGATGGTGAAATCCTAGTGCGCTCAAGGCTTTTTAGCTGGGGTTGCGTAGAAACCACTCTTTGATTGACAATATGGCAACATGCACAATTTCTTGGCTTAAATTTAAGCATTCTGTGTAAATTAAAAATGCGTTGTAGCTAGTGAAAAATTAAATTTAAAACATACAATGTCAACAATTTTGCATTACTAAGTCAATCACATTCACAAAATTGTTTTAGATGAAACCAGCTCGCAGACGTAACATTCAGTTCCAAAAGTTGGTATAGCATTGTAACTTGAAAACTATTATATTTCCCAACTAAGAGATATCACATGAATACAATTTATTTTCGGTTTCAGATCAGGTATCGTGTTTTCTACATGTTTTAAGTATCGCTTAATCCAAATCGAAGACACTAAAATCTTTAGCACGTCAGGATTTTGACGACCACAAAAATATATATATAATTATTATCGTTGAACAACTGTTTAAGGTTTGGTTATACATGCAATGTCAAACACATAAAAAAAAATGGTGGACGTAAAGTCGGGCGCGGACGACTTTAGGATACCCTGTACCACTAGCTTGTAATAAAGTCCGATTTCTTCACAAAAAACCAAAAACAGAAGAATTTTTAAGCAAAAATTTTTTTTGACCGATCGTTCCTATGGGAGCTATATGATATAGTCAACCGATTTCAATAAAATTTGACACGGTGCTTAAATACCTTAAAAAAGATATGAACGCCAAAGTTATTTCAAATATCTTTACAAACAAACAAAACACATCGAATTTTGTATAAAAAACGTGTTTTTGGACCGATTGGTCCTATGGGAGCTATATGATCTAGTCAAACGATTTGGATTAAATTTGGTACAGTGCTTAGGAACTATAAAATACTCACGAATGTCAAATTTGGTCCCAATATCTTAACAAACAAACGAAACACAACAAATTTTGTTAAAAAATCGATGTTTTGGAAGATCGGACCTATGGGAGCTATATGATATAGTCAACCGATTTTGTTCAAATTTGGCACATTGCTTAAGTGGTCTAAAAAATTTCCAAACGCCAAATCTGGTTAGGATATCTTTATTAAAAAACGAAATATAGCCAATTTTTCTTTAAAAAAGTTATTTTGGCCGATCGGTCCTATGGGAGCTATATGATATAGTCAACCGATTTTGATCAAATTTGGTACAGTGATTGGGAACTATAAAAAACTTTCGATTGCCAAATTTCGTTACGATATCTTCATAAACAAACGAATTATTCATCTAAAACGCTTTTTTTTTCGAGGTCGTCTCAAACACCCCCATGGGAGCTATATAATTTATCCCCGATATCAAAAAAATAAAATAAACTTGCCTCCTATGGAATAATATGGGATCTAATGTGAAAGTTTGGTAACTCTAGCTCTTACCATCTCTGAGATCTAGGCGTTCACACGGACGGACGGACGGACGGACAGACGGACGGACGGACAGACGGACAGACGGACAGACGGACATGGGTATATCGACTTCTCTATTCACCCTGATCATATATTAGGTAACTTTGGGGTGTCTCCGACGTCTCCTTCTATATGTTACATACATTTTCGGCTTGCACAAACTTAATATACCCTTGGACCATACGGTACAGGGTATAAAAATCATGGTCTGCCCAACGCATCGGGAACACTATTATTTTTCGCCAGCTTTATTTTAGTTATTTAATGGCCCATTTTTTAAGATATTGGGTACATAACTCATCCCCCACTCAGAAGGTTCCCTATATGATCATAAAGTCACATCTATCCGTTGGCCTGAATAAACCTCTAGACGCTTCTTGGACTCTTTTCTGAGAGCTACGATAAGTCAATAATGAAATACGACTTGATAAAGCGCACAGTCCATATGCTTGAATTTTTTTGGAGGAAAAGCGAAACCTAGACAACAAGATAATCAAAATTTTCTACAGGGTTCGGCACTATAAAATCAACTATGCTAATGCAACCCACAATGGAATTACGTCAGCATGAACATTTGTATTAAGGAATTAACTTTCTTGATAATGCTGTGAACTTGTATTCCTCGTTTTGCAAAGGTTTCCAGGTTGTTTGTTAAAATTACACTAGTTTACCAATATCACGTAAAACTTCGTATAAAAGTGTTTCTCTTAAGCACCGTTTTCAAAAAAATTTTTTTGTGTCCTTTTTTTATTTATCCATTAAAATCTCGTAAACAAGCATCTACAGTTCTTACCCGATCTTAAAAACTGAACAAAAACTTTTAAATATTTTTTTTCGTTAGTAAAAGCAAACGAAAGTTTGAAATTTTGAAAAATTTTTTTTTTTTTTTTTATTATTATTTTTATTTGCGATCTGTCATATTGACATTTAACAAATTTGCTTATATTATAAATATAACGGGGTTGGTTATGCTCCAATGAGCAACACCAATATACTTAAATTGTATATAATTAACTCTATATATTATAAAAATCTATCTGGAAGATCCAGAACATGATATCTCTTCAGACGTCTAACGTCCAAACTATTATCTAGAAGATTAATTGCCAGCGAGTTTTCATGATTTGAGAGTCTCTCAAAATATCTTCTCGATGATTTTAATATTTCGTCTTTTACGTAAGGAACATTAAAATCTTTGTGAATTTCTTTGTTGGTTACGTACCAAGGAGCGCCTGCAATGTTTCTTAGAGTTATAGATTGATATCTTTGCAGGATTTCGATATTTGAATTGCTCGCCGTCCCCCAGAGCTGCATTGCATACGTCCAGACCGGCTTGAGAACTGCTTTGTAAAGCCGAATTTTATTCTCCAAACTAAGCTGCGATCGCGGACCTAGAAGCCAATACATTCTTTTGGTTTTAATTTTAAGCTGCATATGCTTTGATTTTATATGCTTATTCCACGTGAGTCGCCGATCCAAATGCACTCCAAGGTATTTGACAGATTCTTCATCCGGTATGGACATACCATTTAACGTCACAAGAGGGCATTTTCCTCGTTTCAATGTGAACGTAGTTTGGACTGATTTTTGCGTGTTTACTAAAATTCTCCATTTTTTCAGCCATGTTTCAATAAGACCGAGTTGCTCTTGTAAATTTTGTGACGCCATTGCCGGAATTGCGCTGTTAGAAATAATTGCTGTGTCATCCGCATAGGTTGCAACTTCAACATTGTCATTTGTAGGAAGGTCCGCAATAAAAATTGTGTATAGCACTGGCCCAAGTACACTACCTTGAGGAACTCCGGCGTTTATTGAGTACAGTTCCGAGTGCTCATCAGCATATTGGACATAAAATTTTCTACAGCTGAGGTACGACTTAAAGAATAAGAAATACGGTGCAGGAAGCCATTTTTTGATTTTATAAAGTACTCCTGCGTGCCAGACTTTGTCAAATGCTTGCTGGATATCCAAAAATATCGCAGCGCTGTACTGTTTGTTTTCAAATGCATCCACTATCTTTTTAACAATACGATGGCATTGTTCAATTGTGCCATGGCCTCTTCTGAACCCAAACTGATGTTCGGGTATGATGTTGGTGTCCTCTAAAACCACTGACATTCTTCTCAAAAGTATTTTTTCAAATACCTTAGCGAATGTCACCAGCAAACTAATGGGACGATATGATGACGCGTGTTGTTCAGGCTTGTTTGGTTTTGGCAGCATAATTACTTCAGCGCATTTCCATTGAGTTGGGAAGTATTCAAGTCTGAGCATGGCATTATAGATGTACGACAAAAGTCTAATGCATTTTGGTGGCAAGTTTTTAATTGTTGTACCATCAATTTTGTCATATCCGGGTGCTTTCTTGGCATTTATTCTCCAAATTTCAGCTTGCACTTCTGCGATTGTTGTCTGACGGATAGGCATACTCATCTGGCAAGCCGAGTTAAGAAAATTGTCAACCTCTGTCACTGTTTCCTGGTCAAATTCCGAGTTAGGTTGGAACACTGTGTGGAGATGTTGTGCAAATCTTTCCGCAATTTCCTTATCACTTTTACACAGTCTACCATTATTGTCAACTATTGCCGTTTTCCTTCTGCTTGGCCGCTTCAAGTAACTGGTTGCTCTCCAAAGACTATAACTTAGATCTGGTGTGCATGGGTCAAGGCTTTTAAGATATTCTGACGTTGCAGCATTTTTTAGTTTCCATAATTTTTGCTTAAGATCTTTAGTAGCTTTATTCAGCAACTGTTTATTAATTGGGCTTCGGCTTAGTTGCCACTTCTTTCGGAGTTTCCTTTTGTTTTTAATTAATTGCCTCAGCTCCAAGGACAGATATGGTTTGTTGGAATGATTCGCGCTTGATTGTGGGGTGCAATTGCAGAATCAATTTCATCTCCTGTTTTAAGTGGTACGTCAAGGCGTACTTTGCTTTCAAGAAAGTTTTTAAAATCTCCGATGTTAGATCGCCTTGTGATGATTTTGTATGGCCGATTTTTTAATGTCACAGTTGCATCATAGGTCACTATACTTGGAGAGTGGTCTGAGCTTAGTTCAAAGTTTTCTTCAATGTGGAGTTGATGTTGTGGTACGCCATTGTATACTACAAAGTCTAATAGATCTGGAATTTTTCTAGGATCGGTTGGCCAATATGTAGGCTTTCCGGTGCTTAATGTTGAATAGTTCTTAGCGTTAATGCATTTATAAAGCTCCGTACCTTTAGGATTCGCCAATCTAGATCCCCACCACGGATGTTTAGCGTATTTTAAAAAATGGTCAAAAATTATAATTTTTTTCAACTTTGGTTGAACATACCATGTAAAGAGTTTATCAATACCTTCCGATCTAATCACCTTTCATGTCGTTTCAAATACCCGAGGTATTGACTACACAGGTCAACATGGTTCAGTTGTTGGAAAGCTAAGAGTCATTTCCGAAGTAATTTGGTGCGTAGAGTCCGAATCCGGCGTCAGAACTGGCCCATCACGTCACGTTTGAGGTTATGTACCCAAAAAACGGCGTTTTTTCCTACTTTTGAGGTTATGTACAGGGCGCAAAAAATTTTTGCGGTCAAATTACTTCGGAAATAACCCTTAGCTTTGCAACAACTCACATGACCCCTGTATTTGTAGACCTGTGCTAATAACTGAAACAAGTGCCCAAAAAAGTTTCCAATTTCGAGGTATTGTGTACTAAGCCAAATGGTCATGAACTTAGTTCTGAACAGATTATGAGTCTGTATTTCAGGACAAGCTAAAGGAAAATCTGTTTCAATGTATCAAAAGCACCGTTTAAGGTTTTAAAACAGCATTTGCATAAATTTTAAACAGTCAACAGTTATTATTTTTGCACCATACCGAAACAACTCAACTAAAAACTAAAAAAAATTTGTGGCATATTTCGTTGGCTTAAAAATTTGCCATACTACCGGCGGCCACCCTAACGTCTATATTGATAATCGGAAAAACGAATCCGTATATTTTATTCGGTTAGATACCACATTTTTGGAGCAATATCTACAAGCCGAATTTTTCATGTGGTTTGAATAGGACTACTTGGTTGCAAGCCATATGCTGATAAGTCCACGTGATTTAAACTGAATTGATTTTTATAATATTCCTTAATTCTGATTATACCAATATTCAGTCAATTAAAACTATAAATTATTTGGAATTATTTTTTTCTGAATCTACGAAAACTATAGAATGCCTAACTCAAAACAAACAATTGGTACATATGCATACATACACACGCATAGTGCATGTCTTATATAAAAAAAGGTTCATGTCTTGCATGAAGGAATTTCTCTTGGAGTGAAATGGGTTCGTTTTTCGTTTTCTGACCCAGAACTTGCCTCATGAGAATTGTGGAGGTTTTATGTCACACGTTTATTGGCTTTTAATTTATTCTGATACCCTCTTAATCAATATGGAATTTTTTTTTAAAACTAATACCTTGTTCAAAAATTTACCGGAACCATCTCTGTATGGTGCTCTCAGACAGATTTAATTTATGAAGAAAAAATAAGATACATCAAATCAGGTGACTGAGTATGTCTTATTTTTAAAACTTTTGCATTTTTTAAACTTTTTATATTTGATTTTGATATAATTCCCCAAACCAATAACATTCAATGTAAACTAGTTTTATGGCAAATCTTTTATGAACTGTATTTCAAATATCTCTACCCAAAGTTTTTGGGATGACCCTCGTTTTTTTTTACCCAGCTGTTGCATAAATTTTCGCAGTTTAGCTGCTTGTCTATGCCTGTGCATCAATGTGAGTGTATCTGTGTGAGTATGTGCTTATGTGTGTGTTTCTAGAATATCCATGTGGATTTCATGCGCCTGTGCTTAATGCAGCTCAAGGAATTGCGCTTGTAGTCGTAGGCATAAAAGCATTGCTTTTTATACTCTTAAAGCAGTGCAGTGTATCCTTTTTTTTGCCAAGAAACTTGTTATACAATAAAAGACACATTTAATAATAAATTTATTGCGTTCAGCAATTAGCAGTTTGGAAAAATGAAATCAATTCCAATTATCTTCATTAATACTCATGCCGAAAGAAAATTTTGAAGGACCCATTGCTTAAAATATTTCAAGTTATTGATTTTGCTGTAATTTAAGAACTAAGAGACGTTACTTCAAATTAATGAAGATTATTTTCAAGTTTCACCGCAACGGAAGTTGCGTTATAATTATAAATGAATTTCAGCTATTAATATAGGTATAAGTATACTAGGGGGCTTCGCCCCTGCTCGCTTCGCTCACGGCCCCCAACCCCGCCATCGCCTCAAGCGGCTCAGGGTGGTCCACTTGAAATTAAATTACTTCTTTATTCTTCTCATACCTCTTCTTTGATGCTTTACGCAGCTGTTCTCGCTTGCGCTCTTTCATTTCCTTTTCAGTCAAATTCAACTTCTTTCTACCCATTTCGCTAAATTCCTTATAAATTTTTTATAAAAATATGGGGAAAAAAATAATGAGAAACAAATATCCTCTGCTATATACACAACATGTTCCACACTTTCCAAAAGATGAGAAAAAAAAACTTTTTCATAAAATAAGGGGATATGTATTTCTAGCTTGAATAATAATTTAAAGATTTAAACAACTTAAGTGTTTAATAATTGTCTTTAAATGCTTACAAGAGATTATGAGATTGAAACCGTCATGCAACGAAATGTGGTTCGCTGGATGTACAAAAAACTTAAAATAGACCTCCTGGTTCAGTTGTCAGTATAATATATTTTATTTAAGTTATTTTTTTATATTTTACAAATTTTTAGTCTGCAGGCAATAATTTCAATTTACTTAATAATAATTAATAAATTGAAAGTATAATAGCAAGTTATTACTGAAACTACTGCTAATTTTTTTTTGTTTTTTAATTTCTATTATACCTTTTTTATTTTTTTGAAATACATTTTTTTCTAAATTGGTCTTTTGAATATAATTAATAAAGAAAAATTTTTCCAAACTATTAAATATAATTTACAACTTAAAAGTATAATTGATTATTTAATAAATATTTTGCATGCAGTTTTTAATAAATAATTAGTTGTCTTTGAGTATTAAGTAAAATTAATAATATGTTGCATAATGTTTATTTATATAATATACAATATACTCGTACATACATTTTTAGTAAAGAAATGCTTAAATAATCGTTTATAGCAAAATGTATCTTCAATATGTTTTGGTAAATGAAGTCAAAAAATTTGTTCATGGAAATATCGATATAATTCGAAAATAACACATTTCGAAATCATTAAAAAAGTGACTACTATATCATGTGGATACCAAAATTTTTTCAAATTTGTAAACTTAAGAAATTAATAAAACTTACACTACTTGCCTTTAAAATAACAATAAAAATTTCTAAATTTATATATTTATATATCAGGAATAAATTTGCAACACACAATTTAATATTTTGAAGGCAGAAATTTCGAAAAATAAATTTTCTATAAAAGAAACTAAAGAAATTGATTTCCTTAATTTTGAAAGAAAAATGAACTAACAAAAATCAATTAACCAATGCACATATTTAAAAAATTTGTTCCTGAAGCACACAGGATATAACTGGTAATATCAAATCAATCAGAATCAGCTTATATAGCAAGTATATAAAAAGAAGACCACAGAAGCTGAAAATAAAATAATTTATGACAAGATTGCACTATTTAAAGCATGTGTTTAAATTTAAAGCTTAAAACTTAATACAGATAAATACCTTTTTTTTTATTTTTTATTATTGGACTTTACAGAAATTTATTTCTTAACATCGAATAGTCATAACTTTGAAAAAAAAAATAAATGTAATTGATCTATTGAACTCTTAAATGAATTCGTAAGAGTTGTACTAATTTATGTACCTGGAAAGACAGACACAATCCTGACGAGATAGGCCAATTTTGGCATTTTACGCAGAAATAAACCTTAGCTTTCGAGAAATGTGTAGAAAAATTAGTTATCTGTTCTCGTGTTCTTAATTTTCTAACTTTTACATAAACAAATTTTGTATATTTTTGGACTATATTTCTATTAAAAATTCGCAATTATTATTATTATTTTCCATGTTGTACAAATAAATTGGTCTGCTAGTATTCAGCAATAAATTTTTCAATAATACATACCTAAAGCAAGTTAGAAAGAGTACTGGATTTACGGGCTTACCAAATAAACTAATTTTGGTTATTCCAGCTTGATTGTTAGTGAAACAAATTTAAATATTCGGCCATCTTCGGAAAAAAGAAAGCCTAAAATATATAAATTTTGTTCGTAAGACAATTAAAATTATTTTATAGACACTATGTGTATGTATAGACACTATGTATGGCAACGTATGCCAAAAATTCGTTTTGGGTTGTACGAGCTATTTTTATACCCTGTACCGAATAGTACAAAGGGTATATTAAGTTTGGGCAAGCCAAAAATGTATGTAACATATAGAAAGTTACCTAAAATATGATCAGGGGGACTAGAGAAGTCGATATACCCATGTCCGTCTGTCCGTCCGTCCGTTTGTCCGTCCCTCCGTTTGAACGCCTAGATCTCGGAGATGGTAAGAGCTACAGTAATCAAACTTTCACATTTTTTTTTAATTACCTGTTTGCTCCATAGGGGCATAGGGGATCTCTATTAATAACTGTTCGAACCGAACAGGGACCTCCTTATTAAAGCCGAATCCGAACGGCGGTGTCTTTAACTAATAGTGACTTTCATGGCAAATAGCGTCTTTGAGCTAGCGATGCCAATGCTTGGCAAATGCACCAGTGCTACTGCTGTGAATCGAACCACCGACCTTCGGTTTTAGAGGCGAGTACGCTACCACTTACGCCACCGACAGCCATACAGCAAACTTTCACATTAGATCCCATATTATTCCATAGGAGACAAGTTTATTTAATTTTTTTGATATCAGTGTTAAATTATCGAAAAAAAAAGTTTTAGATGAATAATTCGATTGGTTATGAAGATATCGTAGCCAAATTTGGCATTCGAAAGTTTTTTATAGTTCCCAAGCATTGTACCAAATTTGATCAAAATCAGATGACTATATTATATAGCTCCCATATCTTTCAAAAAATCGATTTTAGAACAAAATTTGTTGTTTCGTGTGTTTGTGAAGATATTGAAAGAAAATTTTGTATTCGTAAGTTTTTTATAGTTGCTAAGCACTGTACTAAATTTAAAATATCATATAGCTCCCTTAGGAGGAACCGGTCCAAAAAATGTTTTTTATACAAAATTTGTTGTGTTTCGTTTGTTTGTAAAGATATTTGAAATAAATTCGGCATTCAGATCTTTTTTAAGATATTAAAGCACTGTGTCAAATTTGATCGAAATCGGTTGATATATAGCTCTTTTCTTAAAAATTCTTCTGTTTTTGGTTGTTTATGAAGGAATCGGATTTTATTGCAAGCTAGTGGTACAGGGTATCCCAAAGTCGTCCAAATAAATAATTTAAAATAATTGTCAACGAATATCTGTTTTAAAATTGGCGTAAATAGAATCCAAGGCTATCAAAAAACTATTACAAAAATGTATTTACGCTCAAATAACCTTGATTTATGAACATATTTTTCCAACTCGTTTTGATTTCTTTTGCGATTGAAGCCACATAAAAAAATAGTTTTAATATTCAAAAAAATATTATAATAATATATAGTGTTCGTTTTCCCGGAGCACAATCAATTGTTCCAATTTATGTGATACATTTTAGTATCTTATCTTATGAAGTTTTCATTTGATCTTTGGCATAATCTTGTCTATGGCTTTTGTAGTGCGAGTGTGTCTTTATAATGATAAGATAATGGTTTAGTCGCTACCCAGATTATGAAAAGAATTTTGGTCCAAAGAATTTATGATCTACAATGCCTCCAACTGCCTGTTACTTTTTGGTAATGCGTATAAAAATAGTAGAGGCAAATGGAGTGAATTCGGAAGAACTTGGTCGTAGATTTTCGTGAGTGACAAAAAAGTCATTATAGTCATTTTTGCTTTATTGTAAAAAAATTACAGATCGATACAAAGATTTTTTTGTCAGGCTTATTGATTTTGGAACAAAGAGCCAAAATCGTAATTTTCGATTTTTTTTGGGGTGCGTCCGGAAGTGTCAAAAAAATTATAGAAACCACCATAAGATTTCATCGCAATCATTTTATTTCTTTATATTTGATAAAAAAAGGGTCAGTACATATATTAAAATAAATGAATGTGGAATAAAAATATTTTTTGCCCAGTGCAGTGGCGTGGGAAAATGGTTTTTTTTTTTTTTTTTGATTTTCGGTGCCATTAGCTGTTAATACCGCTCATCATCTGAATTCGAAACGGTTTACGGAGATTTGTTTCGCTTTCTTTGTAAGTTTTTAAATAAAACAACAGTTCAATAGCCAATGTCGACTCAGAAATCCGATCGGATGCGTTTTCGGATTCATCCCACCTCCGAATTCGCTCCACGTGGCTATATTAAAATATTATTCAATTTTCTTTTATTATTTAAATATCATGTTATGTCATGTAAAGGGTATATAAGCGTTGCAGTCACAAACAAACTAAATTTTAGCCATTTTGCCAAGTTTGTTTTCAAGTGCGCCCAAGCAAGTGCACCGTCCCTTTGCCATTCTGCTGCCTTGGTAAGCGGCCTGCTCCTAGACACACACACACACACACACACTGCCAAATATATATAAATATATAGACATGTACTAGTACATATGCTTACGTATATGCACATAGTCATTTTTTGTAAAGCTTTACGTAGTCCTTGCAATGTTTGTTTCGTTGTCATAACAAAATCAACAAATTCTCCAAAACCTACGCAGTTTATTTTCGGGTATTTTTCAAAGCTATACGCAAAATGATAGAGTTGTGCCTTCCACTGGCTGCTCTCTGGCACTTAATTGGTTTCATTAGGAGGACTCGGGCTTTCATTAAAACAAAGCGCCTGTCATAATTCAAACATCAGCAATGCCATAAAACCAACATGCAGGATACATTTACTTGGATACTTAGCAAATTAGATAGCTCCCGCCGTACTCAAAAGTTTTTTCGATTTGTGTCCTCGTTTCAGTAATGCAAAAACGGCGTTATGGCACTGCAAGGCTGGCGCTTTTTCGGAGTTTCGGCAACAATCATCATCTATATAGGCGGGGTGCTGTTTCTATCTATGAACAATATACCCGGCTCGCATCCGAAACGCGTGCGCATCGAGCGTTTCGCCGAGGTAAGTAAGAGTATGCCATGGTCTGGTCTTATAAAACTCATTGATTACTCTGCCATTTAGTTTTCCAGCTTTCATAGTCCACGTTTTCCCATGCCCAGCCGCAAGATGACCATACGCTGGTGTCGCGAGCTAAAATACCTTAACCGCGAGCTTCCAAACTATACAGACTACAAGGCCACTGATTTTGACAGTACGTGAGCAAATATATCAAATATTCGTTAAGTAATCGTTTTCATTACCAACTTACAGCTGCTATGCCTCTCGACATGGGCGGCCAAATGATGGCCATGCCCATGCTCACCGCACTGGCCAGTTTTCCCGGCAGTGGCAACACTTGGCTACGCTATCTGCTGCAACAGTCAACGGGCATTTTAACCGGTAGTATCTACAAAGACTATGGACTTCTTAAGACCGGCTTTCCGGCGGAGAATGTCTGCAATAGCTCAGTATTATTGGTAAAGACACACGAATGGGGCGCTAAGGCATGGACGCCGTTCTCCAAAGCAATACTCTTGGTGCGGGATCCGGAGAAGGCCATCATTGCCGAATTCAATAGGCAGAGTGGCGGTCATATCGGTTTCGCCTCACCCGATCGCTACAAACGCACAAAGGGCAAATGTAAGTACTAGGAAAGGTTCTTAAGTGATATCTAAATAAAAAGTGAAGGTAAAAAGACCAAGCGGAACAACTTTTTGGCTAGGCAGTCTCATGGATAGTAATATATAGTCAAACATCAGCCAACATTTTTTTTTTAGCAGTTATGGGCTTCCTCAATCCAATAAACTTGAGAATGATAAGAGATACATATGTGATTAAAAAGTGAAAGTAAGTATACCAAGAGGATGCAATTCAAGTACAAATTTTTGGCTCAACAGAATAACTATTACGCTACCCCCCAAAAAGCTGTCTCACGGATAGGAAAATGTAGTCAAGCAACAGACAAGATTTTATTTGAAACAGTTTCAGGCTTCCTCAATCCAATAAAATTGATAAGACCATTTAGAATAAAGTTAGAGATAATCTTTTGTAAGAGTATATAAAAATAAAGCAGCTAATTTTGATATCATTTCAATAAAAATCAGGCCTCCTCAATCCAATATAATTGATAAGACCATTTAGAATAAAGTTAGAGATAATCTTTTGTAAGAGTATTTAAAAATAAAGCAGCTAATTTTGATATCATTTCAATAAAAATGTGCGTGCCCTCTTAAAGAAATATGGATTATGACTTGGCTACGCATAAAGTTTTTCCAGATGTACATTTTACATTTTTCGAGGCACTTTATTACTAAGCCTTTCCTTTCACATAATCAAGGTTCCAATTCTACACAAAGATCAAGTTACATTTGGGCTTCCAGGTTCGCCTATTCCTTTCATTCAGGCAGCTATCAGCATCCCACTAATCTCTTTTTTCCGTTATCCATGCTCATCCGGACATGACTAATATTGCATGAGAGGATGGTAACCCAATTTGTCGTAAATAAAAAAAAATTTTGGGACTAAAAACACCTAGTTAAAAAAAAAATCCCTGTTAGACCCCTTAAAGGAGGGGCATAGGGGATCTCTATTAATAACTGTTCGAACAGAACGGGGACCCGGACGAATCCGAACGGCGGTGTCTTTTATTAATAGAGACTTTCATGGCAAATACCATCTTTGAGCTAGCGATACTAAGCAAATGCACCAGTGCTACTGCGGGGAATCGAACCACCGACCTTCGGTTTTAGAGGCGGGTACGCTACCACTTACGCCACAGACGGCCACCTACACACTTAATTATAAAGGTTTATTTTAATGGTACGCATGGTGTACCCTTCATTATGATGATTATAACGTCCGAATGTCGGGAGTCATAGAAATTGTTGCGTTTGGGTCTCGAGTCGGCTCTGAGTTTTGACCCCAAGATTCTACATCCCAAATCGTAATATAAATCTTCTTGCTTTACCCATTCATTTAATGAAATAGTTTTTTATTTAGAGATATTTCTATTATAAAATGCTGCACGATATATTTTGCCCCAGCGAGACTTCTCTAGTTACCCGGATTTTCCCTCTACGGCCCTGACCATAAGGTACAACGATTCGGTCATCTTTTTTTGATGCCATCATTTGGTAATCGATCTTAAGTTTTAAAAAAGTAAAATTGAAAAATACAAGATGGTCTAATACAGACGTTGCAAAGTAAAAGCAAATGAAAATTTAAAAAAATTAATATTGTATTCAAGTTGTATGAAAAATTGTGTCCGGTAAATAAGCACCGGAGCTGATTTAACAAAAGTCGAATCGATGTTCAAAATTTTCGATGACATTTTCCAACAGTGACTTTTCTAATGCACGCATTTCAATGGTGGTGTTATTTTTGTTTACATTGCTTTTCAGAAAACCCCATAGTCTCAAAATTCCATCCCATAGGGTAGATAATAAGTCCAACATGAAATAATTTTTGTTGAATTTTGTTTATTTTGGAATAACTTGAAAGCTATCTACAATCGAACCAAAATTTTAACAAACAAAATAAAAGATAATAGAGAGCCTAGATGAATTACTTTCAAAAGTGAGCCTGTATGGCATATTTCTTTAAAGGCTTAAACTATTGTAGTCATAAATAGTAAATGCAATGTCGCCTTATTTTTTCACAGTAGTTATATTAATTGTACTCATATTAACTACATTCGTATCTAAAGATCCTATGCGCCAGAGGTAAATACAGAATATGGTAATGATGATAATATTTGTTTACCTCTGGAATACCTAACCACCGCTTTATTAATCCACGAGTACAGACCTATATTGAAGTCCCTCGTTACTAGATTAAACACCTTTCTATCATTTTTGTTCGAATACTAATCTAATTCATTGTTTTAAATGATTTCTATAAAGATATTGGATTAATATCAATCCACGTTGGGTGGTAAACTTTCATAGTGAAAAGGAATTTTCCAATTTCATGTATAATCGCAAAATTTTGATTGAACATGTCAACCATTATTAGGTAAGGTTTCTGAGACTGTACCAGCAAAAAAGAAGAAGCATATAAGGTTAGTTTAGGTCATGGCAGCAGTGGGGACTCAATGTCCCAACGCACTTAAGCCAAGAATAAGCCCGTTGTGATGCCGCTACGGTTGGCATTTCACCACTCTTCCCCACTTAGGCACTTTGGACTTTGCTGGTATAGTCTTACCAGTTCATCCGCATTGCAGTTGCCCTCAGTATCCCTAAGTCCTGGGAGCCATGAAGTTGATTGAAAACTGCTCAGCCATTTACTCAAGAGACAAGCGGCAAATAGTCACTGATTTTATACACGATGTAAGCGACGAAGCGAGGAACTTAATGGCCGCCTGCTCGTCCGAGTAGATATAGATGTTCTTAGTTTGTATTCGAAAGATTCTTATAAAGCCAGACGGATTGTCATGACACTGCAGTGATCCGGGAGTCGGAAAACTGTTCTAACATTGTGTTTCTCAATGCAGGCGTCTAGAAGCATATTATGTAGGAATACCTTTAATCGGTGCTTTGGTATACAATTTCGGGAAAACATGATTGAATTGTTTTGAATTTGATTACTATTATGCTAGGGACTCTCTGGATTCTTCACTTTTTGTCAGTTAAAAGCACAAAAATAGGCTTTTGTGCTTTTTAAACATTTTATTTTAAGAGATAGAGCATAAGCAGAAGATCTGAAAAACCCTTGAATAAATTTGATTTCTTATCTGTTTTTTGGCAAAAAGACATTATTCGAGAAAGATTTTGTTAGAGCCAGTAATTGTCAGCTAGAAAAAAATAAGCGCCCTACTGTTAAGCGGTATATCTCATTATTTTAAGGTCTAAAGGGATTTTCTCCCAGTGTCTTAAGATGAGTATAAGAAATATTTTTCTAGATGATAACTTACTCACTCTTTTTTTTCTCATATCTACAGATTGGCAGCAGTTTGTAAGCAACAAGCTCAAAGGCTGGGAGCTAATGAATCTCAGCTGGGCGCGCAATTTTACAGGCAGTATTAAGGTTGTGTTCTATGATGATCTGGTTCACGATACGGAACGTGAACTGCGCAGCATACTCGAGTTCCTGGAGTATCCCGTGGATGAGCAGCTCATGCGCTGCGCCATTGCCCGCAAGGAGGGCATCTTCAGGCGTAAGAAGCGTTTGCTATCCTTTGATCCCTATACGAGCAGCATGCGTGCTGAGCTGCAGGAGCGGCGACGCATTGTATATGGTTTGCTAGGACGACGGGAGTAATCATAGCTTAAATTAACGAATTAATGACGATGATGATGTTGATGACGACGAATCCTTTATGCAACGAGCAATGCAAAGCAACAACACATATGTACCACCTACAAATGCCCTGCCTGCCACCTGAAATTCCCACACTCATACACACGCACACACACACATGCACATTGGAGCACATAAGGAAAACTACGATCGAAACCTATCCTCAAAGCAGAGTTGCCACCTTGTACAAGCCAGCAATGCAAATACTCGTACTGCACACGTAATAACATAGGACCATATAGATCTCAATGGAATCTGGATGAAACATACAAAAGTAATATATTTATAATGTATGCTTACGTAACTATGTATATATAGTAAATATTAGATTAACTTATATGTCAAGTTCGTATAAGTACTAAAGTTACAAGCCACCAGCCCACAAGCCGCAAAGCACAAGCCAATCCTACTCAGATATAAAACCAAAATGAAGAACAAATCCCATCCAGCGATTATTTCTAATTGTTTGCTGCTTTTGCGTATACTGTATTTGCATCACATTCAGTATTAGTTTAAATTTTTTTTGAATATTTTTAAGTTGTAGCTATACAAATAATAACAAAATCTAAAATTCAAATAGTTATTCGAATGGTACAGGACAAAGCAAGCAAAATTTAACGATGATAACGAAGGTATTATGATTCCTGAACGAATTTATGAAATTCATTATACGCCATGTTGTGCTTCATAGCTCATATCCGTGTATTCCATTGATGTATTACTCTGGCTCTGGTTCTGGTTATTGAACTTCAATATTAGACTATCCTTGTAAAAAGTTTTATACACGATTCTACAATAATTTATTGAATAAATTAACTTATTAGATAATTGTACAACAAACCAATGCAGTGCTATGTTTTTTTTTTTCTAATTATACCCTGTACTTAAAAGTAAAAAGGGTATACTAGATTTGTGCAATGTATGTAACGGACAGAAGAAGGCGTTGCAGACCCCAAGTCGCTAATACAAAAATGCTTATCATAACCTCGGGTAGCGATTGAGCCATGTCCGTCCGTCCTTACGTCCGTCCGAATGAACGCCTAGATCTCGGAGACCAGAAGAGCTAGAAACACCAAAGTTTACCAGCTGGTGCGCATATTTCCTCAGAAGTTTGTTGAATCATGTTAATATCTTTACCCGTTCCCTCCCAGTAGATTTTCGCTGTTTTTGCCAACACCGTTTAATATTTTTATGTGAAATTGAACAGAATGATGCCTTAAGGTTGTGTCGAAAATAAACAAAATCGGACAAATACAGCAAAAGCTATAGTCAAAAATATACAAACTGCGTCAATATTTGACTCTACCTAATTATGGTTACAAGTGACCTCGAATCACAATTTTTGGTAAGTTGATTTATGTGGATTTAATGAACAAATCCACATCCAAACTTTATCGATGCGGACCCCCCACTTTCCGTGATCGATTTACCGTGTTTTCTCCCACACCCTTCAACATATCAACTTGAAACATATACTTTAAATAGATTCTTTGACGTAACTTTCGAGTTTCATCACAATCGGTAGAAATTTACGGAACTTATAGGTATAAATATCGAATTTCAAAAAAAAAAAAAATTAATTCCAATTGTGAATTCTTAGTAGGAATATGCAGAAATCATTTTTTCGAGAGAAAAAGTACAGGGTATTCCACTGTCGGGCACCGCCTCGACTGTACCAAATTTTTTTTCTTTCGATTTCTAAAAATACCAATGGAAGCACTTGAAACCTAGTACTTCATAGTGTTAAAAAAAAAAGACTTTGCGCATCGTTACCAAAAATAAACGAGAATTGAATTGTAAGTTGCATGTTCCTGATTATTGAGTGCGAAATAAGTACTTTGATTGTTCACTCTTTCTTATAAATGATACTAATTACAAATTTAGTAAGTATTGTGCTTAGAGACCCTTTTCCTAGGATTTATTATAAATATACTGAATATATAAATCGAATTCGAGCTACTAAATATAAATATAAATTTTATTGCAAATTCAAATAAAGTACCTTTGAATAACACTGTACAACAGTGATTAAGCACTTTTCAAGTGACCAAGTGTACGTTGTAGGTCTTGACGAGTACATCACGATAGTGTGTTTCAAAATCGTCTAACCCCGAAATTCTCAAGTTATTGCTTAAAACCCGATTTTCGGGTACTGCGATCACTCCAACAATCACAACGTCGTCATTTTTCAACCGATTTTCGATTGCTTTACGGTTTTGGAAAGAAGAAGATTCAAGCTTTAAGATGATGTACATTTGTTTATACTTCATACAAAGCAACTACGAGATTTTTTAAAAGCTATCTAAGACTTACACTTTTTTTTCGTTTTTCACACTTTGACGTCTTTTTTATATAACATTTTGTTAAAAAACCTTTAATTTTTTACATTTGATCTTGAAGAAATATCAATGCCGAGTAAGAAAAAATATGGTTTATCAAAATCGGTCGATAAATTTTTAAGTTACGACGCTTATTGTAAACAAGAAAATTAAACTTCCATCGACAAAAAAAAAGTTTTAGATGGATAGTTCGTTTCTTTATGAAGATATCATTACTAAATTTGGCATACAAAAGTTTCTTATAGTTTCCAAGTACTGTATCAAATTTGATCAAAATCGGTTGACTATATCCTATAGCTCCCATAGGACCGAAAGTCCAAAATAACTTTTTTAAATCTAGATTCGCTATATTTCGCTTTTTATTAAAGATATAGTAACCAGATTTGTATTTTTAAAGAGCACTTAAGCAATGTGCCAAATTTGAACAAAATCGGTTGACTGTATCATATAGCTCCCATATGGCCGATCTTCCAAATAATCGATTTTTGAACAAAATTTGTTGTATTTCGTTTGTTTGTTAAAATATTGGGACCAAATTTGGCACTAGTAAGTTTTTTATAGTTCCTAAGCCATATACCAAATTTGATTACGATATATTCATGAACAAACGAATTATCCATCTAAAACTTTTTTTTTGTCGATGGAAGTTTAATTTTCTTGTTAACAATAAGCGTCGTAACTTAAACATTTACCGTGCGATTTTGATAAACCATGACTTTTCTTACTTGGCATTAATATTTCTTCAAAATCAAATGTAAAAAAGTAAACGCTTTTTACCAAAATGTTATATAAAGAAGACTTCAAAGCGTGAAAAATGAAAAAAAATATGTAACTCTTAGATAACACTAGTCGACAAATTTCACACTTTTTTTTTCTCCAGAGATGAGACTTCTATTTTATGTTAGGGCAATGTTTCAGCATTCAAAATCCGTATTTTTTATTATCCTGTTATAGCCTGTTTTTCTTCTAGGACTATTTTAGTGAAAAAGGACGTTTTTCAAAAAACGATTTTACATATGATGTCATAAAACCTGTACTAATTCGAATTTTTTCAAAACTTTTTTTTTTCCTTAAAAGCAGAATAGAATACTTTTCCATAATGTCCCCAATCATAAAAATCGGAAGCCTAAAGAAAAAACTACAGCCGAAAATGTGTGCCCGAAAGGCCAAAAAACACAACATTTTGGTGACTTTTTCTACAAATATCTCTATTTTTTTCAGAAAAAGTCTTTCACACTTAAAAAGGTAGCTATTTTGAGTTATTGATCATGATATGTAGATGCGATTTCTGTATAACTTTGCCTATTTATGATAAAAGATGACTGATTTATTGAATTTTTACTAAAAATTGGCCAGAAAACAATTTTGATTCAAAATTCGTTCTGTTTCGTTTTTTTGGAGAGATTTTGGAACCAAGTTTAGCATTCAGTAGTCTTTTAAAGTATCTAAGCACAGTACCAAATTTGATCAGAATCGGTTGACTATATCATGTAGCTTCCATAGGATCAATCGTTCAAAAAAGCGTTTTTTTAACAAACTTCGTTCTGTTTCGTTTGTTTGAAGAGATTTTGGAACCAAATTTAGCATTCAGTTGTTTTTTAATGTATCTAAGCACAGTACCAAATTTGATCAGAATCGGTTGACTATGTCATATAGCTCCCATAGGATCAATCGGTTAAAAAACACATTTTTTGAACAAAATACGTTGTGTTTCGTTTGCTTTTAAAGATATTGAAACCAAATTTGGCATTGAGACGTTTTTAAAAGTACCCAAACGCTGTACCATATTTGATCGGAATCGGTTACTTATATCATATAGCTCCCATAGGAACGATTGGTCAAATAAACATTTTTGTTTCAAAATTCTCATTTTTTTGGGTGTTTATGAATAAGTTTGGCAATGAAATGTCTTTTGATGTTCCTAAGAAATATACCGGAAAGTGAAAAGTCCAATTTTGTCAACATCATAAAACAAATTCGTCTATTTTTGGTGAAATCATGATTTTTTGTGTACTTGCGGTGATGCATCGAACTACTGGTGTTCATTAGACAAGTTGAATTTAACAAAAAAGGGCTTATTTTAAAAGTAATCCCTCATACTTTCTATAAAAATTCATATATAGATAATAGATCCACTTTTTAAAGGTTAAATGCAGTTGAGAGTGAGAAAAAAATAATCGACCGAAAAAAAATGAATTTTTTTCATTTTTTGTAAAAATTCAATAAATCAGTCATCTTTTATCATAAAAAGACAAAATTATACAGAAATCGCATCTACATATCATGATCAATAACTTAAAATAGCTACCTTTTTAAGTCTGAAAGACATTTTCTGAAAAAAATAGTGATATTTGTAGAAAAAGTCACCAAAATGTTGTGTTTTTTGGCCTTTCGGGCACACATTTTCGGCTGTAGTTTTTTCTTTAGGCTTCCGATTTTTATGATTGGGGACATTATGGAAAAGTATTCTATTCTCCTTTTAAGGAAAAAAAAAAGTTTTGAAAAAATTCGAATTAGTACAGGTTTTATGACATCATATGTAAAATCGTTTTTTGAAAAACGTCCTTTTTCACTAAAATAGTCCTAGAAGAAAAACAAGCAATAACAGGATAATAAAAAATACATACTTTGAATGCTGAAACATTGCCCTAACATAAAATATAAGTCTCATCTCTGGAGATTTTTCATCGTCGACTAGTGTAACTTTTAAAAAATTGCGTAGTTTTTTTGTATGAAGTATAAACAAAGGTATATAATCTTAAAGCTTGAATCTTTTTCTTTCCAACTCCATTACCATGAAAAGTGCTTAATCTTTGTTGTACAGTGTAATTGATTCCGAACTAGATTTTTAAAAGGTATTATGTAATAAGTATCCAACAGCCGGATGGCCCATTTGGAGTATTCTTCAATTTTAAGAAATGCACCCCTGCAATTGTTTATCAATCAACCTTTTTTAACTCGTGTAGTTCAACTATATTTTCACGAACTCAAGTTGAACAACTAGGAGGACGAGTGGTCTCTCAACAATTGAATCAGTTGATCATCTAGGTGGACTAGGCTCGCAATGCATTCATGTTCAATTAAAACGTTGAGCAAGGCATAAATTCAGTATAGAAAAGAGCAAAGAAGTCAAGTATCTTGGAGTGACCTTTGACTCCAAGCTTTTATTCAAGACTCATATAGATAACACGATAAATAAGTGCTCAAAAGCTCTCTTTACGTGTAGAAGTATTGCCGGGGAGTCGTGGGGCACATAACTACGACGGCTATACCTCATGATTGTTAGACCCATGCTAACGTATGGGGCCATAACCTGGGGTAGTAGAGCGTGCCTGAGCCGACCAGAGAAAAAATGCAGAAACTGCAAAGAATGGCCTGCATAAGCATGAAAGGAGCTCTGCGCACATGTCCTACTGCTGCCTTTGAAATAATAATGGAGATCCCACCGCTACATATCGTTGTCGATATGCCGCGGAAAGCCACATTAATAAGAATTGGGAGGGTAGGGGACGACTTTAGCCTTATCAAGAAAGATGCTGCAGATATAGCAAAGGATATGCCTATGCTTGTGTAGCCAAGGGATGAGATGCTTGCTGAGTACAGGTTCAATCAATATATTGATACCAAACTCAGCATAAAAGAGGCTTGGACCTCTCTTGCGGCAGTTCACCCAATGAACATAGACACACCAGCATTTTTCATGCTGAGGTTTGTGCTATTGAAAGATGTCCAGAATTCAATGTGCAAAAGAACTACCATGAAAAGGATATTTCCATCCATAGTCACGCAGCAATAAAGGCATTAAGCAAAGCCAAGATTACATCAAGGCTGGTTAAAGAAGTAAGAACGTCACTGGATAATTTAGGATCTGGCAATAAGCTCACGATTAGATGGGACCCAGGACAATTTATGTTCGTCGTTATTGACCACCAGAAGCATCGTATGTACGTGAATTGGACTGAGCAACAACTTGAAAATAATCCGGATTTTCATCGAAAAATCATCTTCAGCGATGAGGCTCATTTCTGGCTGAATGGCTTCGTCAATAAGCAAAATATGCGCTATTGGTCAGGCAGCAATCCACACTTACTCCATGAGTCACCAGTACTTCAAGTACTTCTTCCGTGATGATCAAGACCGGCACGTTACTGTGAATGGGAATGAATATTTTTGGAGCGAATTGGATTATATGGACTTGGACAATATGTGGTTTCAACAGGACCGCGCCACAACCCACACACACAAAAATAACACTAGATTTATTGAAAAGCAAGTTTGGTGAACGTGTTGTCTCACGAAATGGCCCAGTCAATTGGCCGCCTTGGTCAACCGATTTGACGCCGTTAGACTTTTTCCTGTGGGGCTATGTCAAGTCTATGGTCCATTAGTACGAATATCGAACGTGAAATTGCAGCAATATCGGCCGATTTGTGCTTGAAAGCCGTCGAAAATTGAGTTCAGCATCTGGATTTCTGCAAGCGTGCCCGTGGTAGCCATGTAAAGAAATTAAGTTCCATACTTACACTACATAAATAATAATAATAAAGAATAAAGAATTTCAATGATATCCGAAACCGTTTTTGTTTTATTTAAAAAAACTTTTGTAGCGCTCTTATTGAAAAACCCTTTAGTTAAAAGACGTTGATAAAGAGTGCTTCTTAGTAACGCTTTTGTGGCCATGCTGATAATAATTTAAACCTGCGTTTTTTTTTACAATAAGAAATAAAAACTCTAGGAGCTTTTTGAAAAATTGTCACTATTAAAATTGTTTACTAAAAGCATCATTAGCATTATACGATACAATAGACAGCATAATCAACAAATGTGGGAATAACACTCAATATGGAAGAAAATACGGATGTACCCGAATATTTATTCGATTACTCGCAACGTAAAATATATAAACGCGTGCGCTTTCTTGGAAAAGGTGGCCTTGCTGCTTGCTATGAAATAAGAGATGAGGACACCCAAGAGGTCTATGCCGCTAAAGTTGTGTTCAAGTCGCGCTCAACCACTGAAACGGAGCGAGCGGTTATAAATCAGGAAATTACCGTACACCGTGAATTGGAACACCCAAACATTGTCAAATTTGTTAGTTCATTCGAGGACTCCCAAAATATATACTTAGTTCTGGAGCTGTGCAAAAATGGCAACTTGCTGCAACTTTAAGAGACTCGTAGAGGCATCCCGGAGTGTAAGTGCCGCTACTATATGCTCCAAATAGTACAAGGTATGCGATATTTACACGGGCAGGGCATTATGCATCGTGAATTAAGTTTCGCCAATCTGCTGCTGTTGAAGTGGACCTTTGGTCAATGGGATGTATCATGTATCGGCTGTTGATGGGGCGATCACCATTTCGAAACAAGAATACTTTAGCGTTTTGTTTGCCAAGCCATTTCCCAGTGGTCATAAGTACATCGGCGTCGCGTATGTTAAGAGCTCTGCTGCAGCGTTCCCCGAAGAACCGGCCCACTATAACTCAGCTAATGAATTTTTCATTTCTTACGGAAACTAAAATACTCTTGTCCTTGCCTTGTTTGTACTTGTTTGAGAAACCTCCACAGGATTTCGAGGATAAAGCTGCAGCTGGCAACGAACTACTTAGCGTTAGTCTAGACCCAACCATCATTGAGCTAGCAATGGTTAGGAGTACCGCAGCTAATCCAACTGCTGTCAAAAATCTTCTTGTACAGCTACAGGAACTCTTGAAGGCTAAGCCACGCATTATGAGTAAAGATCCGGGAGCTCAGCATACAGATGCAACGGCACAGGCGCAATTTTGGATAGCTAGTTGGATGGATTATCGCGTAAAATATTGCTTTGGTTACCAAAGCTGTAAAGGCGCTTTTGGTGCAATGTTAAACGATCAGACCCAGATGGTGTTGTATCAAATTGGTATCACTGTAAATTTCGTCGACTGCAATGGAAACCTTTATGTCCATCACGGACTACAACAAGTCTCTGGATAAGAAATTGAAAATTTTGCTTTGCTTCAAGTGCTACATAGATGATAATTTACAAGGACTTACCAAAGCCGAAGCTAATATAAAGCATACCAAGACCGATGAAGACCCAAACGTAATGCCGATTTTAAAGTTCTTTATTATGACAACTTGCAGATTGATCATGCACTTGAGCAATGGTACACTACAGTTCAATTTCTTGGATCATGCGAAGATCATACTGAACCCACATCAGAGCGCAGTTCCGGTGATCGATCGTCATAACGAGTTTCGTACATTCCTGTTCAGTATACTGGCCACCCAGGGCATATCGAAACTTCTTTATCATCGGCTGAGCTATACAGTAAACAAACTACAAAAATGCGATTTTTGAGTGGACTATTTTTCTCTCAACATTGTCGCTAAACTCACTCGGTTGAGAAGTGATAGGCACAACTTTATGATCGCTCTTATGCAAAAAACATATTTCAGTTGGACCACGCATCATTTTAAAGTTCTGGGTATCATTATGAGTTGTTTGACCCGATTTCCAATCATAATAAACCAAATTAGAAGGTTGGGGCTTAAGACGCACGCGTTTCTCAAAGACGGCCTGCCAATCAGTGGCACCTAGCTGCCGCGTACGAGCACTGCGTAGGCTATCCTCGAAGTCTATATATGACAATATTTCAAGACCATTCGGAAGCTGGTGCTGCACATAGATAATAGTCTGAGAATAAAAAAAACGTATTTATCAAAAATAACAATATTCTTAAAGCATCTACCGATATCTTCTGCCTGCAATTATTTTCTTCACGTTCCGCCAACGCGCGTAGAACTTCATCGTCATTATTTAAGAATTGGTTATTGAATTTTGTCGACGACACAGTTGGTGCTAACCGTTCCAAGGCCATGAGACGTCTTTTTTCGAATCCTTTATTTCTTTATGGACCGAGCGGTATCCAAGTTTTACTGTATAAGTTGCCGTATCTTTTAGTAAACCATGACGATCCTGAGTCTTCTTAAACGACTCCAAGCGCTTTTTGTAAGTTTCAAACCTAAGTACATCCACGTTACGAATTAAATGAAACCTATTTGGAAGAAAAATTCGTTGTCGTATTTTTAGTTGTTGACTGGGTAGAACTTTGTTCTGTTCTGAATTTTTTGAAATATATGTTGATAGAGTGAGGCCTGATAGCTGAATAAGCGCCTACTAAACTTTATAAATTGTTTTATGTAAATCAAATCAAGTTTACTTCGTAAACAAATCTGCAGATTCTAGCATATGACCCTTAGGTACCACAAAGCATCAGCCCACGAAATTGAACTGTACTGTACCATTGCTCAAGTGCATGATCAATCCGCAAGTTGTCTTAATAAAGAACTGTACAATCGGCATTACTTTTGGGTCTTCATCGGTCTTGGTATGCTTTATATTAGCTTCGGCTTTGGTAAGTCCTTGTAAATTATCATCTATGTAGCACTTGAAGCAAAGCTAAATTTTCAATTTCTTATCCAGAGACTTGTTGTAGTCCGTGATGGACATAAAGGTTTCCATTGCAGTCGACGAAATTTACAGTGATACCAATTTGATACAACACCATCTGGGTCTGATCGTTTAACATTGCACCAAAAGCGCCTTTACAGCTTTGGTAACCAAAGCAATATTTTACGCGATAATCCATCCAACTAGCTATCCAAAATTGCGCCTGTGCCGTTGCATCTGTATGCTGAGCTCCCGGATCTTTACTCATAATGCGTGGCTTAGCCTTCAAGAGTTCCTGTAGCTGTACAAGAAGATTTTTGACAGCAGTTGGATTAGCTGCGGTACTCCTAACCATTGCTAGCTCAATGATGGTTGGGTCTAGACTAACGCTAAGTAGTTCGTTGCCAGCTGCAGCTTTATCCTCGAAATCCTGTGGAGGTTTCTCAAACAAGTACAAACAAGGCAAGGACAAGAGTATTTTAGTTTCCGTAAGAAATGAAAAATTCATTAGCTGAGTTATAGTGGGCCGGTTCTTCGGGGAACGCTGCAGCAGAGCTCTTAACATACGCGACGCCGATGTACTTATGACCACTGGGAAATGGCTTGGCAAACAAAACGCTAAAGTATTCTTGTTTCGAAATGGTGATCGCCCCATCAACAGCCGATACATGATACATCCCATTGACCAAAGGTCCACTTCAACAGCAGCAGATTGGCGAAACTTAATTCACGATGCATAATGCCCTGCCCGTGTAAATATCGCATACCTTGTACTATTTGGAGCATATAGTAGCGGCACTTACACTCCGGGATGCCTCTACGAGTCTCTTAAAGTTGCAGCAAGTTGCCATTTTTGCACAGCTCCAGAACTAAGTATATATTTTGGGAGTCCTCGAATGAACTAACAAATTTGACAATGTTTGGGTGTTCCAATTCACGGTGTACGGTAATTTCCTGATTTATAACCGCTCGCTCCGTTTCAGTGGTTGAGCGCGACTTGAACACAACTTTAGCGGCATAGACCTCTTGGGTGTCCTCATCTCTTATTTCATAGCAAGCAGCAAGGCCACCTTTTCCAAGAAAGCGCACGCGTTTATATATTTTACGTTGCGAGTAATCGAATAAATATTCGGGTACATCCGTATTTTCTTCCATATTGAGTGTTATTCCCACATTTGTTGATTATGCTGTCTATTGTATCGTATAATGCTAATGATGCTTTTAGTAAACAATTTTAATAGTGACAATTTTTCAAAAAGCTCCTAGAGTTTTTATTTCTTATTGTAAAAAAAAACGCAGGTTTAAATTATTATCAGCATGGCCACAAAAGCGACACTAAGAACCACTCTTTATCAACGTCTTTTAACTAAAGGGTTTTTCAATAAGAGCGCTACAAAAGTTTTTTTAAATAAAACAACTCGTAAGACAACACGTTCACCAAACTTGCTTTTCAATAAATCTAGTGTTATTTTTGTGTGTGTGGGTTGTGGCGCGGTCCTGTTGAAACCACATATTGTCCAAGTCCATATAATCCAATTCGCTCCAAAAATATTCATTCCCATTCACAGTAACGTGCCGGTCTTGATCATCACGGAAGAAGTACTTGAAGTACTGGTGACTCATGGAGTAAGTGTGGATTGCTGCCTGACCAATAGCGCATATTTTGCTTATTGACGAAGCCATTCAGCCAGAAATGAGCCTCATCGCTGAAGATGATTTTTCGATGAAAATCCGGATTATTTTCAAGTTGTTGCTCAGTCCAATTCACGAACATACGATGCTTCTGGTGGTCAATAACGACGAACATAAATTGTCCTGGGTCCCATCTAATCGTGAGCTTATTGCCAGATCCTAAATTATCCAGTGACGTTCTTACTTCTTTAACCAGCCTTGATGTAATCTTGGCTTTGCTTAATGCCTTTATTGCTGCGTGACTATGGATGGAAATATCCTTTTCATGGTAGTTCTTTTGCACATTGAATTCTGGACATCTTTCAATAGCACAAACCTCAGCATGAAAAATGCTGGTGTGTCTATGTTCATTGGGTGAACTGCCGCAAGAGAGGTCCAAGCCTCTTTTATGCTGAGTTTGGTATCAATATATTGATTGAACCTGTACTCAGCAAGCATCTCATCCCTTGGCTACACAAGCATAGGCATATCCTTTGCTATATCTGCAGCATCTTTCTTGATAAGGCTAAAGTCGTCCCCTACCCTCCCAATTCTTATTAATGTGGCTTTCCGCGGCATATCGACAACGATATGTAGCGGTGGGATCTCCATTATTATTTCAAAGGCAGCAGTAGGACATGTGCGCAGAGCTCCTTTCATGCTTATGCAGGCCATTCTTTGCAGTTTCTGCATTTTTTCTCTGGTCGGCTCAGGCACGCTCTACTACCCCAGGTTATGGCCCCATACGTTAGCATGGGTCTAACAATCATGAGGTATAGCCGTCGTAGTTATGTGCCCCACGACTCCCAGGCAATACTTCTACACGTAAAGAGAGCCTTTGAGCACTTATTTATCGTGTTATCTATATGAGTCTTGAATAAAAGCTTGGAGTCAAAGGTCACTCCAAGATACTTGACTTCTTTGCTCTTTTCTATACTGAATTTATGCCTTGCTCAACGTTTCAATTGAACATGAATGCATTGCGAGCCTAGTCCACCTAGATGATCAACTGATTCAATTGTTGAGAGACCCCTCGTCCTCCTAGTTGTTCAACTTGAGTTCGTGAAAATGTAGTTGAACAACACGAGTTAAAAAAGGTTGATTGATAAACAATTGCAGGGGTGCATTTCTTAAAATTGAAGAATACTCCAAATGAACCATCCGGCTGTTGGATACTTATTACATAATACCTTTTAAAAATCTAGTTCGGAATCAATTACACTGTACAACAAAGATTAAGCATTTTTCAAGTGACCTAGTGTACGTTGTAGGTCTTGACGAGTAGGTCACGATAGTGTGTTTCAAAATTGTCTAACACCCCGAAATTCTCAAGTTATTGCTTAAAGACCGTTTTTCGGGTACTGCGATCACTCCAACAATCACAACGTCGTCATTTTTTAACCGATTGCTTTATGGTTTTAGAAAGAAGAAGATTCAAGCTTTGAGAAAAAAATTAAATTAAAAATTTAAAAAACCCCAGAACTTAACTAATTTTAAAAGTAAAAAATAATAAAAGAAACTTAATGTTAAAGTACCTAAGAATCAATTAATAATTCTAAAAAAAAAATACGTCGCGTTGGGGGACACACGAGGGCAGACGTCGTTGACGGTCGTATCTTACATGCAAATTTTTTGAAGTAATTCTATGAAAGTTTTTGAAGTATTTTCTAAATTTTGCTTTTAAGTTCATATTTGTTGCTTAATTAGACTATTTGTATTTAAATTGTTAGTTTAGGAGCGGTCCCCCAACGCGACGTATTTTTTTAGAATTATTAATAGATTCTTAGGTACTTAAGTTAAGTAAGTTAAGTTAAGTTTCTTTTATTATTTTTTACTTTTTAAATGAAAATTAGTTAAGTTCGGGGGTTTTTTAAATTTTTAATTTAATTTTTTATTTCATACTTTTTATAGGTAGGTTAGGATAAGTTAGACTTAGGTATATTATAATATACTTATTTGAGACCCCATCCGAGTATATTTGCAGACATTCGGTTATTCTCCCCACTTTCACTCCCCACAACTTTTAAACGGCTCAACCGATTTTCATCAAACATGTTTAGGAACACTCGCACATAAGTCAAAAAAAATGTGAAAAACGAAAAAAAAAATGTAAATCTTAGATAGTTTTAAAAAAATCTCGTAGTTGCTTTGTATAAAGTATAAACAAATGTATATCATCTTAAAGCTTGAATCTTCTTCTTTCCAAAACCGTAAAGCAATCGAAAATCTGTTGAAAAATGACGACGTTGTGATTGTTGGAGTGTTCGCAGTACCCGAAAAACGGTTTTTAAGCAATAACTTGAGAATTTCGGGGTGTTAGACAATTTTGAAACACATTATCGTGATCTACTCGTCAAGACCTACAACATACACTAAGTCACTTGAAAAATGTTTTGATTCATTTTTATTTTGTAGTACTGTGTAATTAAACACCACAATAAACAAAATAATGAGTTTCCAACTGTGTACAAAAGTGTACACCTTAAAAGTAGGCAATGATATTGTACCGCCGGTCTGGACGCGTTGGATGTAAGTTTGGTACTGATTCCCACCCTTGCGAGTAGGCTTCTATTTATTCAATATTTAAATCTTATTTCTAAGTTACATAATAAACGCTGTGTTGTAAGCAGCAGCGTAATTGGTATCTAAAATGTATATACGAAGATTAGAATCTTTATGGGAGCACAAGTGATATTTAACCATCGAAGGCTAAAAAGTCGCACTTCAATGCAGGCCGTTTATCCCTTGTAGTTTATGTACCACATACATTTACCCACACATATGCAGGCCACTTGAGGCCTAAATAGTAAGAATAGTTACAAACTATCCCTATAATGTGGGCTGCAAGGGATCCGATGCGACGTCACATATTCATGTCTGAACAAACTGTTTAAGGTAGTTAGCTATTAGCCTATGTAGGGAGAATCACGCAGTCGTATAAGTACCTCTGTGCGGTAACTGCTAGGCTAATGGAAGTGCAACTATAACCTCTACGTGGTAATTACCGGTAACACACTTCTCAGTAAGGTCATGTCTCAGCTGAGAGTGTGGCCAATAAAGTTGGGTTAGGATAGAAACTCTACACAAACCCCAATCCAATATGGAACAGCGTAGGCCGAGGGATGAATAGCTAGAGGGTATCTAGGTGATAGTATGCGTACTTGGGCGCCGAGGCAAGGCTCCATTTAAATAAATACATTACTGCATTACCGGGGCACTGTCGTAGTGGACCCCTTTACTCGTGGGAACCAAATTGACACATTTAATAAGAACAATAATAATGGCGAGAGCGGCCAAAACAGTACACCACAAGAGGCCACAACTCCTATGGAGGTACAGCAGCTTTCAATTGGCGTAAGCCAAGAAGCTGCCCCCAAAGCTCAGGCGCATCGACACCAACCGATAAGCCTAAAAAGCTTAGCGAAGCGGGCAAAAAGAAGTTTCGGTACCTCATAAAGAAAGGCATTGACCATAAAGAGGCATATGCTAAGGCAATGCAACCTCTTACGGTCAAAATGTGCAAACACGCCACACCTGGCCCCAAACGACAGAGGATCGACCCTCGACATCAAAGGCCGCCGCAGCAGCAGCAACACAGCCACCTAAGCCATCAAAAGAGGTGGAATTGCCCAAAGATGCCAGCACCACAACCAAGAAGAGGCAGTCCACTGCCTCCTATAAGGATATAGTGACTGGTATCAAAATGGCAAACCTGGCTAGGGATTACCCTAACACCATTGACATGCCACAAAACCTGCTTTCCTGGGAGCGACCTACAAAGCAGGATAAATAGTTCTGCACTGCAAAGATGGCGCCTTATCAGAATGGCTTAAAGCGACCATCAGGATGACACCGCCATGGAAAGGTACCTGGGGGCCACAGAGGAATCCAATTTCCTCACTCAAGGATCGCAAGTGGTGTACTTCCCCAACGCCCAGAACATGGAAACCTCCAGGATTCGCAATCATACAGAGGGCCAGAACAACGGCCTATATGTGGACAGGTGGCGAACCCTAAAAATAGCGGAAAAAGGCTTCAACGTGACACTTGTCCTGGCCGTGGACCAGAAATCAGCAGCCAGTCTGGAAGAGGTCAACTTCAGATTTGGCCAGGCGACTCTACGGCTAAAAACTGCGCTCGTCAATGCAAATACTCAGAATGCCTAGAGTCTAGACTAACTAGAATCACGCTTCTTTTGAAATCGACAGAGGATCCTCATATCACGAATGCGGATTGTGAAATCCTCAACGAAGAGGGTGCCTTGGTGGAATAAAGGACTTGCTGAGTTGCGTCAAACAGTAAGATCAAAATTTAACGACGCAAAGAAAAATAAAACATGGGATGAATATAAAAAGTCCCTAACACTATATAACAAAGAATTAAGGAAATCAAAAAGGAACCCATGGAAACACTTCTGTGAAGAACTTAATGATGTCCCGAATACTGCTAGAATACAAAAATCACTGTCAAAGGGGTATCTAATCCAATTGGTACACTAAAGGCACCGGACGCAACCTTTACAAACTCTTCAATGCTACACTAGAGCTTCTCCTGAAAACTCGTTTCCCTGACTGTCAGCTTATCGCAAGCAATGACAACACTCAAGGGGCATTAACCAACAGCAGTCACACGGCAACAAACTCCACTATTATCAAGATAGTCAACTTCGAAAGAATGGGCAATAAACTCGTTCAAACCGTTTAAATCACCAGTACCTTATGATATATCCCCCCAGCCCTAATCACTAAAGGAACTGTGGGTCTAATACATATTATAGTTTAAATATTCAGATCTAGCTTGGGATATGTCCCTGAGATATGGAGAGTAGTTAAGGTAATTGTTCTGCCTAAGGGAGGAAATAAGCCCCCCGAATCCCCAAATCATACAGACCGATCAGCCTAACGTCTTTCATGCTAAAATAGATGGAAAAGATTATGGTACTGCTTCCTAAGAGAAGAAGTTATTTCTAATACTCCGCTCAACAGCCCCCGCAGGGGGAGTACTCTTACCTCTGCTATGGTCCTTGATAGCTGATAACCTATTTCAGACCATAAACAGTAGAGGGTACAAAACAATCGGATATGCAGACGACATATCTGTATTTATCACAGGCAACCATGAAAGGACAATTAGGGCCTTGATGCAAGACGCCTTAGACATAACCTGGGAATGGTTTAAGATAGAGGGACTGTTAATTTTTTGATTAAACACCATTGTCCCATTAACAAGAATGCGTTTCATATCCCCACATTAACAATAAATGAGACAGAGGTACCCCTAAAGGAAGAGCTAAAATATCTAGGAATTATCCTGGATAAAAACTCACTTGGGGTGCACACCTTGATTCCGTAATCACAGAGTATTGCATATCCATAATCCGATAAGCCATAAAACTAAGAGCCCTATGAATATGCACTTCCTTAATATCAAAGCAGCTTATAATAATAAGGAAATTTTGAAAACCAAAAAATTACGTCGGCAGATCATAAGTGTTGAAAGCGCTAGAAAAAGATCAGAGGTAACACAGTGCAAACGCTGTCAGGATTATGGTCATACTGCTAACTTTTGTAGAAAAAAATATATATGTGTCAAATGTGGTCAAAATGTGCACACTGTGGAGGTAATCATCCAGCCAACTATAAAGGCTGTGAATGGTACAAAAATCTCTGCAAGCGAACTAACACCAAAAAAAGGGTGGTATTGACGTCAAGCAAAAAAACGGCAGATCATCCGCGAAGCACTAAAAAAATATTTGCCTTCGGCCAATAATACCAGAACGGAAATTTTCTCGTATGCAGATGAAACCCGAGGCTTTCATAACACCAACACCAGCAATTACATAATTTGCCAGCTGATCCTCAACAACAACCCAAAAACGCTAAGGAACAAGTCTTACATAATTATTCGCAAAAGTCTGATCCAATAACTAACGCCATTACAAGCATAAGTGAATCAATTATGTAACAAACTTGTTGATATTCATACAAAATTCGCCGAAACACAGACGCAAATGCAGCGCCTACTCATTGCGTTGACCTCAAAATGATTTCTTCATTAAATATATTAATGTGGAACGCCAATGGTATCCAAAGCAAACTACCAGAGTTGGAAGCCGTTATCAAAAAAAACAATATTGGGATAATATTACTTACAGAAACAAGATTGCCAACACCTAGAACAATTAAAATCCAGGATTATGACACTAACTTGGCCTCTAAGCCAACACGCAGACACCCGGGAAGAGGATGTGCCGTTCTTGTAAGGCGCAGATTTTCCCACTTCCCGCAACACAATTAAGTTTGTAATGCATTCCAGTTCTCATCTATTGAAGTTGATACTGTCCACGGTAAAATCGTCTTCGGCGCTTTTTATGGCCGCCTATCGACAAACATTGAGGAAGCAGATTTTAACAACATCTTTAACTCTGCAGGAAGAAGGTTCTTAATAGGTGGAGACTGGAAAGCTAAGCATTGGCTCTGGGGAGACACAAGGTGCGACAAAAGAGGAAAGGCACTAGTTAACAGTTTGAATTCTAGAAAAGCTTAAGTGGTAGCTACTGGATCACCTACAATAGCCCGGCAACTCAAACTGCCTTCGCTCCTGCCTGGATTTTGCGGTCTACCAAGCTGTCTGGGGTCAGCTCCTCACTATTGCAGACACTTGGGACCTTTCAAGTGATCACCTTGGGCTGATCATCACTCTTCACACAACACCTACACTCCTTCAAGGTGTGCAACGACTCATCAGCCAGAAGACTGACTTAGAAGTCTTCCGAAGTACATTAGAAAACTCGGTCCACTTAGAGATGGAGATATGCTCTGGTCGAGCTGTAGAACACGCGGTTGACCTAATTACGGCAAAAATCCACTCTGCGGCAGCTGCAGCCAATCCTAAATCAGTAGTTGCCAGACAGGATGAAGTAGGTAACCAGCTAACTCCTGAGCTAGTTCGACTTCTCTCTAAGAAACGACGACTCCGTAGGAAATCTAAGAACACCCTTCATCCTGCAGACAAGGCTGTCTGGAAAAAGTCTGAATGGGAACTTAAAGTGGCACTTCAGACATTCAGACAGAAATCATTCGACACAAGAATAGAGGCTCTGGACTATAAACTTGTTACTGGATATAGCCTATAGAAAGCGACCAGAAAAATAAAGGGACAACCCTATCGAATAGTTCCTCTAAGGCATCATGATGGTACTTACTGCTCAAATACAGAGGAACAAGCAGATACATTTGCTAAGCACCTCGAAGAGCGATTACGCCTTTTAAACTGGCCACGGATGAAGAAGTAATACAAATTCTCAGCATCATTGACACACCACTCCAAATGACGTTGCCTGTTCGTCCACAGAACAAAGCTTCCTAAGTCAAAGGCCACAGGTCATGACACAATATGTCATGCTACCCTACGAGCCTTGCCAAGGAAAGCTCTTCTTTTTATTACGCTTATTTTTAATGCAATAATAAGAACACAACACTTCCCTGCCTAATGGAAAATAGCTCTCATTACTATGATCAGGAAACCTGGAAAAGATGAGTCGGACCCAGAATCCTACCGTCCAATAAGCCTCCTCCCCACTCTTGCCAAAGTTTGAGAGACATTGATGGCTAAAAGGATCAATGAACATAACAATTATTTAACTGACCATCAATTAAGATTTAGGGAAGGACACGGCACCGTCGAGCAGGTAAATAGAGTGGCTAACCATATTCTTAAAGCTTTCGACGACAATGAATACTGTTATGGGATATTTTTCGACGTCAAACAGGCAATTGACAGAGTTTGGCTGATCCGTCTTCTGGCAAAAATTAAGATCTTACTTCCTGCTTCGTACTTTGGAATATTACGATCATACCTTGAGGATAGAAGACTTCAAGTAAGCATCAAAAACACGCTTTCCACTGCCAGGCTAATGAGAGCTGGAGTACCTCAAGAAAGCGTACGAGCGCCGCTTCTTTACAATCTGTACACTTCTGACATCCCTACTCCTACGGAGTTACTGCAGGCTGTTGTAAAGGACAAAATGCTACTCGCTTCTTACGCTGACGACCTGGCAATATTTTACTCATCATCCTGTGAGTATGAAGAAGCTGGATACAAGAGTACATCCACCTGCTTGAGACCTGGACTCGCAGGTGGAATATTACCTTAAATCCGACCAAATAGAGTGGAGTCTTCCTCTTTAAAGTGTATAAAACTGACTGACATTTGGTCGGATTTCAGGTAATATTCCACCTGCGAGTCCAGCTCTCACCTGCTATATGGCAAGATAACCAGCCCCTTAATATTCAAAGTGAAGCGAAATATCTTGGAGTGATACTTGACAAGCGGCTAACATTTCGATCGCATATAAACCAAACGATTAAAAGTTGTCGCTTTAAAATTATTAAAATGAATTTGACTGATGAATACAAAAAGTCCTCTTCCGCTACGATGCAAAAGAGCAATTTACAGCACAATTGTGGCACCCACTTGAAGATACGCTATCCAGATTTGGAGTTTAGCGACTCGCTCGAATCGCTTACAGACGTTCCAAAATAAGGCTTTGCTCCTGGTTGCGATTGGTACGTAAGGAATTCGACCTTGCACCATGACCTCAATCTGGACACAGTGGATATTCAAATTAAGAAGCATGTAAGCCGATACAATGAGCGATTAGCCAGACATAAAAACAGGCTGGCAAGAAATTTAACTAACGAAAACCCAATTAAAAGACTTAAAAGACGATCAAGCAAAAATTTAATTTCAAATTAATTTAACGGCATGTCCAACGTTGGCTCCTACACCCTGTGTATTGTGATTGGCGAATAAAAATAGAAATATGTAATAGATAAAAATAAATGCATTTTTGAGTTATTGCAAAAAAAAAATTACTTTTTCCGCAGTTGTAATGCAGTTTTTCGGCAGATCACTTTCGGCACAGCTTCAGTTGTTTGATGAGGGGGTAGGCAACAAAGAGGAGGTATGGCGACTCGTCTTTTCTATTTGCCTCCGCTTACAATCCCTTAAACGAAACGCAGCGCTTGTAATCAATTACGTTTTCTGCGGAGGTAATGCAGTATTTCGGCAGACCGCAGCAGCTATGCGCCGCTGGGAAAGAGCTAAACATTTACTTCCAAAGTCCTGATAGAGTATAGCAATGCACTCAACGAATTGGCCACCCACAACCAAGTCTCCCTGATATGGGTGCCCGGCCATTAAAGGCATGAATGTAACGAAAAGGCGGACCTTTACGCCAAAAAAGGGGTGGAAAAGCTATTTATGGGCCTATCTCCCTGTTTTGGCTTCAACAAAAACCATACATATAAAACATGAGACAAAAAATTGACTCAACAAAACGTCACAGAATATTAAAATGGCCTTGACGACCTCAACCACTCCAAAAAATTCCTAAACTTTAGCGCCAAAAGAGCGAACATTACGCTTACCCTAATCAGGAAAAGTCTAAAGACACTCTCTGGAGCACTAACAGGACCCTTCGCCTGCAACAAACACCTACACAGAATAGGTATATCGGATTCGAACACATGCAGATACTGCTGTGATGCGAAAGAGTCAATGGAACACCTCATCACAAAACTGTTAAGCACTATGCCGCAGAAGACAAAAAATGCTAGATGAAGACCTTCAAAAGCTCCCTGTGAAGGAGCTAGTCAGTTTCCTCGACATAACGTAGTCTAAATAAAAAGGGATGCACAATAAATTAAATTGGTCGCGGTGCATGTAGACCTTTGCCTAACAACGGTTAACGAATATGAACGATCCAACTGATTAGATAAAAAAAAATTTTGAAATTTGTGTTTTTTTTCAAATATCGAAAGTCTCAGCAAATATAAATTTTGTTGTGCCATTTACCCTGTGCATCGCTGAGCTATCCCAGCTGTTGTTCTGGACAAACCAGAGGTCGTTACAACTGACATCAATTTGAATAAAATACTTTAAATAATACAAAAAAGGATTCTCGCAGGTGCTTATGTGTATTTATACATTCTATATTAGTCGTTGCATTTATGGGGAGGTTCTTATAGCTATGTGCTCTCTTTTACACAGAGGCATGCATAATAACCGTGTGCATTGCACCTTCTAATTGTTAGATCATGGATTAAGCCAATCTCTATGGAAAGCTCAGTTAAAGAGCCTCAATTTGGTGAGCGGCAACCTGGGCATGTGTGCCATAAAGGACGGAGACATTTTAAACGCTATTGGCGTGGACCATTGCAGGTTGAAGCCGAACTGATAAGCTCCGACAAAAGTGAAGTGAAATCTAGCACCTAGCCCTAGACAGGGATCAATGGAAACTTTTTGTAACAATCCTATGTTTCTCCTAGGAATTCAAATGGATTTAATACATATATGTATATGGACCATTTAAATATTTTGCACTAAGTTGCCCTGTTTTCATTTCCACCCGCAAGCCGCCTTTTTTCTAATGAACAAAAGAAATTATGTCTAAATCTCTTGAGACCGGCTATTCAAACACTCCTGCTCTTCCAGAAATTTCATAATTGAACAGTGTATTGTTTGGTAGGTTTGTGTTCTAACAGAGTCCTTCAAGTTCACTTGACAGCGTAACTGAAGATCTAAATTTATACGAAAACAAATTTCTACTATAATGACGACGTACCAAAATGGTAGGATACACATAAAAATTGGTAACATTTATTATACAAATGGAACTAAAAAGTTATTTTTATAACCGCCTTAAGTGCAGCGTCTGAAAAAGTTTTTTCACAAGTTCGCAGTTTATTAACAGAAATAAGATGTGTAAGGGCCGGCAACTCAAAAATGTTCAATCAAATTATTTTCTTAAATAAAAATATTCAAATTTAACTTACATCTATTATGCTTCAAGTGTTCTACTTCAGCTTGGTTCTATATCCATTGTGTTCTACTTCAGGTTATTTTACAACCAAGCACTTTTATTTTGTTTTGTTCAACTGCTGATGACTTACAAAACTGCCTTTGGGAGCCTTTCTATATACCTAATAAATTAAAAAAAAAAATTGATGTACCTTTTTTACAGTACAGACCAAAAATACACTATTTAAAATAAAAAATAAATGTGCCTTATGGAAAATTAGTCCAATTTTAAGCGTTCGCAGCATGAATAAAGCTTTACAATTTTCCAAGAACTTAAAAGCTTAATCATCCTACGGTTCATAATCTTGCTATACAAAGCTTTTTTGCCAGAAAACTTTTATGCATTTCAAAATCCTTTTTGCAAAGCTTGTCACGTGTTTCTCATTAAATAATGACATGTAGATGGCGCCAACAGTATCTCTTTTAACTGAGCATTTACATAGGCAACATATTCTTTAGAACCGCGTTTAAAATATCTCATATATATATTTCAAAACGCTTTGCGATTAAAGAAATTTAGGAAAATCCGGGAAATCTATTTTTTTTTTTTGTATTCTACAAAAATACAAGTAAGTATGTGACAAATGCCATAAGCCATATTTCTTTAAAGCTTATTATTTAAAAGTGGTCTCAACTTTTTCTAAAATTTGTATAGTTCGAATTGAAACTTTTTATTATCATATTTATAGTAAAAATATAATAGCCCAAAAGCGAGATAGGCTATTTAGAGAATTGAAATTCTGACATTTAAAATAATCAACTTGTCACCATAAAAGTCTTGTTAAATTTGTCTGTTAATATTTAAATAATAACATTTATAACGTACTACTACAACGTTGCTCTTATAATTTCAAGTTCTAGGAGTTCATACAGACCTACACGTCCATATTAATTGCTTTTGTTATCTTGACCAAAGCTAAGGTAACTTTGTGGAGGCTCCTGTGCCTCCTTCTTTATGTTACATACATTTGGACAAACTTATAAAAAAAATCCTTTTACAAAACTACATACTTAGTTTTTAAAAAGAAATCAGTTTTTAAAATTCGAGTAGAAACATTACTTTTCAAAAACTATGAACACTATAACATTTTATATATTCAATTGTAAATATCTCTTTTTGTGGGAGTGATCCACCAAATATATTGTATATTTGACACAATAATTTTCTAATATTGGATCGTCAATTTATCGTTAGATATGCACTATTGCTTCACACGATTTTTCGTAATAATTACACTGTACCACAAAATCAAAAAAATAAAAGAACTTTTCAAGTGACCTAGTGTACGTTGTAGGTCTTGACGAGTAGATCACGATAGTGTGTTTCAAAATTGTCTAACACCCCCAAAATCGCAAGTTATTGCTTAAAAACCGTTTTTCGGGTACTGCGATCACTACCACAATCACAACGTGCTTCAACCGATTTTCGATTGCTTTACAAATTTGTATAGTTCGAAGATTGAAACTTTTTGATGATATACACTTATTTATACTGTAAACAATATAATAGCCCAAAAGCGAGATAGGCTATTTAGAGAATTGAAATTCTGACATTTAAAATAATTCTATACCTTGTCACCGATAAAAGTCTATCTTAAATTTGTGCATGTTGAATATTTAAATAATAACATATTAGTAGACGTCGAGCTACTACAACGTTGCTCTTATAATATGATCAAGTTGACTAGAGAAGTTCGATACAGACCATATCCATCTGTCCATATGTCAATCTGTCTGTTTGTCTATCTGTCCGACCAAAGCGTGAACGCGTAGATCTTAGTGATGGTAAGAGCTCCTGTTGCCTAACCTTCATTTATGTTACATATCATTCCATAGGAGGCAAACTTATAAAAAAAATCCTTTGATATCGGGGATAAACTACATAGCTCCCATTGGAGTGTTTGAGACGACCTCGAAAAAGAAATCAGTTTTTGAATAATTCGTTAGTTTATGTAAACATCGTAACGAAATTTGGTATTCAAAAATTTCTATAGTTCCCAATCACTATACCACATTTTATCATATTCAATTGTAAATATCTCTTTTTGTGGGAGTGATCCACCAAATATATTGTATATTTGACACAATAATTTTCTAATATTGGATCGTCAATTTATCGTTAGATATGCACTATTGCTTCACACGATTTTTCGTAATAATTACACTGTACCACAAAATCAAAACAAAATAAAAGAACTTTTCAAGTGACCTAGTGTACGTTGTTAGGTCTTGACGAGTAGATCACGATAGTGTGTTTCAAAATTGTCTAACACCCCCAAATATCGCAAGTTATTTGCTTAAAAACCGTTTTTCGGGTACTGCGATCACTACCACAATCACAACGTCGCCATTTTTCAACCGATTTTCGATTGCTTTACGGTTTTGGAAAGAATAAGATTGAAACTTTAAGATGATATACACTTGTTTATACTTCATACAAAGCAACTACGAGATTTTTTAAAAGTTATCTACGATTTACACTTTTTTTTTTTTTCGTTTTTCACACTTTGAAGTCATTTTTATATAACATTTTGTTAAAACATCTTTACTTTTTTATATTTAATCTTAAAGAAATATCAATGCCGAGTAAGAAAAGTCATGGTTTATCAAAATCGGTCGATAAATTTTTAAGATACGACGCTTATTGTAAACAAAAAAATTAAATTTCCATCGACAAAAAAAAGTTTTAGATGGATAATTCGTTTGTTTATGAAGATATCATAACCGTTATAAGCGACCTTGTGATTGTGGGTGTGATCGCAGTACTCGAAAAACGGTTTTTAAGCAATAACTTGCGATTTTGGGGGTGTTAGACAATTTTGAAACACACTATCGTGATCTACTCGTCAAGACCTACAACGTACACTAGGTCACTTGAAAAGTTCTTAATCACTGTTGGACAGTGTTATCGATTGACATGTGACTTTTTCTGCAATTGTAAGGCTATTCAATGATCACTAAAAAAACATTGTTGATCAAATAAATATTCCTTCGTTCAAAGACTAGTTTTTGAGAATATCGTGTAGCCTGCATAACTGAAATTGATATGTTTAACGTATTTTGAGAAATCTTGCAGTATTTTAATTTAATAAATTAGAGAGTAAGTAGTTGGCTTTTTCGAGACTTTTTTTATCAATAAAATAATTTGTATCAAATATTTGAAAACCGTTTTTAATTGTTTTACCATTTCATTATTGCGATTCTTTAGGGTAGCTGTCTGAAGTTTTAAAAAAAGTTATATACAAATACACTCTTGTTCGACTCAATTAATAATCAAACGCTAGTAATAAATTGTCTGGATTTTTAAATTTCCAATTTGAGTTTTTATACCCTGTACCGTATGGTACCAAGGGTATATTAAGTTTGTGCAAGCCGAAAATGTATGTAACATATAGAAGGAGACGTCGGAGACACCCCAAAGTTACCTAAAATATGATCATGGTGAATAGAGAAGTCGATATACCCATGTCCGTCTGTCCGTCTGTCTGTGTGAACGCCTAGATCTCAGAGATGGTAAGAGCTAGAGTTACCAAACTTTCACATTAGATCCCATATTATTCCATAGGAGGCAAGTTTATTTTATTTTTTTGATATCGGGGATAAATTATATAGCTCCCATGGGGGTGTTTGAGACGACCTCGACAAAAAAAAGCGTTTTAGATGAATAGTTCGTTTGTTTATGAAGATATCGTAACCAAATTTGGTATTCGAAAGCTTTTTATAGTTCCCAATCACTGTACCAAATTTGATCAAAATCGGTTGACTATATCATATAGCTCCCATAGGACCGATCGGCCAAAATAACTTTTTTAAAGAAAAATTAGCTATATTTCGTTTTTTAATAAAGATATCGTAACCAGATTTGGCGTTAGGAAATTTTTTAGACCACTTAAGCAATGTGCCAAATTTTAACAAAATCGGTTGACTATATCATATAGCTCCCATAGGTCCGATCTTCCAAAAAATTGATTTTTTTACAAAATTTGTTGTGTTTCGTTTGTTTGTTAAGATATTGGGACCAAATTTGACATTCGTGAGTGTTTTATAGTTCCTAAGCACTGTACCAAATTTAATCCAAATCGTTTGACTAGATCATATAGCTCCCATAGGACCAATCGGTCCAAAAACACGTTTTTTATACAAAATTCGATGTGTTTTGTTTGTTTGTAAAGATATTTGAAAAAAATTTGGCATTCATATCTTTTTTAAGGTATTTAAGCACTGTGTCAAATTTTATTGAAATCGGTTGACTATATCATATAGCTCCCATAGGAACGATCGGTCAAAAAAAATTTTTGCTTAAAAATTCTTCTGTTTTTGGTTTTTTGTGAAGAAATCGGACTTTATTACAAGCTAGTGGTACAGGGTATCCTAAAGTCGTCCGCGCCCGACTTTACGTCCGCCATTTTTTTTCCTTAAGACAGTCCAAATGGACCACTGTGCATGGATCGCAAAGGCTGCCGTCAACAATGATGAGACCGTCAGTCCTTATGACAAATATAGTTTGATGACACAAGAATATAGCACATGTGCACCCTCTATTATGTGGCCAATTAAACTGGGCACCCTATATAAATTTGTATTCGCTTGCATGCTTTTAACAGTTGCATTCAGAACGAGAATCAAAACACTGACAACGACATATAACGCCACCTCCTTGTGCACCCCTTTGAGGTCCGGCAAAAGGCTTCAACAGTGCTGGACATAACGCTTTGTTTGCGCCATGTTATGTTGGCCGTGTTGCCTGTTTTGTATCTTTTGTTAGGGTTTGTTGTTGTAGCTTGTCCTGGTGTTTGTACTGCCAAAAAATTGTGCCATATGCTGCTGCTGGGGCAGTGCATAAAACTGCCAACGACGGCATTGGCATTGCGATGCTCACACACACACAGATACAAGCACGCACACATACGCCGACAGTCACACAGATATTGCGCATGCGCTGCACCTGTCGCAGTCGCTGCCTCTGCCGACAGCGGTCGCTTCGTCAAGTCAATACACATACAACGCAGACGCAGTTTAACCAATTCCAGCTGAACGAAAGCGCTGCCACTGCGACGCCGACGTCGCAGCTTGTCGCAATGCGCTGCAGCGGCAACCAATCAGAGTCAAGCGTATTGTCTTACATAAAGCACAAGGCTGCCATTTTGTAGGGGTGGCTACGCCGGCTAGCATTTGGACACGCCCACGCTGATAAATAATGAAAACTTGTCCTCCCCATTGAAAATAAACTCTGAAGTTAGCGAAACTCATCATAGAATTCTTTATCACAACACCACGCGCGCTTGTCTAGTTGTGAAATCTGTTCGGTTGCGTTTAGTTTCGACAATAGTTTGAAAACGGGCACACACACCAGCCAATATACTACAAATGCAAACAAACATAAACAAACCTATAGACATAGCGATACAGATACAGATACACAGATACAGGTACAGATACACAGTCACAACATACAGACAGACAAACAGTTAGACAGAAAGTTAGACGACACTGTGGCAACCACAAATATCACACATACGCATACTATACACATGGCACGCACACGTTCATCTAAGCGCAACACGCATATACAGTGAGAAATTTTTACTAAAGCGCGACTTGAGTCCCAGCTTGAGCTGTTTGTTCTAAGTGCTGGAGTCCGAGCTCAGCTCGCCAATTTTCGACTAAACTTCCTTTGGCTGTTTTTTTTTAAACTAAGTGGCAACGCGTGCCGCAACGGTAAATGCTAAAGCAGCGTAACGGTAAACGTGCCCAGCGCACCCGTCGCCTAACGTTCGTAACATTTTTTGTACATGTATGTCAGACAATTGTGCCGCGTTCTCGTGCCGAGTTCTAATTACCTCGCAATTATCCAAGTGCGCTGTTTTATAATTTAATAATACAAAAAAATTATACAAAAAACAACAACAAAACTTTTATAATTTCCAATTTCAAGTCAATTTATACAACACTTGTACATACTATCCAAACGAGTCACTTGCTCAAAGGACGAATACGAAATTTTTTATTCTGCGACGGCGTTACGATTATGTGCACGGTTGTTGTTCTGTTTGGCGACGGCTGCGCGAACTACGCGAACTGCCCAACATCATGCATATCCTATATATATTAAACAACTTTTTTTTCCTGTGATTCACGTTTTTTTTTCCTGATCCTAGCTCTATTGCGCGTACACAACTCATAAGTGCTAAAGTTTCAAGCCAAAGAGCAGCAGCATTGTGAAAATCAAAAAATTTAGCCAAAAAGCTGCTAAAAAAATATTATACCTACAAATTATTATTAAAGCGCGTTAACTGGATATATCGTTTTATCGAATATATCTAGTCGCCGCTCCACTCTTAAATCGTTGTGGCATCCTGCTGCACGCAGGATTGTCGTCTAAAGTTGTCAAAGTAAGTGCTTCAAAATTTACTCGCCAACCACATTTGACGCCTCTAGGGCGTTCAAGCTGGAGGAGGATTTCGTCGGCGGCTGCATGACAATGTCGATGTATTCGACAACGGATAAAATGAAAATGTCAGCGCCAAGTTGTTTTCCAGGACGCTACAGTCCATCGTATCGAAGTTCAGAGCAAATGCGTCGCTGTATGCCAAATCCATCTGTAAGTACAAAATCTCCAACTAACCATAAACCATAAAACTTGGTTCTATGTTGTACCAAAATAGCTTGGACGTAGCTGAATGCACAAAAATTTAGAAATTCGGGGTATCAAAATAATTCACGAAAATAGCTTTTCATCATGAAAGTTGGAACGATATCCAAAGCTCAGCGGTTTATGTGTTTTCCAAAAGCCATATCTCTAAAGATTTGTAAACTGTCAGCGGCTTACCGTGAGTCACGTAAAAAATTTGCAAGCAAGATGCACATTACTCCGCACCAAAAACACTTCCCATCACAATTGTCCTTTGTAAATATATACAATTGTATGTTTGTTTAATGCACATAATAGATCTTTCCATGTTGGTATCAAGACGAATTATAATGGAAACAAATTGCAACCATATGAAAAACAGTATTAATATTTATTTAAAGCGGGGATCCCAAGGACTTGAGCAGTTGGTGCAGAACTGGAAATGATTTTAGAAAGTATTAAGCTTGGATCAATGTTAAATATGTATCATCTTGGTTTCTCCTAAGTTGCTCCAAGCTACAACTATTTTTTTGTTCCTTTTTTTTCAACTCTTAGCAAAGCTAAGTACTTTTCTAGATGTAATAAAAGAACATTTAAGGAAGGAAACGTGTACTTGAGCGCTACCACAATAATTTTTATCTGCTTTGGAATATCTTTAGATAAAAAAGCAAAAAAGTCATTATATACTAAAATTTCTCTAAAAAGAAAAACACATTTTTGCGTTCTACTCCAAATATGGGGACTTGGCGCCCAAATTGGTGCTGTTTTTCCTCTTGGCACCCTGGATCTTTTTTATTCAAATTTGCGCTTTTTGGGGAGTAAATCGACTTCAGTCAAAAAAGTTGCAATTATTTTTCTGCCACCACCAATAAAACTATTTTACAAAATGAAGGGCCATCGAATCATCCTTCTTAAAAACCCGTTTTCGAGATTTTTTCTTGTGAATAACATTTTATATCGACATGAAAGACGATTAGGCTTAAAATATTCATCAAAGAGTTCTCTTTTAGCCTAAAGCTTAACATGTTCATAAAAAATTTGAATCGTTAATAAAAAGTAAAATGTTTGCTTGTAACTTCAACAATTCCTACTTAATGTTACCTAAAATATGATCAGGGTGAATAGAGAAGTCGATATACCCATGTCCGTCTGTCCGTCTGTCCGACCGTCCGTCCGTCCGTTTGAACGCCTAGATCTCAGAGATGGTAAGAGCTAGAGTTACCAAACTTTCACATTAGATCCTATAGTATTCCATAGGAGACAAGTTTATTTTTTTTTTTTTGATATCGGGGATAAATTATATAGCTTCCATAGGGGTGTTTGAGAGGACCTCGACAAAAAAAAGAAGTTTTAGATGAATAATTCGTTTTTTTATGAAGATATCGTAACCAAATTTGGTATTCAAAATTTTTTTATAGTTCTCGATCACTGTACCAAATTTATCATATAGCTCTCATAGGACCGATCGGCCAAAATAACTTTTTTAAAGAAAAATTAGCTATATTTCGATTTTTAATAAAGATATCGTAACCAGATTTGGCGTTTGGAAATTTTTTGGAGCACTTAAGCAATGTGCCAAATTTGAACAAAATCGGTTGACTATATCATATAGCTCCCATAGGTCCAATCTTCCAAAAAATCGATTTTTTAACAAAATTTGTTGTGTTTCGTTTGTTTGTTAAGATTTGGGGATCAAATTTGACATTCGTGAGTATCTTATAGTTCCTAAGCACTTTATTAAATTTAATCCAAATCGGTTGACTATATCATATAGCTCCCATAGGTCCGATCTTCCAAAAAAACGTTTTTTTATACAAAATTCGATGTGTTTCGTTTGTTTGTAAAGATATTTGAACTAAATTCGGCATTCAGATCTTTTTTAAGGTATTTAAGCACTGTGTCAAATTTTATTGAAATCGTTCGACTATATCATATAGCTCCCATAGGAACGATCGATCAAAAAAAAAAATTTTAGCTTAAAAATTCTTCTTTTTTTGGTTTTTTGAGAAGGAGCCGGACTTTATTGCAAGCTAGTGGTACAGGGTATCCTAAAGTCGTCCGCGCCCGACTTTACGTACGCTCTTTTTATTTTATTTTTTTGGCGCTTTTTGATTTTTTCAAAAGATGGATTGTAATCATTTATGAGCCTTTTCACCTTTTTTTTGATATAAAAAAATAACATTATTGCTTTGGGAAAAGATTTGTTTTCGTTGATTTATACAAATAGATTCACGATTAAATTCAATAATTTGGATTTGATAAACTATTCGAGTGACTGCAAACAAAACATATAGCGCTTGTATACACAAAAACAGCAAAAAAATTTTTAAATGATTAAACCTTTGTATGACGACCAACCTTTGCCATATTATTCATTATTCTCTTAGCTTAATACTACGGCGACCTATTCATACCAAACCTTGATGGGTTTTACCCGTTTTTGAAAATAAATTTAAAAACAAGCTTCATAATAATTTGTAACTTAAACCGGCATGATCAAAGGTATTCCTGGTTTGTGCATTGTATATAATAGGCAAAAGAAGGCGTTGCAGACCAAATGTTCTTTATACCAAGCGACTTATAGCGACTGAACATTTTCCGTCCGTACTAACATCTAGATCTAAGATTTTTGAGATTAAGATTTATACCAATTTTGGTAACCTGCTTTCTTTCATACGAGCAAAAAAATCGAATAAGAACTAGAACCAAAAAATTCTATTCATGTCGATATTATGTCTTATTCCCATGAAGATGAGTTTCGTGATTGTTAGCTATAGACGCAGTAAGCTTTTTTTTAATCTTATAAAAACTTCAAGAGATATATCTGAAAATATGTCGTCTGCGCAATAATCTATAGTAAAATGTAACTATTTGAAGACTCATTGAGACTACATAATAAATTTTTTTTTACCCTGTCGGTAAATCTTTTAATAAAATCCAATTATAAGCCCCTTTACCGAGTTGATTTTTTAAAAACATATTTTGTTTGAAACTTTTAGTGAAGTTATTTTTTGGAGCCTTCACGCCCCGGTTATATCTACAACTGTCCTATTAAAATATTTTAAACATCTCAAATGCCTCTGGATGATGTTTCCTAGACACCTTAACTAAGATCACACAAATTCGAGCGGCTACTTTATTTATAAAGGGGATTTCAAAGTCTGCTAGGCACGATTGCATTCTCAAGCAATGCGGAAATGAAAGAAACTGCTATGGACATTTTAACCTGAATATTTTTTGGTTTTCAAATGTTTTTAGAAACTAATCGCAATCAAATTTAAAAACCCTTAAATGGGTAATTTTAAAGTAAGGTCTGTATTAAATTTAAACTTTGGTCAAACTGGAAACTAAAAAATATGTTTGGCGTATATACATTACCTACAAAAAAAAAACTGGCTTCACGGGTTTCTTATATCGTCCTAAAAGTTTTTGGATATACGCTTGGGAGTCTTACATTTTCGCTTCTAAATATTTATATGTTACATATGTTAACATTATTTTAAACATTACTCCGAGTCCTATCCCGAGCCCTTTATATTTTGAAAACTTTTAAATACGATTTATAAAAATTAATATATGTAAGCTGTTGTGTATTCCCAATTTTTTTATATTTCACCTCTCCCAAAAATCTTTAACACCAACAATTCTGCCACGAGGTACAAAAACTTCCTCCATATTATAGAAAACACATTTGCAAGAACAACATTGGTTAGTTCTTACAAATAAATCATTTAGATTTTTATCAAAGGCCATTTTAGCAGAAAGATGATGCAAATATTTTAAATACCAGCTTTAAGTTCGACAAGCGATCTATTTCCACTGTGGGTAAAGTTTATAAAAACTTTCTAAAATATATGGGCCTTATATGAAAAAATATTTTTTCTTGAAATTTTGTTCCAAAGAAAAACATAGTTTCATTCCATAAAATACCTCTTATTTAAATGCTAATATATTTTCCTAATTAATAAAATTAGTGGGGAGTGCTGCACTGCGTCCCTTTCTAAATAATAATTTATTTTTTTTTTATACAATTTGGGAATACCACAAATTAAAATAATTGCGGGACACTTTTTAAGTAAATAAAATAAATATACAATTGACCCCATTTGCCCCACGAAGGAGGCTAACTTATATAATAATGCTTTAGTTCTTATCTCTAAAACTTAGTATTTCATACCGTCGGATATGACTACATCAACCTCTTCAGTCATCCTTATCATCCCTAATGTTATACTGAGGGTTTCGCAGGAGCTCCGTGTCACACAGTTTTCCGCTTGCAAAAAATTAAGATTCCCTTGTACAAATAAATTGGCAATGGCTTAATTAAGGACAACGCAAATTTTTTTGTTCATAGATTTTCTGTCTCTTGCTCTAATAGTCTTTGAGTTTAATGATGAAGATGATAAGCATTTTGGTATATAGAACTTATGGACTGTCACAACTACTTCATAGGTTATATTAATAGGTTCAAAAACCTACTATATATAATCTTGACCTTATGGCTTCCCCATGACGTAGATGTTGCCTAAGTGGAACAACGACAACCATTTTAGTTTTTCTATTATTGCCAATAGTTTGTCGTTTGGCCCAAAACTTTAAGCCAAATGTGCTTATAAAAACATGTCAACATATTTATAGGCATATACCTACGTATATATTTACTTATTTACCATATACATATATGTAAACATCAACACATACAAATTATGGTTATTAGCTTTTTTGCGCTCAGACATGTTTATTTTTATAACAATAATAAAAGCAAAACAACGAAAAAAAGCAATGCATGATATTTGTATTTTGTTTTTTTTTTTTGCTGCTGTCTGTCTGGTGCATTTGTAATGCACTTTCTATATCTAAAAATAAAAAATATTAAAATGAAAAAAAGTGAAATCAAATTTTAAAGCAAGTAAATACGAGTATTTATCTTAATTATTGCATAAATGTCACTGTTTTGATGACGTCATTGTTGATTGCTGTATTGAGGGTTAAGGTTTTTTGTTCGGCTGTTATTTTTTTTAATGCTATTTAGATTATGTATAGAACGGGTATATTGAGTTCATTGGGATGTATGTCACAGAGAAAAGAAAGTATATTCGACTCTATTAGATAATATAACTATTTGGTAATCAGAATAAGCCGAGTTGGTAGAGCCATATGCGTCTGTATGAACGCTAAGATCTCAAAGATCGTAGGAGCTGAATACGCAAAATTTTAACAAAAATGGTGTTCTTTTATACTCTGTAACTTATGGTAGTATATAAAAGGAGTCGTAGAAGACCTCCAAAGTTACCCAAAATATAATAGTCATGTCCGGACTTTAACAGACGCCATCTTTAACTGCACGTTTTTAAAAAACTGTTTATGAATACAGATATATTAAGTGGCATTTCTTTAGATAGTTTTTTAATTTTTTTTTTATTAATAAATAACTTGTCAAGAGACTTTCAGAAGCCGTTTAATAGTTTTTGTTCGGCCAAAGATAAATTTTGAAGAATTAAGTCAATAAATCGACCATTAGTAATAGTAAAACTAATTTCAACCAATAAACTATTACATTTCATAATTCTAAAACACGGTTGATTTTAGGTAACAACCTTACGTGCTTATATAATTTGTATACCCTGTGCCGTATGTTACAAAGGGTATATTAAGTTTGTGCAAGCCGAAAATGTATGTAACATATAGATGGAGACGTCGGAGACACCCCAAAGTTACTTAAAATATCATCAGGGTATACCCATGTCCGTCGTCCATATCGTAACCAAATTTGGCGTTTGGAAATTTTTTAGAGCACTTAAGCAATGTGCCAAATTTAAACAAAATAGGTTGACTATATCATATAGCTCCCATAGGGCCGATCTTCCAAAAAATTAATTTTTCAGATCTTTTTTAAGGTATTGAAGCACTGTGTCAAATTTTATTGAAATCGGTTGACTATATCAAATAGCTCCCATAGGAACGATCGGTCAAAAAAAAATTTTTTTGCTTAAAAATTCTTTTGTTTTTGGATTTTTGTGAAGGAACCGGATTTTAGTGCAAGCTAGTTTGAACGAATTCAGCATTCATATTTTTTTTAAGGTATTAAAACACTGTGTCAAATTTGATCGAAATCGGTTGACTATATCATATAGCTCCCATAGGAGGTTAAAAAAAATTGTTGCTCAAAAATTCTTCTACTTTTAATTTTTTATGAAGGAACCGGATTTTATTGCAAGCTAGTGGTACAGGGTATCCCAAAGTCGTCCGCGCCTGACTTTACGCACGCCATTTTTTTCTTGTAAGTCTGTTTTTTATCCTGTATGTGATCGAAGGTTAATAATTATAAAAATAATAAATAATAATCAAATAATAAAAATATGCTAAGCGTCATTTTGGGTAGCTATGAGCAATGTCCATCCATCAGTTCAGCTAGAGTCCCCAAATCCCATGTAGGTCTAGTTAAGAAATCATAAATTTCTGTTAATACTATCCCAGAATCCCGAGTAATCGATATATCGTATTTTTTACCACATTTCTCAATGTTAAAATTTAATTTTAGCCGCATTTTAACTTAGCAAAGAAAATTTACTTTATTCATTCCATTCTGCAACTTTATTTAATTTTTTAAGTGCCCCAACATTTTTTTTGTTCTACTTATTTCATATTATAATTAAAATTGTAAGGTAAAATTTGTTATATACAAATAACCCATATGAGTTTTTATATCCATAAAATTTAGTGATATAATTTATTAAACTAATCTACATCTTGTAATAAAATAGACTGTTTTTGAAAACAAATTATGGTGCGTTTATTAGACCCTCGTCAAAAACAAACTTTCTTCCGTTCTTTACGCTTCGAATAATAGTAAAAAAAATATATATTTATTTAATGTTTTTCGAACAGTAATGAAACACATGCCAAAATCAATGGAATAAAAAAATAGCCAGTGTTTCATTTAATATTTTATGATAAATATTTATTAATAAAAAATGTCACGTAAAATATTTCATTTTATAATATCCAGCTAATCAGGCTGGATTTGAGAAAAATGCGATTCATAAAAATTTATGTAAATAAATAAATTTAATTAAAATATCTAATTTTTAAAAATCAACTGAAGCACTATCAATGAAGATCCAATAAAGACGTTGGTCAAATCTTAGCCTTCTGATAAGTACCTGCCCCGTTGTTAACCATCTAAGATATCGCCAGCTCATCAGGCTGTTTTGGCGATTTCAAGCAATTGCTTAATAACAAGAGGAAGATCCCGTCATTTGTCTCTAAACTCTCTCTCTTAAGTTAAATAATTTTCCAATACAGTGGGTTGGCAATGTTAGACACCTAGGAATAAACTTTGACAAGAAATTCATTTTTAGCCATCATGTTTCGTTAATTATTCATAGAGTTAATAAAATAGTTTTGTTTTATTCTCCCACAAAGAGAGTGGGCAATGTTAGGTACCCTCATTATTTGGATCCCCAATAGAGACTCTGCTCTCCTTGCGGAAAGTAGCAAGTCTTTCAATGTAGCTAGAACGGGGCGATCTTTGAAGCTCCCAAATGAATGACTCAGACTCACACAATTGCTGACCCATTTTAAGTAAGTGATAACTTACAGTATGGTGCCCAGGAACATTTAGTTCTGTTGGCATCCGATGGTCAGATAAGCATAATAGCTAGTCTTTACTTCGGTAAATAGAATAAATATCTTCCATGTCAACTTAAGGCCCATATTGGTTGAAAGTCTTTGGCGAGTTCTGACTTATATATATTATATATATATTTTTTCGTTACGTGATGATTATTCTAACATTTCACTGTAAGCTTGGCTCCAAAAGTTTATTGTAGAGATGTTCGGCTGTATTTCTTTCTCAATATATCCCACTTATAATCGACTCCTATTGGCTTTTTTTTAGTGTGCTTAACGCCTGGAATTATAGAGTCGCTGCACTAATGATGTACAATGTAAATAGGCATAACCTTGAAAAACGTTTTTTAATTTGTTGACATTAAATATTTATTAGTCAAATAAAGCTGTTGATGATGTTGGCGCGTAGTAAAAAAACCCGAAATAGAAAAAAAAAGTGTAGCATATTTAAATGGGCAAAAAGAAAAAACAGAAAAGTTTGCACTGCAGTGGCAAATAAGAAGTCAAAGTTGATTGCGCTTCATGCACAGGTGTAGTATTACCCCCTCTCTCAAAAATAAAGAGAAAACAGATCAAAAAATACCCCCAGCCCGCTGCGTTTTTGAGCCACCCCTCTGCCAACTCAGTCAACTCATTTTAATCTTGCAGAAGGCACTTTAAAAACACTTACTGTAAATAAAAACAACGAGCGGTCTTTGTTGAGATTTTTTTGTGTGTTTTTTTTTTTGTCTTTGCTGTTTAAAGACGAATACAACTACATTTGCTTATCGGATTTATTTGGCCGCCACTCGAAGCAGCACGAAGCGCCTCACCGCTGCGACTCACCCCCCGCACAGTTGAGAAGCTGCCACTTTTCGGCTTTTCGACAAGAGGCAGCAAAAGGCGAAGAGCAAGCGCTGCGTGAAGAGCAAGGCAAATGATCAAAGCGGCGGATTTATAGGATTTATGTGCTACCCTTGGCTGAGCGCATTAACTGTGGCCGTGAATGGGTTCTGGACAGAGACAGATACATTTACATCTACAGCTAAAGATACAGATACAGCTGTTGCTATACATAGATACATATACATATAGCTAGAGAGCGCACGAGTTCACAATTTGGCTGGTAACAAAAACACTTAACGCCTTGCAGTCCATTAAATGGAAATTTGTTGCTGTCCTTCGTTCCTGACATTGAACAAAAAAAGGGGCAAAGGGCAGAGGGGTGGGTGTGAGTGAAACGAGGGTTGGGTTATGTTTCACAGTACAGGGCAGCTGGTAGCAGGTAGTTGATTCCCTTGGACTACGCCCACATGAATTGTTCGAATCAGGCGCTAAATGGACAGCGAGGCTGTTAATTTGATTTAAATATTCATAAACTGCATTAAATGGCCACGACAAATGTGTCAATTAAAAATGGCTAAAACCGAATCGGGCCAAAAAAAGAAACGAATAGAAATATAAACAAACCAAAATAAATAAATCAAGATAAACAAAACAAAAATAAACATTCAAATTCAAATAGTTACCGGCGGCTTTAATTTGAATTGAAAAAATTATACATATTTTAGTGCATTAGGGGGATTTGCCTCCTGCACACTTTGCTCGCCAAACTGCATACCAAACTCGCAACGCTGGGACATATTTTAAAGATAGCATTTTATTAAATCTTCAATGTCTAAATTTTTATATTTTATGATATTATAAGATAAATATGCGCGTTTTATTTCTAACTTCTAATTTCTTTAGCTAAAACAAAAATAAAAACATTTTCAAATTTTTAAATAATTTTTTTTTTGCTAATTTATTTTTAAAATGTTTGCATGAAATGCTGTACGTTTATGACCGCATAACTCTGAAACGGCTGGACGAATTTGCCTAATTTTTATTTCATTTTTTGTTATAGTGTGTAGAAGATTTATAGCACAAAAAGTTTTGAGTTATTTGTAAGGAGGGGGTTGCTACCCCTAACATTTTTTTTTTTAATTTTTCGACAAATTTTTAAAAAATTTTTTTTGTGTGGCATTGTGTACATTGTCAGATTAACCAATGTTAATGTTTTGCGTGCAACGGGTGCTCTCATGAACGCTTTGAAGAATTTCAAATATGATTTTTGCGTGTGTTAGAAGTTGTCAATACGGAGGTTTTAAGCCTGTTGCGATGTGATTGTGTGTATTGGTTAATGGGATATACGCATTTTTGTGAATATCGTGAATATAGCATATTAGAAAATTGTTCAACATCCAGTATTGGACATTAAGTGCAGACAGAAGCGTAGTCGCAAGGGGTTGAGATGTATTCTGTGAAGTATGAATTTATTAGAGATGCGAGCTCTCTTAAGACTACTTAAGTTCGTCCATACGGCATTTTAGAGAGTCATGAAAGTCAACTAATCCAAAAATCTTCTGATTGTCTAGATAGGCTAACTAGAGAATCTTACGATGCTTGTACACTTTAAAAGTATTCAAAAAGTTTGGGCAAGACAACTTCTGCCGGGCTCACTAGTAAATAATAGATACAAGAAATCCAATTTTTCTATATTATAGAGAGACTCCGATAGCCGTTCCTTATTTGCCGTCCGTTTTCTCAATATCTCAGGTTTCAAAAATGTTTACAGATGGCATCTCTAAGATATTATCAACCCGACCTATGATATTTTTTAGACAATATTTTGCACCCTAAAGTAAGATTTTTGACCATTTGCTCCGCTGAAATATTCTATTGCGGCAGGCAGATACTTCGGAATCAATTCGGATGGTTCGAAAATGAATAGAAACTAAGAGAGCGTAATTACAGCTATGTGTAAGCAAAATTATTTGTGGATTATCTTTTGCATTCTCTTTCTGCTAATAAGAATGCACCCAGCAAACAATTTTTTTCGTGGCACAAGTATTTTGACGAAACCTTTGTGGTAATTATCTCACGAGTTTTAGCAAGTGTCAATCAAAATTTGTTCCTAGTTAAATTTTGTTAACATTTTTTTATAATAAAAAATATAAAATCGAGAACTAATAATTGAAAACTATGGTGAAAACGGCTAAGTTAAGCCCTGTTGTTAGAGCTTTAATCGTAGCGAAGTTTGAAGCTGGGGTTGCCGTGAAAGACATTGCAAATGAATTGAAACTGTCGCGTCAAACAGATCATTACCAGATAAATAAATTTAAAAAACATAATACTGTTAACAACTTGCAAAAGATTGGGTGCCAAACGCAAAACAACGACGAATGAAGATAGAATCCTTCTGCGGGCATTCAAGAAAAACATTCATTTAAAGCCACAATTGGCTGCAAATATATGGATTGCGAAAGCTGATAAAACAATCAGTGAACGTACTGTTCGAAGATGTTTGAAGGAAGCAGATATCAAGACTTACCGAGCAAGAAACTACCGTACATCTCCAAAGTAAATAAGGCGAAAAGATTGACTTTCGCAAAAGAGCATCTTCATAGGCCAAAAGAATTTTGAAGGAGCGTTCTTTGGACAGACGAAAGTTCCTTTGAGTATAATTCAGAAAGGCAAAAGATTTTTGTAAGGCTGCCACTGGCACAACGACAAAAAATTAGGCCCGTTTGCAAAAGAGTTAGTCATGGCGGCGGCTCTGTCATGTTCTAGGGATGCATTTCATACAATGGGTTAGGTGACTTGGTTCCCATTGAAGGCTCGATGAACCTAGGAAAATATTTGAGAGTGCTGAATAACAACGTTTTCCCTTCCGAAGACAAGTTTATGGGTAGTCATTTATTCTGCAACAGGATAATGCCCCATACCACAAAAGCAGAATGATCACGAAGTTTTTGAAAGATGTTGGTGTCAATACTCTCGACTGGCCACCACAAAGTCCAGGCTTGAATGTAATTGAAAACGTGTTGTCCCTCATGAAGCGGAAGCGAATTGCTTCTTTGCATAAAAGCAAAAAAAAAAACAATTTGTGAGGTTACTTCCCTTTGGAACGAGGTGTCCACGGACATCCTCAAAGCTTTAGTGGACTCAGTTCCAAATCGCCTTCAAAAAGTTATGTGATATGATATGTAAAAAACAAAAAAAAATTGTTAAGTTCTATAAAGCCAATAAAGAGTTATAAGCAAAAACACATCACTTTCATTCCGTCAAAATACATATGCCGACTAGTGTATTTAATGGAATCGAAAATAGCTTAAAAATAACGAATAATTTCGTATACGAGGTGTGTTCAAAAAATAATGTGACTTTTCAAATTTCGCGGGCTACGTATTTTCGATTATCGATTTTTTTTGTTTTGTTGTATTGGTACACTCTTTCCGAACATCTGTACCAAATTTCAAGTGAATGGCATTTTTTGTTTGGTTGTGAGAGGCGTAAAGGTTATAAGTGTTTTGCGTGCTCGGGAATTTTTTTTTTCCGGTCTTGGCTCTTCTGGCCGCTTTCATTGGGACGATTGGGCTTTGGTTTCGATATCATAACCTTATACCCATGATTTGTCACCAGCTATGACCATTTTGAGTAAATCTGGGTCGACGTTGACGTTATTCAACAGCTCTTGACCGATGCTCATGCGACGGTTCTTTTGGTCAAAATTTAGCCATTTCGGAACAAACTTCGCTGACACACGTCTCATGCCCAAAACGTTAGAAAAAATTTCATGGCACGATCCAAGCGATATACCGACATTCTCTGCAACTTCTCTGATAGTGATTCGACGATTTTCCAAAACAATTTTCTTCACTGCTTCAACGTTTTCATCAGTTGTTGACGTGCTTGGGCGTCCAGAGCGAGGCTCGTCATTGGCATCTTCCGGGCCATCTTGGAAGAGTTTGTACCACTTGTAAACATTTTTTTTACTCAGAACAGTTTCACCGTATGCCAGTGTCAACATTTCAAGTGATACGGACCACATAATTTTATTTTTTACACAAAATTTGATGCAAATCCGTTGATCCATATTTTTCGATAGCAAAAAATCGCCGAGCACGCAAAACACTTATAACCTTTACGGCTTTCACAACCAAACAAAAAATGCCATTCACTTAAAATTTGGTACAGATGTTCGGGAAGAGTGTACCAACACAACACAACAAAACAAAAAAAATCGATAATCGAAAATACGTTGCCCGCGAAATTTTAAAAGTCACATTATTTTTTGAACACACCTCGTAGTATGAAGGATGTTCCAAAAATTTAATCTTTTGGTAAATTTTAGATACTTCTGTCTGCTAGAATTAGACTTCAACGGCCAATATGCAATTTTGAATTTCACAGCCAAACAAAAATTGCAAATTAAACGCATCCGTAACGACCTGTATTAATAAAACTGTCGGATTCTAGTTTAGTGGTACATATATTAAAAAAAAATTTTTGTGGATTGGGTTGAGGTGCAAATGGTCACACTACAATACAATCAGCTGTTTTTTGTTTCAATGGAAAACTTTGACATGTGCTAAATCAAATGAAATAAATAAATAAAAGCAATCTATTATCACAGTTAGGAATATAAGACTTAGATAAAAATGTTGTGTGTCAAATAAAGCAATTTTCATATGACGATTGTTAGAATGTTACTTTAAAAAATAATAAACAGTGAAAGGGTTGTAAAAAAAGCTTTCTATCAGCCGTAATAGTTAGTTTTGGGTTGTGGCTGTCGTTACTACTGGCGCCATCTAGTATACTTTCGCTGGTGTCATCTTACGTTTATCATCTTCTAAATAATAGGACAACACTGGTTTGTTGCCTCTTCTAAATAGTAGGACAACACTGTTTTGTTTGTGCGATGCTTAAGGATATAAAATTTCGTGGCTATTTTTACTAAATAAAGTTTCTTTCTATACGTTTAAGATTTTCGCTGCTACATACAGACCTTAAGGATTCACCTCTTTAACCTTGACTTTGTACTAAGAAGTATAGAAAAAAGGAAGTACAAAGTCAAGGTTAAACAAAATTATAAGCTCAGAACTTTAAAACGTCTGTTTAATTATTTCTATTTATTTTGCAAACTATATGCCGATATCGGTTTGATGTTACTCAGCGACATTATACAGACAATTTTTACTTAAGACCATTTATAAACATTTTTTTGTAAATCAAATAATTTGCATGATTAGCTTTTGTATAAAATGAAACATTAAGTAGGTCTTCAATAATCTATTTGGCAAGTTATTTAGATTTAACCTTCTTGTCTGCCGGCTTGAGTATTTGAAAGGAGCACATGAGCGTATCATCGACAGACATCATAGCACCCGCGTTATCGAATTCTCCGCAATAGTTTGGTGCCGAAAAAAGTGTGACCAGTTGCCGCTTGGCGAAAAATTCGTATCCATCCTCGACCACTTGGTGTGCGCGACAAATTAAATCCAGATCGTGCTTTTGCAAGAACTTGGTTACAATTTCGGCACCAAATGTGAAGCTGACACCGCGATCGTTCTCGCCCCAGCCAACCGTATCCTTATCCGGATCGGACCACAGTAAATCGCAGAGTAGACCCTGATCGGGCACATCTGTGGGCCGCATTATGCGTCGTATTTGATCCATGGACATTAAGTCTGGGCTGAGTCCACCGTGGCAGCAAAATATCTTCTCATCAATAATGGCCACCACTGGCAGACAGTTAAAGCAGTCCGTAAAGGTTTTCCACAACTTTATGGAGTAACGTCTTTTGCACTCATCATAAAAGCCATAGATACGGTTTATGCTGGCACACTCATGATTACCACGCAACAGAAAGAAGTTCTCCGAGTACTTGACCTTGTAGGCCAGCAGCAGGCAGATGGTTTCCAGCGACTGCTTACCGCGATCCACATAATCTCCGAGAAACAGATAGTTGGCATCAGGCGGATAGCCGCCGTATTCGAAAAGACGCAGCAAATCATAGTACTGACCATGTATATCACCGCAAATCTTAAGTGGTGCCTCCAGCTCCAGTAGCACGGGCTGTGACAGAAATATCTCCCGGGACTTAAGGCATAGCGTGCGTATATCAGCTTCAGCCAGTTGCACCGCCTTGCCGGGCCTAGCACCACGGACTTCCAGAAGTCGCGATATTATATTGTCTACATTAAGCACATCCGTCATGGAAAAAGATCTATTGCTGCCAACTTCGCTGGGTTTACGCAAAATACCTTGAGACGTCATTTAACTTTAGCTATCCAACCAGATAACGCTTCCAAGAAAGTTCACAATTCTTCGCTAGTTTTTACTTTTATTTGGCTATTCGCTAATCACAAGTTTTGCTCATTTTATACAGAGCCAAAATCCAGTACACATTTATTTACTGAAAATTTAGACTATTCGAAATGGGTGCACTATTTGAGTTCAAAAAACTATGCTACTTGGTTTGAAAAAAAATAATCACAGCCTATATTTTATGTAAGAAAAAAATTTCAAAGCTACTTACAGTTTTCATTGTTTAAAAAGATGAGAGTCTAAAAATCTTTTTTTTCAACGAACTTAGTAGCAATATATTTAATTATGAGGTTGCTGTGAATAATAAACGTTAAATAAATTTAAAGCAACCACCATTTAAGATAATCGAGAAACCTTTGAATATCCTACTCTTTTACAATTTAGATTCATTAATTGTCGTTTGGTATGCATTTAGACTTCATTTTTGCTAAACTTAGAACTGCAGCGAGACATCTAATCGATATAGGTATTAAACAATTTTTTACAATTCGTTCGTTAGCATGACGTCATTTCGGCAGCAATCAAATTCTAATCTAAATCGGATGTTATATTTATACTAAGAATGCGATCCCACATTCCATGATTGGCGTAACTTGCTTGCTCCAAACAATGTCTCCTTACAACTATCTTAAGTGCTTTAAGTCCTTTCCCCTGATTTTTACTGACATTAACTAAATTGCATTTCCATGCACATGTCATGGAACCTGTCTAAATGACAAGAGGAATAATGCAACATGGCACTCAGCCGTGTCCTACAATCTTGCAATCTAAGAAAAAAGCTTAGAAAAAAAAAACACATGGAATAAAATACACGACACAGAAAGAAAGAAAATTTTAATCCAATGTTTTCTGTTCATGTCAAATTTCACTCTAATAATAAATGGATCCAAAAATGACCAAATTCCCTACAGCATGGGTGCAGAAAATTGGTTCATAGCATAAAAAACTCGTTGTAGGGAGTGCACTCGGAAAAGAAATAAGGTACATGGAAAGAAAGCTCATTGTAGAGAAAATCGTTACAGGATAGTTCAAAAGTCATGCATTCATAGTATCAGCCAATTAAGTTCAATGGATGGATTTTGTTGAGTTTGGATTGACATTTCATTATGGATATACCTACATCAGAGCGATACTTGCAAATTTTTGAAATTTTTCATCACAATAATGGTTCCGTTCAAACTTATTCAAAATTTTTTTTACGTTGAAGCTCATTTTTTGGTAAATGAGCAGAATTGTCGCATTTGGAATAAGGATAATCCACAAGCTTCTATCGAAACTCCATTGCATACATAGATCATTTGTCTATAGCGATAAACCAGAGATAATTTAACAATTGAATTGACGAAATAGGGCCGTAAATGATGCGGAAAGTTTTTGAAAATTGGTGTTCCAGATTGTGCCTTGTACGAACCAGAAGTGGGGCCATATAACCGAAATCTTGTTTAAACATTAATGTCCTAAAATTTTCTATCCAATAAAGCCCATTTCATTGATATAAAAATATATTTCTTTGCTTTATTCTGATTTAAACTTGTGTAACTCTAAAAAAACACCCTTTACTTTGAGTAATTTAAAAATGTCTGGTAATCGTAATTCGTAGTGTTAATTGTCTTCTGTTAAAAAAATTTACGGTAATTTTACCGTTGACGAGCGTCCACGTGAAGGATGTCCAGAAAGATGCGGAATTGTAGGCATTGTTTCAACTCAAAGAAAAGAAAGCTTTCTACATCTTTGGCTCAGGTGAATATTCCCGCTGCAAAGGTTATGCTCTGCATTTTATGGCACCTGCTCGGAACGAACTATCATCTCACTTGATGCGATTGAATATATATTGCTATATTGAACAGCCATAATATGGTTGTGATTAAGTGATTCGGAACCCTGATTCTTACTTACTCCGTTCGAAAATGACTTAATTCATAGATAGCCTAAAAAGATGAGCCCATGGAAAAAAATTTGGTATTATTGATTATTTATTTTTTTACGAAATATTGACGAATAACTAAAAAAAAGCGCCAAAAAATATGTTTTTCGTAAAAATCTCGCAAAGGGTGCTTAAGAAAAGAATTAATTTAATTTTCGTGTTTCTTGATTTATGTCGATATCGACAGATATTGCGCCAAACATACACAATATAAAATATATCGAATCTAAAACGCTTAACTTTTTGGAAAAAACTGCTCAAGGTTCACATAATGATCGTATAAATTGTAAGCTAGTGTAATGTTAATACAGAAAAGAGAAATGAGTTAATTTAATAGTAGCAAAGGATTAAATAATTTGGTTTACAATGAAATTAAATATAACTTTCTACTTGACTATTACGATGTTATAAACAAAAGGCAATCGACACAAACACATCTTTCGAATAAGAACTTGTAAAATAAAGCAAGTACCATCGAGAAATTTTATATCTCTTTATACATAGGGTCTTTTAAGGTTGGCAAACAGATAATACTCACTAGATGTAAATTGCGTAGAAAATTCGTAGAACAAATCATAAATTATAGCATAACAAAATTTTTTGTTTGGTTAATCCTCTTTTTTTATCTAGTTTAGCTCCATTTCATTGTTGAAACTCGTCCTATGTTGTTAGGTTCAGGAATAGAACTATTCTCTATATGATTAAAATGATACTAATAAATTTTTTCGAGCGAATACAATACAGAGGGTGGTCACGTTGTCAGGCAGAAATGCAAAAGTTGCAACAAATCAAAACAAGCAAGCAAATCTAACAACGAAGCAGAAATGCAAAAGAGACACTCTAACCGCTTGAGCAACAGCCATCAGCAGTTTAAAAAAGAAAGAAAAAGAAATACATTTTATTTTTGCAAAATGTAATCTGCTATAAGATTATAAGATAAAGAATAAACTTTTAGATATTTGTCAGTGACATGTACATTTTCCGATCTTCCACTGCATAAAAATTAAAGCTTAAATTATTAAGAAAAAACTGATATTTACGGAAAATATGTTCACACTAGTAGGGCACTTCTATTGGCGATTTTTACAACATATGTAAGGGCAGTCCTTCTATTCGTAGTCGAGGGTCTTGGTCGGGCAGAATTAACCCCTTTTTTTAGGGCGTTGAAAGCACAAAATAAAAATAAAATTTAAATTTAAAATTGAGAACACAAATTTAATTTGAATATCTACGATATTGACCATAATAGTATCTACTATTGCCTATCGATGCCCAAAATTTACTTAAAGCTTCAATATAAACGATCCCAATTAAAAGTTAAATTTTAACATCGTTTAAAAGAGTGCCTTATTAAACTTTTTGCATTTCAATTGAATTTTTATTTCTTTTGTCTTAAATTGGGAAAAAATTTATATTTTCAATTTATACTATAAAAATGGCGGACGTAAAGTCGGGCGCGGACGACTTTAGGATACCCTGTACCACTAGCTTGTAATAAAGTCCGATTTCTTCACAAAAAACCAAAAACAGAAGAATTTTTAAGCAAAAATTTTTTTTGACCGATCGTTCCTATGGGAGCTATATGATATAGTCAACCGATTTCAATAAAATTTGACACGGTGCTTAAATACCTTAAAAAAGATATGAACGCCAAAGTTATTTCAAATATCTTTACAAACAAACAAAACACATCGAATTTTGTATAAAAAACGTGTTTTTGGACCGATTGGTCCTATGGGAGCTATATGATCTAGTCAAACGACTTGGATTAAATTTGGTACAGTGCTTAGGAACTATAAAATACTCACGAATGTCAAATTTGGTCCCAATATCTTAACAAACAAACGAAACACAACAAATTTTGTTAAAAAATCGATGTTTTGGAAGATCGGACCTATGGGAGCTATATGATATAGTCCACCGATTTTGTTCAAATTTGGCACATTGCTTAAGTGGTCTAAAAAATTTCCAAACGCCAAATTTGGTTAGGATATCTTTATTAAAAAACGAAATATAGCCAATTTTTCTTTAAAAAAGTTATTTTGGCCGATCGGTCCTATGGGAGCTATATGATATAGTCAACCGATTTTGATCAAATTTGGTACAGTGATTGGGAACTATAAAAACTTTCGATTGCCAAATTTCGTTACGATATCTTCATAAACAAACGAATTATTCATCTAAAACGCTTTTTTTTTCGAGGTCGTCTCAAACACCCCCATGGGAGCTATATAATTTATCCCCGATATCAAAAAAATAAAATAAACTTGCCTCCTATGGAATAATATGGGATCTAATGTGAAAGTTTGGTAACTCTAGCTCTTACCATCTCTGAGATCTAGGCGTTCACACGGACGGACGGACGGACGGACGGACAGACGGACAGACGGACAGACGGACATGGGTATATCGACTTCTCTATTCACCCTGATCATATTTTAGGTAACTTTGGGGTGTCTCCGACGTCTCCTTCTATATGTTACATACATTTTCGGCTTGCACAAACTTAATATACCCTTGGACCATACGGTACAGGGTATAAAAATGAAACAGCAATAACAGTTTTAAATATATTTTTTAAGAAAAGTTAAGTTAAGATTTTTACAATAAATATTGATTAAATATTTTTTTAATGTAATTAAATTTTTTTTTTTAATAATTTATTATTGGTTTGAAAAAACAGAGTTCCTTGTATATTTTAAGAAATGCAACAGTCGTGGGTAGAAGTGCCCTACTTTTCGGGGACGCGCAGAAATCCAGAAATATTTTGGTGCAAGAAGACTATTCGACCCGTTCGACCGCGTTTCCGTGAAGTCACTATAAAACGTGGTATAACAAAAACGCAACTGACATGGAATAACAAAACGCAAATGACAGCTAAACGTAATTTTGTCTATGCCTAAAAAGAGAATTTGATAATATACATTTTGTAAGAAATATATAATCATCAGTGATTTGTATTATCTTTGAATCATCATTAACAATGCCCCTACAAAGCCGTAATGCAAGAAAGATACGAGACATTGCGAATGAAATGACCGAAAAAGCACAAGGAATTGCTCGTGTAGAGTCTGGCGATTTCCGCCAAACACTGTCAGTAATTCCAAGATCAACGTCTGCCGACGAAATAAATGATTGCCTCAAATCATCGAATCTATGACGCTATGTGAAGAAACTTCAGCTGACAACAAATATGAGAGTTGCATTGCTTAATGGTACATCTGCTGAAGATTTCGCTGACCAATTGCTGACTATCGGTCGGTAATGGTCGAGTATCGGTCGACGAATCGAGCGGATTGATTTAATTTCCTCAGAGTTTCTGTAACTTTGTCTCATCGAAAGACGAACTTATCAATAGGTATTGAATAACTTTGTAGTCTTCTTAAAGTCGGTCTTATATTTATACCGAAAAATCTTGTGGAAGCAACTTGGGTCCGAACCCAAGGTAGTTTAATATATTTGACAATGACAGAGAAATGCTTTAAAGTAACAAATTTCGAGGCCAAAAAATAATCCTTTTCTAATTATATAACTGTTTACTTTTTCTTTGATTTTCTTTCTGCTTCGCTTTAGATAAACAGTTGTTTTTGTTTTTTTTTACATGTGTGTTGCATAAATCGATAAAATTCAACATTGCGCGTATCTTTTTACACTCATCATAAATATTAAATGCCTAAAGAGCGGCAAAAACAAACATACTAAAAATCCGAAAGATACACGTGCATAGAGTGAAAGAAAATATGTGTATGAGAGCGCGCGAGAGCGATAGAGAAAGATAGGGCAGACAGTGCGGGTAAAAATACAGTTCACTTGATTAATTTTTCACACTTATAAAGAATTTATGTCCTTTTTCAGGAGCGCAAGTGTCAAACTGCGTCCCTGTCTGAGGGTTCTGTTCGGGGCAGGTCAAGACACAAAACCACAACAACAACATAAGAACAAAACCTGATAAATGACTGCGCATAATAATTTATAAATTAATTTGTTGGTTACATTAAGGCTTGGGAATCGCCTTCAAAAAATAAAAATAAATACCACATGGAGCATTGGCTACTTCTGGGGGTTGTGGGGGCAGCAGTTTGTTTCAAAACCTCAAGACATTACGCTGCACACAGCATTAGGCCATTCATTTTCACACCCCCTCCCAAACGTAAAGCAGAAGTTCTATGAAATAAAAGAAAACTTTGTAAGAAGTGATGTCTGTAACTCAGTTTCTTATGCAAACAAACTGTCACGTTATTTGCGTGACACTCATGCCCAGTACGCCCACATTAGGAAACCGGCTACCAATCAACCAGACCAAACAGACCAAACGAAACTCCGACGGACGCAGCATAAAACCGAAGGTTCATCAATAATTTACAACATTTTGATTTGTACAATGCCTATACGGTTCTATTAGGAGCCCGTTGGGTCGGATGCCATCTTAAGCCTTTTGTTAAGAACGATTCAGAGGACTACGTGTAGGGGATCTGTAATACACTATCCAACTTTTCATAGAGAAAGCTTTTGTGCTGGAACGCCTAAATCTAAATTTTCTAAATACTATAAAGAGTTTGTGAAGTTAGCCAATAAAAAACAATATCCTGAACATGAAATAGTGGAACCATATCATACCCTTAAGTTAAAGCAAAAGACTTTTCGCTTTCCACATGAATAGCAGTAGGTCTTTTGTTGGTATTGACCTGAGATGGAAGGGACTAATCCGTTCCTTTCCCTTGTGGCAGGCTCTGTCCCATACCAGCGCTGGGCAGTCACAGAGAATATGTCTGGTGGTGTCATCGTCTTCTAGACAGGGCCTGCACTCTGAAGAGTCCGGGTTTCTGAAACAGAGCCAGCACTCTGAAGAGTCCGGGTTTCTGTAGATGATATCTAACAGTGTGATGGCCAGATAGGTAAGCTACCAGGAGCTTTAAGTCCGCTCTGCCAAGACCTTTTATCTTGATCGCATCCAGAGGATTGACAAGCACTTTTGCTTGAAGAAGCCTCGAAAGGGAGAACCAGTATCTCCTATGTTCACCTGCAGCCCATTTTTTTTATCATGGTTTTGAAAGATGCTGGGCAAGATGCCCATTGCGATAGAGATTCTGGTGTTGGGCCCAACGATTCCAACACCTACACCCTGCTCAGTTTTGGACCCATCCGTGAACCATTGTCTTGTCCGACTTGGGAGAAGAGATCTAAATTTCTTATTATGAAAAAGTTCCGTGATCATAAGATCTGAACTAGAGCTAATCGATACGTCAGGATGCGAATATATAAGTGATCAGTCAAAGTATATACATCATTAAGAATTTTTGACAGTAAAAATATGGCTTTAATATTAATGACTCCACGTTCCACCATGGAACAAAGGAAGCAAATATTAAAAAAAAATAAAAATCAACAATTTTGTTTGTATACGAGTATTAATCGTAAAAAAAAATATCGCCGAGCACGCAAAACACTTATAACCTTTACGCCTCTCACAACCTAACAAAAAATGTCATTCACTTGAAATTTGGTACAGATGTTCGGGAAGAGTGTACCAACACAACAAAACAAAAAAATCGATAATCGAAAATACGTTGTCCGCGAAAGTGCTTAAGTCACCTTACTTTTTGAACACACCTCGTATATCACAAAGTTTGCAAGTAAAAATTGTCTTATGTTTTCCCTTTCAAAAGAAGTTTTTAACTATTTTAAATTTGGTTATCGAATATATAATAAAAATTACAAAAAAAAAACATTATAGAATTTTAATTTGAAATGCAACAAAATTTTTGCTTATATAAAAAATAAATGTTTGTATAAATTCTTGATTATTATTGGTTTATGCCAAATCAGTAGGCTTCTTATACCAGTTCAACATGGTTTAGTTGTTGGGACTTAGGGTCATTTGCTGCTTAGAATCCGATTTCGGGTCAGTAGTTTTAGATATTTGAGTTTGTATACCCGAAAAACTGATTTTTTTTCCTACTTTTGAGGTTATGTACAGGGTGCAAAATATTTTTGTGCTTAGATTCGGATTCTACACAGTAAGTTAATTCGGAAATGTTACTTCCAACAAACCACCCGGCATTTGTCACTGATCGTGTTTGTATTATGGTTTAGAGTCGTGCACAAATGTCCTCTTCATGCACTTTTACTCAATAAAATGAACATCCTTAATATGTTCCGAATGATTAGTTAGCTTTCATCAATTGGGCTTAACTTTTTTTAATTTATAAAAATTTGTAATTGCAATTTTTACGAATATAACATAAACTAAAAATTTTTTATATAATGGCAACAACAAAAATCAGTATTTTTTATTTCATAAGATTTTACAGAAATTTTGTAGTTTCTTAAATACAATGCGTAAATATACTCAAGATCTTTGTATATTAATGAAAATACTTAAGTTTAGCAAAGTACCAATATCTCTTAAATTTTAATTACGCTTCAACTTACCGACATTCTCAGCCGATAAGTTTATATACCCTTTAAAAAAAAAAAAACTTTAACTTTGTTATTTATCTAGAGTTTATAAAATATAAAAAAAAGTGAAGCTTCCTTCGTGTTGTTGCTGTCGTGGTGCTTTTTGAAGTTTGTGCGCATCTAAATAATTTATTAACTAAAAAATTCATGCGAGTTTAACACACACACACTCACTTACAGGGAGACAGACACACTGATATACATACATATACACAACAAACACATTCACACACATATGTATGTATTTAAAATCGATAAGACTGGAATAATAAAAACCACGAGGACGACGAGGACATCAATTTTGAAGCAGCCAAGTTTTAGATATTATTTATTTAAATGGCAATGTGCCTCAAGAGTAAGAGTGGAGCAAGTACGTTAAGATTAGCAGTGTGGGTGGAAAGGGAGTAGGAGGAGGGCAATGAGGTCTGTAGCCAGAAAAATCAATATATAAAGCGAAATTTAACAAAAATTTTCTAAAATGCTTGATTTAAAGAGGCGCTGGGCATAAATTACGGTCAAGTTGTTTAACTAACTACTATGTATGATATTATATACTCATATGTATATAGTAGATACTATGATGCTAGACCAAGCAAATAAAAGCAAGCTGTGAAATTAAAATTCTTAAATATTATATATAATCAAATTTCAACTGAAATTCATTTGGACCTATATAACTGCTCGTTATATACTGTATATGTTTGTATATGTACTATCCTTGTCTCATCTTTTCAGAGTCGATTATTAGAAGATGCTTCCCTATTATGCAATTCGTGGTCAGCACGTCAGAATGTAAGTTAAATTATATATATAAAACAAAAAATCTAAATAAAAAACTAAAACATTTTTTAAATAATTAGCTTAAACTTTTTTTGCTTAGCCATTGCTAAACACATATATACTCTTTTTTCGACTACAACTATACTATAATTTATGCCTATGCCTCAACTAAGTTGTCAGAAGTTAAATTTTGAGAACATTTTTTCAAATATACTTTAAGCATTTTTGTATGTGTGTGTCTGATTTAACTTAAGACATATACCAATACACATATTTACCATATATATAAACACAACTTTTAAATGTTTTGCTGTCTAGTGTAGTTAGAATACCTTTACATATCCATTATTTACATGATTTATTTTTTGCAAAATATTATTTTCCAACAGGGTGATATATTTGCGGGTATCAACGATGGCATACTCAGCAGAGCGGAAGCTCTGGCAGCCGTCGATATACAGAAGCATCAAGCCCAGCATGTACATAGCCAAATGCCCTCCCAAATCAAACACGATGTGATGTATCATCATCATACAATGAGTGGCCCCCCGCAACGTCCATTACAGGTGAGTTTATGCGCCACATATAAATTGGAAAATTTTTTCGAAAAAAAATTTCAAATTTATAAACTGCATGTTTTAAAATAAATAGAATATATGTTACATATAAGACTATAGTCGCCCATAAATATATATCTTACTATGCATTCATATCTGAGCGATTTTTGAATGTGATGCGTTCCAAACGCTGTCAAAATACTAATAAATTACCCTGCGGCCATCTGAAGTAATACGAATCTGGGTTCAGAATTGCCCATCATGTCAGAATTTTGATATATGTATTTAAGGTTATGCACCCGAAAAACTGATTTTTTTTTCCATGTACTTTTAAGGTTATGGACAGGGAGCAAAAAATTGTTGTGGTCTGTTGTCACTGAGAAAGAATACGAAGTCAGAAAAATAAACTCCTAATTGAAAATGCTCAAGAGAAATTTCAAAGTAAAAAATTACGCTTAATGTAAATGCTAATGACATGGTCTGAATATATATCGTAACTTCGATTAGCGAAATATGCGAAAAAAAATCGTAATTGATCTCTTAAACTCTTAAATTAAAGGGTATTATTATATATTACTTGTCTCTGGTCTTGTATACTCTGCCGTGTATGGTAGTGTTTTATTTTGTAAATTCTTTCAAATTGGAGAAACATTGAAAATAATGCTGTCAGAAACAACGCATCTTATGCTCACTCAGAAAACGTCATAATAGCAATATTGTTTAAAGATGTTAAAAAAAATACTCGAATTTTTCTTAAACACGTATTTTGGCCGATTGGTCCTATGGGAGCTATATGATATAGACAACCGATTTTGATCAAATTTGGCACAATGCTTGGGTACTCTGAAAAACTTAAAAATTCCAAATTTGGTTATGTTAAAAAAACGTTTTTTTATGACCGATTGGTCCTATGGGAGCTATATAGTATATAGTATATTGTATATATAGTCAACCGATTTTGATAAAATTTGGTACAGTGTTGGGTACTCTAAAAAACTTCTTAATTCCAAAGTGGTTCCAATCTATAAGGTTGTCAAAAAAGTCTTGCGGTATTTTTTATTGAATTTTCAATTGTTCATAAAATTGGTTATAATAATGCGATTTAAGTCAAATATGCGCCGTTTTGTTCGATGACGAGTTCCCAACGAGATGCCAACTTCATAATGCCCCTCTTATAGAAGCTCGCTTCCCTATTGTCAAAAAACTCGGAGAGCCTATTTTCACAGGACTCTCTTGTGGACAACTTCCGATTACCAAGCGCGTTCGTCATGGACAGAAATAGGTGGTAATCACTTGGTGCGAGATCCGGACTATACGGTGGATGCAAAAGAACCTCCCATCCGAGCTCCCGGAGCTTCTGGCGCGTCACCAAAGATGTGTGTGGCCTGGCGTTGTCCTGATGGAAGACAATTCGGCCTCACTTTTCATCGCCAGTCACCATCCGCTTCAAAAACGGGTCGATTTTATTGCGATTCAGAAGCGATTCGCATGCATCCATACGGTCAAAAATGTTTTTTTGCGTCAAGTCGTGTGGCACCCATACATCGAGCTTCTTTTTCAATCCAAGCTTCTTCAAATGGCTTATAACGGTTTGATGACTCATGCCCAGCTCTTGGCCGATGCTACGGCTGCTACTATGCCGGTCTCTTTCGATCAATTCAGCGATTTTATCGCAATTTTCGACAACAGGCCTTCCGGACCGTGGCGCATCTTCGATCACCTCTGCACCAGAACGAAAACGTTGAAACCATCGTTGTGCGGTGGAAATGGAAACTGTATCGGGTCCATAAACTGCACAAATTTTATTGGCAGCATGAGATGCATTTTTGCCTTTATCGTAGTAGTACTGTAAAATATGCCGTATTTTCTCTTTATTTTACTATAACTCACGAACGACTAAAAGCAAACAACAATTAATCAAACACGTGTTAGCACGTGAAAAGAGCTTTCCAAAAAGCTCTAGCGTGAACCGATGCGACGAATACAACTAGAACTACGCGCTTGCAAAACAAGCTTGCGGAAATACCGCAAGACTTTTTTGACAACCTTATATTAACAAACAAACGAATCACAACGAATTTTGTTCAAAAAACGGTTTTTTGGCCGATCGGAGATATATAATATAGTAAAAAAATATGAAATATAATTAAAAATTGTTCATTTAATTTTTAACAGTGCTTGAGTATTAAGAAAAAGTGAAGTATTTGTCAATTTTCGCAACATTTTGTCAACTAAAAAAATTTTTAAAAATACACTATAGCACCCTCTGGCGGTCTCAAAATTAAAAATTAATGTCAAAAATAGATTCCTCGACCCCAAATAGCGTTTTTTGGGCATTTCAATGCAATGTCTAAGTCGATTTTGAAATATGCTATTTTGAAAAAGTGGCAGACTCGAAATTTATTTTACACCATTGTAGGTCCTATGGGTGCTATATGATATAGTCAACTGATTTTAATGAAATTTGGTACTGTTCTTGGGTTGTTTAAAAAACTTCCAAATGTTGTTCCAATCTATTAACAAACAAACGAATTTTGTTCAAAAACCCCTTTTTTGGTCGATCGGTCCTATTGGAGATATATAATATAGTAAAAAAATATGTAATATAATTAAAAATTGTTCATAAAATTATTAACAGTGCTTGAGTATTAGGAAAATGTGAAATATTTTTAAATTTTCGTAACATTTTGTTAACTAAAAAAAATGTTAAAAAATTCACTATAGCGTCCTCTGGCGGTCTCAAAATTAAAAATAAATGTAAAAAATTGATTCCTCGACCCCGAAAACCCCTAAATACATATTTGGCTAGAGAAAAAATAGCGTTTTTTGGTCACTTCAATGCAATGTCTAAGTCGATTTTGGAATATGTTTAAAAAAACCTATTTTGAAAAAGTGGCAGACTCGAAATTCATTTTAGACCCATAGTTCCTTGGGCAAAGTTGCTTAGAATGACCCAATGAATCAAAATCGCCGTGAGCCCCAGAACGTTTTTTTGGCTCCATACAAATTGACCTGCCCTAATGTATATGTCGTCCGCAATGATGCTCCCAATTAATCTTGTCCCGCATAAGATCATCTATTTTTGTTCAGCTTTTCGTTGGTATTTCCATAATTGCTTTCAATTATCAATTTTACAGCACTATTGATATGTCCACCCATCAATTTGTTATCTCTTCATGCTCATTCTTTAAGATACTCTTAGATCGAATGCAAGGCACCATATACATGCATGGAAGGTCAGCAGACCTTGCAACTTTAGGTGAACTCCGAAGTTATAAATTTTACAGACCTTGACCTTTGATTTTTCATAGTTGCACAATGCTTTACGAATTTAAATAAAGTAATTGAAAACGAATCGAATTCACAAAAAAAAATACCGCCGTTGCAATGGCAAAAAATAATTGGTTTTTATACCAGCAAATTAGAGTTACCGACTACTGTGAAGTGTCTAGGAGACCTATTTGAAACAAAAATTAAGCAAAAATAATCATGAACTATGTATTTTGCATTATAAACACGCTGTGTATTATATTTATTGATGTATCACGGTTATTTCCTGATAATAAGTGGTAATAATAAGGTAAACAGAATATCGTAGTGTCAGGACTACAGAGACCGAGAGTCCGAACAATCGAGGTTGCACAGTTTAAGACCGCGTTTTTATATCCATTTCTCGACTAAGAACTAAGAAACTTTGCTGTCTAAACAGAGCGAAATGGTCGTCCGTAATCTGTGCTATCACCGGACATTCACTAGTGGGAATCCACTCATCCACGCATCCACGCTTTACGCTTCCCTCACGACTGCGGCGTTGCCACTGTCCTGGACTGTGCAGGACAAGTCATATTTGTTTACAGACTAGACCTAGCTCTTCGAAAAGATTCCGCCGGATGGCTGTGACTTTTATAACACATAGGAGACCTTCTGATTGGGGAAAGGGTTTTGAAAGGTCCACCTCAGCTGTATCCAAACAGGTATATTCTTGGCCGATATGAGTTGGAACGCAAAGCACCAAATGCCGCCTTAACCTAATCTAACCAACCCAGCACTGCACTGGTAAGAACCCGTGTTTGGTAAAAATTAGACGTTTTTTTTTTTGTTTGTTTATAAAGTAAAAATATCGTAACAAAATTTGGCAAGTAAATAAATATATTTTGGGTTCGTAAGCATATATCGGAGCTGATTGTAATCTGCACCCGACTTAACATATGTCATCTTTTTAAATTATTTTTTAACCATAGTAAGCTATAGACTTCAAACATATATGCATATGTCTTACTACGTAGCCTCATTGTCTGGCAATCATTTCGATTACAACAGAAACTAATTTAATTTTTGGTGATCCAATGATTTAGCTTTATTTTTATGCTTCGTATGTTTGTAAGTGCTTCGTATATGTGTCTATATATTTGTTCGTTTGTATGTATACGAGTGGTTGGTTAATTTGAGATGTTTCTTTAATAAAATTAAAATCGTGACGTGTAAGCCTTCTGGGAACTGTCCACGTGACGGTCGTTTGCCAGGTAAGCACATCATGATTCGTGCCGTTAATTGTATTGTACGATATATACTTCAAGTTCTAGCGTAGGGGGCAGCAGACACCCCGGCCGGGCTCGTTCCGTTCACAAGAAGTGGGTTGAGGCGACAAATTCGCGTGGCGCACAAGTGGCATTATGTTGTAGAGTATGTTGGTTGTTGATTGTACACGTAGTACTTTATAGGTGTATCCTGCTGCACTGAAGTAGTAAGTTCCGTCTGATTGGTGGTGGTTTCGAACTATATTAGAAGTTGATTGTAATCAAATTACGCAACCTGTTTCCCTGTCAGCTGCAATGCAATTGTGTAGCTAGTTCTACATAGTTGTAATGCCACTTGTTTGTCCCTGGTACAATCGAGCATGACGAAAGTGTGCATTGTCCACGCGTGCCACCACCAACCGGGTGGTCGGGTGGGGGCGGTTGGCATCAGCCTCGGGCAACCACACAACCAATGTCGCTGATGTGTTTCATGGCGTCGAAATTGCTCCCAGAGTCTCGTGTGGGCTTTAATTTTCGGCAAACATTTCCAGCACAAGCGCAATTTTATCCCTGGTCTAGTGGGTCTCTGTCTCAGGTGCAACAACCTCTTTCACTTAACGCTACAATGACACACGGTTGCCCAACACTGACAACATTGACAACAGTGACAACGCTGACAGCCGGCAACTGGCAATTGGCAACCCTTGTAACTGTGCAAGTGTGCGTGTGCATGTGTGTGTGTGCACATCATTAGACAAAAACGTCAAAATTTCCTGCAATTTCCTTCCCCTGTTTCCTCGTTGCCGTAAACAATAAAAACTTTGTTGTTATCATATTAGCTGTGGCCTAAAGTTTCGAGTTGGCCAAGTTAATCGGGTTGCAAGTTAATTTTTATGCCAATTGCAGACAGGTGATTGATGACTAGTACCAAGCTGGCTGTTGTTGTTGCCCAGCAAAGTGGGTCAAAAGCGAAAGTAAGCAAATAAAGCCATTATGGCCTAAGAAATAAATCCTTTAAAATGTTGCTTTTAAAAACAGTCCTTTGGAGGTGCCACGGAAATCTTAAAATATTTTGCCAATAGTTTGAAAACAAATCTTTAGAAAAACCCTTAAGTGCCACAGAAATCTTAAGATTTTTTTTCCGAATATTAATTCTATATGTTAACGCTAAAGTGATGCCATTTCTGTTTTGTTTTTTATGGCAACTGTCAGCAGCGTTGTGAATGGCAAAAATTATTTGCTTACTTTTAAAAATTTTTACAAAAAAAGAAAATTATTGACAAATTGCCCATTGAGGGACTATACGCCATTGATTCCTTTAAATACATTTTTACTTTTAATAATCGGTTTTTTTACTTTTGTTTCCGAACTAACCGTAAATTTATTTATTTGCATTCACATTTATCACAACACGTCGCACATTGTCACTTTTGAAGAAAAAACTGCACAGGAATGACAACTCAGTTCAAACAAATCAAGCAATTTTTAAATTTCATTCAGCATCAAAAACTATTCTTAATATGCTAAAATAAGTAGGGGAGGTTGGAGCAAAGCACGCCACTTTTGATATTATTGCATTTTTGTGAAAGCCAAAGGGCTGAGGGGGTCTTAAGTAGGCACTATGTTGTAGCCCACATATGTTGCTAAAACTTAGCTTCGAACAACTTGCAATTCTAGGTATTCTAAGTACCTCGAATATTGAATTTTATAAAATACTACTTTTGGCCAGTGAAGCAAAACGCGCCATACCGGATAACGCGGCTATCACTTGGCAATTTTATAAAGAAATTGTACTTTGAATATGTGAAGAAAATTACAACTTTCAATACTTCGGTAACGCGTGGTTCGAAAGCGAGCTAATACTTCGGCAAACCGATTTCATTTTCGTGTTCATTACCATCAAATTACTATAAAAACTCACATTCAATTAAGTCCGATAAAGAAATTTACCAAAATATTTCCTTTCTCCGAAGTATTTATGAAGCAGTTCTTAAAACAAACTTCCTTAAATAAATTACAAATGACACGCCCAAAAGAAAACGCGTTTACAGACGATTGATATGTATGGAAAAAATTTCAAGCCTCCAGCGGTTACCGTCGGGACGGTAATACAGGTTAAATATTTCTCCAAGTGGCGCGTTTTGCCCACCCTTCCCCACTTCGAATTATTATTATTTAGTGCAACTTAGCTTGAAAAGATTTTGAACCTTCTGTGCCAAGGCGTGGCATATTTACAAAAGTTTTGAATAAAGATTTTGTAAAAATAAAACCATGAACATAAGAATTATCAAAACATAAAAATTCAGAGAAATCAGAAATTGAAAAACCATTTAAATAGGTAAGTCATAGTTTCTGTGAGTAAAATAGGTTTTATTGGTGAATTTAATCAAATTTCAAAGTAATTTGCAGAATTAGCTAAAAATTGTCCTGGTCTGCCTCTCCAATTGCATCATTTAGTACCACTCTTAGCCCTTAATTTAAGAGTTCAAGAGATCAATTACGATTTGCGCAATGTTCGGAATTAAAAAAAATTACATTTTTTAATAATACGTGGAAGCGTCTAATTAAATCAAATAGCGAAATTATTTTTATTCAATTTTCGTTAAGTTTAAAAATATGGGACCCTAACATATATGTAGATTAAAAAAAGTCGCTGGTCACAGAAAGCTAATTAATAATTCTAAAAAAATACGTCGCGTTGGGGGACCGCTCCTAAACTAACAATTTAAATACAAATAGTCTAATTAAGCAACAAAGATTAACTTAAAAACAAAATTAATTAATTACTTCAAAAACTTTCATAGAATTACTTCAAAAAATTTGCGTGTAAGATACGACCGTCAACGACGTCTGCCCTCGCGTGTCCTCCAACACGACGTATTTTTTTAGAATTATTAATAGATTCTTAGGTACTTTAACATTAAGTTTCTTTTATTATTTTTTACTTTTTAAATGAAAATTACTTAAGTTCTTGTGTCGGGGGTTTTTTAAATTTTTAATTTAATTTTTTTTGTTTTAAATTAAACATTGAACGTACTGAAAACTAGACAAACGTTTTTTCAAAAATCAATTCGATGGCGAATTATATTTAAACTACAATCGAAAGTAAAATAATTTTTTTTATGAAATAAACTTTAGCTAAAGGAAAAGACAGGTCAAAATAATAAGGCGTACTTTTAACTATAATGTCATGCTTCCAGTCGTTTTCGGTTTTGAAAAATAAGCTCCCTAATATAAAAGTTATTATAAAATTGCATTCACTATTTTTTTGTTTGTTAATAAAAACTTTCGAAAATTCAAATATTTTCTTTTATTTCATTTCTATATCACTTTTTAAAACCCAACCCAAAGAACTACTTTTTTCAAAGAACCAATCAACTATAGAATTTAATCATTTTTTATTCCAAGAAGTTGACGATAAATAATTGAACTGCTGTAAGTTTAAAAAATGTACAAAACCTTTAATTTTTTTTTTACCATAAGTGCTGTGAAAATTTTTATCCATTACTCAATAGCTGAGGCGGGTTTCATTTGAGCAAAACGGATTGACAAATTAAAAATTTTCATAAAAAATCAATATATAAATTGAATATGCTAAAAATAAAAATGGTTTTAATTTGAGAAGGAAAAAGTGTGAGAATCATACAAAATTTAGCTTTTACTCCGAATATGTTAAATTTAAGCCCACGTAGAACTTACTTTATATAAAAATTCCTTATATTATTGGTTTCACTTTTTTTCATTTATTGACAAAAATTGCATATCATAAAATTTTTGCATATGCAACATATTAAAATAAAGAGCTTTGGTTTTTAAATATTCCCACTTAGAAAAAATATTGTTTTTTTAATTTATCAAACTGAGCTACAATAACTAAAAATAATTAGGGAAATTAAAAAATTATAAAAAATATATTAGTAACTAGCTTTATAACAAAATTAATTGTAAAGGCTTTTTGCTAATCGGTTTAATCGTCTATTTGTTATAATGTAAAATAATCTAATCTTGTTCATGGTTCAGAGTTCAACATTTTTGAAAAGGCCAAAAATCATCAAAGTGTAGTTTTGCCACGAGAGATGTAAATCATGTAAAAATGTTTTTTTTTTTTTGGTATCAAATCTGATCATAAAAAAATTCCACTTGAGAATGTGGGAACGTCCTTTTGTTTAACTGTCTTAAATTCACTGCATTGAAAAAAAAAATATAAATAAAAAATGTAATACAGTCGAAGCGATGCACGACAGTATTATTATTACCCTGTACATTTTTTCTCTCTTGCATATTCCTTCTAAGAATTTTCCAATTGGACCATTGTTTTTTTGGAGCAAAACTACATTTGTACCGATAAATTATAATTTTGGGGACAAGTTTCAAATTGATGTGTTGAGTGGTGTGGGAGAAAACACGGTAAGTCGATTGCGGGTTGGGGGTCCGCATCGATAATATTTGGATGTGGATTTTTTCATTAGAGCCACATGATTTAGCTTACCAAAAATTGAGATCCAAGGTCGCTTATTACCATAATTAGAGGCAAATATTTACGCAGTTTATTGGCACTAGAAGGTGAAATTTGTACATTTTGTTTTATTTATCCGATTTTTATCATTTTTGACACTCAAAGGCATGACTCATCGCTCTTAAATTTCAGATAAATTTACTAAATGGTTTGACTAAAAACCTAGAAAATCTACTGCGGGGGAACGGGGGAAGATATTGACATGATTCAACAAACTTCATCGTCTCAGCAAACATGCGCGGCAGGTGGTAAAGTTTCGTATCTCACTCGCGACCCGATGTTATGATAAGCATTTTGGTATAAAGGATTTGGGGTCTGTCACGCCTCCTTCTCTCGTATGCCCTTACAGGGTAAACAAAAAAGAGATAAACTAAGATAGTGAGGCATCACCTTATCATTTTACCATAGGCTGACCAAATATTTATCTGATATACTAAGACCGCTTACAAAAAAAAAACTAAAATAGTTTAATGTATTCTATCGGAGTCTTGAGTCAGAAAAATAACCAAAGACTCTCATGTTTTGGAAATTTGTATTTATTAATTTTTGGAAATATAAATAAATATACAACTGGAAACGGTTTCGTATGCTTTGTCTATATTAAAGTAAGCAGAAATAAAATATTTTTTCGAAAGAAGGGTACAAGGTTTCCCACGATCGGTTATGGTGTTGACCTAGAGTCGCAAATATTCTCCTATCCAACATGGATTTTTGAAAGATTCTTCGACTGCGCTAAAATTTTTAAATTGCTACTAGAAAAATTTTAATTGAATTTTTTTTTTTTGCATTCTAGATATTTAGAAATGGTCAGAAGAGTCCACGGACTCTGTCAATTAAAATTACTTCTTACGAATAAAGTTTTTACACAATATCAGCCAGATAATACAAGCTCAAAAGCTCAAGTAAAATCATTCTATGTGCAAGTATCTCAATGCCAAGGTCATTACTAGGGCAGACAAGGTAAAAAACTATGCCTTTATACACTGCGCTAAAACTTTGAAATCGAAAGACTATACATGCAATGTTTTGAAGCCACCTGCTATCTTTGATTAAGTCATTTAGAAGGTATGGCATGGATTCGATTTGCAACTTATTTATTTACGCCCATGTGATAACCTTGTTGACCATGAAAAATTAAGACACGTGTACACATAAAGGACTTTTTGCACTGGGAATTACCTTACAGCAAGCAGCTGTGAAAACAACTGCAATATTCTCAATAAGTTTTCAAAAATGCTTGAATCCGATTATTACTTAATCGAAACGAAAAAAACGTTTATATGGTATCTATGAAAAAATTGAATGCTTAGGTCAAAACGCTGACGTGTTGGGTTTTTTTGATGCCGAAAACAGATTTGAAAAAAGTATGTAAGTGGTATTTTGGGTTAAGTTTGTTCCTTGATTATTCAAATGCAATAATAATCCACTTTAAAACCGATCGGTTTACGCAAAAAATCCCTCCAGCTAATCGATTCTTATTTACAACACTGGTTAATGCCCTAAAGTAAGAGACCCACTCGTCGGACAAAGCAAACATCTTTCGACCTACACAATCCCACTACTAGCTAGAAGCTACTTTGAAAAATCGTTGGTTCTTTACAGTTTCCTTTGGATGAAATAGTTTGACTTAGTTATTGGATAAGAATCCAAATTTTTATTAATGAGAATACCTACTTAAGAGTAGGTAAATGCCATCTATAAAAGTTTATTGTTTATTGAAATTTTTTTCGGTTCAATTAATTTCTTCATTTCTTATAATATATGGTAAAAAAATCTTATGCTTCATGGCTTAAATTGGAATCGATTTGTTTGTTTTGAGAATCGATTTGTTTGATCTGGGAATCGTTTTGTATGATCTGAGAATCGTTTTCTTTGATGTGAGACTTCGAAGTATTAGAATCCGGTTGCTGCTCCACTGAGGAGTTCTGGTCAATATCTGCGAACTCCGCGCTTAGCTGATCAATTTTTTGTGCCACATGACTGGCCTCGTCATGGATATGCTTATGTTGCTGGCAAAGATGTTCACACGTTTTACAACAATGCAAATAGTTTTCCCGAAATTGTAGGTATGCTTCCCTATAAGAAGCAACCTTTTGGCGAGCCAGCTCCAAAGGATTCATTTGGGGGACTTCTGGAAATTCGCGCGTTTGTGGCAAATTGTTGCTATTGGCATTATCCTGACTGTCTTTGAAGTATTCTTCTGGTATCCAATGGTAGCCATTCACAGCCGGCCAGTTAGCTTTACAAAATGGACAGGGACGTGGCATAATGTCGCCAGAGAACCTAAAAAACAAGCCGAAAGAAATTTTACTGAAATTTTGAATTTATTTGAATTTTTTGTTTTTTGTGAGTCATGACATTACAATGTTTAAAAGTTTTGTGACAAATGTCAAACTGCTTTGCAACATGTGTCACATTTGTTATGTGTGCTATACGAACATGCCCCAAAAACTCGTCCCGCCCCTACCCCCAAACAACCTGCTTGCAAACTTAACAAAACTCATTAAATTAAACTAATTTACAGGCGCTACCTAAACCCTTTTTCCTGTCCGCCGTCCCCTGTCCATGACTGCTCTTCATGCAACTTTTGCGAGCATATGAAAAGCTAATTATGAGGCAGAAGCAATAAAAACCAAAGGGGTAAACAAGAGCAAATATAATGCTAATTAAAATAATCATATCCATCATAAAGCACAATGTTGCAAGTTCACATTTTTGTTTGGTGGTGGTTTCTCCTCGTCCTTGTTGTCCTTGTCATTGTTGTTGCTGCCGTTGGTGCATGCCGCACATTTGTAACAATTACAAGCAGACAACTAGATGAACAACAACAAAAATATAAATATCGCATTATCAATTTTTCCTACTGTGGAAAATGTGTGCGCGCCGAGAAGGCGCGGCAAGGGCAAGCAAGTTTAATGAGGCAGCAAGCGGCATAATGCGGCTAGAGAAATTTGTTCAAACTGGGGTTGGGATATGGCAAGCATTTATCACAGATTTTTAAGCATGTACCAAAAAACCAACAACTGCGGCAGACGGTTGGAAAAACTAATTTAGGCTAGCCGAATTTTTAATGTACTTACATTTAACGATAGAGTTCCTCCTAGAGACCCTTGTTATACATATGTATTTTAATTTAAAAGTATATAGGTTCGAAGGTAAGACCTGATGTACTATCTTTTTTGGTGTCGCTAAATCCGAATCCAAGGTGCTAAAGTTTAGTATTAGACTAAGATTGTAGTTTACCCATTTGCCTGGGCAAAGAAAATCTGGGTAATTTTTAAAAATTAAGAGTTAGATAGTAAAAATATCATAACATACCATCGAATATCATGATAAATATCATTATATAAAAAATTTTACTTTCTTTCAAATTCCAAATCGTATAGAAATAGTGGCAGAAACCAGCACCATAAATACAGTATAAAGAAATTCATAAAATTTAGAGCTACACTTAATAAATAAATTTGGTTGCAATATTTTAAAAAATTGAAAAAAAAAATTCTACCATGTATTTTTGCGTTTCATTTATAGTAAGTCCCCACAATTGTGTGAAGTTTGATCAAAATTGGTCCACTTTTTCATATAGCCACCATGCAAACTTTGACCCTGTGCTCTCTTTTTCAGTGAGACACGAATAACTTTGGCATTGAATGACCTTTAAATTGTTGATTCATGGTAAATGTGAACACCTAAGTAAGATAGCATAATTACGAATAGGTTACTTTATTATACCATTAACACTACTGGGTGAGCCTGTTACTCTCATTTAGCTTTCACTGTGCTCAAAGTTTTATTTGCTGTACATACGTTAAAAAAAGACCAAGGGTGTAAACCAAAATATCGACTCTCTTTCTTGCTTGTATTAAAATACTGTTCTGTAAATTTGTGTACCACATAGTACTCTACAGAAAAGTAAAGGTAGATTATTTTTGCAATATTTCTCTTTCAGAGTTTCTTTTTTTATAAGCCTTTAAAGGACTATAAGACACACTAGATCTTATTCTCTTCATGTGATCTTTCAAATGATTCCATTTAATATATGTTGTACGAAATAAAAATGCACATACAAAATATATAACAAACAAAAACTTTTTTTCCGAATTTTAATCTTCTTTTAATCTTATAATGCAGCTGTTTTGACAGACAACGCCATATAGATAGACTTATCGATTGGAATGAATCTAACCCCATTATGAAAAAACAAAATGATTGAGCAGAAATCCAATTAATTCAAAAAATTTATATTAAAATGCGATATTGTGAATTTCTTGTTCGCACGGTTTTGTGAAACCAAGTCTAAAGGGAACTGCAAAAATGAGTTTGTTATTTACATAGTTCCAATAAAAATAAACTAAGATTAGAGTTCATAGAAACTTGTCCTTTTTTGAAGGATAATTGATGATTTTAATTTGTAAGAAAATTTTGGTGCTGGGGTATAACTCATTTAGCTCATTCGATCAACGGCTATCGGAAGGTTGGATCATCACTCGGGTATGCAGATATCAGTTTACGATCTTACTCTTATCGATGTTAAGTTCATGCGATTAATACTAGTTACATAAAATACAAAATTTAATTCGTTAAAAAGAGATTACTGTCACTCCAATAAATTAGAAAATCTATATTATTCGACTATAAACTGCAGGTCCCTGTTTTTTCCAAATCCCCACCTTGAGGTGACTAAGACTAGAATAAGCTTCATAAGCGAAAAATTATTAAAAAGTAATATTGTAATGCAAGCTTATTATACCCTGTACCGTATGGTACAAAGGGTATATTAAGTTTGTGCAAGCCGAAAATGTATGTAACATATAGAAGGAGACGTCGGAGACACCCCAAAGTTACCTAAAATATAATCAGGGTGAATAGAGAAGTCGATATACCCATGTCCGTCTGTCCGTCCGTCCGTCCGTCCGTCCGTCCGTCTGTCCGTTTGAACGCCTAGATCTCAGAGACGGTAAGAGCTAGAGTAACCAAACTTTCACATAAGATCTCATATTATTCCATAGGAGACAAGTTTATTTTATTTTTTTGATATCGGGGATAAATTATATAGCTCCCATATGGGTGTTTGAGACGACCTCGACAAAAAAAGAAGTTTGACATGGATAATTCGTTTATTCACGAAGATATCGTAACCAAATTTGGTATTCAAAAGTTTTTTATAGTTCCCAAGCACTGTACCAAATTTGAACAAATTCGGTTGACTATATCATATAGCTCCCATAGGGCCGATTTTCCGAAAAAACTATTTTTGAACAAAATTAGTTGTGTTTCGTTTGTTTGTTAAGATATTAGGATCAAATTTCACATTCGTGAGTATTTTATAGTTCCTAAGCACTGTACTAAATTTAATCCAAATCGGTTGACTAGATCATCACCAATCGGTCCAAAAACACGTTTATTATACAAAATTCGATGTGTTTCGTTTGTTTGTAACGATATTTAGACTAAATTCGGCACTTAGATCTTTTTTAAGGTATTTAAAAACTGTGTCAAATTTTATTGAAATCGGTTGACTATATTATATAGCTCCCTTAGGAACTATCGGTTAAAAAAAAATGTTTTGCTTAAAAATTCTTCTGCTTTTGGTTTTTTGTTAAGGAAGCGGATTTTATTGCATGCTAGTGGTACAGGGTATCCCAAAGTCGTCCGCGCGACTTTACGTACGCCATTTTTTCTTATGCCTTTAAAAAAAATAAATGCGTTTTATATTTTATATTCAAAATGTAATATTTATATTGATATTTATAACCCTTAGAATCATGGGATGATTGCCAATAATAAATATTCGAGAAAAGAAAAAAAATATGTATATTGATATTTAAAAAGGTGGCAACGCCAGCTAATATCGATCTGTTCTTCTAAAATAAGCTAATGGAAGCTAGTTGCTCATCCTGAATGCCAGTCTCAAACTTACTTAAAGTTAGGTGAGTTTAAAGTGTCATCTATATATAGGAAGCTATAGAGGAAGAGTTTCGAGTAACCCACTTGCACTGCAGTATTTGGCAAACACCAAAACAAAGTTAATATGTACGCCGCAATGTCATAACAATGGCAACATTGTTTAGCCGCAGTTCATTTGTTTGTACTCCACAGGGCGGATATTTTAATATGCTCAATTCCCTGGTTCTGTGCAACGTCCTGGCAGGCTAACCAGAGAAAAAAAAAAACAGTACACTTAATTCAATTTAAATTACACTTTTATATTTCCGGTGCAATGTTGTAGCAGTCTTCTGGTGGCTCGACCTACCAGCATATCCATTAGTATTTGAAGCATATGGTTCAATTTCCCTTAAATCATTTTCCACACAAACACACATACACACACACTCACGCAGACAGGCAGGAACTCATTTCCTAGGCATTTGGTGACCACCACAAGTGGTTTCTCATATTGAAATTAATTTAGTGCACCTGTTTGATTTTTCCTGTCGTGCTGTGGCCAAACGCCTCAAGCCTCAAGCAACATGCGGCACTTTTTGTTTGCCTTATCGGCGTTACTGTGCCCGAAATTCACCCCCCCTCGCTCTCCTCAGCGGATTCCGCCCTCGGGTATATTATTTGGTAAATATCGTTAACTTACCATTGCTACTCTACACGCAATCAAATTCTACTTAGTCACTTAGTCGACGCACTGCGACTCCAAAGCTTGGCAGCCGAATAGGGTTAGACACTAGACGTGGGTCTTGACTGTCTTTCTAACAAATATTTGCGAGTGTGCATTAAAAGTGCTTAATAGCGGTTGTGAGCATGTTTACAAACACAGAGACAAATATTAATGCCAAATTACGTTCAAGTGTTGGACAACGCTTGCATTTGACTTGAGCATTGTTCACACTGTTTGAAATCTTTTACGAGAATGATTAACTACCAAAGCAGTTTGAAAAACGAATGAACCCAATAAGCCTTTTTCAAGCCTCTTTTCAAAAGTACAGCTCAGGGAAATCAAAGATTTTCGCTATTTGAAAAATTCGGCTCAGTACATGGCGCGAAAAATTAAGTGGAATGCGTGGTCTAGAAGTATTCTTGATTTTGCATATAGAACTGGGTTTATTCAAAAACCGACGTGCTGTCTATCCCCTATAGCCTCATTGAAGCCCGAGATTTTTAGAATTTATTTTAATATTTTAAATTTACTAGTTTAGTTTGCTTCGGGTTGTATCTCGACCAGAGTGCTCGGGAGATGTAACAGCTGGACACGGTGTCTCTTAGTCTTCATGATCTCCATCTAGCAGAGGTCTCACTATATCCATGACAAATGAGGCCATAGGTAGCGCTTATCCTATCCTAGCGGACTTGGCCGCCCTCTCGTTTCTAGATCGCTTGGAGTGCGCAGGCATCCAGCAGCGGGTGATTCAGTGGTGCTGGATGTAGTGTAGCGTCGCGACGGTGTTACGAATAACGTAAATTTTTAGATTCTGCGATGACCGACCCATGGTAGCAGCTCGGCTGACGACAAAATTAGATCGCGAATATCTTGGCCTGAAACACACTGTAGAAATTTTGAAGACGGAATTAAAGCCGTGTTGCAAGCTCTTTCGAGCTTTCGTTTTTAGCGTCCAATCTTCTCTCCTAGGAAAGACAGTAGCAAACTTCTCATTTCTGAGCTGCAGAGCAGCAGTCACTGTCACCGGGCTCAGCGGTTATGCCTATCGTGGGTAAGACACTGCTGTGGCCCGAGGTTTACGGCTCCAGAAGATTCAGTGCCCGTAGTCTTTCTGCGCTTCTGGCTGCCTCAAACTTCAGGAAGGTGCCCACTGGTCCCAGATTCAGAATGACACTCTTAGACGCTCTGAAGGTTGTTACCATATTTAAGGTCTATTTGATATTTGGAGCAGACCGGAGAAAACGAATTTTGCAAATATATAATAATAATAATAACACTGATTAGATTATAGGCATATAATTCTTCTTTCTTTCTTTTACCAAAAATTTTCATATGGAACCATAGGAAAAGAGGACATCAAAATATCCCAAATTATCTGCTTATCCATATGCAGGCTTAGTTTGTCGAATTAAGTATGTTAATATTTAATCGGTTGTCTAAACTGGAAAAAAAAACTGTAGACAGAAATTGATAACTTAAGAATGATTAGAATGATTTTAAGAAGTACGCTAATTGTAGGTAGTATCTCATATAGAAATTTTAAATTTGACAAGGTTAAGAAGAGTTTTACAAATAAAGTGAACGCTTCGTATTACAATAGTTGTTTTAAAGCTGAGATTGAGAATAATTTTTTTTTTATTTAGGAAAAATTGAGAAGGAAAGATTTTTATAAATGCTTTTGTGAAGAAAACTACATTTGAGCAAATTTTAACTTAAATTAAGATCGATTACTTTTTCTGAGTGTACAAGTATTTTAATACCTCTGCATAGGTTTTTTTCAACTATCGATATCATATTGAAACTTATTTATGTTTATATATTAATTACCCTAAAAGTGCAACAAATTTTCTGAAAATCCCTTCTTCTGCAACACAAAAAACTTTTTTAGTGTTGGTTACAAAAGTAAAATGTTTCGAGGTTTCAAAAAATAAGAAATATATTTGTAAAATTCCTGTACCGGAAATATTTAAAAATGCATTGAGTCGAATAATGGGAGCCCTGACTTAGTATTTAAATGTAGTCTTGGTTCATTGGTTATGTTTTCAGGTGAAAAAAATTGAATAAAAGAATTTGTAATACTTAAGTATTAAAGTTAATACTTTTTTTTTGGGATCGAAAATTATCAGATGCTCTTTCAGATTGGTTTGGGAAATTAAATGTTTTTGAACAAATCAATAAAGGGTTGCATATTCTTATTGCAAAATAGCTCGATAAAGAAGTTTTTTCCGTGTGAATAATCCGCTTAAATTTCCTCATTGCTGATCGAGTCTGTCGTAGACTATATCTCAAACCTTAAACTAACCCACACATATACATATTTATAATTATTTCTATACGCTATATACCCTGACCTGATGAAATGTGTAACAAAATTAAATGTTGCGTATAAGAAAAAGAAAAATTACGACGGCAAAAAAGAAAAAAACAAATTATGATTATATATTAATGGATTGCTTTTATTTAATGGTATGTTGACTGTAGTTGTTAGTTTTGTTATGTTGTTGTGGTCCGGCGAAAGTTCAGAAAAATTGCTGTGCAGAAAGCTTTGTGTCATTCAGTGACAATTTTCTACCATTTTCTCGAAGGCCCCCACCATTCATTCATTTATTTATTTAGTTTCCTTTTCTTCATCAATTATTTAGGATGTCTGTGTGCCGGGCGTTTGTCTTTTTATTGCGACAACCAAATGCACAGACAACGACAACAATGTCGAGCTGTCGTCCTTCTCCAAGCGAATCTCTGACGCTTCAGTAGCGGGAGTACAAATAGCAGCAGGCCAATGCAGGCTACGGGGTGTATGACACATCAATATACTATACAATATGGCGCAGGGGTACAGCTGCCAATCAGTCTGGTCATCACTCATACGCCCCGTGATTGCGCGAGTTTCAGTGTGACCGCAAACTAAATAGCCTTACAATTACATGACAGTAAGGGTAAATTGCACTTTCGCCAACTGTTTAGAGAGATCATGCATTTTTTAAGTGCATGTAAGAGGACTAAAGATTAAGACTTTGGAGTTTCTTACAAGCATAAGACCAACTTTGATTGAAGCAAATTGAAAACAAAAATAAGCAGGCTATCAGACTTGGTGGGAAAGAATTTTGTAATTGTATTTGTTTGGGGACTAAAGTGTAACTATTAACCCTAGGAAAAGTTTTTATAACCGCCAAGTTTTTTTTATCGATACTTTAATAATTGCAACCGTTTTCATGGGAAACGGTTTTTGTTAGAAGCCAGACAGTTGAATTTACAATACAAAAGTTAAATCAAGCATGCAAAATAAAATTTTAACATTATATCACAAAAAGAGCCAATAGATTACTGTTGACTAAGCGAGTAACTCATATGTAAGGAAGTTCTGGAGCTGGGGTATAACTCAGCCTATACCAGGGCCAACTTACAATTAATTTATAAGTTTGCTGAGACACTGGGCAGTGTAGGGGGCTTAGAAACCGCCCTCGCCATACCTGCATACATACATACATACCTTCTAACCACTCATATGCCCGTTACAATGTGACTTTGGTCTGTGCCGCGCTGTGGCTGGCGCGCTCTCATCACGTTTTACCGACAGCAAGATCGTAGCGGATTACGTCGCTGAGCGAGGCTCTCACGACCGTATCCGTACTCTAGGTGGGGGAGTTGTGGTTACGGGCGAGGCCTGCGCGTACCTACAATGTGTTCGCCACAAACTGTACCACTTGCGCGAGGCCCTTTTGGGCTGCGTATGGGCACGAACACAGAAAGGAGAGGGGAGGATAGCTAAGGTACCAACACACTTACGTATACAGCTGCGCTCATCTCACATGCGAGACCGAATATTTAACATTAATAAAAGCACTTGTTCGTTCCACGTTATAATCTTTATTTCATGTTTCGTTTCTCACTATATATTTTTTTAAACTATTTTTGTCTGACTCTTTACTGTTTCCCCGCAACTGAATGACTTAACCTTCTTTTACTTTACCCTAACCTCTCTTGTTTGTCTTCCCTATTGTAAGTCTCTTGTCTTGTACTTCTGCACGTCCGAGCGCGTGGCCTTCTCAAAACTATCTCCTCGTTTCTTAACGCCCACGCCGGCTCATACCGCAGCCTACCGACATCCGTCTATCGTCTTGCCTATAGCCAGCTATCGGCAGCCTGGGTTGGCAGCCCGGCGTGGCGATCCTTTTATCGATGTTTAACCTTGTTTTTCACAACACTTAATTTAACTTAATACTAAAGTTATAACTACAAACCAAAAAGTACTAGATTTAACTTACATCTAAGAAATTATTTATTATTATTTATTTTTAATGTGACGGGGCTAATAGCCTCGTTACACATAATATAATTAGGACTGTTCAAGGATGCCCAAAGTGGCAAATCAAGATGACTTAAGACAGGAGATTGAATATATCCTTCGAAAAAGAGGAAATGATAGAGGGCAATATAGTTAGAGCATAAGACACGGAAAGGATCGTGTGAACCATATTTAGATCTACAAAATTGTGTGGCTAAGAGCCGAAAATTATGAGTTACTCTGAATGGTATGACAAAATAAAATTTAATTAACAAACAAACTAACAGATGGCCTACCCTATACTTTCCGATAAACTCTTATATGGACGAACATCTCTGTATATTTGAGGATTGTATTGGAGATAACATTTACCCTTGACATCTCTCACAAAGTTAATATGTTACGTTATAACTAATGCATTTTTTTAACCGAATTGATCAGCAATCTATGCAAAAAGTTTTATAACTATGCTAAGTACATAAAATACAGCAAGCTTTTCCAACATGGGAACTTTGCCAGATATCGGATAATGCGCATTGGATTAGTTTTTTTTTTTAATTGGTCTTATGGTCGATGGTAATAATTCGTTACCAAATTATTGTCTGCCGCATATTATGTTATGTGCTATGATTTCCATTTGGACCCAACCCCAAAGACTCCAGCTCCATTAGGCTATAGCCCTCCTTTAAAAACTTTAACTTACTGGCAAGGGGAGCCAAAAACAATTTTTATTTTAGGTGCAATTCATACTCTTTGATATTTGTTAAAGATATAGAAGTTCTATACCGAATTAGATATCCTTGCTATGTGAGACCTCAAGCTGGGCAATTGATTCCCATTTTTTTTTTTAAATAATACCAACTATAGGATGTTTCAGTTTTTGAACTAGTTCCAAACCACAATCAAATCTGAAACAACCATAAATACACAAAAATTTAAAAGAAAAGTGTAAATAAATATTTGACGACCCTAGTTCCAGTGCATCAATTCGGTTTTCGTCCAAAACATGGCACGCCTGAGCAAACTCACAGAGTGGTGCAACACATCTTAGACTCCTTCGAAAATCGTCGCTACTGCATTGCAGCATTTTTGAGCTTATTTCGTCTTCCTCCAGCGTTCAAAAGGCTGCTGATACCTTGCAGAACCAATTGGACATTATAGCAACTTGGGCGAAACGCTGGAACATCCAGCTTAATGGTGACAAATCTTCCAGCGTTTTATTTTCGATAAAGAAAGACCCAAGTCCTGCGCTTACTTTAAATGGAGAGTTAATTCCAATTAAAACATCGCACCCGTATCTCGGAATTCACCTCGACAAAAAATTGTAATAACAGCAAGATGTAAAGCCAAACTTGGCAAAATGGAGTGGCTACTTGGTAGAAATAGCAAGCTATCTTTGGAAAATAAAAGTATTCTATGTAGGAGTTTAATAATACCAACTTGGTATTATGGCATTCACATCAGGGGAACAGCTGTCAAGTTAAATATTAAAAAAATTCAAATTTTACAAAACAAAACTTTGCGCAAAATTGCCGATGCCCCGTGGTATATTCGAAATCGAAACGTTCACAAGGATCTAGGCATTCCCTATGTGGGTGATGTGTTGAATAAACTTAGCGACCGTTATATTGATCGCTTAAGGAACCATCCAAATTTGCTGGCATGTGCCCTGGCCGGTCATAGACCAAGAAGACGCCTAAAAAGAATTCACCCAAATGACCATAAAATGTGTTTAAACAGCTTAATATTCCAAAGCCGGCTTCTAGAAATTACAGACTAATAGATTTAAAATAGCGCCCAAGAGTTCATGTGTCAGAAATACCTGTTATATAGTTCGTTTTCTGAATTCCAACAATTAGTAGTAATGTTTTTATTGCACTCGTAACTTTAGGTAGTTTCTGAAGTTTTTTAGCAATGTACTTAGACACCAAAGTCTACACAGCAGCTTTAACACATATATCATGAGCAGGGAGAAATGGAGTCATTCCACCTCTCTCTATCTAGAAGAATATTAAGGACCCTTGGGTCTCCATTTTTTTCCGGCCTTACAGACCTCTCCAATTTCTAGATCGGGATATAACTAGATTCATTGAACTTTCAGGCAGGTTCAGCAACAATATACTTACCAACTGTAATAGTTGTGCCTGTTCTTCTTTAGAGCTGACCGTGTGCTGTCCACGAATGGCATCACAAAGGGCCTCCTTGTTCCTAAGTGCGTCTGGGCTGTTCCAAGACAGGCAACAATTTAAAACTAACCTAATCAAAGTGTTCTCAAATGTTGCTTACGATGGGCTTAGATCTAATCGATTGTCACCACCGGAACCTACTTTCCCCCCTAAAGCCCTGCCTACATCCTGCACAATCGTACTACCGCATTAGATTCATAACCGACTAGCAGATGGCCCACCACCAGTCAGTTTATTAACTAAATTTATATTTATGTTCAACTGGCTATGAGCTTGATGGGACCAACCAGAGGGAACTGTTAACACAACAGTGCCCCAAATACTGGCTGTCTGTTCGTCCAAATCAACCTTAATGCAAATGAACAACCCTTTCTACCATATCACTTAGCAGGTTAAACTGCTTAAAATGCACATCAACGCTGTGCTTGACCCAACCGTCAGAAAACCCTCCGAAAAAGCTACCATATGTAAAAATCTAATGCATGAAGGACCAACTCCCAACTCGCAACAACTTTGCAATTATCAGTTACAAATACGAAATGGTCTTGATAGGAGGGGAAAGTGTTGGTAGGTATGGGGTAGACGGGTAGTGCCAAGCATTAGTCCTGGACGTCAAAACAACCCAAGTTAGCAGCTTGTCATTGTTTCAAATCGTACAGCTTAAATATGTTTTTTCAACATTTTTCAATAAGATTGTTATTTACTTACACAGAAGTGAGCATCAAATTGATCGTATTAATGGCCATAACTAGTTTATCCCGCCCATCTGATCAATTCAGTGGGATTATTCGCAGATTTCCATTACGCTGCCAAGCAGCAGGGGTTGCATTTGCCATTTGCCAGGAGCAGGGTAAGCACTACCTACCTAACGTAACATTAATGCTATTTCAATAGACTCGGACCGAGCCAAAAGTAAAACACACTTTTTCGATTTACACAAGGTTGTTGTTGTAGTTGTTCTTGTTGTTGTTTGATCCGCTCAGGCTTTTTTTTTTATGTGGACTATACGTACAATTTGTTTTAACTTCAGCCGAGAGGGTGGGGCACACACGGCTGGTTTCGGTTCGGTCTGGGTACGCTGAGCTGAGCTGGTGCACAACTCCCACAGGAATTCCCAGGCAATATAACTGAAAGCAAAAATGAAGATAACAGTCAGCACGGCAAGTGCAAATCCACCCGTCCATTTAACAACTTGCCGCTGCCTCTTACCTCTTACCACTTGCCACCTGTCCCTGCTGCTGCTTTTGCTAACCAACTAACTGCCTTTATGCCATGCTTTTGTGGGTCGTTGGAAAGCCCATACCTCGAGGTTATGCCCATGCCCTCCTCAACCGAGCCTTAGCCGTAGCCAGGTCCTGGGCCTTTAGCTCGTCCATAGCTTTTGTCTCTGTTTGATGCTTGTAAAGACCACTTTACCCGCTATAATAAAAATAAATCATAATATTTTGCGTCCCTTGCCGCGTGCCATGTGCCAATGTGCACAGTGGTGCAAGCATTATATGCACTTGGTGAAAAGTCATTTTTTGTGAACTTTGGGCCATTCCTATTTAGCATTATATTATAGAAATATAGAGTATAGAAGAGTATTCAGTAATTTTACAACAGCAAATTTCTTTACCGAAATTAAAAAAATCTAGTTCTCAAATTTGAAGCTCTTAAGTAGAGTGAGTATAGCTATTTTATCAAAGCTTAAGTCACGGTTTTTAATTTAATATTTAAAAAAATTTAAACCTACCCTACTTCTGGCAACAAAATACTTTCTTTCAGAACCAAAATTTTTAAATTAGTTAACCTTTACAAAACAGCTTTGGCGTCAGTTTGATTCGACAATTAATATTAGTTGCACCATGCTTACAATGGATACTCAATATAAAATCTATTTGGGATTTTCCGTTAATATAAAAAAGTAATATTTTTCGATTTGTGCTAAATTTGAAGCATAAATAAAATAAAATAAAATAAGGAGGCTAAATACGTCTTTTTTAATGAGGAAAACTTTTTTTATATTAAAGTGTATTTGAACAAAATTCGCTATTTTATTGTCGCTATTTTATTGTGTAAATAAGGATGCCCTTTGCCTTCTTTATGAATCATGTAAATACTTTTAACCAAAATTAGGAAAAAACAACCCGTATATGTATTTCATCTGGTCTTATTTATTTATGGTCTCTGGTCAGGTGAATCGGGAGGTTTTCCTGGTTTGGGAAAATATACTTTTTTCTGTTTGGCTTTTTAATTAATTCAAGAGTGTACTGGCGTTCAAATTGTTGATTTTAAGATTATATAATTAAAGTCTTCATACATATTGTCTTTATATAAAGATATATCAAATCAGCTTTAGTTATCATCCTTTTCATTGTTTTTTAGTTTTTTTCGTATTTCACCAATAAATTGAAAATCTCTTAACCCTCTAAGTTCTCTATTATTATATTTAGTTCTTGTATAATATATAACAAAATCGTAAAAAAAAATTAAATTTGAAACTTGGCTATAAAACATATTTTTGGCGAAAATAGTTCCATTCAAAATGGCCTATAATTTGTTTTCGGTACACAATTCAATTTATAAACAATTGTGAAATAACCACGATTAGCAAAGTATTTTTATACCCTGTACCGTATGGTACTAAGGGTATATTAAGTTTGTGCAAGCCGAAAATGTATGTAACATATAGAAGGAGACGTCGGAGACACCCCAAAGTTACCTAATATATGATCAGGGTGAATAGAGAAGTCGATATACCCATGTCCGTCTGTCCGTCCGTGTGAACGCCTAGATCTCAGAGATGGTAAGAGCTAGAGTTACCAAACTTTCACATTAGATCCCATATTATTCCATAGGAGGCAAGTTTATTTTATTTTTTTGATATCGGGTATAAATTATATAGCTCCCATGGGGGTGTTTGAGACGACCTCGACAAAAAAAAAGCGTTTTAGATGAATAATTTGTTTGTTTATGAAGATATCGTAACGAAATTTGGTATTCGAAAGTTTTTTATAGTTCCCAATCACTGTACCAAATTTGATCGAAATCGGTTGACTATATCATATAGCTCCCATAGGACCGATCGGCCAAAATAACTTTTTTAAAGAAAAATTCGCTATATTTCGTTGTTTAATAAAGATATCCTAACCAGATTTGGCGTTTGGAAATTTTTTAGACCATTTAAGCAATGTGCCAAATTTGAACAAAATCGGTTGACTATATCATATAGCTCCCATAGGTCCGATCTTCCAAAAAATCGATTTTTTAACAAAATTTGCTGTGTTTCGTTTGTTTGTTAAGATATTGGGACCAAATTTGACATTCGTGAGTGTTTTATAGTTCCTAAGCACTGTACCAAATTTAATCCAAATCGTTTGACTAGATCATATAGCTCCCATAGGACCAATCGGTCCAAAAACACGTTTTTTATACAAAATTCGATGTGTTTTGTTTGTTTGTAAAGATATTTGAAATAAATTTGGCATTCATATCTGTTTTAAGGTATTTAAGCACTGTGTCAAATTTTATTGAAATCGGCTGACTATATCATATAGCTCCCATAGGAACGATCGGTCAAAAAAAAATGTTTGCTTAAAAATTCTTCTGCATTTGGTTTTTTGTGAAGAAATCGGACTTTATTACAAGCTAGTGGTACAGGGTATCCTAAAGTCGTCCGCGCCCGACTTTACGTCCGCCATTTTTTAATAAAGATATCGTAACCAGATTTGGCGTTTGGAAATTTTTTAGACCACTTAAGCAATGTGCCAAATTTGATCGAAATCGGTTGACTATATCATATAGTTCCCATAGGGACGATCTTCCAAAAAATCGATTTTTGTTCAAAATTTGTTGTGTTTCGTTTGTTTGTTAAGATATTGGGACCAAATTTGGTATTCGTAAGTTTTTTATAGTTCCTAAGCACTGTACGAAATTTAATCCAAATCGGTTGACTAGATCATATAGCTTCCATAGGACCAATCGGTCCAAAAACTCGTTTTTTATACAAAATTCAATGTGTTTCGTTTGTTTGTAAAGATATTTGAACTAAATTCGGCATTCAGATCTTTTTTAAGGTATTTAAGAACTGTATCAAATTTTATTGAAATCGGTTGACTATATCATATAGCTCGGTCAAAAAAAAAATTGTTGCTTAAAAATTCTTCTGTTTTTGGTTTTTTGTAAAGAAATCGGACTTTATTACAAGCTAGTGGTACAGGGTATCCTAAAGTCGTCCGCGCCCGACTTTACGTCCGCCATTTTTTGATATTCGAATTTGAGATAGACTATACTTACGATTGCATTCGAATTGAAGCAATTCCCAAATTTACACTTTCACAAATTACGAAATAATTCACGGGATTCTCTTAATTTAAGCATTTGGTAATATATGATTTTTTTATATCCTGTTAGGTGCAAGTGCGAACAAAGTAAATGGGTGCATTTAGACTTCAAATTGGTTGAAAACATATTACATATTGCTTGGGATCATGGAAAATTTTTGCGGAAAGAGAACTTCCTCAAGTTTGAACTTTGATTTGAGGATTGCCGTGTCGTATTGAATATGGGTGTAATGAATAATATGGGCCTTCCATACTATGGTTTTGATTGGCTCTTACTTCGAAATATAGTTAGTTGCAAATTTGACAGCAGCAAGCCAGATAGCTTCGAAAAATTAAAAAGTTCAGTCGTATAGTTGATTACCCTTTTTTTCGAATTCATCGGGCCCACTTTTTCATTTTGAGCAATAAAGCTTAAGAGATTCAAACCTTTACTCCTTGCTGTCATTTTGATTTCTTATAACTTTCAAGCTTTTCCGGCTGGACGGAGATAAGTCCAACTAATCAAAAATTATAGAATTACAGCCATTCTTTAGTTACAAATGGTACTGGAATTTATTTTATATACATACCAGGTGGCTCTGCACCCTGCGTGATTCGCACGATAACCCCAGTACGGTCTTCTTTGATCAATTCAAATCATACAACCTATTACATTTGCCGTACATTTATTTATTTCCATAATGTTCTAGCATGAATGCTATACTTGGTCCAGCTCGACTTCTGAATACCCTGTAACATTACTCGACTTTATTTTCTATCTATGTATATATGTAGATTATAATTAAAATCGTTTAGAACCATTTCTTTAAACTCATATATACCTTGTATTATTTATACAACGTTTGCTTAAAGCTGACACTTAAACTTTTACTAGCAAACAATTTTTGATTGCATTAATTTTCCAAAAACTTTGTACCACTGTGCGCACACGTCAACGTTTACCTTGTTTGCCGGTACTCAATGTTGTTGCTGTTGTTGTTGTTGCTGCTGCTGCTGCTGCTGCTGCTTCAGTGTTGTCGTCGTCTATGTTGTAAGGTTGTAACCCCGGATAATGTACTTAATGCATCTACATATTAATGTCGCCAGCCGAAAAAAAAGAGTCCTGTGCAACCCCCGCAGCCGCGAACAAGTCGCTTGCGGCTCCTGCGTCGCGTCGGCAGCACGACCACGGAAATCGTATCCAGCTAGATATTTTCTATTATTGGTGTGTAGACTACTCCATTGTAGTCCCCTGTGTTCCCGGTGCGCTTGTCCTTGCTAGTTTGGTGCAGCGGCTTGTTGTGCTTTTTGCTTTTTTGCTATTCGCTTATTGCCTTTTGTTGCTTTTATTGCACAGACTTTTGCCGTAAAGCGAGCGAACGAACGCACCACAAGGACGACGAGGGTCGAGAGCCGTGTGATTGCCGTGTGTGTGTGTGTGTGTGTGGGTGTGTGTGTGGGTGTGTGTGTAGTGCCCTGCCCTTTATCCGGTCGCTACACTTGTTCAACGCCGCATGCATTGCGTTCCGTGAGTTGAGTTGAGCGACGGCCCGGTTCCCGGTTATATTGATATGTCTCCCAGTAGAATAAGAAAAACAGCCGGTAGCTCAGTTAAGCTGGGACCGCAATGTGTAAAAAATTACGAGTTACATTGAATAAACGACGAGTGAAGTGCATGCGGAGAGGCAGGTGGTTGGATTGCTCTGTGGTATGGGTTGAGGGTTATGGTTGAGGGGTGATGGTGTTGCTGTTAGCTGTGTTTTTTTTTTTTGTGTTGTTTCTCTTCTTATTTTTGGAAAAGTTTTCTTGCCTTACCGGTAAGGCAGCGACGAGGAAGCATGATGAGCCAGCAACAATATGTTAACCCTGAAACTTATTAGTCTCTCTCCAAGTGAGAGTGTGTGAGTCTGTGTGGGTGTGTGCGTGAGCACTAAAATATTGTTGCTGCTGTTGCTTACGTTGTTTTATGGGTTGCGTGTCGGTGCATACACCGAAAGAAATTAGATGAAACCTCGTGACCTTTGAAAAAAAAAACGAACGTACTGTTGTACCAAGCCTCTTCTGTTTATACTGCATTATTTCAAATCCAAAAGGTTCTTAAAAAAAAATAAAAACATTTTGTTTGTTTTTTTATCGAAACATAATGACGAAAAAAGTTTTTTTTTCAAATATTTTGATTAGTTTCTTCTCAGCATTTTATACTGCGATGTGTTTGAAGGACATTCAACACATGGTAACACATTTATAATATTTTCTCTACTTATTATCTCTACCCCAAACCAGTGTAACATGATAATAATACTTAATACGAGCATTTCTTATATAAATTTTGTGAGAAAAACATACAAGCTAAAGTGTGTTTTTTAGAGTTGCACAAGTTTAAATAATAATGAAACGTGCTTTATTGAATAGAAAATTGTATGATTGTTAAATATGATTTCGGCCATGTGACTATCAATTAGTTTGACAAACTTATTTATTACAAAAATTATTTTGATAACAACTACTAATAACTAATAATAATACTACTAACTGATACTAATTTGATCAAAAAGCTCCCGGAATCATCACCGTGTGGCGCTCTCAGTCATTCAATTTGATATTTTTTTCTTAAACTTGCCATTGACATTCTACAAAATTTTCAACATGAAAAAAAGGGGCCCCGTATTGAGAACATCTGCTATTGTTAATGTTTTCGATTTTTTACGATTTTGAAAATGGAATTAAATTTGCAACAACGAGTTAGTATTAAATTTTGCGTTCAAATGGTGGGTCAACATTGAAAATGTTACAAAAGTATTTCGGCAACGATACTTTGAAGAAAACAGTGATAAACGAACGGTTCAGAAGTGGCCATGAGTCCTTCAATGATGGTGAATGATTGGCAGTCCATCGACATCGAAAACCGACGATCAAAGAATGGATGAGAGTTAGCAAAGGAGTTGCGCATTGCTTTACGATCCGTTCAAAATATTTTGGGCTTCAGACATCTCGCTGCAAAACGGACTGCGCAAATGATATGGTTGTAAAATCTGAATTAACACCATCCTTTTGTGTTTTATCCTAATCGGCCGACTTAAAAATCCGCTCCATGGAACGCATTACAACATTCGAGATGAAGTCATGGAAAAATGGAAGATGGCTCTAAAGGTCATACCGCAAACCGATTATAAAAGATTGCTTACGTTAAAGTCGGGCGCAGACGACTTTGGGACTTGGTTGCGATATCTTCATAAACAAACACAATATACCGATATTAATACAAAAAAAGATTTTTTGGCTGATGGGTCCTATGAGAGCTATATCATATAGTCAACCGATTTTGATAAAACTTGGTAAAGTGCTTGGGAACTATAAAAAACTTCCGATTGCCAAAGTGGTTACGATATCTTCAAAAACAACGAATTATCCATCGTACCTTTGGTTTTTTTTTCGAGGTCCACTAAAGCATCCCTATGGGAGCTATATAACCCCGATATCAAAAAAGTAAAATAAACTTGTCTTCTATGGAATAATAAAGCATATAATGTGAAACTGTATCCCTTACCATCTCTGAGATCTAGGTAGACAGACGGAATTTAGGTAGCTTTAGGGGCTCTCCGACGACTCCTTCTGTATATTACATACACTTTCGGCTTGCACAAACTAATATACCATTTGTATCATACGGTACAGGGTATAAAAGTGTTTCGAGGACTAAATCAATCGCTGGCATACATAATTACTTTATTCCTTTGTCTTTTAAAAAAATGTGCAATAACAGATATTCAGGCATGTTCTAGATTTCGATTCAGACAAAAAGTGTCGGAATCGAAATGAAAGGTGTTCTAGATTTCGATTCCGACAAGAGTTTACTCGTTATGAAAAGTTTGGCTTGCAGCTGTCGAAATGAAAAGTATTTTGCTTTGTTTGCTTAAATAAACGCATTAATGCCACCAAAATTAATTTTGTATTATTTTTTAATGTTTTTAGAAAATTTAGATGTGCTCAATTCAACGAATCAAGGTTAATTTTCATTATATATTCTTATGACAAAAAATGTCTATTAAAATTGTGTATACATGCAAAACCAAAACGAGTGGAATGAAAGTAAGGTGTTCTAGATTTAGACAAAACAAAACTTCGAAATGTGTATTGTGTAGTCGTGTTGTCGTGCTGCACAAGTAAATTCGAAGATAATTTTATTAATGGATGGCTTAAAATATGTATATAAAATAAATTGTACAAAATTGGTAAATAAATAAAAAATGTTTGTCTGTCAGAAAGATGTTGGCAGAAAGAAAAATTAAATTAATAAAATGGATGTTCGAAAACTTGAGGTAACTCTACAAGTCAACTTATCGATGGGTGATCAGCTGATCAGCTGGCAATTTGCTTGAAATTTGGCGCACTTTTTAAACAAACAACAATGATCCGCTTTTTTTAGTTAATTGTAGTAATACATTTTTGAAGGAGCAAAAAGGAAGTGCTAAGCAAAACACAATACTAACGTTGTCAAATGTTGGCAAATTTGCAAGCACCAACGATGTCAACTACAGGAAATATGACTGTTAGAAAGAAATGTGCCTGTTTAAGCGATGATAATTAACCTCATGACCAATACAATTGTGAAATGCTTATGGAAAATAAACAAACAACAATTCAACAAAGCGGAATGTAGCAGAGAAGTAACTGAAGGTGGCTCTGAAACTGCTGCTTAAAATAATTTGCCGACTAAAATAAAATAAACACATAGAGTTGGCGAAAAATTGTATGTTATACTTATAAAACTAAAATGCAAACTACAAATTGCTTAAGTTTTTACTACGTGTTCATTTTTAAAAGACGGCTGCTGTATGATGCCGCTTCCATTTCAATTTAGCGCCATATAAACAAACATAAACAACACAGCTGCTCTGCACAGCTGGTCTAAATGAAAACGATTCGAAAACGATTCGAAGTGGATTCGAACTCGGTCGAAATCTAGAACACCATTTGTCGGAATGCACTCGTTATGACTTTTCAAAACGAGTCGAAATCTAGAACAGGCCTGATTACTTTAGCAATAATATTTATTAGAATTAAACATAATGTACCTATTTTAAATACCAGAGAAATTATTTTTATGCAACACATGAAATATGTTTGTGTATGTAAACTTTAAACATATTAAGTTCATTTTGGTAAAACTAGGAGTATCCAGCATTTGGTTTCAAAACGAATACGATCATAATATTTCGATTCATTTTCAGGAGCACGGCAGAATATTGTTGTTCTATTTATATGATAGTAGAAAATAATTTAACATATTTGGCTATACCTGGAAACTTATGATCCCCACTTGATGGCAAGTTGCACACATATCTCTAAACCGACTTCCGACTTATTTCGATTTGTAAAAGCTCATATCAATTTGTTTGTATAAAAATATAAGAATATCCCATTCATAACGTAAGCGAGCGATTACAATCGCTCTATATTTCTCTCGAAATTATTTCACCCAAACGCATATGGCTTGACTGAATTCCCACTTGCGCAAAAGTTATACCACAAAATTTCGTACAGTGTAGGTCTTGGGAATTCCCTTGAAACTAAGGCAACTGCTGCTGCGTCGCTGTCGCGTTTGGCATCGTAAGGTAAAAAGTAAAAGTAAGTAAAGTCTCATGCCCCGTCCCCGTCTACATCACTAGCTACGTGTGCGTCCCAGGTTGCTGCCACAACGTATGTCCCGAGTAGAAGTAGAAGGCTGCACACACATAACATATACTATTATACTATAAAAATAAAATAAAATCTATTACGTGGCAAACCACCCCACATTTATGTGGCAATTTGTTGTTTTTTGATTGTCTGCAGCAGGCGAGGCAGAGCAGACGCAGCCGCATTGGTAACCGCGTCGCAAAATAAAGTGTATCATTTTCCCATTTGCAACTGGGCTGACTGGAAGGAGCAGTGCAACAAGAGGACGACGACCCCTTTTTGACGCCCGTGTGTGCAGTCCGCACTTTGTCTCAATTCCCAATTGTCCTGTGAGCCGCCGTTGCCGCCCCTCAAGTTTCCTCAACAATTTATGAAGATTTGTGTGGTCCTGTCCGTGCGTCGTTTTGGGAGGGTCTGACGGTGTCGCTTGCAGGGGCAACGCACTTGTTTTGATTTGTTTGGAATAATAACAGATGCTTACCGTTCATATTATTCATTGTTAAAATTATTAACGCTTGACAATAAAAATTGTATTTGAACAGCTCTCGAACGCGCACAAACCGAACCAATACAAAAGGCACAAACCGAACCAAACCAGGCCAGAGCACAACATGGCCCAGGGCTGTGGTCGGGCTCGTATAAGGTGTGTTGTTTTTGCCCGTACAAATTGCAATTTGAGCAAATATTTATGTACATTGAAAATTACTCATTTGTGTAACACCAATTAATTTTAACAAACAACAACAACATGGACTACGGACACCCAACAACAATGCTTGCCATTTATAAAACTGGGAACATGAACATGACTATATCCATTATGGTTCTTGTCCTTCTGCTTATACAAACAAGCCAAAATGAGATCTTTTGTTTCCTAAAATAAACTAATTTTGTTTGATGGCTTTGGTTGCATTCTCTGCCTGTTGTTTTTGTTTGTTTATAGCCAAAGTTTTTCCCCAATTTCAAGCCACAAATTGAACCCGCACCTGGCTGATGCTGCCTACTACTCCTGTTCCTGCTCCAGCTCCAGTTCCTGCTCTCTCATATATAGTTACAACAAAGTACAAATGCATTTATATTTTCTTTTTTTTTCGTAACACTTGTTTGGATTGCAATTTTTCATCGTGCAGGTAACAAATTGCAACTAATTAGACAAACTAAGGGCGCTATCAAACACTTGAAAACACCCTCGAACTGGACGGCAACCAACCTGACAAGAAGTTTGCTGAACAAACGAGCCTTTAAGGTTTTCTTCATTTTGGCCAGATCTTATTTTGTTGCTTTGGCAGTTTTAGGAATTTTAGGAAAAAGCAAACGCACACTAAAATTTGATTCTTGGGAATTTTAAAAGATAAAAAAAAAATTTTAATTGAAAATCGGGGGGAATCAAATTATTTGCAGATGAAGGATATATCTTTTAAAATATTCTCGAACGTGACAATTATTGCTGCATAGTAAAAGGGCGTCTCGACGGGAAATAATAATATAATTCAAATCGATTGGAAACACCAATTTTTTGCTTATAAGTAAACAAATATTTTCATAATGGCCTAGTTTACAAAGTAGTCCAATGTAAAACTCCGAAATATAAATCTAAACTAATCTTAAGTTTTCTATCGGACAGACTCTTATATTTCTATGAAACGTGTCAAATTCAACAAAAAATTAATTTCAGCTGGTGTTCCGCAATGCTCCGTACTCGGTCCCATTTTGCATAATAGTTATGTTCATGACCAGATGCGGATCCAGGCAGCGGTCTAAGGCAGCGTTCTTCACTTCGAAATGAATATAAATATATCAGAATTCGCTAAAGACTGTTGGGTCACAACATTGTTCCCAAATTGCCAATAGGGCAATAACAAAACTGCATGAACTGCTTGAACTGCTTGGTGAGAGTAGCGGTGAAAGCACTCACACTCTCACCAACACTAGGTAAAGTATAGCGTCTTTAAGCTTGGCGCTATAATTATTGTTTGGTATTAGTGCGTAGGTTAATGGTATTAGTTTATAGGTGTAAGTGGAGAGTAGGTGATAGGGATAGTGTTAGGTACGGCGGACTCTTTCTTTATTATTAGAACAGTTATGCAGATAAGCAGAGCGCCGTTTAGGGTTTTTTTGGACGGAGTTCCATGATTCGGCGGCGATCGAGTTCCTATATAAGGCTGATCAACAGCCAAATCTGGACAGAACAATCATTGAAATAAGGACAGAACAGCCAGTGAGATAATAAACAGACAGTCAGTGAGAGTTCAAATGAAAAGAAAGTTAAAGTCAGTGCCGCAATTTAAAGGCGTTTTCGGGTAATACAAGTAAAACACACAGTCGCAAAGGACAGAAAATAAGAGATAATTAATAAGTAGCGCATCGGAAGTTTATACGTTTCGTGAACGAGCCACGCCAAGATCTCTGCTACCAGGATTTTATATCTGGGTGAGCGTATAGCCGAAAAAGGGCGTATTGACGTAGAATTTGTGAAATTACAAATTGTTAGTTTTTATACCCTGTACCGTATGGTACCAAGGGTATATTAAGTTTGTGCAAGCCGAAAATGTATGTAACATATGGAAGGAGACGTCGGAGACACCCCAAAGTTACCTAAAATATGATCAGGGTGAATAGAGAAGTCGATATACCCATGTCCGTCTGTCCGTCTGTCCGTCCGTCCGTCTGTCCGTCCAGGTGAACGCCTAGATCTCAGAGATGGTAAGAGCTAGAGTTACCAAACTTTCACATTAGATCCCATATTATTCCATAGGAGGCAAGTTTATTTTATTTTTTTGATATCGGGGATAAATTATATAGCTCCCTTGGGGATGTTTGAGACGACCTCGACAAAAAAAAGCGTTTTAGATGAATAATTCGTTTGTTTATGAAGATATCGTAACGAAATTTGGTATTCGAAAGTTTTTTATAGTTCCTAATCACTGTACCAAATTTGATCGAAATCGGTTGACTATATCATATAGCTCCCATAGGACCGATCGGACAAAATAACTTTTTTAAAGAAAAATTCGCTATACTTCGTTTTTTAACAAAGATATCCTAACCAGATTTGGCGTTTGGAAATTTTTTAAACCACTTAAGCAATGTGCCAAATTTTAACAAAATCGGTTAACTATATCATATAGCTCCCATAGGTCCGATCTTCCAAAAAATCGATTTTTTAACAAAATTTGTTGTGTTTCGTTTGTTTGTTAAGATATTGGGACCAAATTTGACATTCGTGAGTATTTTATAGTTCCTAAGTACTGTACTAAATTTAATACAAATCGGTTGACTAGATCATATAGCTCCCATAGGACCAATCGGTCCAAAAACACGTTTTTTATACAAAATTCGATGTGTTTTGTTTGTTTGTAAAGATATTTGAAATAAATTTGGCATTCATATCTTTTTTAAGGTATTTAAGCACTGTGTCAAATTTTATTGAAGTCGGTTGACTATATCATATAGCTCCCATAGGAACGATCGGTCAAAAAAAAATTTTTTGCTTAAAAATTCTTCTGTTTTTGGTTTTTTGTGAAGAAATCGGACTTTATTACAAGCTAGTGGTACAGTGTATCCTAAAGTCGTCCGCGCCCGACTTTACGTCCGCCATTTTTAAGTGTAACATTGTTTTCCACAAATATTTTTGCTAAAAATATTATTTTGTGTAAACTAGAGAGCGTGCGGGCTCGATTTAAGGGGATCTTACTATGTAATACCTCATTTCCGAGCGCTATATTCAAAAATTGATTACTAGAAAACTACAAATGATTTCGGGAAGCAGTTTTTTGTATTGTTACCATTCATTATTGAACTTCAAATATTTTTTTTGGTTTTACATAAAAATTACGTATGTGACCCCCTTAAGTGTATTGTGATGATTGACCGCAAAAAGGCGGATAATATAATTTTAAAACTCAAAGTAAATTGTGTATTATTTAAAATATCGAAAGTTTCAGCAAAATATTGTTGTTCTGGACAAACTAAAAGTCGTTACACTGTCAACCCATTTTTCCAACTTTTAAGAGATCCGAAGCCAAAATCCCCCGTGGCCGCTCATGGTATTCACATTTTTGAATGACGATATTGCCTTATACTGCTTAAATGAAGCTTAGTAACGCTTATTTTAAACTTAAATCTGCTATAAGTTTCTTATCCGATTATATTTATCGGTGAAAAATAAAAGCTTAAGTCATGTCATATATGTTACGAAAACACAAAAACATAATCTCAAAAACAGAGCTTTAATAAATAAAATACAACGAATATAAAATTGGGGGTGTACTTCGAAAAAAAACTTCTTTGCTCAGATCGCATTAGCAATACTATTGTTTAAATTAACAAAGCTATATTCATGCTGTACCTTTTATAAATCATAAATCTAAGCTCTTATTTATTTCCTGGAACTTCTATCTTCGTATAAATTATAATAATCAGGCCTGTGCTAGATTTCGACTCGTTTTGAAAAGTCATAACGAGTGCATTCCGACAAAAAGTGTTCTAGATTTCTACTGAGTTCGAATCGTTTTCGAATCGTTTTCATTTACACCAGAAGCAGAAGTGTTGTTTGTGTTTGTTTATATGGCGCTAAAATTAAATAGAAGCGACATTATAAAGCAGCCGTCTTTTAAAAATGGACACAGAATTTATTCTATATACATTTTTTAAGCCATCCATAAGGGGCGCACAGAGGCTGAAGGGGGCCCGGGGCAGAACATTATGGGGCCCTTTCTTTCAAATTCGCATATGGAAATGGATTATAAATGAAATAGGAATAAAACGAACATATCCATTTATTATTGTTTATAATAATATAATTTTTAATGTCATTGTAGAGTTATCGTAACATAAATTTTACATTTCAGAAGATTGAATAAACAATATGCCCGCTGTTAAATGTTAAATTCCCTTGTCTTAAGTGCACTGAACTCTTCAATAATCTTCTCAAAACTGATAGAACTCGCCTTTCGTGCTCAATGCTGATAATCATTAGGTGATTTAACCTGTCATCGCCCATGGTGGATCTCAATTTGTTTTTGATTAGAGCAAGCTTGCTGAAGGCTCTTTCTCCGGAAGCAGCAGATGGTGGCAAAACAAGTAAAAGTCTCAATGCGGTACATACTTGTGGCAAAACATTCTCATACCCACACGCAGATATGGCTCCAAGGCAGAATTGGTATCCCATTTTTTTACTTTGTGAATCCTATGCAACATCATGATATCCTAGAATGCAGCTCGCCGAGCTCATTCAACAAGAGATCCACTGGTGGGAACTTTAAAGCGTTCCTCAGGGCTCTCAAATACATGCTGTGTGCCTGATTCTTCATCATGAAATCGTTTTTTCTTTCGAATGCGCTTTTGGCTTTCTCTGAGCTCAGGTGTTATCTTTAAATTTGTTGCAACAAGATGAGCTTTTGTCAGAATTGCTGTCCAAGAATCTCTCAAGCGACGTACGCCAGTCAAAAGTTTATTAACCCTCCGAGCTGCTTGTTCCATCGTTAATTTTGGATTCTGTATAATTTTGTTTGTGATGTCGAGGCACAGCAAAAATTTGTACCAAATGGTTGTCAAAAGGATGAAGTCGAGAGACTGAAGCCACTTGAGCGAAGTGAAGCCACTTGAGCGAAGTGGCAACGTCTACCTGAATTTCTGGAAACAAATCCATTTCAAGAACTTTTACTAGAGAAGCGACAATACCTTGATAGTTGTTATTCAATGGGCGAACAGCGTCAATCCTAGCACTCCATCTAGTCATAGATATTGCATGAAGAGACAGTTTCGAAGTTTCAATTAGAGCTTTCCACCTGGTTGAGCTGAGAGCGAATATCATGTAGAGTTTTTCGGCATTCCCAAAATACTTTTTCGCCTCTCTGTTTGTTTCCATCGCATTTACGCCGCAAAGGTTCATAGTATGTGCACCGCAAGGCGAATAATATGCTTGATGGCATTTATCTAAGATAATAGCTCTGACCTGTTTATATTCCGAATTGTCAAGTTCCTGATGGTGTTGCGGATACGGTGGCAGCTTTCGGCACCGGTGGTCGGGAGTTCGATATTCCGCTTCGGCAAATTATATTTATCATGTTTTTCAGACTTCTCCGGTTTCATAGACGCAGCCTTTGTTTATCCCTCAATGATACGACTCCAATTTAAGTTATACACAAGTAATTGTCGGAATCGAAATCTAGAGCATGCCTCAATAATATGCACCTACTTATATAATACCTAAAATGAATTCAAAAGTAGGTCCTAGCGATCAACGCCCAAGGGTCTTTTTCGTATAATTCAAAAGATGTCCACAATAATCTATCGGCCACACTGTGTTAGTCTTTTTAAGAACAGAGTCCAGGACATGTAAACAGCGTTTTTAATGGTCTCAAATATTTTAATCAAAGTCAATGATTACCAATCTACTGATTGCACTATTATGATACGTAGAGTACTTATATGGTCGGTGCAAGAGCGTTCCGGTCTGACGCCATTTTGTTGCGGTTTTAGTTGCCTATTGAGATTTGATAATGTATGGTTAAAAAGGATAGAGGAAAGCAGCTTTCATATAACATTAAATCACGTTATACCACGTCAGTTGCTGCAGTGGCGCAAGTTACCTTTTTTGGAATGTTGATAATAGCTCCTTCTTTCCAGCTGCTTGTATATCATTAGATTCTCATGCTTGTCGTAAAATAAAATTTAAAGAGGCAGCTATTACGTCCAGCCCATATTACAACAGTTCAGGCGGAATTTTGTCGAGTTTAGCGGCATTTTATTTAGTTAGGTTCTCTAGCGCTTTGACAAATTCTTTTAGTGGAACAGTACGAATTGCACCTACTGCTATATTATGTAAATCTATATTTTTACCTATAATATGTAATATAATATAATGTATAATTAATAATATAATGTGGATTTGTAAGATATTATTACAAAAAAATTCAAATTTTCCACAATAAAAGATTATAAATAATTGAGAAATCTCATATTAATAAAGATTGACGAACCTATTTCTCGCGCTATCAACAATTTCACGAATAAAAAATCACATATCACACAAGTTTCGTGCTGATAGGTAAAGGGTTTTTTTTGTTAGAATTACACAATTTAAAATCATAAAAAAATAGATAGATAGAAAACTTTATAGCATTAATGGTTAAATATGATTGGGGCCTTGTGGCCGCTTGGACTGGCGCGTACAAGGCGCAATCTGGAACACCAATTTTCACAAACTTTCCGAATTTCACCAACAACTCTTCGATTGTCGATTTCCAGGTGTTTAATTGTCTCTGGATTATCGACGTAGACAAGTGACAGTAATTTTCTATAAATTTAATGGTGTTTCGAGAGAAGCTTGTGGATTATTCTTACATCAAGAGCAACAATTCCGCTTATTTATGTACCCATTCAACCATAAATGGGCTCCATCGGAGATCAACATTTGGAATAAGTTTGATGATAAAAAATTTCAACAATTTGCAATCGTTGCTCTGGTATAAGTCTATCCCTAATAAAATGATGGGTTGTCAAATAAAGCAGTGTTGCCAACTCAAAGTTGTGAACCTCTAAAACAAGCATGCTGAATTTGGCTACCATACACAAATTGAATCAGTTAAACGCGCAACCAAACACGCCAACTTCTTGGCGACACCTTGTACAATTTTTTTCATCGTTGTCTAAACACTAAAATGGTCAAGCTTAACAAAGTTGTTCTTTCCGGTTGACTCAATGACTAGTTTACTTAATGGCCCGATTGGATAATTTGCTCTCGTGCTGTTTATAGCCTTATCACACTGGGCACATTAAAGCGGAACGCATGGGAAAATGTGATAGTGATAGTGATTCACACTGACAACATCATACATCTAACACTTTGCATCTGTCACATTGACAGGCTGACACGTAAAATCTGCAAATTACACAGTGCAACACAAAAAATGGAAACAATTTAAATTTAATTAATTTTCGCTTTTTTTGGAGTACATCCTGAAACTAGAGCAACCCCCAAAGGATTTTGCTCAAAGTCATCAATAAGGTAGTTTTTTTATATCCGCAATTTTTCCGCTCAAACCTGATTTTTTGGAAATTGGACCATTTTTATGGAGTCTACATATCGTAGACCGTTCGGAACTTCGTTTTCATATCTTCAGAAAAGTTTTGGATGTTGTCAAAGATAAATAAATTGTAGAACAGACACCAAAAAGAAACTGTATCGAGTGTCACAAAATTACAAATATTTTTAAAAAATTACCATATTTTTATGCTTCTTACTATACACAGCTAAACTTTTGGAAATCTAGCGTTCCCATATTTAGCGAAATAATTGCCAGTAACAAACAAAACTCTCTTGCCAACTGCATCCGAACATTCCTTAATACCTTTGGTATTACGAAAGTGAACTATTTTGCAGAAAATTTTTTTCTAAAAACATACACTAGTAGTTTGATTTTTATCATGAAATTTATTGCTCAGTATATAAAAGTTACAAAAAAAGGAAAAAAAAAAGTATCAATCGATATCCATTGAAGTTGACGCTTGTTGTGGTTTCGATTTTTTCGGTGGTGGTTCAAAGTCATGGTCTGACTCTGTATCGTCCGAGCAAGAAAGAGAATCAAGAGCTACATCTCTGTCAGTGCGTCCATCATATTCAGTGTCTTCCGGGTTTATTTATACTTATTCGCATCTACAACTTTGCACAAGACATTAAAAAAAATTTTGAACGGTTTACGATATGTGGACTTGATTAAAATGGTCTTATCTTCGAAAAATCACATTGGAATGGAAATTTGGCCTTCTAACGAACTCAAAGCTGCCAACCTTTTTGTGGACATTGTTTACAATTTCGCAGCGTACTTAGATCTGCACAGAAAAATAGTCGAATAATTCCTCATCGGGACGCAATAAGATAGGAACATTTCTACAAGATGTTGGAATGATGTTGAAATTTTCGGAACAGCAAATCATACGCAACATCTTCGGCAAAAGATGTTATGTAGATGTTAAATGTGCCCCAGTGTGAATGGGCTATAAGAATTAAGGGACTATATTTTTTGTACATTTTAACTACCCACACATTTTATCTCGCCATGCACAGAAACATTTACGATACTAAACTAGAAACCACATACAAATTTTCAAAATTTAAAAGGTGAACGCTTATCAGAGAATATATAAAATGTATCATTGAAATAGTTTTTAGCATACAAAGCAAAACCTCTTATTTTAGGCTTATTTGTTCTAACATTACACAACACTGCTTTGAAAGGATGGTCAACCTAAATTGGCTTACAAAATAATATCTGTCATTGAACAAACGTGCACAGAAAACTTTAGAATATACTACATCTTTATTCAAACATTTTCTATTATTGCACTTTTAATTCGACAATGGCATCTTCGAAGATAAATAAATCTGCCATGTTGAATGTACTTAATGTGGACAAGATCATAGAGCAATTGCTGAAGGTATGTGGCGACAAACCTTGTACACATGTGACTTTGGCAGAGGCTGACATAAGCGCTCTATGCCTCAAGTCACGGGAAATATTTCTGTCACAGCCTATGCTGCTGGAGCTGGAACCAACAATCAAGATAAGAGGTGACATACATGGTCAGTATTTTGATTTGTTGCGTCTTTTCGAGTAAAATGGCTATCCACCAATGACCAACTATCTGTTTCTGGATGATTATGTGGATCGCGGCCGACAATTGTTGTAGACCATTTGCCTGCTTATGGCCTACAAGGTCAAGTATCCGGAAAACTTCTTTCTGTTGCGTGGCAATCATGAATGTGCACGCATTAGCCTGTCATACGGATTCTTCGAAGAATGCAAACGTCGATACAACGTAAAGTTGTGGAAAATTTTACAGATTGTTTTAACTGTTTGCCAGTGGCGGCCATTGTTGGCGAGAAGATATTTTGCTGTCACGTTGGACTAAGTCCACACTTAGAGGAAATGAGTCAAATACAGCTAATCCGACTTACCATAGAAGTACCTTATGAAGGTCTACTCTGTGATTTAGTCTGGTCCGATCCGGATAAAAATGTGTTTCGTTGGGCCCCAAATGATCGCGGTGTCAGCTTCACTTTTGATGCCCAAGTTGTGGGCGACTTCCTGCCAAAACGCCATCTGGACATAATTTGTCGCTCCCATACATTTTTGGAGGATAGTTACGAGTTATTCGCCAATGGTAAATTGGTCACAGTCTTCTCGGCCCCCAATTATTGTGGCCAATATGATAATGCCGGTGCTACTATGTTATGTCCGTCAATAAAGAACTTACATGCACCTTTACGATACTCAAGCCGATGACACAAAACATTGAAAATCTGATACCACTGATACAACTACCACGACTACTACAACCTAACTTGTTTTTAACAATTTTTAATCACTCTTCATAATATTACACTGTCTTTTCAATTTAAATAAAAGACTGATAAAATTTCTGTGGTTGTAACCAATATGAAATAGTTTTAATTATAATTTGGTATTGGTGCTAGGAGCTGTATATGGTTCGGAATAAGCGAAATAAATTGAGTAAGTGGATATCTATTGAAACATGACCTGAATTTGTCCTTATAAATATGTTAATTGGACAAAGACAAAACGAGCAACTCCTTTGAAACTCGTAGATTGGAAAATGTTACGAACTGCGCAATATTCAAATGACAGGCAGCAGCTTCTTTTCTTTGTCTCTTTTAGTTTTAGATCACCGAAACGATAAGAATTGGGAACAAATAAATATTTCCAAATTATGCAAATCTATTTAATATGAATATAGATGGCGATACTATCGCAAGAGGAATATACTCTCGTGTAGTACACGACTAATGACTAGACGGCTACTGTCAAAATTTCAGACTAATCGGACTCGTAGTCTTGTTTTGATCGCGTGTGGAAGCGAATCCAAAAGTTTCGTTTTCTTTTATAGGCTAATTACCTAACGGACGACTTTCGTAAGTAAGTGCAGTTGATCTATAGTAGAATGGAAGATAAACCATATCGCCAAATAATACAAAAATCCAATCAAATTTTTGTAGAAGCAATTTCAGGCCTGAATCATACATACAAATGCATATCCTAGGCATTCAGTACTATGCAGATTTATTTTAAAATGGCAGGCCCTTAACTACACGTGAATTTTTACACAAAAACGACTTGTTCCTCTTATAATGCCATAATGCCATGTATTTGATATCCGATTCAAGACTGAAAAATTCAGCATTGAGTGACCGAACTGTCGGGTATATCACTAAAAAGCCTAGCACCACCAAATTATTGCTCATATACCTGAAAACCATTTTACTTAAGATTCATTTTAATTCTTAATTTCTCCGAAATAAAATTGGCACCTATATCGTATTCAGCATTGATTCAATCTAAAGGTGGAGAGACGCGGGTACATTTTCCCACATCGGGTTGGGATTTTCACTTTACGGCCCTGTATGTACTAAATTAATTTTTCAGTGTAATCAACAAATCGCAATCGCAAGATTTTTATCTGGTCGGTCTTTAGTATTTTTTTGCTCTGCCTACTTTACTATGAGATTTTGAATAAGGCTAAGGTTCAGATTTAGTCCTGGCTTCAAGTATAGCCAAAAGTTCCATGCTCGAGTGCTTAACTTAAATCGAGACTCAAATTCTTGTAAAATCCACCAATTACAAATTATCAAAGAAAATATATCCCTGTATAGCGCATCGTAACAATGATCAAAATGGGATTTATTCCAGTTCCGGTAGATCTGTGGGGGAATGGCATGTCTGCGGAAATTCTGAAGTCAGGTCAAATTAAAAATTAAAATAACTTTACTTGCCATATTTAATTTCTGGGACATGGACCTTTGCTTAAAAATATTTTTTTTTGGCACCAACATCATATTCATGAGCAGCAAGTAATAAATTTCAAAAACTGGGTCAGTTTCATCTTTATGCTTGTCAGCACCATCTTCATTGAATAAATCATCAACGTCGCTAAACATTTTTCTGAAATTAACCGCAGAAAAAAATTAGTCACGAATAAGTTGGCTAAGTTTATTGAAAATTAATATGGCAAAGCCGACATGTTTGCTACAAACTGAGGTTAGGTTTGGTTACACCCAAGGCCGTAAAGAGAATATGCGGGCCCCGGGGGAAATCTTCGATCCGGGCCCCCATAAATTTTTCTTAATTCATGAAAATACGTAGAATTGTTGAAAAGTGTGAGATCACCATAAAAAAAGGATAGAAAGGAATTCTGAGAGAATTGATGATTTGATAAAATCATAAAAATACATTTCATAAAACTCTTCGAATGCTACGTAACATATTTACTTATTCTTTACATTGATCAAAAAGAATCGTCTATAGTTTTCGAAACCATTTTTGAATCACGAAAAACGACGTACGTAAAGTCAGAAGCGGACGTCTTTGAGATACCCTGTACCACCCTGCAATAAAATCCGGTTCCTTCATTTTATGAACAAAAACAGAAAAACTTTTAAGCAACAATTTTTTTTTTTTTGACCGATCGTTCCTATGAGAGCTATATGATATACTCAACCGATTTTATTTAAATTTGGTACAATGCTTGGTTACTCTAAAAAACTTCTGAATGCCAAATCTGGCAAAGATATCTTTATTAAAAAATTAAATATAGCGAATATTGTATAAAAAAAAGTTATTTTTGCCGGTCGGTCCTATGGGAGCTATATGATATAGTCAACCGATTTTGATCAAATTGGAACATCCCTATGGGAGCTTTATAATTTAACCCCAATATCAAAAAAATAAAATAAACTTGTCTCCTATGGAATAATGTGGGATCTAATGTGAAAGTTTGGTTACTCTAGCTCTTCCCAATCGGACGGACGGACAGACGGACACTTATATAATTTAAGTTACTTTGGGGTGTCTCCGACGACTCCTTTTATACGTTACATACATTTTCGGCTTGCACAAACTTAAAATACCCTTTCTACCATACGGTACAGGGTATAAAAAGTATAGTACTCTATATTCTATAGGCAAAAAACCTAAGGTGCGCACTGTATGAGTCATATAGCGTCTATCCCCTAATCAATCAGTTACATATAAAATATCTTAATTGGAGCTCCATAACATACACTCTTGTATCACCATATTATATTCTATCATTGTCATATCAAAGTATGTTACGGAACTCTGGTAGAATGATACCCCCCTCTCGTCGGACCTGGTTACACCGGTTGACCCCTGGGGGGAGTCACACATAGACTGCATGGTCCTTAGTGGAACCGGAGGATGCGGCTGGTGTACAATACACGTTCTCCGTCGCCAATAGCTTTTGAGGTGCCCTTCCGACTGCGTTTTGCAGTGGGGTAAGCCAGGGTTTTCCTAGATATTTAAGTCTTGAGGCGCATAAGGTGGGGCAGAGTCTCGTTGGGCTCTGTCTCCCTACACTTCCTGCCTTCATCGAGGGTTGGTAATGCCTAGCTTCTTAGCGTGACCTTACTGGTCAGGTAATGACCAGTAAGTTTACCCACTATGACGCTACAGTGTCTTTTTGGGAGTTACAGAATATACTAGGCTAGTCTGTTATTGATTTTCTTGCACATAGTACGAGCTATATTGCAGTTCGTTGTGCTGTACCACTTTCTGCCGGCTCTGGTTACAGCGTCTTCTTCTGCTCTGTGGTAATCGTCCTTAATTGAATATTAAGATCCTCAATGACGATTGCCTTGATACAGCACCTTCCTTTGCGAGCCCGTCTGCTATTTCATTTCTATCAAAGCCCTAGTGGCTGGGAACCCTCCTTAAGGGTGCTCAATTTATTTAAGGTGTCCCTTCTTGCCTGTACAACAAACTGTCGTGCACAACAAAAAAATGTGCTCAACATTGATTAAGCACCATGAACTGAGTTGTGAAACCGTATGCAAAAATATTCATGTGTCAAATCTCAAGATGAGTAAGCTAAATTATTGGAAATGACTGCAAAAAGTATTGGGATTTTTACACAAGCCCGGAAACTGAGTTCCATATTATTTGAAGCCTTAACCAGTCGAAATTCGATTTTGATTTGAGTGATACCTGAATACAACAATAGGCTCTAATAAGGCAACTGGCCAATATGGAAGGTACTCCTACAAACTAAATTTTCTTCTTCAGTAATGTCAACCAAATATTACTCAATAAGATGAAATATGAAATTATAACATTTTTTTGTACTGTTCCTCAATTGACTATCCACACTATGGACTCCTCTTTCTTATTTCTGTTTGATAAGCCAGAGAGAGGGAGATACTCGTACTTATCAAGCATTGGACTAAAGAGTTTAACAAACCTTATATCATGCAATTATATTTATTTACTTCCTTATATTTATCTCGTTATTCCAATTTTGAAATACAGTTTCTTCTGCATTTGAAACACTCAGTATCGTCTGATCAGGACAGGATTTAGTCAGTACAACAGCAATACCTAGATTGGGAACCAAACCAAACCAAATCACCTTTACTGACAGACCCCCTTTAATTCAGATATTTAAAATCATTTATTTCTCGATCTTGTAGATTCCATCGAATTTTTTAATAAAGTTACTCGGTCGTACCTCAAAAAGTAATACATAACCTTAGATCTTTTTAAATTCAATTTCGCTCTACATGATCCTAATTTGTATTTGATTTATATTTAATTTTTATGTGCCATTGCTGTTGATACAAAAGTAATAATTTGATTATAGAACAGAAATATTATGATTTGCTACGAACTGAAAAACAATAAGTATATGCTGCAAGACATGATAATCTAATTTTTCGTTGTGGCAAGACATATGTACGTCATACGTTACGTAAGCTGTCAAAGCCTTTTCATCTGACGTGATTCCGAGATTTTTTCAGACCGTGAAGGGTCAATAAAGAATAGAACTTCACTGCATCCTGTTTTTTCAAATTTTTCATAAGTCGCAAGGAATATGAGAAAATGTTAACAATGTTTCATAAAACATAAGTTATATCTTAAAAAAATAAATATTATATATAAGTCTTTTTGGAACGAAATTGCTTATAAGGGTAACTGAAGCTTATTGTGCCTAAAAAAGAAAGAAATTTTTTCGCAAACGCAACACAATTTTCAAAATTTGGTCTTGGCGAATCTTATTATTGAAGCTAAAAAAAAATTTATTTCTAGAGGTCCTCAAAACAATTTTCTGCTTTCTACTAGGAAGTAGATTTTGAGAAATGTTGCCAACATTTTTGCAAAAAATTAGTTTTTATACACTCTAAATTTTCTGACATCGTAAAAATTATTTTTAAGCCACTTTCTTAATTTTTAAAGTAATTTTTGCTTACAATAAAAAAAAAATTGCAATTATTACCCTTTTGGCTACGATTTTTTAACCAGCTTTCAAAATAAATTAGAATAGCCCTAACCCAAGTAAGATATGCATAGCGTGTATCGTTTAAGTTTTCAGTGCATCTCACAAACTGGATTATCGCCTCATTAGTAAACAGGAAATTTAAAAAAAGAAATACTTTATATAATATAACAAAAAAAAAAACAGTTCGTGTGTTTGCCACTTTTTTCAAAATAGTTATAGGGTTGTAAAAATTCTCAAGATGCATCTTTTAAAAATAACTTTTTTCAGCTTTTCAAATAGCCTTCTACCGCATTATAATTTGTTAAATTGACAGATATTCCCAAATTGCATCTACATTTTTATTGTTGGTAACAGGTTTAAAAAAAAATGAGTATTTGAGAATGAATTATTTGGTAAAATTTTAAGACATAAAGTTACTCAATTTTTAAACGCTGACAGTTAAAATTAAATGTTAGTTTAAGCTACCAGCCAAAAAGTATGCTACAAATTTCTCAAGTTGCCATCATTATTATTGTCATAGCCGACGCGCATCATAACATACTAACAAAGCTTAAAAATTAATGAACAATAACAAAACACACACAAGGCTGAGACGAGAGCTAAAAGAAAACACACAAAAAAAATATAACGAAAATGCCGGCTAGAGGCAAAAACGAAAAATTGCGCCAAAAACGCTTTATTATGCCAAAGCGCACAACAAATAAAAATAAACAACTTGGCAGGTTATAGTCGGAACGTGCAGACTGTGGTATACCCTATATTCATTATTTTCACAATTGGAAAACAAAGTTAAAATTTCCAACATATTATACTATATATCTCAAAAATCGAATGCGATTTAAGTTAAAATGCTAAATAGGAGTATCGAAAAAAAATCGCGACACACAAATATTAAAGTGTAAATAATAAAAACCTTCCCGGGTAACTACGCGATTTTTAAAAGTTAGAAATTTTGAATTTGGTTAATAGTTATATTTTAATCTATATAAGTCTACATATACATACATGAAAAGATGACTGCATCTTTTCCTCAAAGATGTTTATAAACAGAACTTTTTAGTGTAGAATTTTTAGGGAAAAGAGATTCCTACACTCTGACAAGAGAAACGATTAATTCTATTGGAATACAATAATGCAATTGAAGATCTACAACAAGGGACGAAATAATTTTTTGCTCTAACTAAATATACTATACTCCTTTGAATATAGGGTAAAAAAAACGACAAAAAATTACATTACATATAATGAGGTCATTTGCGCGTAAACAATGACACACACAGAGAGACATGGTCACATGTTTATCAACAACAACAGCAAATACATAAATTATGTTGGAAAATTGTTAATAAATAATGTACAAAATACGCAACGTGTTTGCACAAAAAAAAAAAAGAAAAAACGTAGAGCGAAAGAACGTAGAAAAACAAAAACAAGAAGCAGCCGGAAACTAAAAACAAAAATAAAATGGCGGCAGACAATGCTATAGCTGGAGTCTGTTTGTTTGTGTGTGCGCAGCTCTCGTTTTCAGCTGCTCTTTGCACTCACACAGAGCTTTTAACAAGCTTTTGGCAATTGAGGTACAGCGCTGCTCTTAAAGGTTTTGCTCTTTTTTCTATGTTTGAAGGATTTTATTTGTATTTTACGCCGTCTGTATTTGATATTCTTTATTGTTGTTTGCTATTTTGATCATATATTGTACTAGTATATGCATTGTATTGGTATTTCATTTATTTAGCTGTTTATGCCTGCAATGGCAATACATAGGCGCAACGCCACACCCACACACGCCTGCCGTCTCGCTTTTGTCCATGGCATTGTTATTTTGTTGTTGCTTTGTTTGCATGTGTGTGTGTATAAATGTCGTTTTTTGTTTCTGTCACGCCTACAGGCTACAATGCAGCTGGCGCCATCTAGCTTTCAAAGTTTTATAATGCACACACAATATTTTACTAAGTTTTTTAAACTTGATTTAAATATTTATTAATTAAATTATGCGCCTAATGAAATGGACAGCAAATACTGCAGCCAATGTCCAACTATACGTCATATACGTCAGGCAGGAGCAGCAGCATTGGGCATTACCCAAATTAATTTTGCATAAGCCTCAGCCAACCACATTGCAGCTCATAGCTGGTCCGTCTGTACGGATGAAACCCCAAAAATAGCCTCATAGCAGACCTCAACAGAGCCAGCCACATCTGAATGAGCCGTCATATTTTGAGCATTTCGAGAGCGTAGTGCTCTCCCAGGTGCAGGGGGTTGCAGCTACTGCGACGGCGTCGTATTTGTTGCATGAATTTTGGCAAAAGCAAAAAATTCAAAAGAAAAAAAAAAGAAATACAACAGTAAACAATAACAACAAGCAAAAACAAAACAAACAAAGCTCTCAAGCAGCAGCAGCAGCGTCAGCAGCAGAGGACTGCGGGCTGCGGACTAAAGCCTGACAGAGATAGAGACGCAGAGAGACAAAGCGCGTGAGAAATTTAGAGACACAGAGGCCTTGTATGCTAGTGAGAGCGACACAACACAAATATATGTACTATGTGTGTATGTGTGTATGTGTGTGTATGCTGCTCTGTAAGTGCAAGCGAGCTGGCAAACAAGCGCCCCTTGCGCCAAGGGTGCAAACCAATAACAGTCTGACTAATTTTGGGATTGGTTTATAATTGAAGAGTTTGCCATTGTGTTGTGTTCTGTTGTCCACCCGTTGGCACCACCCTACCAGAATACTGGGAATCTAGTTTTTATTGCGCCGTCTCCACTACACCAATGCGCTCTTTATTGTTGTATATATATATATATACATATATATAGATGTCCATATATATATGTACTGTATATTGTATGGCTATAGAGCTCAAGGCACTATATACTAGCAACTAACACATGCATGCACATAGCCTAGTGCCCACTGGGAGACTCTCGTCCCCACCATCCTTAAACACCAACAACAGCACTCACACTCGATCTCACTCGCACTGCTTATGGTACGGCTTTATCCGCTGTCCCTGCAAGTCCAGATCTTATTGTTTTGCGTTGGCATTTGGGCAACATAGCTCGCCATTTTGCAACATGCCGCCGCCGCCGCCCCTCCACCTGCTTATCATTTTACAGTTTTACATAATTGCCAGCACTGGCAGCCATGCCCACTGTCCGTCCACAATTCTAAGCTGGCTCCATTGGGGCGTATACACAATTTTTGTACATAGTTTAGGCTGGGGCGACCCGCCGCTCATTTAAAAAGATAAATAAATATGAGTGTCAGTGCTGTGTCCTCGGAGAGCACATGGCCAGCCCCAAAAAAAACTAGACTACCAAACTGGACAGCTAAAACTACGCAGCGCCTAGGCGTGGGAAGTTCTGTGAGGGGCCGGCAAATGGCGTTTCGGTTGTAGCATACTTTTCAGCTGTAATCTGTTTAAATGCTTAACAAAGCAAGGCTCTCACATAGATACACCCACACTCGCAAACACAGAGCCACAGTACATGACGCATTTCATGTTGCCTCTCATGCTTTTTAGTTGCTATTCATATTTGTTTTAATAATTGAACATTTCTATAAATTTTTGATACATAGACAAAAGAGTTGTGTGCTCTGCGCGCGCCAAACTCCAACTTGTGTGTGTATGTGTGTGTGTGTGTGTGTGTCTCATTCATTTAAGACCCTTCAAAAGTTGGTGTCTGTGTGCATCTGTGTGTTCTCGTTCAATTAAAGCAACACGACACAAAAGACGGAAACAAGTGCAGGCGGCCATGTTACAACAGATTTTCAACTTCAGTTTTTTTTTTTTTTGCTTTTTGTGTTGTTTTTGAGTTGTTAAAAACTTTTTCCTAAAGGGTTGTCTTCTGTCAGCTCTGATTGCGCCAAAAGTGGGCTGAGCTCTTTAGCTGTGTTTTGGGCTTCTTAAATTGGCTTTAATTAGTTGCAAGTTCTTAAAGTTATAAACTTTAAATGCAGTTTTTTAAAGTATGTTAGTACTTATGCTCCTTGCAGTGGGAATAGACTGAAGCTAGAAAACCCACAGGTAATCTTGAGTAGAAGAACATAATTGTTAAATGAGACATCTTTTAAATTTTATCAGCAAAATAATCTGATTAAATGTATTTTTAAGAACTTAACTTTAATTTCCCATGGCGTTGACAATAAAAGCTTTCCGTTCGATATTAAATTGTAACCGTTTTACAATTTAACGGAAGCCACAAATAATAAATATTAATTAAGCCGAGGTCTGAAATTCTAACATTGCTATTACTACTATTTTGGCTATTACTAAAAGACATGGCTGAAATTATCCTATGCCATCGGCCTTAGTCCTGTGCTTGCTGGCGCCAATCGACAATCCAAAAGCTACGAAGATTCACCCATCGCAGGGGCGGGTGTCCCTGCCGTCATCGTCTCTTCAATGATTTCTACTCAAATACCCTTTTGACTAGAGTATTATCATCCATTCGTGCAACAAGTCCTAACCTGGTCAGTGTCACCATTTAGATCATAGAACTCGTCACCATCACCGTTTACCGGTGCAAAGACACGTCGTAGGGTTTAACTGTCAAAAGCCCCGTCTTATCGGATATTGTCCATGCTTCAGCGACATAGAGAAGTAAGGGTATAATGAGTGATTTGTCAAAGGTTATTTTCGTGTATTGAGATAGGGCTCTACTCTTCCATTCCTTACTCAACCCAAAGAAACACCAGTTAGCAAGATTAATCCGTAAACGTATTTCCATACTGGCGTGTCGTTTGTGTCGTTGATACTTGTTCCCAAATACACGAAATCCTTTATAACTTTAAAGATGTAGCCATCTATTCCACGTGGTGTCGTTACCTGACTTGCAAGTATTTCGTCTTGTCCAAGCTTTCCGCCAGACCCATGTTTTTCAACTTTTTTCAATAACTAAAAATAGCTCCTCTTACTGCACGTTCGTTAGTGCCAATGATAAAAGAATTTTCGCATTATCACCTAAAAAGTTTTAAAACGATCTTGATCTTATCCATTTATTTGGTGATGTTTTTACCCTTTACAAACGGTAATGAGTACATTAAAGAAGAAGACATCGGAGAACATCCAAAGTTTGCCTGCGATACAGTCAAGAACAGAAAAAGAATTAATGAAGACGTGTTCGTCTGTTTATCCGGGAGTTTTAGTCATGGATCGTTTAATTATACTATATTATTTTTCATACATGAGAAATCGAAACGCTTTTGTGGGAATAGCAAATAAATTGTGTTCTTTTAATAGGGACCCGATTTCCGAAAGGGATATCTCTGAAACCAGTAATAGCTATAAAGTCATTATGGAAAGATTTTTAAATTATTAATTAAAAAATGTCGCACGTAAAGTCGGGCGCGGACGACTTTGGGATACCCTATACAGCTAGGTTGCAATAAAATCCGGTTCCTTCATAAAAAACCAAAAACAGAAGAATTTTTAAAGCAACAATTTTTTTTACCGATCGTTCCTACGGGAGCTTTATGATATAGTTAACCGATTTCGAACAAATTTGACACAGTGCTTTAATACCTTAAAAAAGATCTGAATGCTGAATTTAGTTCAAATATCTTTACAAACAAACGAAACACAACGAATTTTGTATAAACGTTTTTGGACCGATTCGTCCTATGGGAGCTATATGATATAGCCTACCGATTTTAATGAAATTTGGTGCAATTTACAAGTGCCAAATTTAATTCCAATATCTCCACAAACAAACGAAACACAACAAATTTTATTCAAAAATCGATTTTTTGGAAGATCGAGCCTATGGGTGGTATATGATATAGTCAACCGATTTTGATCATTTGAAACGCCCCTATGAGAGCTATTTAATTTAACCCCGATATCAAAAAAATAAAATAAACTTGTCTCCTATGGAATATTATGGGATCTTATGTGAAAGTTTGGTTACTCTATCTCTTACCATCTCTGAGATCTAGGCGTTCCAACGGAGAGGCGGACATGTGTATATCGACTTCTCTATTCACCCTGATCATATTTTAGGTAACTTTAGGGTGTCTCCGACGACTCCTTTTGTATGTTTCATACATTTTCGGCTTGCACAAACTTAATGTTCCCCTTGTACCATACGGTACAGGGTATAAAAACGTGTTTTTCATGTGTATTTAATTGCAACTAAACTACTGAATATTTTTTTTAGTCTAAGTCAGCTAGGACTGTTTTAAAAAAATTATTAATTTTTTTTGTAACCAACTCATTTTCTTAAAAATGAAAAGAAAATTTAATATTTCTTGACCAAAATCGGTTGACCATATCATATAGCTCCCATAGGACCGCTCGGCCAAATTAACTTTTTTATACAAAACTCGCTATATTTAATTTTTCAATAAAAATATCGTAACCAGATTTGGCATTCAGAAGCTATTTAGAGAACCCAAGCATTGTACCAAATTTGAACAAAATCGGTTAACTTTACCATATAGCTCCCATAGGGCTATATGTATAATATGTGGCAACGATGAAACACCATCGTAAACTAGTTAGGTATCCTAGAGCATTAGTACTTATAAAAACCATTTCCTATGAAAAGTTGGCAAAAAAAAATGTTCCTGTTAAAGTGTATCCAAAAGTGTGAGAGGCATAAGGTACATTAAAAATTAAAATAATTAAAGCCATTTTTTATTATAAATATTTTTTTTTCTATTTCCGAAATACATGGATGGCATTGTGAACACATGAAGCGTAAATAGTATAGGATATAATGAAAAAATTTCGAATTTTGTTTGTTTTTTGAAAGTTTTTATTGAAATCGAACCATTTAATAAATGTTCCAATATCTTAACAAACAAACGAAACACAACATAAAATAAAAATGGGTCCAAAATATTTAGAAGCTTAGTCTCAATTAAAACATGAAAAACACGCTTTTTTAAATTAAGCCGCAACGCGTTAAGTTTAAAAACTGAAATTTGGTCTAAAATGTTGTTTGCCATTCTGCATCGAGCTGCATCGTTACTTTTCAAAAATCGCTGAGCAGTTTCCAGTACCTTATCCAGCTAGACCCTTTGCATTACATCGATGTCGAAGAGTTCTGGTTTCAACAGGATTAATCACATTCATTGATTTACTAAAAACTCAATTCGGTGAGAACAACATTTGAAGAAATGTGCCCACCAACTTGCCGCCGAGCCCGTGTGATTTTACTACTTTAGATTATTTTCTTTGAAGTCACGTCAAGTCATTGGTTTATGCAGAAAAGCTAGCAACAATTGACGACTTGGAAACTAACATTTAACGTGTTATTACTGCCCCAAATGCTCGAAAGTACTCAAAAATTGAACTGACAGGATGCGCTTCGTAGTCGTGGCAGTCCTGGCATGAGACTACTAGTTTGTTTGCAAATATGAAATGATAAAAAATGATCTTTGCTATAAAACCACATTAGAGAGCATTACGTTAATTTATCTGGGTTTTATGTTTAAAGTCCGAACGCGCTTTAAAAACCACTCTTTATAAGGGAAGCTCAGTAGGTTGATTTTCGCTCTTATTAACTTAACCTGCAAGGTTAAGGTTCGATTTCTACTCAAACCAATTTATTTTTATTTTTTAATTTGTTTCTTTCTTTTATTTTTATATAAACGGGGGATAAATTATCCTGTAATGCCTTATACAGGACGCGCTCGTCTTTGATATTTGTCTTTTTTTAAAACTGTACTCGAAGAGAGTTTATCTGTCTTGGTCTTTGGTTCGGCCATAATTGTTAAAAACGGTAGCCATGTTTGAAAATATAATATCAATATCTGTTACTAGATGATACAAGAAGATGTAGTCTTCAGACTTCTCATTTTATATTTTTCGCATGCAAGGATTTTTCAAGATTGTACTCAGCTCAAAATTTATATGGAAGTAGGGACCAAACCAAATATCTCAATTAACTCGCGATACTTAGAACTTTTCAGCAGTCAAAAGTACCATTTCAATCTTCATTGTAGTTTATGAACAAAAATCTCTTTTGGTGTCAATCTTCGCAACCTTAAAAATAAAAAATGGAACATCATTAAATATAGTCATTATGAAACTATTGCACAGGACAGGAGCGCGTTTCAAATAAAAATCAAGTATGTGATGCTCAAGACTTTTTTTCAGCATCATTTCTATTAGATGTTTTGAATTGAAGCAATTTTAATATTTCTGTGGGGGCCCGAAATGCCACAAATCAACCAATAGGCTGCATTAAGTTATTTTCAAAACAGGCTGTGAAAGCACAGTGCTAATTTCTCAATGTCCACATAGACTTGCTTTCAACTAAATTAATTTATGTCCTTTGGTAACAAATCGGGTTGGTTCGTAACTTTGCTAAAATTAAAGTTTTGGCAGCCTTTGTAGCTCTCAGCGCAAACTCATCGTGTTCAGTATGAAAAGCTGAGCTTTTGCTATCAATCATAAAAGCTTTTTCCCAAAATTCTTTTGGATCCGAACTGAAATCCAGAATTGCGCGTGGCGAAGGACGCATTAACCAAATACACATAATAATTGCTTAATCTGCACTGGTTTTAGGTAGTCTACATAGGTAGCATTTTGCGATGGGGGTTCATTAAGTTCCACATTCCACAAAGATATATTATCCCGCATAGAAATTATTAAAGAAACGAAAAACTATGTAAAATTAAGGGCTACTTTCCTCGAAAGAGACTATAGACAAAGATATTGGACGATTCCATCAGTTACAAATAAGAAATTTTTTTTTATAGTAGATGTTAAATATATACGCCTATATCATCTACTTACCCATACTAACACGCTTCCCAAAATCCGTATTTTTTTTAAAGGTAAAACATTTGCAAATGGTTTCTAAGATAGTCCTACACCTGCTTGAATCAAGTAAAGTTTTTGTACAAATATAACAAGGTTACAAATACTGGGATTACGTCAATAGTTGGAAAGCTAGGGGTCATTTCCGATGTAATTTGCTGCGTAGAATCCGAATTAGAATTATCCTGTATATAACCTCAAAAGTAGGAAAAACCGCGGTTTTTCGGGAATATACCCTCAAATATCGCAAAATCCAGACGTGATAAACCAATTCTAACCCCGGATTCGGATTCTACGCAGCAAATTATTTTGGAAATGACCCTTAGATTTTCAACAAATAAACCATGTTGGCCTGTGTATTGTATGCCAGCACTCAACTGTTTGCTTGAAGTATTGATAAGCAAATCGTCGAACTAAAGGTGATCTATGATTACTCCATATTCCTAATTATAAAAATAATATAATATATGTATTCAAATATCTTTATAATATACCAAATTTTAAGCTTAGTAATAGCTTTTTATAATAAAACCTAAATAGCAAATGAAGGGCTAACTTTCTAGAATGTTTTATTCCATTTTAGTATATGGATACCACTTCTGTTTGTTCTCAGATGCACCATTCAATGGATCAACTGGATATGCTGGATCCGACGGGCTCCATGACAACGCTAGCCCCCATTTCAGAATCACCCCTAACGCCAACGCATCAACACCTGCACGGTTCCTATCATAGTATGAATCACATGATGAGTCATCATCATCCGGGCACGTTAAGTGGCCATACGGGGGGTAAGTCAGCCTTGCTAAATCACATATATATATGTATAGCCTCTGAACGCCGCCTCTGTAGGACATCATGGACACTCAGCGGTACATCATCCTGTCATAACAGCGGCTGTTGCTGCAGCTGGCCTGCATCCGGACACCGACACAGATCCACGTGAACTGGAAGCGTTTGCGGAGCGCTTTAAGCAGCGGCGCATTAAACTAGGTAATAGAGCCCCTGAATCCAATCACCAGCAAATTGGTTAGCCCCCACACGAATTTGTTGCCTGCAATATCATGCCATGCCTGTTCGTTCTGTCGTGGGCTGCCATCGAATGTCGAATTTTTTTGCAAATATTTTTTCCAGGTGTTACACAAGCCGATGTGGGCAAGGCACTGGCCAATCTCAAGTTACCTGGCGTGGGAGCGCTGTCACAAAGCACAATCTGCCGCTTTGAGAGTCTAACGCTGTCGCACAATAATATGATCGCATTGAAGCCCATCTTGCAGGCGTGGCTGGAGGAGGCTGAGGCGCAGGCAAAAAACAAACGAAGGGATCCAGATGCGCCCAGCGTGCTGCCGGCAGGCGAAAAGAAAAGGTAGAAAGTGTTTTAATTAAAGCGGGTACGAAACTCTCATAAAGCAACCAGCATAGGAAAAAGATTATAAATTATTTGGTTTTCCGGATTGGCAAACATTTTTGATTGCATAGTATGAGTAGGGATATACTATACAGCAGTAGGGATTCATTTATAAAGTAATCTATATCGAGTCTTTTTTCAAGAAAAAGGACTTCCATTGCGGCTCCTGAAAAGCGCTCCCTGGAAGCCTACTTTGCCGTCCAGCCGAGACCATCGGGAGAGAAAATCGCTGCCATTGCCGAAAAGCTGGATTTGAAGAAAAACGTGGTACGCGTCTGGTTCTGCAATCAACGGCAAAAACAAAAACGTATGAAATTTGCTGCACAACAACACTGACAATCAAATAATACAGCCACACAATTAGGTATAGTTAGTAGTGTTACACCAATGACTGGACACGGGTCAACAGGATTCGGATACTGATAGTCGTTTATGACGGCAGCAGCAGCGGCGGCGACGGCGGCAGCGGCAGCGGCAGCAGCATCTAACACAACAACACAACAGCAAGCAACAATGGCTACAATGGCAACAACCTCCGGATCCGGACCAGCAATGGCACTACCAATAATGGGCGACTATTATCTATAGTGATACGGTATGGTTATTACTCTATAACTGATACCAGTTACCGGATTTGAGGATGGCCAACAACAGCAACAACAACAACAACAGCAATGGCGTAGCACAACGATAACAATAGCAGCAGCAGCAACAACAACAACAAAACACATTTCCTTTACAGCTACTTACCCGCTCTAACTCGCTTTCCCACTCACTCACATACCTACCCACACTCATAGATGAACCACAGACACATACACATGCACACACACATACACACAAACACTTATACACACTTGCCAAATCATGAAAAATGAGCTAAACTAATTTAATTGTACTAACTAAAGTATAAAAACTAAAACAAAATAACCAAAACAAAAATAAAGGGAGATAAACAAAAGTGGAAACCTTAAAACAATTAAGAGATACTACAAGAATTTTTTTAGGAAAGATTTAATGAAACCATGGACCAACATATCAAATGCAATAATTTATTCAATTATATAAGAAAAACAAGGTGCGTATAAACAAATTATATGTTGAATATAAATAGTATAAAAAAAATGGCGGACGTAAAGTCGGGCGCGGACGACTTTAGGATACCCTGTACCACTAGCTTGTAATAGAATCCGATTTCTTCACAAAAAACCAAAAACAGAAGAATTTTTAAGCAACAATTTTTTTTTTGACCGATCGTTCCTATAGGAGCTATATGATATAGTCAACCGACTTCAATAAAATTTGACACAGTGCTTAAATACCTTAAAAAGATATGAATGCCAAATTTATTTCAAATATCTTTACAAACAAACAAAACACATCGAATTTTGTATAAAAAACGTGTTTTTGGACCGATTGGTCCTATGGGAGCTATATGATCTAGTCAAACGATTTGGATTAAATTTAGTACAGTGCTTAGAAAATATAAAATACTCACGAATGTCAAATTTGGTCCCAATATCTTAACAAACAAACGAAACACAACAAATTTTGTTAAAAAATCGATTTTTTGGAAGATCGGACCTATGGGAGCTATATGATATAGTCAACCGATTTTGTTCAAATTTGGCACATTGCCTAAGTGGTCTAAAAAATTTCCAAACGCCAAATCTGGTTAGGATTTCTTTATTAAAAACGAAATATTGCGAATTTTTCTTTAAAAAAGTTATTTTGGCCGATCGGTCCTATGGGAGCTATATGATATAGTCAACCGATTTCGATCAAATTTTGTACAGTGATTAGAAACTATAAAAAACTTTCGAATACCAAATTTGGTTACGATATCTTCATAAACAAACGAATTATTTATCTAAAACGTTTTTTTTTGTCGAGGTCGTCTCAAACACCCCCATGGGAGCTATATAATTTATCACCGATATCAAAAAAATAAAATAAACTTGCCTCCTATGGAATAATATGGGATCTAATGTGAAAGTTTGGTAACTCTAGCTCTTACCATCTCTGAGATCTAGGCGTTCACACGGACAGACGGACAGACGGACATGGGTATATCGACTTCTCTATTCACCTTGATCATATTTTAGGTAACTTTGGGGTGTCTTCGACGTCTCCTTCTATATGTTACATACATTTTCGGCTTGCACAAACTTAATATACCCTTGGTACCATACGGTACGGGGTATAATTATGACCGATTGTACAGTCGGCTGTAGCCGACTTTGGGGTACCCTAATATTTGTTTACATGTACGCGGTGTGTGGCTAATAAGCAATACTGGAATAAAAACTGGGAATCGAGCCTTATTATTATTATTTGTAATGGCAGTTAAGATGTATTGCGACCCAAGTGTATCTATTATTACCCCCTTCACGGCTCAGAACGCTCCTAAAAATCCAATGGCCGGCATATATTCCAGTATTCTATTTGGACTTAGGGTAACAACGATCTCCGGTGAGAGAACGTACGTGCTTAGGAGCTTGTTTCGTTTGCTGTCGTGTGCCATACATTAACATAGTAAGATCATGGAAGTTTCTTCCTCCATGCTACAGAAGTAGCCCACTATCCGATATGCCAAACTTAGGAGCCTACAGAGTCCCGTTAAAAGGCCAATCAGGATCCTCCCGCGAGCTATCAGTTTTAGTAAGAAAGGAGGGTTTTTGATTGCGTAAGTCTTGGTATCTGTGCCCAGTGAAGCAGCGGCTTGTTTTCTTCCTCCATTCTCAGTAGCTCCCGTACCACTTGGTAATCAATTCTGCAGTATGTGTTGCTGCAACCGGCCCTTGCATGTCCTTCTACCAGCCCATTACCAGGAATATGTTTGTGTCCTGGGACCCATCTGATCGTCTGCTTATTTCTGGCACTCACAATACATAATATTAACAAAGAACAACAGAAAAGGCAAAATTTTGAAAAAATATTTCATAAAATATAAAATGGTGTACGTAAAGTTGGCCGCGGACGACTTTGGGATACCCTGTACCACTAGCTTCCTTCATAAAAATGGCGGTTATAAAGTCGGGCGCGGACGACTTTGGGATACCCTGTACCCAGCGGCGGATTTAAATAATGGCCGCCCCTAGGCAATCCATAACTTGCCGCCCTTTTTTCACAAAAAAAAAAGAAAAAATATATTAAATGCGACTGTGATTGTCATCAATGCTTTATTACAATAAAGTTGAGGTAGGTAGTAGTAGTAGGTGACTCAAATTCTGCCGCCGCTTAATTCTGCCGCCATAGGCTTCAGCCTATGTTGCCTGTACTAATTACAAAATTTTTTTTGACCGATCGTTCCTATAGGAACTACATGATATAGTCAACCGATTTCGATCAAATTTGACACAATGTTTTAATACCTTAACAAAATCTGCCATAGGGCAGATCTTCCAAAAAAATCGATTTTTGAACAAAATTTGTTGTTTCGTGTGTTTGTAAAGATATTGAGACCAAATTTGGTATTCGAAAGTTTTTTATAGTTTTTAAGCACTGTATTAAATTTAAATCAAAATCGGTTGACTGTATCATATAGCTCCCATAGGACCAATCCTTCCAAAAAAGCGTTTTTAATACAAAATTCGTTGTGTTTCGTTTGTTTGAAAAGACATTTGAACCAAATTCGGTTTTCAGAATTCTGATTTTGGTTGTTTACGAAGAAACCTAATTTGGCAATCAAATGTCTTTAATGCTTTTAAGCAATATATCGGATTTTATTGCAAGCTAGTGGTAAAGGGTATCCCAAAGTCGTCCGCGCCCGACTTTACGTACGCAATTTTTTAGTGTAAGCAAGTTATAAAATTAAAACAGTTTTTATTGCTTGTTTTGTTAGTTTAAGTGACGTTACTTTAATCTTCAATTAAATAAATGAACTTGGACTTCAGTTATTATTCAACTAATAAATTTCACTTGTTGAAGACATAATAATAAATAAATCAAAAAACTGACTCGCATTTTAAAAAAGAACTATCGTTCTTTTCAATAAAGTATTGTAGTTTTTTATTGCAATGCCTTGCGATATATTTTTATTTTTAAATTCAAATGCAAGTTTATCATAGAGACTTCACACCCCTGCGTGCTCCGCACCGAGATCTTTTTCATTTTTCTTAGAATTTGAGAATGAACCCGACTCTAAAATACCCTCTACTAGCGCTATTCACACTGATTTTAAATGATTTTGTAGACAAAGTTTCAAAACGAAATTGCGAACCGATTTTAATAAAATTTCAATTAACGGACAGCACTTGCACTGCAAAAACTTATTATACTTTTGTATATGGTGTACAAAAATACCCCATGGCCAAATTGTATTTAAAAATTGTATACAGAACTCGAATTTGGAGCATCCCAGCATCTTTCACAAATTTATTTTTAACTGCTTTGTAATGGTAATATTTATTTATATAGGCATAGAATTCTGAGAAGAGCCTCTTGGTCCTATCTAAAACGTTGACAAGTATTTGCATAAGTGTATATATGAGATTGTATCTGAGAAATTGAGAGATATTACATTTTCACTATATTTTTCATAAATTTATTACATTTTTGGAAAATTTCAAGTTATATTACTTAACATAACATAGGCTGATAAAAAAAATCTAAGCCTTAAGATTTATACGATATAATCAAAAATAAATACCGTGGGTCACTATTTATATTCTGCGCCTAACTATAAAAACAGATTTTTTAAATTTGCTTCTAAAAATATTCCTCGTTAAGATAAATTTTCGATAACTTATATTAACTTAATATTATAGATGGTGTCGCTTATACAATATATAAATTTCTAGGAAAGGGTGGATACTATATATGTAAACATAGAGAAGTTGACTCCCGAAAGTTACCTGCAATATGGTCAGAAGAACTAATGAAAGACAAGTCTGTCTGTATAAACGCCTAGATACTGAAGATAATTAGAACTAGGTTAGTAAAACTTGAGATTTGAACTTCTCCATGTGCCGGTCTACTACTTTTTTTTGTTACGTACCCTTCCATCCGTCTTAAATTTCAAAACGCCTAAAGATAAAGTATATTTGTAGTACTTAATACTCAACATAATCGGAGCATACATATCGAAAATATTTCGAGATACTCTATATTATTTTGGAGGTAAAACTCCGAATTGCCTCTGTGGCTTAGCACGACATTGGGTTGGCAGTTTGTTGCGCCGATTCCTAGTCGGGGAATATACTTCATTATTTTGAAAGCTAAAAAAAAAAGAAAAGTGTGTAAACTCCAATTTTCTCAGCCTTTACTCAACCCAAAGTTCGCAACATTCTCTATAATTCCTAAGATGGTTAAGATTTTGTACAGATTTGTAACCAAATGCCTCAATTTTTTTATCTTTTCTTTTTCTTTGCAGATTTAAAATGAAAAAAAAAAATTGAAAAAAAAAAAATGGAAAATTTAAACACTTGACCAGGGCCCCGCCGCTCTGTCACTGTTACGTACACACAGCATGATGATAAAATTGTGTGTGTTATTTGTGGACAGCTAATTGGTGGATTAATCCACAGACAGCAACACACACTCACACACCCCAGCCTAAAAACCCACACACAAGCGACCAAAGAACTCGAAAAAAAATTGAAAATTTTCTTCAAGTGATCCGATAATAAGAATTGCGCTCTAAACTAAAACTAAGCTTAACTGGGTAACTTATTTAAAACTAAACCTACACAGACACAAAGACACACACACACAAACAGAGAGACAGGCAAACAACTTATATGCATTAGCCTATGTATGTATATAGCACTTGAATTGTACATACCGTATCCATAAGTATTACATTATACTTACCATATGCATAGCTGCAGATTTTTAGTTAAAAAAAAGCCACAGCAACAACAAACACTATACGTTAGTAGATGCAATAGCGAGTGGATACCCAGACAGCAATAAGAAAATAAAAATATGTACATGTATACCCAAAATCTATCCAGTAATAGTACCCAAAATCCAGTTCCAGCGACCAGTACTGGTCTTGATGCTTCCTTCAATACGAATTTGGTTTTGAAAAGGCTCTCCCTACAATTGAACCTGCCCGACACAACAGCCCTTAAAATTAATTACATCATGAAGAACCGCACACAGAGCAGAGTTTAACTACAAAACCCAAGAGTTAAATTACATAAAAATAACTTTAAAAAACAAATAATCCTTTTTTTGTCTAATTATAAGTAAATTAATGCAAAAGTAATTTTAGCAACAACTGGAGATATTGCAACGAATTTAAAATGTTGCCAAACTAAACTAAAACAAAAGTAATAAATTGATTACAAATAAAAACTATGAAATTATATATATAAAGAATTTTAAAACTATATTTAGAATTTTTTTTTTTAATTTAGCACATTTCTTAGCTTTAACTAGAGTTGTACATATAAATGATAATAATGAAGATAAATATATATATATATATATAGCGTGCATGTAAATAATTTGAATTGAATGCGCAAAATTTAATAATTAAAAGGCAGATATAAATTTACAATAAATTAGTTTTGTATTGAATGAGGCCGAAAAATTTGAAGCAACCAAAAAAATATTAGAAGCGTTAAATAAAATACAAAAAAACAACAAACAAAAACAACCAAAAGCAAAACATTTTTTTCAAGCGCATCATAACAATAAATAATTATAATTGAAAAAAGCAAAACTCATTAACTATATTTAAATTTAATTTTAGTAGTTTCTAGACACAAGATATTGTAGCAAGAAAATCAATTGATAAGCGCAGCGGGCGATAAGTAAATAAAATGCGGCAAAATAAGCAAAAAAACAAAAACATAATAATATATATATATTAAAACTAAAACATATATATTAAAAAATATATATATACATTTTAATTTTGTACAGCATACGTGAAAGATCTATGAGAATAAAAATGATATGATTACAAAGCCTACGCTGTGGACACTTTCGCCTCAACACGCAAGACACAGTTGTATATTTTGTGGACAGGCCCCATGTTATAGACAAGAATTTCCTCTTAACTTTTAGCATTTTATTGGCAATAATGTTTTGCTGCTGTTGCTTTTTCTATTTGCTTTACTTTAAAATTGTTAGAGCACCTTATAACGCCCCTTATTAAATACATGATGCGCAGAGCTAAGCTTCAGCAGTTCCTCCTTGATTAAACGCGTTATTTCTCGCTTAGCTTTCTGAACTGCCAGCTCGCTGCAACTTTCAATGGCCAAATAAAGCTTTCGCTCGCCATCGGGTGGATTCTTACCCTGCGGTACGTACGTGCCACGCACAGTTAGGCCCGCTTCCGAGTACTCGGAGATTTGTGCCAGTGCCTCCTTGGAAGTAACCTTCCAGCGCGCCTGCTGTGGAAAATCATTTATTTCCAGCTCCTCTTCGTATTTCGTAAACGAATTGCTATTGCTGCCCATCAATGCGCCTAAGCCATCCTCATCCTCCTTTGGCTGATAGTTTAGCTTGTTGTTCAGCTTGGCCGCCAGCTGCTCGACCACGGTACGTGCCGTCAGCATGGGCTGCGTGCTAGCAGTATTATGCTGGCCCTTCATTATAGACTCAGCGCCCACTTGCGTGCCCTTAGCATCCAAATTTTTGGTGCTGTTTATCTTGGAAGCCAGCCGCTTCGCTAGCTCCAGTTTGTCCGAGCCCATTGCAGCTGCAGACTGTGCCTGCACGCTCTGTGGTGCTGTTGAAGGCGTTGTGGTAGCAGCAGCTGCCACCATTAAATTGACTGCAGCAGCTGCAACGGCTGCTTGAGCTACAGCTGACATACCAGCAGTGCTTGCAGCCAAGGAGGTATCCTTTACCGTGCGTTTGGCTGCAAATATTTGCTCAATCTGCTGATCTATGTCCTGCTCAATGTCCTCATCATCATCGGAATCGGCCAGACCTAAGGCGGCCTTTTGCAGCTTCTTGCTTTCCTTTACCGCATTAAACTCCTGCTCGTCAAACTTGTAGCCGCGGCCACTAAAGCCACCGCCTGTATGTACTGTCTTGCCCTCAGTCTCTTGGGCTGTCTTGTAGTCCGTCCATAAGGTGTGAAGCTCTGGGGGCACTGCTGTGCCGGACATTTCCATCGCGCGTATTATGTCACCAGCGTACCTAGCTTGGTCGTACGTTACAAAGGTGTAGGCGCTGCCCTTGTTGCCGGCTCGTCCTGTGCGCCCGCATCTGGAAGAGTAATAGTAATAAAATTAGCTAAATAAATTTTATCTATGTAAATAAATCATATTTGTAAAGACTAATATGTAGGCTTAAAGCAAATCTTGAAGTTTCCCAGTGGCATCACCTATACTTCGATATCATCAATGACTGTGCTACCATATTATTGGAATTTTTTTGGAAAAGCTACTGAGCTCGTTACCTATCTTTACAACTACAATCAATGTTCTATTAAGTACAATAGAGTACGAATAGGATCCCAAATATCTTATCTTTTTTATATTGAACAAATAAAAGATATAAACAAGACATAAATTCCCAAAATGTTAAATCTTTCCCACAATTTTATATTATATTTCATATACAGTTTACTAGATTTTACCTGTGCACATAGTCTTCATAGTGATTGGGTACATCATAGTTTACAACCAGTATAAGATCCTTTACATCCAATCCGCGAGCCGCAACCGATGTAGCGATTAGCAGACGTACCTTGCCAGACTTAAAATCTATAATTGTTGAATCACGATCAAACTGATCAATGCCACCGTGCAGGCTCATGCAAGGATAAGAGGCCTTCATCAGGTCACGCAGCAATATATCCGCATTCTCTTGCTTGTCCACAAATACAATTATGCTACCCTTTTCCTGATAAACGCCAAGCAGTTCCAGCAGCTTAAAGAACTTGGCCTCATCCGTAAGTATAACGGCATGCTGTTCCACATCTTTGCAAACAACAGAACGTCCGCCAACAATTACTTCAATGGGTTTCTTCAGAATGCGGCGGGCCAGGGCCTCCATTTGACGAGGAAAAGTGGCACTAAACATTACCGTCTGGCGGTCAGGTCGTACATTGTCAATGATGCGCATGACCTGAGGTTCAAATCCCATGTCGAACATACGATCGGCCTCGTCCAGCACAATATAGGTAACACGACGCAGATTAGTAACACGTCCAGAGTTGGCAGCCAGCATATCAATCATGCGACCAGGCGTGCAGACAATGATCTCAGAGCCGCGCTTCAGTTCGGCAATTTGCTCGGAAATCCCAGTGCCACCATAGACGCAGACAGGACGTAAGCCAAGGGACTTGCTAAACTTGCGTATGTCCTTTCCAATTTGCATACAAAGCTCGCGAGTTGGTGCCATGATGACAGCTATCGCGCCGTCGCCATCTTCGAGCGGTGGCTGGTCCAGAATGTGCCTAAACATTGGTAAAATAAATGCCAAGGTCTTGCCACTGCCAGTTTTAGCAATACCTATCAGATCTCGACCAGACATGATGGCTGGTATGGCCTGACACTGTATGGGCGTGGGTTTCTCGAAGCCCAGTTTGCGCAGCACGTCCATTTCCTTTTTACTAACGCCGCACTGCGCCCAGGTCTGCGAAAGAAGTAAGCAATAGGGTTAAAACTGTTAGCATAAGATGGAAAATAAAAGCAACAAACGCCTTACGAAATGCATTTGAAATCTCTGCTCAATTCTTTCTTTGAGTATACTCTACCAACTAAAAGCAAATTAAGGATCGAATTGGTACAAAAATGGTTATGTTCCGTAAGTGCTTTACTATGGATAGACTATGGCGCACATCTATCCAAAGATCGACACCTATGTAGTGCAACATACCTTTATAGGCTTGGGACAACCCTTTCCTTTGACATGCACACCCTCTAATTCGCTGCGATAGCGTTCGACCTCAGCCGGAGTCATGCGCGCAAGCTCGGGTACCTCCACATAAAAGTTTTTACGATAAGGCGCATAGCTAACGGAAGAGTGATCGATTTTAGCCAACTCCTTGCGATGCTTCATAGCCAGATTAACGGCTGTGTCGCGTATATCCTCTAGCTCATCCTCACTAGAGTACTCAAGGCTATCCATGTTCTGTTCAATAAGCTCACCCTTTTTAATTGTATTAGTTTTCTTTTTGGCAATGCCTGTGAGAATGACAACGCCTTGGTTCTTCTTGGGCGGGTTAACAAAGTGATTGACCCGTCTCATTTCCTTGTTTACCTCTTGCATATAAGCATCTAAAGGGTCAATATCATCTGCTGGCTCCACTGCTGGTGCTGGATCTTCAACCACTATTGGTGGAGGCGATGGCGAGGACTCAACTTTTATTATCTCAGGTTTGGGCTGAGCTTCAGCTTTGCTTTCTCGCTTGGTGACTGTATTTGAACTGGCTCGAATTGTCTGACTGCTCTCTGCAGTAGTTTCTGACAATATTTTAACCGGCTTGACACTAAACACTTTGCTAAAAGTAGCGCGTTTTATGGGCGTATATTTGGTTTCAGTCAGATCGGCATCGTCAAAACGCTTTTTTATACTATGAAATTTGGAAGGTGGCGAATCGGGCTCCTTTTTAGATTCAGCAGGTGAAAGATTGCTTTCATTGTCCTCAGACTCATCTTCCAAGCTCCATTTTTTAGCCGTTTTCACTACAGCCGGTGCCGACGGCTTGGCATCACGCTTGACTGCCTCTTGCTCTTTGAGCTTGCGTTCGGCACGCCACCGTTCAATGCGTTCGCGACGCTTTATCATTTCTTGCTCCAAACGACGCTGTTGTTCCTCTTTGTCAAATTCTTCCTCATCCGAGGAGCTGGAACTAGCAACGGGTATGACGATAGGCGCAGCTGCAGCACGACGTGAGTCAAGTTCATGTTTGCGGTCACGCTCTCGCATACGTTCCATTTCACGGTCTCGCTCACGCTCCTTTTCACGATCACGCTCCCGTTCTCGCTGACGTTCGCGATCCCTATCTATTTGGCGGTCTCTTTCACGATCGCGCTCCTTTTCCTTAACGCGTTCACGATCAACATATCGCCTAAAAAAGAAAAATAACTTTTTTCAAAGTATGCACCTACATATGATGTAAAACAGCCAAACTTACTTGTCCTTTTCGTAATCCTTAGAGCGTGAACGTTTGTGGCGTTTTTCCTCGCGCCGCCTTTCCACATCTTTGCTAGAATCTTTGCTACGTTTTCGATCCTCACGAGCACCACCACGCGCACTTAATCCACTAGAGCCGTTACGAGAAGATTTGCTTAGTTCGTAATCATTATGGCGTTTATCGCGCTCTCTGTCCCTGTCACGATCACGTTCCCGTTCGCGGTCTCGCCTGCTCAACATCATATTTATTAATCAATAACCAATTTAGCCATGTACACCAAAATAAAACTTGACTTACCCAGAACCTTTTGACATTGCGTCTGCCAACCAACAATGTTTTGCTGGAAACGCCGGTACTTGGTACAAGCGTCTGGCGAAGGACCGTATTAGACACGAGATAAGTTTTTGTAGTAACTGAATGGGTAGCCAGCAAATCCTTTTCTTTTTTCAACTGCTATTAAATAACGTTTTCGGCGCAGTTAATTAAGTTTTTCTGTGCAAATTTATAAAAATCGTTTAATCGTTTGGCTGGCAGCAACTCATTAATGCTATCGATAAAAGTCCAGCAGTGTTGAAAAGTACGCTTATTTTTGTTATCGATGCAAGCAATCGTTTATCAATAGGTACAGCTGTTTTTAGAAAGACGCATTATTGAAACATAGTTGCACGTGTGTGTATCTTGCATTAAAACAAATATATTTTTCAATAAAACACGGTTTGTCTAAAAAACATTTGACATGTTGCCTGACATAGAAATAATTGTCGGCACCTACGAGGAATTTCTCTTGGGCTATCAACTAACAAAGCAAGGCGAAGATGATACTTCACTAAAGCAAACTTTTGCTGACAAAGCTCATGCCGGGCCAATCAAAAGTCTAGCTGTTGGCGGCAAATATATAGCCAGTGGTGGTAACGATGATCGCATCTATATATATGATATGGGTTTGCGCAAGTTGGACCATGTATTGCTGTCACACTCCGGCACGGTTAATGCTTTGACATTTTCACCAGACCTTTCCCATGTGTTGTCCTGCAGCAGCGATGGCCACTTCATTGCCATTAAGCTACAAGATTGGAAGCCAGAAGGTGACTGGGTCAAGTCGCATGGTGGCACTGCTATTACAAACATTGCTTGTCATCCTAGCGGCAAATTGGCTTTTACTATGGGTGCTGATAATTGCCTAAATACCTGGAATCTGGTGACCGGACGCGTGGTCTTCAGAACCAAATTACAAGCTACTGATTTACGTCCTCCATTTGATAACCTCAGCATTTGTCCAAGTGGTGATTACTTCAGCATGACTGGTCAGTTTGCCATAGGGTTTTGGGAGGTCAATGGCGCCAAAATCATTCGTTGTGACAAGCTCCAATCAAAGCCTATTTGCGTTACCTGGCTGAATGATAAGATTTGCCTTGCTGGTCTCGAAAACGGCAACATTTTGTGGTTCAACTTAGATGATGCCCCGGAAACAGCCGTAAGCGTTCTTAGAGTTTCTCAAATGTTGCGTTGTTCGTTATACTTTGCCTTTTCTATCTCACCCAGCCCAAGGCCCTTGAAGCCCATGATGCTCGCGTCAAAGCTATGGTCGCTTTTAATGATATTCTGGTCTCGATCTGCAGGTAAGCTAAGAAGATTTAGTAGCTATGACATTGATTAAACTAATTTATGTTTAAACATAGCGCGGGCAAAATGCATGTTTGGCGTTGTAATATTGCTGAAAAAGATCTCACCAAGTTGTCTAGCACTAACATAGGTTGTCGCCCCACGTGTATGGCCGTATTAGATCTGTCTCAACCTGGCGTATTGCGCCCAGCTCTAACTAGCATCGTCAAGACCGAAGAAAAGGCAACTACTGAAAAACCGAAGACATCGCTACCTAAACCACGTGGTTATGTAACCGTTGAAATTGATGAAGACGAGCAAAATGATTCTCTAAATAGCTCTGACGAAGAAGATGAGGTCTCGAAAAAAAAGGATAAGGGTAAAAAGAAATCTTCAGACAGCGACACCGAACAACTTAGCGAGGATGAAATAAATAGTGGCGGCGAGCTCAGCGGCGATAGCGTTGCCGAATTCACTGACTCCGATAGCGAGGATGATGACGACAGCGTCAGCGAATCTGACAATGAACTTCCCCGTCCAAAGCGCAAGCAAAACAATTTGGAGCCGTCACCGACTCCGCTTAAAAAGAAGAAGTAAACAGAACGCTATATATACTCTGAAAAAGCTTAAAAAAGTAGAAAATAAAAGCGAAATAGTTTCTTTAATCTGATTAAGTTGTTTAGTCGTAATACTATTTATAAATAAATGCAACTACAATAGTTGTACTTAGTTCCTTTTAACTAAAGTGTATCTATTTATTATTTTACATAAGCCCGCTTAACGCCATATGAACGATTACTTTGTTCAGCGTTTATAAAGTTTCAGGCAACACATTCCTAATTGATTATAATTTTTAAGCTGTGTGCTCGATGATGATACCTATTAATTTTGGAGCTTTTTCGTGTAAGCAATGCTTCTACTAAATATCACATTATAAAGTATTAAAAGCTGCACATTATGGCGGCCAAAACAAACGTTGCAACCTTAGAAGTCAATGCATTTGATGTGCAGCGTCTCTACCAGAAAACTTAACTACATTTTAAAGAAACATTCTGTTTGATATTCAAACATCGGCAAGTATTTAAAATGTATATTGACTACACAATAGGAATAATCATGCACAGTACGGTAGATGTTGAAATAAAATTGTTGTCACGGCTCCGAATCTTTATATGTACTTACAAAAAATAAAATAGGCTTGGTTTTAAGATAGACTTTAAAAAATGTAAGGAGCGCTCGGCTAGTAGTGTATGCATTCAACAAGAAGTAAATCTTGTGCTCTATATTACTGTACAAAAATAAAATTTTCGAAATTTACTAAAATGTTTTATAATTCAATTAAAACTGTAAGACTTTGTAACCACATTTAAAGATATTTTGCCAGACAGTATTTCGCTTAATAACTATTTTATACCTAAAGTATTTAATAGTTTTTTAGCCCCTTGAAGACAGTTTTAGAAATGAAACTCAAATAGTTTTTAGTCTAAGTTTTAATCTTCAACTCTCCTTTCGTAGTTTTTATATCTTAAGCATACAATTAGTTGATAACACTAATAACAATTTTGTTTTTTTTTTAATCATAACTTAATTTGTTTCATTAATTAAGGGACTTCTTATAGTCCCTTCTCAACAAGATAATTTGTATTGCAGCAATGTGCTCGCATCAATCAACTAACCAAATGGAACATCTAGTATAAACAGAAAAAATAATCCCCTCTTTAATTGTCCAAAAAGTAATGCAAAAATTTAAGGTAAATGCGTTCCATCAGCGGCCATAGATGCTCAAGTAGGAACTGCAGTATGTGTCTGAGCGGCGGGCACAATGTGCACAAATAGTTCGTGAGGGCGTCCAGCACGCGCAACAGTAAGTGTCAGTTATTGTGCTCCATGTGTATATACAAATTGCTGGAAGATGTGCTTAATTCGTTGCTACTTAACTCGACGCCATCCGCTGCACAGCCATAACAACCATCGTCACGTTTTAGGCAGTTGTGTGTCCATGGCATGGGTTCATTAAATTTGTCACAATGTGCCATATTTTGAAACACATAAAGGCGAGGATGGTCTATATAATTAGCACAGGCATAACACCAAACGGACAAGTCCCTTAAGCTAAGTACGAGCGGATGATTAAGGCTATGATAATGCTGTTCCATATGTTTATTAATATGCCGGCTACAACCAACGACCGGACAGCTCAGACACCGCCAGTTCTCCACTGTGGATGCGCAAGCTCTGCAAGCTTCGCCGGTCTTTATTGCTGGTGGATAGAAATATATAAAAATATGGTTAGTTTTATTAACGTAGAAAACAACTTACAAGATACAAACAAACAATAACCCAAAGTATCTAGCTAACTAACGAGCCATGTAAGCATATATGGACATAACAGCACATATGTATATAACATTGATGAGAATGAAGATGACAATAAAAATAATGTAAACACACACATAAAACACCAACAAAAAGACAAAAAGCAAATAAACAAAGCATAAGCAGAAGGCAAAGAAAGCTTTTTAAATAAAAGCAGGACACAAAAGCTCAAACGGGAGCGCTTGGATTTTTAAAGACTTGCTTACAATGTTGCCTCAACTGTTCCGGTTGTAGTAGCGTCAAATGTGGACAAGTCTTAAGCACATAAATGGCAAACATTTCATGCTTCTCGAGCGCCTGCACACGGAACAAAAAGGGACGTATGGGAGAGAGAAAGATACATATACATATATAACAATTAGTATGGTATGAACTATGCTCTGGGCTGCTCTTGCATTACCTCCTTCTGTTCGGCCATATACTCTGTCAACGTTTTTACCTTGACTTTGGGCTTGCTGCCGCTGGGCCGATCCGCGCCACAGTCGGGCTGATCGACGCTGGGACCTCCCGCTGCGCCCTGTGCATCGTCATTTGAAATATTCAACTGCTGCAAGGTAGCAGCAAGAAAATCCTCGTTGTTATTCTCGCTCACAAACTGCGGCAATTTCCTGCAGAATGCCAAAGATTCCCAGTAAAGGCGCTGCGTCTCTAAACAACACTGCAGAGTCTCCAGACAGCTTGTATAAGCTACAGTTGGAGCTCGTTGTACGGCTGCATTGAACTGTGGTGTCGGCACAGGATCACCAAGCAAAGTCTTGGTGCACATGGTCATCGCATAGGATATGGAGTTTACATTGTAGCCGCCTTCGAGACAAACAATTATACGGCCTCCAGCCAAAGCGCTTAACCAGTGCGTGAAGAGACCATATCCTTCGGGTGTTACCTTGCAGCCGCCCAGTGGATCCCCAATAGCTGCATCGAAGCCTGCCGACACGAGTACCAGTTGTGGATCATACTCATAGGCAATGGGCATAATAAGTTGTTGAAAAGCTAAGGCATACTCCAAGTCACCCATACCCTTCTGTAAATTAATAAAGAATAAACAAGATTTAGTGTCGAAATCACAAAATCCATCAAATGTAATGTAATTGCATGTACATATGCTCAGCTCACCTTGTTCCATGGTATGTTCACATTAAAGCCTCGACCCGCCTGCTTTCCTACCACATCGTAATTACCATCGGGTCCTTTGGGAAAGAATGCGCCGTTCTCATACCGATGTACGCTGATATATAAAACCTTGGGATTGGATTCAAAAATGTGCTGCGTACCATTGCCATGATGTACATCCCAGTCTACAATAAGTACACGTTGCAAACCATAATCTCTTATCGCATACTGTGCCGCTATAGCCACATTATTGAATATACAAAAGCCATGTGGCTGATCGGATTCCGCATGGTGTCCCGGCGGTCTAACGATGCACACGCCGCTGCGTGCATCTCCTCTCAGCACAGCGTCAACCACTTGAAGCACTGCACCCGCCGCTAATGTGGCACAGTCAAAGGTGCGCGGATGAAAGTATACAGAGTTGTATTTAGAGCCCAGCTGCTGCAGTTCCTCACCTTCGCGGCCTACCAAACGGCGCACAAAGTTTAAATGAGCACGTGTATGTGCCAAGCAAATCTCATCCGTAGTGGCCGCTCTGGTGGCCACACGTTGCATACGCGACAGCAGCTGGTACTCATCGTGCATTTGATAGATCCGGCGAATACGCTGTGGCTGTTCCGGGTGATCTGAATCGTGCAAATTACAGTGGTCCAACATTTGAGCATCATAGGCATAGCAAAGCCGGATTGTGGGTATGGAAAGCTTTGTTTCGGCTCGCAGTATGCGTAAATGCTCCAAATTTTGAGCGGTCACCTCGGCGGGTATTTTAGGAGCAGTGTCACGCGTTGGAAAACGCTCAACCGGTGGAGGTCCACCAAACCAAAAACGTTGTACACGATGAAGTGGCGTTGAACCTGGCTGTGGCTGCACGTTATTTAGCTCCTCCATGGTGTAGGTCTGTTGTAGTTGAAGGCAGCGCCAGTAGGGCCGATGCGCAAAGATGCAGTTAAGAATGGCTTCGCACACTTCAGGGCAGGGCGGATGTAGCCGCTCGACCAAAGGTGGGCATGGGTCGCCAAGCAGCGCACGTAGCGTTAGCGCAGCACCCTCGGCTAAAGAGTCCAAACAGTAACCGCCCTCCAACACAACAGCCACACGTGATTCGGCAAGACGCAACAGTGGATTAAGCAAATGTGGATAACAGGCTGGTGTTACCTCCATTTCGCCTTCGGGGCAGCCAAGCGCAGCATCATAGCCGGCTGAAACAATAATCAACTCCGGTTGATACTCCAAAGCAACGGGCAAAAGAAGCTGTTGAAAAATGGCCAAGTAATCGCCATTTCCCATGCCCTTTGCATTGAGTGGCACATTGAAATTGTAACCAGTGCCAGGACCGCTACCAATTGCATAAAAGTCTGACTCGGGCAAATTGGGCCAGAAGCTGCCATATTCAAAGCGATGTACGGAGAAGTAGAGCACCCTGTAATTAAAAAAATTCGAGTAAATAACATTATAAATCAACAACTCTTATCACTAGAAGCGATAAGAGGGCCGCTGGTTCACCTCGGATCATTGTAGAAGAACCTCTGCGTGCCCTGGCCATGGTGTATATCATAGTCAATTATTAAAATACGTTGTAGCTTGTGTGCATCAAGTGCATGCTGAGCTGCTAGTGCCACGTTGTTGAAAAAGCAGTAACCATTAAATTCAGCCTTCATGGCATGATGACCTGGCGGTCGTATGATAGCCATTCCATTTTGTAGCTTAGACGTAAGCAATTGCTCGACAAGCTCTATCGTCGATCCGCTGGCCAGCAGTGACAGCTCAAATGTGGACTGGGTGGTAAAAGTTGTACAGATTAGTCAAAGCATTTGTAATTAGCTGCTCAAAAGTAACTTGTTTTAAAGCTAATCATTTTGGAAAATCTTTGAAGTGCACCTTTAACGCGTGTTATCCAATCTAAAGTTGCAACAAAGAATGCTTAGTAAGAGGACTATAAACTGCTTTATGAGAAGGGCGTCATATAAAAATATAAATTGAGAGACTGGAGCGGCGTACGTATAACGCACATATTTCTGTAGCTATTAGAAGAACCGATATATTGTTCAGACGGACACACAGACAGATCGATGCTAATAATTATGGTACATTCAGTTACTTTTGGCCTGCTTCTGTTTTTCTTGTCCCACTAACCGGGTGTATATAGATGGAGTCGTAATGGGAGCTTAGCTCCTCCATGGCTGCTTCATTATGTACGCCAGACGTTTGCTGCAGTCGTTCATAGTGCTCCGGCGTGTGTAGCGTAAGAATCTCAGACTTGGTAGCAGAGCGTGGAGTCAGCGTTTGACAGCGCTCAATTAGCTTCAGTTCGCGACATCTGTAAGAGAAAAAAGTTTTAAAACTTGGCCAATTAATAAACAGCACACCAAACTTACCGTTCCAGCACACGCGTAAAGCGCTCGGGGCATTCCGGATGGAGGTGGTCCCATAGACAACAATGTTGGCTCATAGATTCGTCGTATATCAGCCCAGTGGGTTTGCGCAGCATACTCCTGGCATTGAGTGCCTACAAAAATTTCTGAATAAGTTTTGCATCGTATATAAAGAGCAAACGAGTTTTATTACGTTCTGAAAGATATCCGTTACGGTTTCCTGCATTGTTCCACAATTGGTTTGCATTTTTAGCATGCGAGCTCGACGTTTTGCCTCTAGAAGAGCCGCACTCGGTTTGCGCGACTCGCCGCTGCAGCCGCTGCTGTTATTGCTGTAGGAGCCGTTGCCGCCGCCGCTGTTTGTCGCTGCCGCGGCTGAGGCTGACGCCGACTTTGATTTGACCATGGCACGGGTTTGAATTTTTGCGTTCTGTGCGCTGCGTCGGGTTACAATAGGGGAGCTCTACAAGTGTTAAAGATATAGGTGGAGGAGTAAATAAATACTTGATAATTTAATTTATTCAAACAGTTAATTGCGACCGCATAATGGGTGCTCCCCCCTAGCTGTTATTGTTGTGCTTGGCTATAGATACGAATATTTGTACAGATAACAAATGGGCTGGTCACTGTCGGCACATTACGATTATGATATACCAAGTAATATTAACAGTACTATATTCGTTTTTGGGCCATTCAAAAATAATTTTTTGCTGATTAATTGACTTAAGTTTGCAATTTCGACGAAATCGGAACAAGGAATATTTTTTAAACCTGAGCTATGGACGACTGACAAGGTTTTTATGCTTACGGCAGGATATTTATCAAGAACAGTGCAGCATTCACAGAAGCCGCTACATAAAAAAAAATTACGTATAAAATTTGGGCAATTTTTTGTCCCGTATAAAAAATAACTTAATTTGCTCAATTTTCCAAAAATATAATGTAATAAAACTGAAGTTATGAATTTCAACCTGTGTGTTTAGACATATAAAAAAAATTGCCAGCCTACTTCAAGCGATTCTCATTGTTCCCATATGTAAATTTATAAAAAATTAAAAAGTTTTCACACACTTATACTTAGTCACCTGCGCTGCGGCAGAATTTTGTGCCTCATCCAATTAAAAAAAAAGTGATATAAAATGTTGTCTAACAATCGGTTCTATAGATCTTTATGGTATTATCAAGCGATGTTGAACAAATGAATTATGTCCTAAAACGATTTTTTAGCAGTTTGACCTCGGGGTCTACATACATAATATAGTCAGCCGCTTTTTATATCCTGTACCGTATGGTACAAAGGGTATATTAAGTTTGTGCAATCCGAAAGTGTATGTGACATATAGAAGGAGTCGTCGGAGACACCCCAAAGTTACCTAAAATATGATCAGGGTGAATAGAGAAGTCGATATACCCATGTCCGTTTGTCCGTCTACCCGTCCGTCCGTTTGAACACCTAGATCTCAGAGATGGTAAGAGCTAGAGTAACCAAACCTTCATATTAGATCCCATATTATTTCATAGGAGACAAGTTTATTTTATTTTTTTGATATCGGGGTTAAATTATAGAGCTCCCATAGGGGTGTTTCAGACGACCTCGCAAAAAAAAAATAAAAGTTTTAGATGAACAATTTGTTTGTTTATGAAGATATCGTAACCAAATTGGCATTCGGTTGACTATACCACATAGCCCGACTTTACCTACGCCATTTTTTAATACAGTAATAAATACGTAATGCGATATTTACATAAATAAGTTAATTATGAATACACCTATGGGAGCAATATACCGTCGTTATCGAAGATATAAAATAATCTTGTTTCCCATGGTATAATAAGGAATGTAATATGAATTGATTATTTCTTTAACGCCTTTTGAATCTAGGTATTGGGGTTTACAACTTCTCTTTGTAATATACTCTGGCTTAGGATATAAAAAATACAGTACACTTTAACTGTATCAAACTTGATCAACGATAAGTTTTGGTTCAATAAATAAATAAACTAAATAAACGAAACTTTAGATTAAGCTAACAGTTCTAATCGGGGCTTTGACATTTGTTCTTCATTATAATAAAAAATCTACTAATGTTAATCTGTTAATTACACTAGTTGACACGAAAAATGAACCTTTGTAAAAAAATGATTGATAAGTTAATTTTGGTTTAAAAATCACGAAAACGGCAACCCTTTTTTTAAGCACCGTTTTGAAGGTTTTTTTCGAAAATATGTTTTTGGTCATTTTTTCACTTTTTTTTCAAAGATAATTAGAAAAGGTATTGGCGTGCTCTTTACAGTGATATACCATATGATATGTACAGATTAAGTAATGTTATTGAAGTTCCAACAACAACTAAAGTCGAAAAAAAGTTTTTAAAATTTCAGCTTTTATTGACGAATTTTTAATTCTGTGAAGCTTTTAGCTGAAATATAATTATTTCACGAACATTTCAACTCTAAGATCTTTAGGGGATACTACCTAAGCACTTGCTAATTGAATAATAAAAAAAATCGCCTTATATTGAGGACTCCAGGACTTCTTTGTATTGTGCTTTTTTTTTATGTCATCTGCAAATTGAAAAATCCTATTGGAAATTTTATATTTGAATGTCATCAATGAAGCTTAAAAATAAAGTCCCCAACATGGTTGTAAAATAAATTCGTCATTTACTTTTCGTTTTCTTTCCTGCGACTTTAAACGTATTATTGATGACTGCTCTCATGATGCAGTGATTATGCTTCTACAAGGTAATGTCAAGAAATGTGCAAGCTTAGCTGCCCAGAAAAAAATCTCTCTAAAAAAAAAAAGACTCTTCTATTGAGTTTACGATGGTGATGAAAGTCCGGTGTTCTCTTCGATGCAAGTGAGGAACTTGAATTGACTTTAATTTTATGCTGATGCTGGAATTGTGCTAAGTTTGACGCTTTATTTTACTTACAGATTATTGTAGTGACAATGAAAGGCGAGGACTGCCTTTTATATTTTTAGGCTAAGACCTTTAAGCCTTATTTGATCCATTTATATCAATAACATTTGTAACAATTTTAGATCGTTTGTTTCTGCTCTCTTTTTATGAATTTACCATCAATTAACGTCATTCTTAAAAAGTTACCAATTTTATGTTATTGGTCGTGATATGTAACTATATGCGATTTCTGCTTAGTGTTATCTTCTTATGATAAAAATTGACTGAAGTATTGAAATTTTAGTAAAAATCGGCCAAAAAACTATTTATATACAAAATTCGATGTGTCTCGTTTGTTTGTAAAGATATTCAAACGAAAATTAGCGCCCAAAAGTTTTTACAAAACTCAAGCACTGTACCAAATTTTATCGGACTTTACTGTATCATATAGCTCCCATAGGATCAATCGTTCAAAAAAAAGTTTTTTGAACAAAATTCGGTATTTAGAAGTTTTTTAGATTAACCAACCACTGTACCAAATTTGATCAAAATCGGTTGACTATATCATATAGCTCCCATAGCACTATTCTAAAAGTAGTTAAAAAATTTTTTTTAACCGCAATGTATCTTAAAATCATAACTCTGTAACGTCACGTACCAAAAATTTTATCATATCGTGCCGCTGTTATGTTATCAGCTGTCAAAAACAGCTGTTCATAAACAAAAACAGGTGCTTGTCAAACGTCATTTTTTTGCATGCAACTTAAAACTGTTAAAATAGACTAATTAAATAACAGAAGTGAAATTTTGAAGATGCAGCTTAACGGGAGTGGTTTGTATCGTGTGTTTGTGAATTTGAATTGCTAAAATTAATTGTGCCGTTTTCCTAATTGAGTGTAATTGCTAGCCATTCAACAAGCAAAAAATTGTAACAAAAATTAGTTTTCAAATAGAGCTACAAAATGAGTCGAGCTCTTTCGGCCAATAAAGTTTGTTGTTTGTGTAAGTATATTCCATGATCTTTCAAATACATGTCATATTAAAGTGAACTTTTGCGCTCTTTGGCGCAAATTTAACTTTGTAGATCGACAACTAAGATTTGAAAATGCGAAGTTATTTGCAACGTGGAAGGCAATGGCGAAGAAGAGTTTAAAAGAAGATGCCATTTTTAATTGGTTTAAAGCGGGAATAACTCTCACCATTTCTGAAGATGAAACAAAAATTTTACTGATAAAGCATGGACAAGCTGACCTTGCACACGTTTTAAAATTCTTGGCAATTCATCCAGGCAAAGCCAAAATTATTCGTAAATCATTAAGCCAGCCAGTTGCAAAGGCAATTAAAATGCCTGCTAACGAAGCACTGGCTCTTATTTTAGACCAAGTGTTAACAAAACAACAATATTGTGCAGTTAGAGAGCTAACCAAAAACATACATCCATCTTACAATATTTATCCATCATATAAAGAAGTTGCTGAAAAAAAAGAAGTGCCGGCCAGATAACATAAAAATAACTGAGTCGATTGCAGAGGTATCTATACAAAGTCTTCTTGGCCAAACAGCTGCCGTCTTGTACGCTTACAAGAAAAAGTTATTTTAAGCGTAATGCAAGAGCTAGGTACAGATTTATTGACAGCAGCTCTCATTTTTACTGTTCCAGTAGGGTACTTGGGTGGTTGCCGTGTCATGCAATAAAATATATAAGTCTGATCGATTGCATCATGCATTTTTTCGGATGTGTTTCTGAGAGCAATAGATACATCGGATCCAATTATTTCATCAATAAGCCTAGACAGACGCATACAAATACAAAAAAGAAGTTATACAGGGGTGCCACAGAAAACCAATTCGATTCAATTTCGATGCAATTCCAATTCTCGGTGCCACAGACATGACAAACAACGGTTTCAAAACCGTCGACAAAATTTTTGGAGATTTGATTAAATTCATTAATAAAAACTAATTTATACAATTAACCTCTTACTTATTTGGAAAGTTCATTCAATTTCTAAAATATCTGTGTCTTTATGTTTTGCTAAATCTAATATTTTAATTCATGATTTTCATTTTTACATAAACGGTATTAAAATCAACTGTTCATTTGCCATTCTGTGTCAACGTTCAAAATCGATTCTACAAAGGAGTTGCCACATAGTGCGGTACTAAATTATAACATTTCGAAGTAATTATTTTGGCGTATTAATAAATGTTTTTGATCTTAAATGATAGTTAAAAAATTGTTTATTTTATTTAACCTAAGTTGCCTTTATGAAAAGCTACGAATTTAATGGAAAGTTACATAAATATGTGCTGTGCACCTTTATCCTACAAAGTGGCAATGTACAGAATGTTAGTCATGGCTGTGATTGTCAAAAGTTCAGCAGTTAAGGTTTAAATGAAAATATCAGTAAAGGTTCTTCGACGCCTTCGCTTGACTTTTCCTTGTAGGGGGTTTTTTTGTAAAGCCTTATTGGCTAATAATTGAGCAATTGGCATTTTAAACATTAATTTTTATTTTTGTGCAAATTTTCAAATGTAAACAAACCGATTTTGCCATTCTCAATGCTGAGCACAGCTGTTGAGTCGGGTTGAGTAGGGTTGTCATACACACTCTTGTATTGGGCGGGACAAATTTTCAAACTTAACTTAAAGTTATTTTGCACAAATGGAAAGCAAAATGATACAAAATATGCTGATAATTATCGTTTAATGTAATAAAGAATAAACTTTATTGGATCACTGTTAATAAACATGTATTTGAATAAGTGTCTAAATGTTCTAAAATAATTTTTACAAGGCTGCAACCCTTTGCTGCCATTCTAGCAAAAGCGTAAACATTCGAAATAAATTGTTCGAAAAATGAAATCAACCAGATTTCTGTGGCACCTACGGATTTTTTGGTTGAATTGGTTTCAAACCGTTGCCGAAAGCAATATCGATTTCTGTGGCACCCCTGATATATTTATTATCAAGCTCTGTAAATACTTCAGTCAGCATGTCTGTCAATCAGTATGGTGAGTTTGATATGGATGAAATCGATTTCCAAGGCAACGTGCGTGCATTAGACACATTACTTACAATAAAATACAATTTTATTTATATTTTTGAATTTTTAAATTATTTAAAAAAAAGGGGGTATCCACGCCCACGTTTTTCATATATCAACATTTATTTGGGTATAATACGGCAAATAAACCAAATTAAACTAAAAAATTTTGTTTTATTTAAAAGTTATTAATTAATGACACTAAAAGTGGTCGTTTGCCCCATAGTGCATAGGAACGATCGGTAAAACAAATATTTTTGGTTCAAAATTCAACTGTTTTTGGTTATTTATGAATGAATTTGGCAATTTAATATGTTTTGATGTTCTCAATTATCATACCGGAAAGCATAGTCCATTTTTGTCCACATCATAAAACAAATTCGTCTATTTTTGGTGAAATCATGATTTTTGTCTACTTGCGGGTATGTATCGAACTGCTGGTGCTCAATAGACAATTCGAATTTCACGAAAAAGAGCTTATTTTAAAGGTAATGAATTTCTATAAAAACTTCAATAAATCAGTCAGTTTTTACCATAAACGATAACACTAAACAGAAATCGCATCTACATATGACGACCAATAATATAATATAGCTAACTTTTTAAGTGCCTCAGACTTTTTCTTAAAGAAATAGCGAAATTTGTAGAAAAGTTAACAAAATGTTGTGTTTTTTGGGCTTTCCAGCACACATTTTAGGCTGTGGTTTTTTCTTCAGGTTACCGATTTTTATGATTGGGGGCATTATGGAAAGGTAGTCTATTCTACTTTTAAGGAAAACAAAATTTTGAAGAAATTCGACTTAGTACAGATTTAATCACATCATATGTACAACCGTTGTTTGAAAAAGGTCCTTTTTCACTAAAATAATCCTAGAGAAAAAACCAGCTTTAAGAGTTTAATAAAAAAAAATTGAATTTGAATGCTGAAATATCGCCCTAACATAAAATATTAGTCTCAACTCTGGAGAAAAAAAAAGTATGAGATTTGTCGACTAGTGTTATGGACATTGTTTGGACAAATGCTTTTTGGGGAAAGCTGATTTTCCTTTGCCACAACAATGCCAGCTCTTACACGTTGGCTCTTACAAAAGATATTTTAAGCAGTCACTTTTATTAAGTTTTCAACTATCAAGTTTAAAAAACGAAGAGAATACTCTGTGGCGCCCGGAAGACGAAGATGTCTTCAAAAGCTTTTTATAGAGAATTGTGAGTTGCAAAAGTGCTTCGAAAATTGTTTTGTGTCAATGGAAAAATGTGATCAGCAGCATGGAGAATATTTAAATAATTTAAAATAACCATTTTCAAATATGCATATTGAAATCGCGTAGGGTTGTAATTTCTACTAAAAAAAAATTTCAAATTGCTGAATGCATCGATTCTGGAAACGGATCAAGGAACAATTCACAAACTGATCTTTATACGCGATTCATTTTAGATAAGTCAATGTACATATATTCGAATAAAAATATTTCTTCAATAAATTAGCGTTTCTTTCAATTTTGAGAATTTAGTCCACCGTTTTAAAAATTATAATATTTTTTTCAATTAATATCTTTTTTCAAGGCCTTCAAATATCAGTTTCAGTGGTGGCCTCTTCATGAGACTCAAAATAAAATCTTTAAACTCTCTTCTTCATGTTGGGAACAAGAAAATTATTTTGATTGGACAGATCAAGAGTCCCATAACACGCCATTTTTTTAAATTTAATTTTTACAACATTTTGTGATGGCTTGTGTTAAAACAGTATTTTTGTCAAAGTAACTAAGCGGAAAAGGGCGCTGACTTATCAAACTGGGCATATTACATTCACAAGACGTGTATTCTATGTAAGTATGTATATCAGGGTTGACTTTTCTCAGAATCGAACCTTATAATACTCAAAACATGATCCAATTTGAGCGCTTTTTATTTCGTTTTAACTTATACGTAGCTCTACCTCTGACCAAGGAGATCATAGAAATAGTTTCGGAGAGCTTCAAGCCTTTCTACAACAGTTTCAGGGATCGCCGAGTTTACGCATTTAAAAAATGTAATTTTAAATATCAAATTGTAGTCGTAGAATAAGTCCTAGATATGAGTTCTGTAATTTAATGGGTTATTCGTTTTTTTTTTTGTCCTCCGCCTCTTAAGGCGGATCTTTACTTTAATATCTAAGTAGAAAACGTTATTAGCTAGGAATTTTTCATTTAGAACATTGTATTACGGAATTCTAGGAACCAACATCGTGTGAAAACGGATATTGCAAAATTGTCATGTGGTTTATCGTGAGATGGTTTGCTTTAGATACCGCATAATTTGACAACTGTTCCTAAATCGCCTCGTTTCGATTGGTGCAAATAAAAAGTTGAAAAACTCTTCTGGGATCTATCAGAATAGCGCATGCTTGTTTGGGCTTTCGAAATCCAACAAAAGTTGCTTTTTTTAGCGTGAAATTGCTTTAAAAGAGATATCTGAACGACTGATCTATGGTATTTGGATTGAGAGAGATTTTTGTCACTGACACAATCAAGCCGTCCGCATTGCAAAACTCTTATGTTATTATCGATAAATGCAGTTTATCAACTTACGTAAATGACGCTAGAGCAGCTGTAGTCAATAAAAGTTTTGAAACACCCTTTTAGTAAGTATATGCACTATATACAATATATGTATATAGAAAGCAGCTACAAACGTATATAGTTATATGCCTATGTGCATACATTTAATTGATAAAACCGACATTCACTTTGGAGTTTGTTGCGATGAGTAATTAAACTGTTGGGTTTACTACGTACTCGTTGTTTATGGCGATGTTGTTGTTGCGGTTTATACGGTAAACATTAACGTAATTGCCATTAAAGCCGCAAATTAAAGTAGTTTAAAGCAGTTAGAACAGAAAATTGTTGCCGTTGTGCACAGATTGGCAACAGGAACTGAACTGAACGAAACTGCAAGATTTTAATACGTTTTTTGTTAAGATACATTATAAGGCTGGCTTACTCATTAGGTACGTGTGGGTGGGTATTAATAGTCTTGCCATGGCAACTTTACCCCATTTGGCCAAGTCTAAGCTGAAGTTGTTTTGGTACCAGCAACAATGCCCAATAACAACTTTACTCAGTGGCGGAAGCTGAAAAAAAATTTCGGCAGAAGGGCGGACAAGCGTCGACTCGTTATGAAAAGTTTGGCTCGCAGCTGTCGATATGAAAAGTATTTTGATTTGTTTACTAAATAAACGCATTAATGCCACTAAAATTAATTTTCTATTATTTTTTAATGTTTTAAGAAAATTTTGATGTGCTCAATTGAACGAATCAAGGTTAATTTTCATTGTATATTTTTCTTATAAAAAATGTCTACTAACGAGTGGAATGAAAGTAAGGTGTTCTGGATATAGACAAAACAGAACTTCGAAATATGTAGGTATTGTGTTGTCGTGTTGCAAAAGTAAACTCGAAAATAATTTTATTAATGGATGGCTCCAAATATGTATATAAAATAATTTGTGCATAATTGGTAAATAAATAAAAAACAATCGTCTCTCAGAAAGATGTTGGCAGAAAGAAAAATTAAATTAATAAAGTGGATGTTCGAAAACTTGTGGTAACTCTACAAGTGAACTTATCGATAGCTGACCAGCTGGTCAGCTGGCAATTTGCTTGGAACTTAGCGCACTTTTTAAACAAACAACAATGAGCCGCCTTTTTGTAGTTAATTCTAATAATAAATTTTTGAAGGGGCAAAAAAGGAAGTGCTAAGCAAAACACAATCCCAACGTTGCCAAATGTTGATAAATGTGCAAGAACCAACGATGTCAACTACAGGAAATACGACTGTAAGAAATAAATGTGCCTGTCGGAATGCACTCGTTATAACTTTTGAAAACTAGTCGGAATCTCGAACAGGCCTGATTAATTTGTTCAGATTTGGAAAAAATTGCATGTGAATGTGTTTCAAAAATGTATTTTATAAGATTTGGGAAGTATTGTTTTGTACTTTGCACACAATGTTAATGATATTGTAGGCTTAGGCTTAGGTTAGAATATTCTAACCATGTAGAATTTGTACCTCGCTCATTTTCGTCTCAAGATCGTTCTATATAAATTAATATTATTTCTAAACAAGGTTTTAAGTTTTAAGAAACAATGCTTTTATGAAAATAATTCGGCACTTCGACATACTGTGTATTTAGCTTAAATACAGTCCAAATAATCAACCTGTCAATAAAGCACGTACTCATCAGTATATTGAGCGTATACAGTAGCGCTTTGTAATCAGTCATTAGAATTGATGAATTTCATTAGTGCATTGGAAAATATTTCTAAAGAGCCTAATAGAAATGCAACAAATATGTGCATGTGTTTCAGAATACAATAGTTTTATTTTAAAATGTCTAAGCCTAATGAAATAATTATGATAAATATTTGTAAAACAACTAGTGAAAAAATTGATAATACTATAAAATAACAAAATAATAATCTTTCATGCTTCATTGATAATTATAACAATATTTACGTATTCAAAGCAAAACGCGGCAAAAATGCACAGAATGAGACAAAAGTTGCGAATGCGAAGGCGCCCTCTCCTTCAAAATCGTGTCAGAGATGAGGTCAGCCATTAACATGGTCACAGTTCAAAAATAGTCAAACATTTTGCAAATGATTTAGTGACATAACTATTTTCGCATTGAACTTGTGACGTCACTTGCAAAATTTCTGCTACTCCTAAAACATAGTAGACCTGCGCAATTAGCTTTATTCTTAAGGTCCTTTAACATTTTTCATAGTTAAACTTAGGAAAGGGGCGTGCGCATCCCCACGCAATCCCCCTTTGCCTACACGCCTGACAATAGCAACAACAGTAAAGCAGCTGCAATTATTAAGTATGGCGCGCAACGGCGCTGCGCCTAACCGGCTTTAGCTTTTATTACACTTACCATAATCTAAATGTTTCAATAAACTGAGAGAGAGCACAGGAGAGAGCGTGAGCGTGAGAGTGTAGCAACGATAACTATTTATTTGCTGCGCTCTGTGGGCGTCTTTATTTTCAATGGCACAGCGCGCGGTGACGTTCTAGTTTTAGCTCAAGCTCTGGTTATCTATAGGTATATACTTGCGTGTGTGTATGTGTGTCTATCAAAGCCCACAATGCGTGCGTTTGCCTTGGTTGTTTGTGTGTGTGTGTGTATATATAACGCTGAGTGTGCGCGCGTTTGTTTTTGGTTGGAAATACTTATAGTTGCTTTGTTGTTGTTATTGTTGCGTGATAAGCCTTACGATTTTTTTTTACACTATTTATCGATTTGAGCAACTTGACTTTTTTTTGGTTTTCTTAACTTTTATAATTTACTTTACACGCATTAGCTTTTTATTATTTCTAGCTGACTTTGCTTTCGAAAACACACTACATGCAAACGTACACACATACATATGTTTATTTCTTTTGCTGGCCGTCGCGCTTCAGTTAAATTTGTTATATATTTTATTTGTTGTAACAAACCGTTTTATTTACTACGTTTTAAATGCCTAAGTTTTATAAAATAATTAATTTTGATTAGCGCTCTTTTAACTGAAGTGCACGCACGTGAAAAAAAAATGGTACAGAGCGTTCTTTTGCCTACTACAGAACAGCAGAATGCTATTTTTTTCTTTACACGAAAACACAAATATACACGCACTTAGGCACACACGCATACACACAAAAAACGACAGACAGACAGACTGACCCACCGACGGAACCTACGACAGAGCTACAGCTGCAACGGCAACAACAAGAGAGGAAGAGTGTCAACGAGAGTTCTGTGAGATAGTGTACAGATGTAATAGGCCACAGGCAAGCAAGTAAATCAATGCGCGAAATTTTAGGGGCTGTCGGGCGGGCGGGCGACGCGACGTACGTTTCAGTAATGTTTTGTATGCGCTGCGTTCTGCTGCTTCTTTCCTTTTTCTTCTCTACTGCACGTCGGACAACCCAGCTAGAGAGAGAGGCATACCATTACAACATCAACACACACACATATGTGCACACACAGGCATACAGCTGCCATCAGATGTTTACAGCTGTGCTCATTCACAATGGCGCACTTGTTGAATAATCGCTGTAGCATCGATTGTTATCGATATGTTTAAAGCAGTTTTGCAGCACTCTGCTACATAAACAAATTTTGCTAATGCATTGAATAATGCTATATTTATTAATGAAGTCAACAGCTTTGGGAGTTTGTATGCAACAGTGCAATTAACAAACTTTACAAATAATAAATATGCACTGCTGTTGGCATGCTAAGCAAAAGTTTAACAAGCTGGCAGCACCAATAGAGCGCAGTTTTATAAAAACAAATTAAAAAGCTGGCGCTTTTTTTAAATTAATAGAAATAACACTGCAACAGTCTGCTTAACTAAAATTTAGTTCAAATTTGTTAGAATAAAGTAATAAATATAATCAAAAATAATGCATTTATGCTTTTCAAATATTGCCCAATACATTTTAAACTTTTGATGTAAGACCGCAACGCTTTAAACTGCCCTCTTACGAGAGTCGTCTGTGTAGCTGCCACAAAGGGCAACGTGTAGCTCACTAGTAAACTAGTTTTTAGAGATGCTTATGTTAGCTTTTGAACCCTTTTTTGTACTTTGTACAACGCTTTAAAATTTTTGCATCTTTTAAATGTTATCTATCATATAAATTTTATAGGATCAAGGTTCGTACTTGAATTTCTTCTGTCAATATAATGTTAATACTTTTAAAAAATTAAATTAAAAATTTAAAAAACCCCCGACACAAGAACTTAAGTAATTTCCCTTTAAAAAGTAAAAAATAATAAAAGAAACTTAATGTTAAAATACCTAAGAATCTATTAATAATTCTAAAAAAATACGTCGCGTTGGGGGACACGCGAGGGCAGACGTCGTTGACGGTCGTATCTTACATGCAAATTTTTTGAAGTAATTCGATGAAAGTTTTTGAAGTATTTGCTTAATTTTGTTTTTAAGTTCATCTTTGTTGCTTAATTAGACTATTTGTATTTAAATTGTTAGTTTAGGAGCGGCGTATTATTTTTAGAATTATTAATAGATTCTTAGGTATTTTAACATTAAGTTTCTTTTATTATTTTTTACTTTTTAAAGGGATATTACTTAAGTTCTTGTGTCGGGGGTTTTTTAAATTTAATTTTTTATTTCATACTTTTTATAGGTAGTTTAGGTTAAGTTAGACTTTAGTATATCATAATATACTTCCTATAATTTAGATTCTTGTTAAGGTATAGATTACATTTAAGGCCAAGCTCGTTCGCTTTTTTTTTTACTTATTAACATAATTACTAGTTTTTCTTTCTATAAATAGGCTAAAGGTTACATTGTTACATGTTTTTTGCAGACATTCGGTTACTCTCCCCACTTTCACTCCCCACAACTTTTAAACGGCTCAACCGATTTTCATCAAACATGTCTAGGAACACTTGCACATAAGTCACCTTTAATAGGATGCCACAGACAGACAGACAGACACGTAAAACTTATAACACCTCTCTTTTTGCGTCGGGTGTTAAAAATAATAATTTAGAAACCAACAAATATTTTAATTGAAAAGATACTTCATTTAAACTTTCGAACGTTTTGTGGCTAGCTATTAATATTATGAATATTAAAAGCAATTGGTAAAACTTAAACTTAAAAATATATAAGTCGTAATATATACAGAATCTTGAACTAATTAAGTTTTGATTTTTGCAGAACCCAACTATTTTTTTTTTAAATATGACTGCTTTGACTAAACTCAACAAAAAAAAAAAAGCTTATATTTTGCATACAATCTTCGATAGTGAAATATCTAAAATGGCTAAATTTAAACTTTATCTATATCTACGCAACTTTTGTCATTGAAAGTTTTTACTTCTCTCAATTGTTTTTTCCAATTTTTAAAGAAATCTTATTTTGCTAAACGACGGTTTAGTTTTTGTTGTTCAGCTCTCTCGGGCCAAGTACGATCTGTGACAATTCTTTTATGATTTTTTTTTAAATACCATTAAAAAGTCTGACATTATCCCAATTTTAAATTAACATGGACATAAGGATTCCAAAGCTTAATTTTCTGCCAAATTTTTATTGTCTCAATTTGGTTGACAACGCAGGAATAAAAAAGAACTAGTCCTACGATTTATGATTAAAAACGATTAATATTTTCAAAAAATGTACATTAATTTTGAAAAATAATATTTTGGCTTTAATTACTATATTAATATAATTCTAGAACTTTTGTGCATACTAGTTTTATTATTTATGTCTGTGTGGTTTTAGTCGTCCCTATATATGTTGATAAAGCACCCATAATCTTTTGGACGGTGACAAAACATAATTTAAAAGATTAAAAAATAAAACATCGGCTGCAAAGTCTGTATCTCTAACATTTCAATAACTATTTACCAAGGATCATAAAATTTACATATTTTTGGAATATCACTTCCCAAAGCGCATTGTTTTGATGAAAAAGCACTTTTATCTGTGTGTCAAGATTATCACTAATTTTTCCCGGGAATTCCTAAAAATTTTGGTACTATTTAAAAAGAGTACAGCCACATCTATATGGCTTCCTACGTACTTTTCAGCCGATGTGTTATTTATACATGATCCCTTGTTGGGTGCGTCAAGTAATGCATCTACGTCAACGTTGGTATAGTAGGTTAATAAACTTTACGACTTCTTGGAAAACGCGAGATTATGTGCTACGGCATACATATTTGTATTTATATTTAAGACTAAAACAGCTTTGTTATCACATTAAAGTAAAAAAGCATTAGGCTATATTCATTTAAAGCTAGATATAACTAAAATAAAGAAAACTACAACGGCATCAGGTCGGCCAGGGATTCGGCAATTGTGCTATCTCGGAAACGCCCAATTCTCAGTGCATAGGATATAACATGGGCCACATAGCTCTGTTCGTGTACGCCATGAAACAAATAGGACATGGCACCTGCAATCAATCCGAAATATTAGAAATTGGTTACATCAAGGGTTAGAGCTGCTCTGAACTTTTAACTTACCACGCGCATGTATGGTAACATCAGAGCCGCCGTGTAGATTCTCATCGGTATTGATGGCTGCTTGCTGCTGATATTCCCAATCCGTGGTATCGCTTAGCTCTGGATTTGCACGTTTGCCAGTGTCTTTATCTACCTGAAAGCCTTCATAGCTAGTGCCATATGTCAGCGTTGTGTAGGGCGTTCCCTCCGTTTTAGACTTGCCAGCCAAACCTAAAATATCCGCACCACGATCCGGATGGCCATTAATGGTCAAGCTGTGCGAATGATCTGCAGTTACAATTATCAGAGTCTCATCAAGTTGGTCCCTGGAATTTAATAAATACTTATTCAATTAGACAAACTTACTTAGTCGCAACTTAACTTACTTTAATTGCTTTAGCGTAGCTTCCACTGCCTCATTCAATGCCAGCACCTCGCTGAGCGCCTTACGAGCATGACCACGATGGTGAGCTTGATCTATCATGCCCGCCTCGACCACCAGCAAAAAACCCTTGTCACTGTTGCCCAGCACTTCCAAAGCTTTGACTGTCATATTACTGAGTGAAGGCATGCCCTTATCGCTATGGTCCCGCTCGTAATCATATTTGAGGTGACCGTTGGCAAATATGCCCAGCACATAGTCGGTATCTGGCTTGAGATTTTTAAGTTCACCATTGTTCTGCACAACGGCATGAGACGCGTCCTGTGCTGACTTTTGCTGTGCCCAGTCTGCAATCAAGTTGCGCCCGTCAGTGGAATGACCCGCCCACATGTCCAGCGGATCTGCCTCTGAGCTGCTGACATTGGACACAAGCATTTGACGACCACCGCCCATGATGACCTGCAAGCAGTTAATAAGAGATTTTAGAGCAGTTTTAAATTTGTAATCTACCTTAAAATTACATTAATGCTGCCTCCTGTGGGCAGCTCCACAAGCTGACGTGCTATATCCTTGCAGCCTTCCTGTACCGCTGCTGCTGGCATGGTGGACTCGCACTCCCAACGTCTATCAGGTACATGAGCGTAGAGCGCCGCAGGCGTGGCATGCGTGACTCTGGTGGTGGTTACAAAACCCGTACGCTTGCCATCCAACTGCGCCCACTTAAGTATGGTCTGCACATGATGCGCCTCATCCAGCGAGGCGCTACAGTTGGCCAGCGGTACACTAGAATCAACACCGCCAGTTTCATAGTTGGTCTTGACGCCACCAAAGAGCGCTGTGGCAGTGGAGAACGAATCGGGCACCTGCTTGTCTGCACAGTAAGTCTTTAGCAGACCCATATGCGGAAAACGCTCCCAGCTGAGCAAGCCCTCCTCCTTATAGCCATAAAGACGCGCTGCAGTCACAGTATTTGGACCCATGCCATCGCCCACAAATAGCACCACATTCTTGGCGCGTCGCCGATTCATTTCTCGGTTTAAAGCTGTCTTCAGTTCGGCTATGCCTCGATCATACCAAACTTGCTGCTCCGAGGGCAATTCTACATGCCAAAAGGCCACAGTTTCCACGTCACGCACATCGCTGGCAAACTCATAGTGTATCAAAAAGCCAATGCACATGGCTGTGATAAGGACGGATGAGAAGGTAACAGCTATAATAAAGATCTTCGACTTGAAGACATTCTTTTGCTTGGGCACTGCCGTGGGTGCGCCAGTGCCATTGGCAGGGCTCGCAAAATTATGACTCGAGTCCAGACTATCCAATTGCACCTCAATCAGTGCCATATCGCCCAGCTTGGTGCTCTCCGTGCCCGTCGATGACATCTTGAGTTGTCTACGGCGACTGTCTGCTCTGACTGCTGCCTAATCTTTATGTTACCTACAAAAGATAGATATATGAATATGTAACAAATTGTGAGAATATTCCGGCCCAGATTCTTTGTTCTGTTACAGATAACATCGCAGCAAAGTGATAAAAATATGGCTGCTTACGACTATCAGACACACTCCTACACCGCCGGAATACTGTCGATCAAATGGTTACCTCGATCCAAAGGCAACAAACTATTAGATAGCGTGAATATATTTTTTATTTTCTATTGTTTGTTGCACACGACGCTGTTGTGCTCTGTCCCCTTGGAAGCCCACAATTGTACTGATTATGGGAACGTGAACAGACTCTTGTGCCGAACATAAAGATTACGTTACGTGCGTTACCAGCATTTTGTTGGTTCTTTTGTGAAACCTGCTCTGTGATTTATTTATTTATTTAAGCCAGGATTTAGCGTAATCGACAAACGGCCCTTAACAATGTCTATGTCCATTCAATAACGTAATATCTATTTGGGGTTTGAGTGTTCTGTGTACATACACAGACCTGTTTGACGCAGAGTAACCAATTTTTTGTTTGCTATTGGAAACTTGTTTTTATTAGCGCCAAACACTTGGATGGTTCAAGTTCAATTGGGGACCCAAAACTTCGAGATTCTAAACAAAAGACAGGTTTGTATGGCTGTTTTAAATTTGACACAAATGATTTGTGGGGATGGTAGATGGGATTTGTGTAGCCGGGTTGCACTACAAACTCTATTTATACTCTATAGCTGGATTATCTGGTTCAATGAGTTCGTAATAATCTTACTACAACGTAGCTCTCATAAAAAGGGGGACAAATAAATACTTTATATAACCTGTACCTTTGTGCAAGCCGAATATGTAAGTAACGTACAGAAGAAGAAGTCGGAGACTCTCCAAAGTTACCTAAAGTATGATCAGAGTGACTAAAGAAGTCAATATACCCATGTCCGTCTGTATGAACGCCTTGATCTCAGAGAAGGTAATTATTTTTTTTCCAACGGGAGACAAGATTATTTTATTTTTTTCGATATTGGGGTGTCTCGCGGACCTCGAAAAATATTTATATATATATATATATATATATGCTATTATAATATTTCATATTTACCTAAAAAAAGAAGAGTATATAGGTATTGTTTTACTCAAGTCACCCTTGTGTTGTATTTTATTTTCTTTCTTTTTCCCAAGTGTGTTCTCGAGGCGATAAAGCTGATTAGACGCAGTCAACCGCCATATTGGTCTGTGGTTTGATATGTATTTACGATCACTTCAGTTAGAGTAGCGATACGCATGAATAAATCTAACATTCGGTATTGTTTATTTTCTATTGTTGTTTTTCTTTTTTTAATAAAAAAAATAAGTCAAGCACGTGAGCAATACCAGAAATGGCCAGCTGACGTAGATGAGTCCGAAAACATATAAAATTCAATTTAAAATGTTGATCCGTCAGATATTATAGATTAAAACTAAAGAGTGCGCACTCAATTAGCACAAAAAAAGCTTAATTACCACAAAAAAAAAAAAAAATAATGCCAGATAATAGTAAGTACTATTACGGCAGTCGATTGCTCCCATATCGTTTAGGGTTAGTCATATATACCCTTTACATTATTAGCTTTATGACGTTCTTTTCGGTTTGTGATAACAAAATGCGTGTAAGACTAAATAAAATGACTAAAAAAAAGAAAGTGACTCGCTAATCGATAGGATTAAATTAGTTTATTGACTTTCAATTTCTTAACTATAACGTAATACAGTTTCACTTTATTGAATTTACATTATCGAATTCCCAATTGCGGTGATTTGTGACAAAAATTTCAAGTAGGAAAATATTTTTTAATATTTCTTCGACAACTTTTGACTACTGTAAGGGTTTGAAAAGCAGCGCAAAAAAAAAATAATCACTTTTAAAAAATTATTAAAAATTAACGAAATTCGAAACTTTTAATTTATGTTCGCGAATGTTTTAATTGCCAAAAAGGTTTGTAAATTTGTATATGAAATGCCCTAAAAAATACCAAATGTCATTTACTTACTAAAGACCTCTCCATAGCTACATTTTGTAGCTCTCGCGGCTGGGATTGCTTCAATCGTGTTAAGAGAGAGATAAGATCAATACCTTTTTGATGATAATGATTTAGAGTCTGCAAGTGCCACGTTTATGTAAACTATATATATTATATAAGCTATGTATATATAACTATAAACTATATAAAATACCAAAGACTGTAATGCACTATGCAAAATTTGGATCCCCCTTGTATCTGAAGACGCATTGGGAGGTCGACCAAATGGAGCAAATTGCAGAAAACGTAGCAGTATCGAAGTAGACTCAGAAATTTTAGCTTATTTTGCAGTTGGATCCAGACCTACATCCCTATTGGATTGAGTTGAATTAGGAATTAAAGCTGGCGCTCAAAAGGTTGGTCAAAAGTGCGCATTTTGACGGCGTCGTTTGTATTAATATACTATTCCAGATAATTATTATATGTTATGTCTATTACTATATGACTAAAACTCTTTCAACCAAAACTCTATAAGATCGACGCTATTTTTGGACAATACTCTGAGTCGAGTACACATGTTTTTCTGTTCAATATAGTTTTTGTAAAAACTGTAAGCCCGAAAGTTATATTTTAAGCTTTTGTGTCACTTAAATTTTCACATTTTTTCGAGTAAAATTAAATGTAAACATATCCATAGTATTATTTACGGATCTTTCGAAAAAGCCAAATAATTATTTTGAATGTAAATTCAGCACGGATTTTAACTGAAAATCTTATTACGACAGCAATTACACCGGGCCATTACGAAATCCCACCATTTTCCCTTCTTCCGTCGTGCCTGTATATAAAGTAATATTGAATCGAAAGAATTTAATACTTCTATGTAGTACTATTTATAAGTAAGCTAGGAGACTCGACTTTTTTGCATTTCAAATTTGTCATCATCGAAAAGCACTTCCAATCTTCGGCAGATAACACACTAAATGTACATTTACATACATATGATATATGATCTTAAGATATTATTTTGTGATCTATAAACTTTTTTTCGATTAAAATTTTACGAATCAAATTTTTTAACAATTGATCTTATTCTTTTAAGTGACTTCAAAACTTGTTTTTAGAATGCTGAAAAGAAGATTGATGCCATTTTTAAGCTTATCTTAAAAATTAAATTAAATGTAAGATAATAAATTTAAAGGACTCGGGCCAATTTTCCGTTGGTCCACCTTTCTAGTAAAGAGTAGTATCTTTAATGCAAAGAATTATTCGATTTGTCAAAGTTTGATTTTTATAGACTTTGAATTGTACTTTCCATTATTTTAGTGCATAATGCTATCAAAAATTGTATGAGTTTTGGGAAATTTTAGTCAAAGGAAACATTTATAATATCAAATAATTGGAGGGACCAAAAAACAAAATACTTAAAGAACATTCAACTAGTATCTCTGCGCCAAGTCAAATTTGGGATAGCAAATATATTTCTGAGTTTTCGCAGAAATAAATAAATTAGCACTGAATTCATGTTGGATTTTTAAATAATTCATCTGTGATTTTACAATTGACATTTAAAAATAAATCAGCAATGAATTTTTGTCCGATTTATGAAAAAAAGTGCCTAGGAAGCAGTAATGATTTCATGACTAATTCAGGCTTAAGAGCATACACAGTTCGTTTTTGCTGATACTTAGAACTTTGATTAACATTCAACTAGTATCTCTGCGCCAAGTCAAATTTGGGATAGCAAATATATTTCTGAGTTTTCGCAGAAATAAATAAATTAGCATTTATTGTGATTTCACAATTGACATTTAAAAATAAATCAGCAATGAATTTTTGTCCGATTTATGAAAAGAAGTGCCTAGGAATCAGTAATGATTTCATGACTAATTCAGGCTTAAGGGCATACACAGTTCGTTTTTGCTGATACTTAGAACTTTGATTACAATAAATCAAACGCCAGTTGCCAATTACTGCTAACAGGCAAATTATAACAAACACGAGAATAAATAGAAAATTGTAATACTACAATAAAATGTAAATTGAAAAGTGGTCATTATTTGCCTATTATTAACAATAATTGCTTTCTGTCTTGGCCAAATAAAACTTTAGAATTTAAATGTCATTTGCTGCCATACTTTTCAGTTTATTTTAGGTAATAAAAAAAGTATATTTATTTTAAATTAGAAGCCGACATTTAAAATCAAATGTTTTTGTATGACACAATAGCAAAGTAATTGATTTATAACAGAATTGATTTATAACAGAATTGATTTATAACAGAATTGATTTATAACAGAATTGATTTATAACAGCGGGCTTGCGTATGGGATGTGCAAAACAAAACAAAGCAGGAAGAGGAAGTCAGGCAAGAAAAAAACAAGTAAAAAAAACAAAGCAGAAGAACAACAAAACATAACACGCGACACTGGCACTCAAATGAAGTCTTTCAAATATTTTGTCAACTGCTAAATTTGGCTTAATTTAAAAACTTTGTTTTATATTTTACCACCAACTTACTTGTCATTAAATTGTAAGGCACTTTAAGTTGTTATTTTTATTTTTGAAAACAAAACATACAACTTATGTTACATATTGAGCAAGGTGAGTTAAACAAACCAAAAAAAATAATATATAAAACCGTCCGCGCTTTTGTTTTGCTTTTAATCGAGTTTAAATATTGACAAGTTATTGCAAAGAAATATTTCACAAAGTTGCCACAATAAAAGAAAAACAAATTTTTGCACGAGCAGCAAGTTAAAACAGCCGCCGGGCAGAAGGGCAGCAGAAACAGCTGTTGTTTGCTGTTGCTTAACAGTCAACATGCAGCTTGAAACTAAATGTTGATGTCAAGTGACTCTCAAAGGCAAATGTTAAGCCACTAGCCAACCATATGATTTCTTTTGTACAGCTGTTCAGCAGCTGTAGCGTTAATCTGAGCGATAGATGGCGTTGTATTCTTATTTTCTGACAGCAGAATGAAAGAAACAGAATCTGAAATGTTAATAACTAACAGAGAGAACTAAATACAAGAGGCGAAATAACACAAAAAGTTTTTTTTCTCGTGCGCCGAATAAAGTTGCTTGGTGCCAGAGAGAACTAAATACGTTGCTTGGTGCAAAAGCATATGCTTGCACATGTAAACATTGTTGTTGGCAACTTTATCTGGCGCACGACAATTTTAACATTTTTGCTGGAGAGAGAATTTTCGCCTCTTGTATTTAGTTCTCTCTGCCAACCATATGATGGCTGTTGTACAGCTGTTCACCAGCTGTAGAACGTTAATACTGAGCTGACAGCACGAAAGCGTTGTTTTCCCGTTTTTTTTCTCGTGCAGCAGAATGAAAGTTGCTTGGTGCAGAGAGAATCTGAATACGTTGCTTGGTGCAAAAGCATATGCTTGCACATGTAAACATTGTTGTTGGCAACTTTATCCTTTGAGCGCACGACAAATTTAACATTTTGCTGGAGAGAGATTTCGCCTCTTGTATCTCGTGCTCTCTGTAACTAATAGCAATGGGGGGGGGGGGGGGGGGGGGGGGGGGGGGGGGGGGGGGGGGGGGGGGGGGGGGGGGGGGGGGGGGGGGGGGGGGGGGGGGGGGGGGGGGGGGGGGGGGGGGGGGGGGGGGGGGGGGGGGGGGGGGGGGGGGGGGGGGGGGGGGGGGGGGGGGGGGGGGGGGGGGGGGGGGGGGGGGGGGGGGGGGGGGGGGGGGGGGGGGGGGGGGGGGGGGGGGGGGGGGGGGGGGGGGGGGGGGGGGGGGGGGGGGGGGGGGGGGGGGGGGGGGGGGGGGGGGGGGGGGGGGGGGGGGGGGGGGGGGGGGGGGGGGGGGGGGGGGGGGGGGGGTGCAAGCAGCTGCTTTCTGCTGCCCTTCTGGCACCGAGCGGTCGGCGCGAGACTTGCTGCTCGGGCAAAAATCTGTTTTGCTTTTATTGTGGCAACTCTTGTGATTTAGTTCTCTCTGCAGTAACTTGCTCACATCACCTCATCAGTCCCAGATGAAAAGCTAAATACAAGAGCGCGGACGGTTCTCTCTCCAGCATTAATGTTAAAATTGTCGTGCGCCTGTCTAGAGCTGCCAACAACTTGCTCACATGTGCAACGCCGCCAAGCTGGCATGTTCTGTCTCTGGCACCGAAACTGACTAAACTTTTTGAATAACAAACGGGAAAGTGAACCTTTGTCATTATTTCATCGTACCAGTTCGCTCTGTGTTGGCTAGTGGCAGCGAGTCACTTGACGACATCAACAGTTAGTTTCAAGCTGCATGTTGTTAAGCAGAGCAACATGTCTCGCGGCGATGTGACGCAACATCGTGCAAAATTTGTCTTCATTTGATTGTGGCAACAGTGTCGCAGTGACTATGTCTATGTTGTCCAAACTCTGCTTTAAAGCAAAACAAAAGCGCGGACTGGTTTTATATATCATTTTTTTTGGCCTGTTTAACTCACCTTGCTCAATACGTAACATAAGCTGTATGTTTTGTTTTGCACAAATCCCAATAACGACTTAAAGCGCCTTGCAATGTTAATGACAAGTCAAGTTGGTGGTAAAATATAAATCAAAGTTCTGTTAAATTAAGCCAAATTTAGCAGTTGACAAAATATTTGTAAGACTTCATTCGAGTGCCAGTGTCGCGTGTTATGTGTCGTTGTTCTTCTGCTTTAAGTTTTTTTTACTTGTTTTTTTCTTGCCTGACTTCCTCTTCCTGCTTTGTTTTGTTTTGCAGCATCCCATACGCAAGCCCGCTGTTATAATTCTAAAGTTCTGTTATGGACCAATTCTGTCAGAAAGCAATTACTGTTAATAATAGGCAATTACTTTGACCACTGTGTCATACAAAAACATTTGCATTTTATATGTCGGCATTACTAATTTTCTATTTATATACTCGTGTTTGTTACCTAAAATAAACTGCCTAGTATGGCAGCAATTGGCATCTGGCGTTCTGAAGTTTTATTTGGCCAAGACAGAAAGCAATTACTGTTAAGTAATCAGGCAAATAACGACCACTGTGTCAATTTACATTTTATTGTAGTATTACAATTTTCTATTTATTCTCGTGTTTGTTATAATTTGCCTGTTAGCAGTAATTGGCAACTGGCGTTTGATTTATTGTAATCAAAGTTCTAAGTATCAGCAAAAACGAACTGTGTATGCCCTTAAGCCTGAATTAGTCATGAAATCATTACTGATTCCTAGGCACTTCTTTTCATAAATCGGACAAAAATTCATTGCTGATTTATTTTTAAATGTCAATTGTGAAATCACAATAAATGCTAATTTATTTATTTCTGCGAAAACTCAGAAATATATTTGCTATCCCAAATTTGACTTGGCGCAGAGATACTAGTTGAATGTTAATCAAAGTTCTAAGTATCAGCAAAAACGAACTGTGTATGCCCTTAAGCCTGAATTAGTCATGAAATCATTACTGCTTCCTAGGCACTTTTTTTCATAAATCGGACAAAAATTCATTGCTGATTTATTTTTAAATGTCAATTGTGAAATCACAGATGAATTATTTAAAAATCCAACATGAATTCAGTGCTAATTTATTTATTTCTGCGAAAACTCAGAAATATATTTGCTATCCCAAATTTGACTTGGCGCAGAGATACTAGTTGAATGTTCTTTAAGTATTTTGTTTTTTGGTCCCTCCAATTATTTGATATTATAAATGTTTCCTTTGACTAAAATTTCCCAAAACTCATACAATTTTTGATAGCATTATGCACTAAAATAATGGAAAGTACAATTCAAAGTCTATAAAAATCAAACTTTGACAAATCGAATAATTCTTTGCATTAAAGATACTACTCTTTACTAGAAAGGTGGACCAACGGAAAATTGGCCCGAGTCCTTTAAATTTATTATCTTACATTTAATTTAATTTTTAAGATAAGCTTAAAAATGGCATCAATCTTCTTTTCAGCATTCTAAAAACAAGTTTTGAAGTCACTTAAAAGAATAAGATCAATTGTTAAAAAATTTGATTCGTAAAATTTTAATCGAAAAAAAGTTTATAGATCACAAAATAATATCTTAAGATCATATATCATATGTATGTAAATGTACATTTAGTGTGTTATCTGCCGAAGATTGGAAGTGCTTTTCGATGATGACAAATTTGAAATGCAAAAAAGTCGAGTCTCCTAGCTTACTTATAAATAGTACTACATAGAAGTATTAAATTCTTTCGATTCAATATTACTTTATATACAGGCACGACGGAAGAAGGGAAAATGGTGGGATTTCGTAATGGCCCGGTGTAATTGCTGTCGTAATAAGATTTTCAGTTAAAATCCGTGCTGAATTTACATTCAAAATAATTATTTGGCTTTTTCGAAAGATCCGTAAATAATACTATGGATATGTTTACATTTAATTTTACTCGAAAAAATGTGAAAATTTAAGTGACACAAAAGCTTAAAATATAACTTTCGGGCTTACAGTTTTTACAAAAACTATATTGAACAGAAAAACATGTGTACTCGACTCAGAGTATTGTCCAAAAATAGCGTCGATCTTATAGAGTTTTGGTTGAAAGAGTTTTAGTCATATAGTAATAGACATAACATATAATAATTATCTGGAATAGTATATTAATACAAACGACGCCGTCAAAATGCGCACTTTTGACCAACCTTTTGAGCGCCAGCTTTAATTCCTAATTCAACTCAATCCAATAGGGATGTAGGTCTGGATCCAACTGCAAAATAAGCTAAAATTTCTGAGTCTACTTCGATACTGCTACGTTTTCTGCAATTTGCTCCATTTGGTCGACCTCCCAATGCGTCTTCAGATACAAGGGGGATCCAAATTTTGCATAGTGCATTACAGTCTTTGGTATTTTATATAGTTTATAGTTATATATACATAGCTTATATAATATATATAGTTTACATAAACGTGGCACTTGCAGACTCTAAATCATTATCATCAAAAAGGTATTGATCTTATCTCTCTCTTAACACGATTGAAGCAATCCCAGCCGCGAGAGCTACAAAATGTAGCTATGGAAGAGGTCTTTAGTAAGTAAATGACATTTGGTATTTTTTAGGGCATTTCATATACAAATTTGCAAACCTTTTTGGCAATTAAAACATTCGCGAACATAAATTAAAAGTTTCGAATTTCGTTAATTTTTAATAATTTTTTAAAAGTGATTATTTTTTTTTTGCGCTGCTTTTCAAACCCTTACAGTAGTCAAAAGTTGTCGAAGAAATATTAAAAAATATTTTCCTACTTGAAATTTTTGTCACAAATCACCGCAATTGGGAATTCGATAATGTAAATTCAATAAAGTGAAACTGTATTACGTTATAGTTAAGAAATTGAAAGTCAATAAACTAATTTAATCCTATCGATTAGCGAGTCACTTTCTTTTTTTTAGTCATTTTATTTAGTCTTACACGCTTTTTGTTATCACAAACCGAAAAGAACGTCATAAAGCTAATAATGTAAAGGGTATATATGACTAACCCTAAACGATATGGGAGCAATCGACTGCCGTAATAGTACTTACTATAAATAATTGTATGTCCCCTTATCTGGCATTATTTTTTTTTTTTTTTTGTGGTAATTAAGCTTTTTTTGTGCTAATTGAGTGCGCACTCTTTAGTTTTAATCTATAATATCTGACGGATCAACATTTTAAATTGAATTTTATATGTTTTCGGACTCATCTACGTCAGCTGGCCATTTCTGGTATTGCTCACGTGCTTGACTTATTTTTTTTATTAAAAAAAGAAAAACAACAATAGAAAATAAACAATACCGAATGTTAGATTTATTCATGCGTATCGCTACTCTAACTGAAGTGATCGTAAATACATATCAAACCACAGACCAATATGGCGGTTGACTGCGTCTAATCAGCTTTATCGCCTCGAGAACACACTTGGGAAAAAGAAAGAAAATAAAATACAACACAAGGGTGACTTGAGTAAAACAATACCTATATACTCTTCTTTTTTTAGGTAAATATGAAATATTATAATAGCATATATATATATATATATATATAAATATTTTTCGAGGTCCGCGAGACACCCCAATATCGAAAAAAATAAAATAATCTTGTCTCCCGTTGGAAAAAAAATAATTACCTTCTCTGAGATCAAGGCGTTCATACAGACGGACATGGGTATATTGACTTCTTTAGTCACTCTGATCATACTTTAGGTAACTTTGGAGAGTCTCCGACTTCTTCTTCTGTACGTTACTTACATATTCGGCTTGCACAAAGGTACAGGTTATATAAAGTATTTATTTGTCCCCCTTTTTATGAGAGCTACGTTGTAGTAAGATTATTACGAACTCATTGAACCAGATAATCCAGCTATAGAGTATAAATAGAGTTTGTAGTGCAACCCGGCTACACAAATCCCATCTACCATCCCCACAAATCATTTGTGTCAAATTTAAAACAGCCATACAAACCTGTCTTTTGTTTAGAATCTCGAAGTTTTGGGTCCCCAATTGAACTTGAACCATCCAAGTGTTTGGCGCTAATAAAAACAAGTTTCCAATAGCAAACAAAAAATTGGTTACTCTGCGTCAAACAGGTCTGTGTATGTACACAGAACACTCAAACCCCAAATAGATATTACGTTATTGAATGGACATAGACATTGTTAAGGGCCGTTTGTCGATTACGCTAAATCCTGGCTTAAATAAATAAATAAATCACAGAGCAGGTTTCACAAAAGAACCAACAAAATGCTGGTAACGCACGTAACGTAATCTTTATGTTCGGCACAAGAGTCTGTTCACGTTCCCATAATCAGTACAATTGTGGGCTTCCAAGGGGACAGAGCACAACAGCGTCGTGTGCAACAAACAATAGAAAATAAAAAATATATTCACGCTATCTAATAGTTTGTTGCCTTTGGATCGAGGTAACCATTTGATCGACAGTATTCCGGCGGTGTAGGAGTGTGTCTGATAGTCGTAAGCAGCCATATTTTTATCACTTTGCTGCGATGTTATCTGTAACAGAACAAAGAATCTGGGCCGGAATATTCTCACAATTTGTTACATATTCATATATCTATCTTTTGTAGGTAACATAAAGATTAGGCAGCAGTCAGAGCAGACAGTCGCCGTAGACAACTCAAGATGTCATCGACGGGCACGGAGAGCACCAAGCTGGGCGATATGGCACTGATTGAGGTGCAATTGGATAGTCTGGACTCGAGTCATAATTTTGCGAGCCCTGCCAATGGCACTGGCGCACCCACGGCAGTGCCCAAGCAAAAGAATGTCTTCAAGTCGAAGATCTTTATTATAGCTGTTACCTTCTCATCCGTCCTTATCACAGCCATGTGCATTGGCTTTTTGATACACTATGAGTTTGCCAGCGATGTGCGTGACGTGGAAACTGTGGCCTTTTGGCATGTAGAATTGCCCTCGGAGCAGCAAGTTTGGTATGATCGAGGCATAGCCGAACTGAAGACAGCTTTAAACCGAGAAATGAATCGGCGACGCGCCAAGAATGTGGTGCTATTTGTGGGCGATGGCATGGGTCCAAATACTGTGACTGCAGCGCGTCTTTATGGCTATAAGGAGGAGGGCTTGCTCAGCTGGGAGCGTTTTCCGCATATGGGTCTGCTAAAGACTTACTGTGCAGACAAGCAGGTGCCCGATTCGTTCTCCACTGCCACAGCGCTCTTTGGTGGCGTCAAGACCAACTATGAAACTGGCGGTGTTGATTCTAGTGTACCGCTGGCCCGGCTGTAGCGCCTCGCTGGATGAGGCGCATCATGTGCGAGACCGTACCTAAGTGGGCGCGGTTGGATGGCTAGCGTACGGGTTTTGTAACCACCACCAGAGTCACGCATGCCACGCCTGCGGCGCCCCACGCTCATGTACCTGATAGACGTTGGGAGGTGCGAGTCCACTCATGCCGGCAGCAGCGGTACAGGAAGGCTGCAAGGATACTGGCGCGTCAGCTTGTGGAGCTGCCCACAGGAGGCAGCATTAATGTAATTTTTAGGTAGATTACAAATTTAAAACTGGTCTAAAATCTCTTATTAACTGCTTGCGGAGTGCATCATGGGCGGCGGTCGGCGAATGCTTGTGTCCAATGTCAGCAGCTCAGAGGCAGATCCGCTGGACATGTTGGGCGGGTCATTCCACTGACGGGCGCAACTTGATTGCGGAGCTGGGCAACAGCAAACAGTCAGCACGAGGACGCGTCTCATGCCGTTGTGCAGAACAATGGTGAACTTAAAAATCTCAAGCCAGATACCGACTATGTGCTGGGCATATTTGCCAACGGTCACCTCAAATGTGATTACGAGCGGGACCATAGCGATAAGGAGCATGCCTTCACTCAGTAATATGACAGTCAAAGCTTTGGAAGTGCTGGGCAACAGTGACAAGGGTTTTTTGCTGGTGGTCGAGGCGGGCATGATAGATCAAGCTCACCATCGTGGTCATGCTCGTAAGGCGCTCAGCGAGGTGCTGGCATTGAATGAGGCAGTGGAAGCTACGCTAAAGCAATTAAAGTAAGTTAAGTTGCGACTAAGTAAGTTTGTCTAATTGAATAAGTATTTATTAAATTCCAGGGACCAACTTGATGAGACTCTGATAATTGTAACTGCAGATCATTCGCACAGCTTGACCATTAATGGCCATCCGGATCGTGGTGCGGATATTTTAGGTTTGGCTGGCAAGTCTAAAACGGAGGGAACGCCCTACACAACGCTGACATATGGCACTAGCTACGAAGGCTTTCAGGTAGATAAAGACACTGGCAAACGTGCAAATCCAGAGCTAAGCGATACCACGGATTGGGAATATCAGCAGCAAGCAGCCATCAATACCGATGAGAATCTACACGGCGGCTCTGATGTTACCATACATGCGCGTGGTAAGTTAAAAGTTCAGAGCAGCTCTAACCCTTGATGTAACCAATTTCTAATATTTCGGATTGATTGCAGGTGCCATGTCCTATTTGTTTCATGGCGTACACGAACAGAGCTATGTGGCCCATGTTATATCCTATGCACTGAGAATTGGGCGTTTCCGAGATAGCACAATTGCCGAATCCCTGGCCGACCTGATGCCGTTGTAGTTTTCTTTATTTTAGTTATATCTAGCTTTAAATGAATATAGCCTAATGCTTTTTTACTTTAATGTGATAACAAAGGTGTTTTAGTCAAAAAAAAAAAAAAAAAAAAAAAAAAAAAAAAACATAATCTCGCGTTTTCCAAGAAGTCGTAAAGTTTATTAACCTACTATACCAACGTTGACGTAGATGCATTACTTGACGCACCCAACAAGGGATCATGTATAAATAACACATCGGCTGAAAAGTACGTAGGAAGCCATATAGATGTGGCTGTACTCTTTTTAAATAGTACCAAAATTTTTAGGAATTCCCGGGAAAAATTAGTGATAATCTTGACACACAGATAAAAGTGCTTTTTCATCAAAACAATGCGCTTTGGGAAGTGATATTCCAAAAATATGTAAATTTTATGATCCTTGGTAAATAGTTTATTGAAAATGTTAGAGATACGAGACTTTGCAGCCGATGTTTTATTTTTTAATCTTTTAAATTATGTTTTGTCACCGTCCAAAAGATTATGGGTGCTTTATCAACATATATAGGGACGACTAAAACCACACAGACATAAATAATAAAACTAGTATGCACAAAAGTTCTAGAATTATATTAATATAGTAATTAAAGCCAAAATATTATTTTTCAAAATTAATGTACATTTTTTGAAAATATTAATCGTTTTTAATCATAAATCGTAGGACTAGTTCTTTTTTATTCCTGCGTTGTCAACCAAATTGAGACAATAAAAATTTGGCAGAAAATTAAGCTTTGGAATCCTTATGTCCATGTTAATTTAAAATTGGGATAATGTCAGACTTTTTAATGGTATTTAAAAAAAAATCATAAAAGAATTGTCACAGATCGTACTTGGCCCGAGAGAGCTGAACAACAAAAACTAAACCGTCGTTTAGCAAAATAAGATTTCTTTAAAAATTGGAAAAAACAGTTGAGAGAAGTAAAACTTCAATGACAAAAAAGTTGCGTAGATATGAATGAAACCATTTTAAACCTATTTCACTTATCGATATGCAAAATATAAACATTGAAGTTTAACGACAAAAAAATAGTTGGGTTCTGCAAAAATCAAAACTTAATTAGTTCAAGATTCTGTATATATTACGACTTATATATTTTTAAGTTTAAGTTTTACCAATTGCTTTTAATATTCATGATATTAATAGCTAGCCACAAAACGTTCGAAAGTTTAAATGAAGTATCTTTTCAATTAAAATATTTGTTGGTTTCTAAATGATTATTTTTAACACCCGACGCAAGAAGAGAGGTGTTGTAAGTCTCACGTGTCTGTCTGTCTGTCTGTGGCATCCTATTAAAGGTGACTTGTGTGCTGAAGTGTTCCTAGACATGTTTGATGAAGAATCAGTTGAGCCATTTTGAAAAGTTGTGGGGGTGAAGCGGCCGAAATGTCTGCATAATAACATGTAACAATGTAACCTTGAGCCTATTTATAGAGAGAAAAACTAGTAATTAATTAGTAAGCAATAAGTAAAAAGCGAACTGCTTGTAAATGTAGTCTAATACCCCAACAAGAATCTAGATTATAGGAAGTATATTATGATATACTAAAGTCTAACTTAACCTAAACTACCTATAAAAAGTATGAAATAAAAAATTAAATTTAAAAAACCCCCGACACAAGAACTTAAGTAATATCCCTTTAAAAAGTAAAAAATAATAAAAGAAACTTAATGTTAAAATACCTAAGAATCTATTAATAATTCTAAAAATAATACGCCGCTCCTAAACTAACAATTTAAATACAAATAGTCTAATTAAGCAACAAAGATGAACTTAAAAACAAAATTAAGCAAATACTTCAAAAACTTTCATCGAATTACTTCAAAAAATTTGCATGTAAGATACGACCGTCAACGACGTCTGCCCTCGCGTGTCCCCAACGCGACGTATTTTTTATTAGAATTATTAATAGATTCTTAGGTATTTTAACATTAAGTTTCTTTTATTATTTTTGACTTTTTAAAGGGAAATTACTTAAGTTCTTGTGTCGGGGGTTTTTTAAATTTTTAATTTAATTTTTTAAAAGTATTAACATTATATTGACAGAAGAAATTCAAGTACGAACCTTGATCCTATAAAATTTATATGATAGATAACATTTAAAAGATGCAAAAATTTTAAAGCGTTGTACAAAGTACAAAAAAGGGTTCAAAAGCTAACATAAGCATCTCTAAAAACTAGTTTACTAGTGAGCTACACGTTGCCCTTTGTGGCAGCTACACAGACGACTCTCGTAAGAGGGCAGTTTAAAGCGTTGCGGTCTTACATCAAAAGTTTAAAATGTATTGGGCAATATTTGAAAAGCATAAATGCATTATTTTTGATTATATTTATTACTTTATTCTAACAAATTTGAACTAAATTTTAGTTAAGCAGACTGTTGCAGTGTTATTTCTATTAATTTAAAAAAAGCGCCAGCTTTTTAATTTGTTTTTATAAAACTGCGCTCTATTGGTGCTGCCAGCTTGTTAAACTTTTGCTTAGCATGCCAACAGCAGTGCATATTTATTATTTGTAAAGTTTGTTAATTGCACTGTTGCATACAAACTCCCAAAGCTGTTGACTTCATTAATAAATATAGCATTATTCAATGCATTAGCAAAATTTGTTTATGTAGCAGAGTGCTGCAAAACTGCTTTAAACATATCGATAACAATCGATGCTACAGCGATTATTCAACAAGTGCGCCATTGTGAATGAGCACAGCTGTAAACATCTGATGGCAGCTGTATGCCTGTGTGTGCACATATGTGTGTGTGTTGATGTTGTAATGGTATGCCTCTCTCTCTAGCTGGGTTGTCCGACGTGCAGTAGAGAAGAAAAAGGAAAGAAGCAGCAGAACGCAGCGCATACAAAACATTACTGAAACGTACGTCGCGTCGCCCGCCCGCCCGACAGCCCCTAAAATTTCGCGCATTGATTTACTTGCTTGCCTGTGGCCTATTACATCTGTACACTATCTCACAGAACTCTCGTTGACACTCTTCCTCTCTTGTTGTTGCCGTTGCAGCTGTAGCTCTGTCGTAGGTTCCGTCGGTGGGTCAGTCTGTCTGTCTGTCGTTTTTTGTGTGTATGCGTGTGTGCCTAAGTGCGTGTATATTTGTGTTTTCGTGTAAAGAAAAAAAATAGCATTCTGCTGTTCTGTAGTAGGCAAAAGAACGCTCTGTACCATTTTTTTTTCACGTGCGTGCACTTCAGTTAAAAGAGCGCTAATCAAAATTAATTATTTTATAAAACTTAGGCATTTAAAACGTAGTAAATAAAACGGTTTGTTACAACAAATAAAATATATAACAAATTTAACTGAAGCGCGACGGCCAGCAAAAGAAATAAACATATGTATGTGTGTACGTTTGCATGTAGTGTGTTTTCGAAAGCAAAGTCAGCTAGAAATAATAAAAAGCTAATGCGTGTAAAGTAAATTATAAAAGTTAAGAAAACCAAAAAAAAGTCAAGTTGCTCAAATCGATAAATAGTGTAAAAAAAAATCGTAAGGCTTATCACGCAACAATAACAACAACAAAGCAACTATAAGTATTTCCAACCAAAAACAAACGCGCGCACACTCAGCGTTATATATACACACACACACACAAACAACCAAGGCAAACGCACGCATTGTGGGCTTTGATAGACACACATACACACACGCAAGTATATACCTATAGATAACCAGAGCTTGAGCTAAAACTAGAACGTCACCGCGCGCTGTGCCATTGAAAATAAAGACGCCCACAGAGCGCAGCAAATAAATAGTTATCGTTGCTACACTCTCACGCTCACGCTCTCTCCTGTGCTCTCTCTCAGTTTATTGAAACATTTAGATTATGGTAAGTGTAATAAAAGCTAAAGCCGGTTAGGCGCAGCGCCGTTGCGCGCCATACTTAATAATTGCAGCTGCTTTACTGTTGTTGCTATTGTCAGGCGTGTAGGCAAAGGGGGATTGCGTGGGGATGCGCACGCCCCTTTCCTAAGTTTAACTATGAAAAATGTTAAAGGACCTTAAGAATAAAGCTAATTGCGCAGGTCTACTATGTTTTAGGAGTAGCAGAAATTTTGCAAGTGACGTCACAAGTTCAATGCGAAAATAGTTATGTCACTAAATCATTTGCAAAATGTTTGACTATTTTTGAACTGTGACCATGTTAATGGCTGACCTCATCTCTGACACGATTTTGAAGGAGAGGGCGCCTTCGCATTCGCAACTTTTGTCTCATTCTGTGCATTTTTGCCGCGTTTTGCTTTGAATACGTAAATATTGTTATAATTATCAATGAAGCATGAAAGATTATTATTTTGTTATTTTATAGTATTATCAATTTTTTCACTAGTTGTTTTACAAATATTTATCATAATTATTTCATTAGGCTTAGACATTTTAAAATAAAACTATTGTATTCTGAAACACATGCACATATTTGTTGCATTTCTATTAGGCTCTTTAGAAATATTTTCCAATGCACTAATGAAATTCATCAATTCTAATGACTGATTACAAAGCGCTACTGTATACGCTCAATATACTGATGAGTACGTGCTTTATTGACAGGTTGATTATTTGGACTGTATTTAAGCTAAATACACAGTATGTCGAAGTGCCGAATTATTTTCATAAAAGCATTGTTTCTTAAAACTTAAAACCTTGTTTAGAAATAATATTAATTTATATAGAACGATCTTGAGACGAAAATGAGCGAGGTACAAATTCTACATGGTTAGAATATTCTAACCTAAGCCTAAGCCTACAATATCATTAACATTGTGTGCAAAGTACAAAACAATACTTCCCAAATCTTATAAAATACATTTTTGAAACACATTCACATGCAATTTTTTCCAAATCTGAACAAATTAATCAGGCCTGTTCGAGATTCCGACTCGTTTTGAAAAGTTATAACGAGTGCATTCCGACAGGCACATTTATTTCTTACAGTCGTATTTCCTGTAGTTGACATCGTTGGTTCTTGCACATTTATCAACATTTGGCAACGTTGGGGTTGTGTTTTGCTTAGCACTTCCTTTTTTGCCCCTTCAAAAATGTATTATTAGAATTAACTACAAAAAGGCGGCTCATTGTTGTTTGTTTAAAAAGTGCGCTAAGTTCCAAGCAAATTGCCAGCTGACCAGCTGGTCAGCTATCGATAAGTTCACTTGTAGAGTTACCACAAGTTTTCGAACATCCACTTTATTAATTTAATTTTTCTTTCTGCCAACATCTTTCTGAGAGACGATTGTTTTTTATTTATTTACCAATTATGCACAAATTATTTTATATACATATTTGGAGCCATCCATTAATAAAATTATTTTCGAGTTTACTTGTGCAACACGACAACACAATACCTACATATTTCGAAGTTCTGTTTTGTCTATATCCAGAACACCTTACTTTCATTCCACTCGTTAGTAGACATTTTTTATAAGAAAAATATACAATGAAAATTAACCTTGATTCGTTCAATTGAGCACATCAAAATTTTCTTAAAACATTAAAAAATAATAGAAAATTAATTTTAGTGGCATTAATGCGTTTATTTAGTAAACAAATCAAAATACTTTTCATATCGACAGCTGCGAGCCAAACTTTTCATAACGAGTCGACGCTTGTCCGCCCTTCTGCCGAAATTTTTTTTCAGCTTCCGCCACTGAGTAAAGTTGTTATTGGGCATTGTTGCTGGTACCAAAACAACTTCAGCTTAGACTTGGCCAAATGGGGTAAAGTTGCCATGGCAAGACTATTAATACCCACCCACACGTACCTAATGAGTAAGCCAGCCTTATAATGTATCTTAACAAAAAACGTATTAAAATCTTGCAGTTTCGTTCAGTTCAGTTCCTGTTGCCAATCTGTGCACAACGGCAACAATTTTCTGTTCTAACTGCTTTAAACTACTTTAATTTGCGGCTTTAATGGCAATTACGTTAATGTTTACCGTATAAACCGCAACAACAACATCGCCATAAACAACGAGTACGTAGTAAACCCAACAGTTTAATTACTCATCGCAACAAACTCCAAAGTGAATGTCGGTTTTATCAATTAAATGTATGCACATAGGCATATAACTATATACGTTTGTAGCTGCTTTCTATATACATATATTGTATATAGTGCATATACTTACTAAAAGGGTGTTTCAAAACTTTTATTGACTACAGCTGCTCTAGCGTCATTTACGTAAGTTGATAAACTGCATTTATCGATAATAACATAAGAGTTTTGCAATGCGGACGGCTTGATTGTGTCAGTGACAAAAATCTCTCTCAATCCAAATACCATAGATCAGTCGTTCAGATATCTCTTTTAAAGCAATTTCACGCTAAAAAAAGCAACTTTTGTTGGATTTCGAAAGCCCAAACAAGCATGCGCTATTCTGATAGATCCCAGAAGAGTTTTTCAACTTTTTATTTGCACCAATCGAAACGAGGCGATTTAGGAACAGTTGTCAAATTATGCGGTATCTAAAGCAAACCATCTCACGATAAGTCACATGACAATTTTGCAATATCCGTTTTCACACGATGTTGGTTCCTAGAATTCCGTAATACAATGTTCTAAATGAAAAATTCCTAGCTAATAACGTTTTCTACTTAGATATTAAAGTAAAGATTGTATGTCATGGCTTAAGAGGCGGAGGACAAAAAAAAAACGAATAACCCATTAAATTACAGAACTCATATCTAGGACTTATTCTACGACTACAATTTGATATTTAAAATTACATTTTTTAAATGCGTAAACTCGGCGATCCCTGAAACTGTTGTAGAAAGGCTTGAAGCTCTCCGAAACTATTTCTATGATCTCCTTGGTCAGAGGTAGAGCTACGTATAAGTTAAAACGAAATAAAAAGCGCTCAAATTGGATCATGTTTTGAGTATTATAAGGTTCGATTCTGAGAAAAGTCAACCCTGATATACATACTTACATAGAATACACGTCTTGTGAATGTAATATGCCCAGTTTGATAAGTCGGCGCCCTTTTCCGCTTAGTTACTTTGACGAAAATACTGTTTTAACACAAGCCATCACAAAATGTTGTAAAAATTAAATTTAAAAAAATGGCGTGTTATGGGACTCTTGATCTGTCCAATCAAAATAATTTTCTTGTTCCCAACATGAAGAAGAGAATTTAAAGATTTTATTTTGAGTCTCATGAAGAGGCCACCACTGAAACTGATATTTGAAGGCCTTGAAAAAAGATATTAATTGAAAAAAATATTATAATTTTTAAAACGGTGGACTAAATTCTCAAAATTGAAAGAAACGCTAATTTATTGAAGAAATATTTTTATTCGAATATATGTACATTGACTTATCTAAAATGAATCGCGTATAAAGATCAGTTTGTGAATTGTTCCTTGATCCGTTTCCAGAATCGATGCATTCAGCAATTTGAAATTTTTTTTTAGTAGAAATTACAACCCTACGCGATTTCAATATGCATATTTGAAAATGGTTATTTTAAATTATTTAAATATTCTCCATGCTGCTGATCACATTTTTCCATTGACACAAAAAAATTTTCGAAGCACTTTTGCAACTCACAATTCTCTATAAAAAGCTTTTTGAAGACATCTTCGTCTTCCGGGCGCCACAGAGTATTCTCTTCGTTTTTTAAACTTGATAGTTGAAAACTTAATAAAAGTGACTGCTTAAAATATCTTTTGTAAGAGCCAACGTGTAAGAGCTGGCACTGTTGTGGCAAAGGAAAATCAGCTTTCCCCAAAAAGCATTTGTCCAAACAATGTCCATAACACTAGTCGACAAATCTCATACTTTTTTTTTCTCCAGAGTTGAGACTAATATTTTATGTTAGGGCGATATTTCAGCATTCAAATTCAATTTTTTTTTATTAAACTCTTAAAGCTGGTTTTTTCTCTAGGATTATTTTAGTGAAAAAGGACCTTTTTCAAACAACGGTTGTACATATGATGTGATTAAATCTGTACTAAGTCGAATTTCTTCAAAATTTTGTTTTCCTTAAAAGTAGAATAGACTACCTTTCCATAATGCCCCCAATCATAAAAATCGGTAACCTGAAGAAAAAACCACAGCCTAAAATGTGTGCTGGAAAGCCCAAAAAACACAACATTTTGTTAACTTTTCTACAAATTTCGCTATTTCTTTAAGAAAAAGTCTGAGGCACTTAAAAAGTTAGCTATATTATATTATTGGTCGTCATATGTAGATGCGATTTCTGTTTAGTGTTATCGTTTATGGTAAAAACTGACTGATTTATTGAAGTTTTTATAGAAATTCATTACCTTTAAAATAAGCTCTTTTTCGTGAAATTCGAATTGTCTATTGAGCACCAGCAGTTCGATACATACCCGCAAGTAGACAAAAATCATGATTTCACCAAAAATAGACGAATTTGTTTTATGATGTGGACAAAAATGGACTATGCTTTCCGGTATGATAATTGAGAACATCAAAACATATTAAATTGCCAAATTCATTCATAAATAACCAAAAACAGTTGAATTTTGAACCAAAAATATTTGTTTTACCGATCGTTCCTATGCACTATGGGGCAAACGACCACTTTTAGTGTCATTAATTAATAACTTTTAAATAAAACAAAATTTTTTAGTTTAATTTGGTTTATTTGCCGTATTATACCCAAATAAATGTTGATATATGAAAAACGTGGGCGTGGATACCCCCTTTTTTTTAAATAATTTAAAAATTCAAAAATATAAATAAAATTGTATTTTATTGTAAGTAATGTGTCTAATGCACGCACGTTGCCTTGGAAATCGATTTCATCCATATCAAACTCACCATACTGATTGACAGACATGCTGACTGAAGTATTTACAGAGCTTGATAATAAATATATCAGGGGTGCCACAGAAATCGATATTGACTTTCGGCAACGGTTTGAATACCAATTCATCCAAAAAATCCGTAGGTGCCACAGAAATCTGGTTGATTTCATTTTTCGAACAATTTATTTCAAATGTTTACGCTTTTGCTAGAATGGCAGCAAAGGGTTGCTAGCCTTGCAAAAATTATTTTAGAACATTTAGACACTTATTCAAATACATGTTTATTAACAGTGATTCAATAAAGTTTATTCTTTATTACATTAAACGATAATTATCAGCATATTTTGTATCAATTTTGCTTTCCATTTGTGCAAAATAAATTTAAATTAAGTTTGAATATTTGTCCCGCCCAATACAAGAGTGTGTATGACAACCCTACTCAGCCCGACTCAACAGCTGTGCTCAGCATTGAGAATGGCAAAATCGGTTTGTTTACATTTGAAAATTTGCACAAAAATAAAAATTTAATGTTTAAAATGCCAATTGCACAATTATTAGCCAATAAGGCTTTACAAAAACCCCTACAAGGAAAAGTCAAGCGAAGGCGTCGAAGAACCTTTACTGATATTTTCATTTAAACCTTAACTGCTGAACTTTTGACAATCACAGCCATGACTAACATTCTGTACATTGCCACTTTGTAGGATAAAGGTGCACAGCACATATTTATGTAACTTTCCATTAAATTCGTAGCTTTTCATAAAGGCAACTTAGGTTAAAATAAAATAAACAATTTTTTAACTATCATTTAAGATCAAAAACATTTATTAATACGCCAAAATAATTACTTCGAAATGTTATTATTTAGTACCGCACTATGTGGCAACTCCTTTGTAGAATCGATTTTGAACGTTGACACAGAATGGCAAATGAACAGTTGATTTTAATACCGTTTTTGTAAAAATGAAAATCATGAATTAAAATATGTGATTTAGCAAAAACATAAAGACACAGATATTTTAGAAATTGAATGAACTTTCCAAATAAGTAAGAGGTTAATTGTATAAATTAGTTTTTATTAATGAATTTAATCAAATCTCCAAAAATTTTGTCGACGGTTTTGAAACCGTTGTTTGTCATGTCTGTGGCACCGAGAATTGGAATTGCATCGAAATTGAATCGAATTGGTTTTCTGTGGC